>OX422213.1:444995775-445649525 GCA_949130495.1 Sambucus nigra
TCGAGAAGTTCGGAGGGAGTGGTCCCCCAATTGTTCATCTTCGCAGTTATCACCATTCCATGACTCTCCTAGGGGCTTCCAAAGAAGTAATGGCCCAACTATTTCAACAAACTTTGAAGGATAGCGCCCTCTGATGGTTTTTATCTCCCGAGGAATCCAAAATTCATAGGTGGGAGGATGTAGACTGAGAATTCATGTCACAGTACAAATACAATCGACCATCTAAAGAGCTCGAGGTCACCCACCATGATTTAGAGCTTCTTAAACAAAACTCTGGAGAATCAGTCAGTAACTTTATAGCCCGATGGAGGGAAAAATCAGCTACCATGACCAATCGGCCATCTGAAGAAGAACAAGTCAACATAGTGAAAAAGAATTTCTTGCCCCATGTCCGAGCAACCATGGGAGAACAGTAATACCCCCACTTTTGAGCTCTCAGAGAAGCAGGAGTAGAAATCAAGGAAGGTCTTGACAAAACAGAAGTTGAACCGAAGAAGGTGTCCGGACAGTTCACCCCTAGAAAGTATGACAAGCCTGCCAATGCTACAGTCTCAACCATCAACAACATCTCTCAACCAACCACATCATGGGCACCAGAAAGTCGCCCTATCCCTGTCCGAAGGGAATACACTGACCTTCATGCTCCCCTCTCCAAAGTTTACCAAGGCCTGTTAAGCCAAAACCTCATTAAGCCCTTGGATCAACGTCCATTACCAAATCCACTCACAAGAAACTTCAAGACCGATGCTCATTGCGCCTTTCACCAAGCAGCTGGCCATACCACCGACCAATGCTTCCACCTTCGAAACATAATCCAAGATCTCATTGATCGGGGTACCATCGCCCCACCAGCCAATCCTAAGCCAAACACTACTCACAATTCACTCCCAAATCACACCAATGCCATCTTCTTAGAAGAAAACCCGAATTTCAATCCATCAACCCAAATCATACCAGTACACTTTCCTAAACCTCTTCAAATTTGCCCATATTTCCTCCTACACCCTACCAGCCCCGCTGATCAGGCACTGTCACTCCTTACCAGAGCGTGCATCACTGTCCAGACCCGTTCTGAAAGTGGAAGTATAGAATTGTCAGAGGTATTAAATCAACTCCTAGAGTTCGGGCTGAAATTGCCCTCATAGATAAATATCGATTGCTAGAGGTTCAGTGCGCTGCTTTTGGAAGCATGGAAATGGGCCCGAGAATCAGATAGTTGGGTGGTACCAACCGATGAAGTCAGCTTAGATGGTGTTGTCCAGATCATGGCGGAAGCATTCAGGAAAACAAATAACATTTGCAGTATCACCGAGTTATTTGGTTCTTTGAAGCTACAGGGGCACCTGGTCCCTTCACCCTTACACATCCCCACAGAATGGGAAGACCTATATGAGGAAGCCGTTGAAGTTGTGGAATGTATTGACTTCATGAGGGAAAACAGAATTGTTACCACCAGATGGGGGGAAGAATTCAAAGATTCAAATGAAGAACAGGCTTTAGGAAGAACTGGCCTAGTAGCTGACATATGTGGGATGATATTATTTGAAGAACTCCTCGGAGAAATAGACAGGGTGGCAGAACAACCTGAGATTGACGAGGAAACTGGATTTAAGTTTTTCCCTTCTTCAGTAAATCACATGACCAGATCTGGGAGACATTACCAAGTTCCTAGCTCGCTACCAGCAAATGACAAGGGGAAGGGCGTTAAAAACCTTCCTATACCAGAAATGACCATCGAGGAGAGCAAGATCCTCGATCAACTGAAGAAAACTCAAGCTAACATCACTCTATGGAGGCTTTTCATGTCTTCCCAGCTGCACAGAAATGCTTTAATCAAGTTGCTCACAGGAGCCGTAGTTCCTCCTTCTACCACACCAGAAGAGGCGGTAAATTTGGACGGACTCTTGACCTCCACCCGAATGCTGTCATTTTTTGAAGAGGAAATCCCCAGAATTGGGCCGAATCACAATCATGCACTCAAAATATCCATCAAAGTTATTGGGAAGGTTGTACCACTTTATCTCGTTGATAACGGATCCTCTTTGAATGTCTGTCCAGTGAGAACCTTCAAATTTCTAGGCCTAAAAGAAAGTGACCTCGCTCCAACCTCCGCTGCCGTGCGTGCCTACGATAATACCCGTCGGGAGGTGATGGGATCCATAAAACTTGCAATAGCAGTTGGACCTATAAACCCTGTCGTCGAATTCCAAGTCATTGATATCCCGGCCTGTTTTAACCTCTTGCTCGGACGACCCTGGCTCTATAGTATAAAGGGTGTATTTTCCTCATTCCATCAGAAATTGAAGTTCTTTGTCAATGGGCGAGTCATCACCATCTTGGGTGACGACAATGACGCCGAGGGTGCAAGCACCAGCAGTCCAATTCTTGAGGTACATCATGGGTAAAATGATATGCTCCTATCAGGATTCCGAGTTGAGCCATCCCTACTCCCGACAGGGGACGATTTCAAATAAAGGGTTTGTCCAGAATATGACCCTCATGGAAATGTCAATGTGATTCAGATGTTTAGAAACATGCACTTCATGCCTGGATTGGGGGTAGGACAAAGGCAGCAAGGGATAATTGAGCCCATCGAACTGAAGAAAGCTTTCTCTCCTTGCGGGTTGGGGTACCAACCATCAGAACCAGAGCTCAGAATGATCCTCCAGATTCGATCAAAGAGAGGGTTAGACTGTGTCCGAACAATCTCAGGAGGCTCCTTAAATGGATGATTCATCAAAGAGGGCGAGGATTTCCCCTTTTGCGATTTTCCAGAACCATGGTATGACCACACAGACAAGAAGATGAAACCTGGAATGGAGATCTTTTTCCAAGATAGCTACCCATGGGCCAAAAGTTTCCAACACCAAGTGTCACCGCTCATCAAAGATACTGAAGAAACTGAGGAAAGTGACTCTGAAGATTCCTTCAACCTGCAAACACTGGGTTGGCACTCTGCATGGTTCATTCAGGAACTACATCACTGGACCCCTCTCATCTGATCAAAGCTGCTGACACACCTCTCCTCAACTGGCATGCTACACCAACTCTACCTGTTGAAATCCCACCAACCCCAATTTTTACCCTATTTCTTCTTCTATTGTCTATCCTTGCTCAAATGTAATCGAAACCTCTTTTGATGAGGTTCTCAATGCTGTTTTTCCTATCAATGAAATAAATGAAGATTTTGAGTATCTTGTTGTGCCTTACATTAATTGTTTAGATTCTAATCAAACTTTTGATGATGATGATTTTGCAAATGAGCAATTCTTAACTGATTTAAATAAGGTTAATAACAAACAACATAATCGCGTTAAAGTTAATGAAGAAGAGACTATTGTTATTAACCTCGATTTTAGTAGCCAACTGCGTGAGATTAGGATAGGGGCCACCCTTGATGAGCATGAGCGCGCACAACTCGAAGAATTACTAAAGGAGTTCGTGGATGTCTTCGCATGGTCCTACGACGATATGCCCGGTATTGATCCTGAAATGGCTCAGCATGAGATCCCCAATCTCCCAGATTACAAGCCGGTTAAATAAAAGTTAAGAAAGCTCCGTACCGAATGGTTGCTCAAGGTCAAAGAAGAGGTGGTCAAACAGTTGAACATAGGTTTCATTCGAGTAATTGAATATCCCACGTGGCTAGCCAACATTGTACATGTGCCAAAATCAGGAGGAAAGGTTCGAATGTGTGTGGATTACCGAGATTTAAACAAAGCCTCTCCAAAGGATGATTATGCGCTACCCAACATCGACATGATCATGGACAACACAGCCAGTCATGATCTCAAGTCATTCGTCGATGGGTTTGCCGGATACAACCAAATCAAGATTCACCCCGACCACCAAGAGAAAACCGCATTCATCACCCCATGGGGAACCTTTCGCTACACCGTTATGACGTTCGTTCTCAAGAATGTTGGGGATACCTACCAGAGGGCCGCTACAACCATCATGTACGACCTGATTCACAAGGAGGTCGAGGTTTACGTGGATGATATGATTATCAAGTCCAAAACTAGAGAAGGTCATGCTCCTGCTCTCCGAAAGTTCTTCGAACGACTGCGACAGTATCAGATGTGACTCAATCCACAAAAATGCATCTTCAGCGTTACAAAGGGAAAACTCTTAGGATTTATGGTCAGTAAGAAGGGGATAGAATAAGATCCCGCCAAGCTGAAAGCCATACTTGAGATGCCACCACCCCGAACAGAGAAAGAAGTCCGAGCTTTTCTTGGGAATTTATAATATATCAGCCGGTTCATCAGACAGCTAACCTCCATCTGCGAACCAATCTTCAAGCTCCTTTGAAAAGATTCAACCAAGGTTTAGAACGAGGCCTGCCAAGAAGCTTTTGATCGAATCAAACAATATCTGACCCAACCTCCAGTTCTCATGCCACCACAGCCTAGTCTCCCTTTGCTCCTATACCTAACCATAATCGACACTGCAGCTGGGGCTTTGCTAGCCCAATGCCTTGAGGACTCCCGCAAAGAAAGAGCCATCTATTATGCCAGTCGCAAATTGGCCGAGTACGATGTCAACTACACTGCTTTAGAAAAAGCATGTGTCGCGCTTGTCTGGGTCACCCAAAAGTTCCGACACTACAATCTCTCCTTCCCCATTAAACTTGTATCCCGAATGGATTCCATCAAATACCTGCTTGAGAAACCCGCCTTATCCAGCCGAATGGACCGATGGTTGATGTTCCTAACCGAGTTCGATATCGTATACGTCACACAGAAAGCCGTTAAAGGAAGAGCCATCTCTGACTACCTAGCTGACTACCCTGTAGAAGAAACAGATGTTTGGATCTACGAATTCCCAGATGAAAATGTCCTCTGCACCACTTAAGACTGCCTTCGATGGAAAATGTTCTTCGACGGCGCTGCCAACAAAAAGAGATATGGCATTGGGATACTTCTGGTCGCCCCAGATGACTCCCACACTCCTATCGCCATAAAATTAGATTTCCCTTGCACCAATAACATGAAGGAATACGAAGCATGCACAGTGGGCCTCAAGGTCGCTCTCAAGAAAAGTATTCAATACCTTGATGTATATGGGGATTCTGCCCTCATCATCGGTCAAGTGCTCAGAAAGTGGAAAGTCAAGGACGAAAAACTCTAACCCTTTCATGCCCAATTAGAAGAGTTAGCCTCCAAATTCCGAGATATCACCTTCCATTACCCACCCCAAGCAAAGAATAACCTAGTTGATGCTCTCGCTACCTTGGCCTCCATGGTCGACATGCTCGAGGGAATAACAATGACCCCTTCCTAGTTCAAACGCAAGACAAACCAACCCATTGCTACCACATTGAGCTCGTCACCAGAGAAGATCCTGAGCTAGTCAACTACTGGTACTATGATATTTGGTGCCTCCTCAGGTACGGTAGGTATCCTGAGGGTTCCAACAAAAATGACCGAGCTACCCTACGAAGGCTGGCCATCTAGTACATCATCTGTCACAAAGCACTACTCAAGAGGAATTTTGATGGAACTCATTTTCACTGTATCGCAGGGACTGACATTGAAAAGATAATGCAGAAAATCCACAGCGGGGAATGCATGCCCCACATGAGCGGTCACATGCTTGCCAGGAAGATCATCCGACGGGGCTATTACTGGACCACCATGGCCCAGGATTGCAGTGCCTATGTTCGGAGATGCCCTAAGTGCCAACAGTTCTCCAATATCCAACACATAACTCTGTGGGAATTATACAACATGACTTCTCCCTTGCCGTTCTCCACCTGGGGTATTGACATCATAGGGAAAGTTACGCCAAAGGCATCAAATGGGCATGAGTTCATCCTAGTTTCCATTTATTACTTCACCAAATGGGTCAAAGCTGAGTTATACGCAGTATAAAATGCCAAGAAGGTGGACAAATTCATCAAGAAAAATATCATCAGTCGATATGGGGTCCCACACGAGCTAGTGTCAGATAACGGTTTGCACTTCGAGGCAGAAGTCACAGAAGTAGTCAACAAGTATGGGATTCAGAGACACAAATCTTCTCCCTACCGACCTCAGACTAATAGTGCAGTTGAAGCCGCCAACAAAAACCTCAAAGCCATCATCAACAAGATGACAGAAAGTTGTAGGGATTGAGTCGACCGGATCCCGTATGCCCTCTGGAGCTATCGAACCTCAATCCGAACCTCTACTGGGGCTACCCCTTACTCCCTGGTCTACGACATGGAAGCATCCCTACCTGTGGAGCTGGAAATACCCTCGCTACGCTTCATGCTCAAAAGAAGGGTTAGTGAAGAAGACTGGTGCCAAAGACGTCTTGATGAACTAGCCCTTCTAGACGAAAGAATATTAAAAGCTCTTTATCACATACAAGGATACCATCGCCGAATAGCGCGATCATTCAACAAGAGATTCAAGGACCGCAGTGTTCGAGAGGGGGATTTAGCCCTCAAGGAGATGATCGAACCCATCTGGGACCCCAGAGGAAAATTCAAGCCCAATTGGAGCGTCCCTTACATTGTGAAGAAGATCTTGTCTGGCGGTGCCGCCATGCTCACTGACCTGGATGGGGAAGAGATGGCTCATCCAGTCAATCTGGACCGTCTCAAGAAATTCTACCCCTAGTCCAAAATCTCGGCGCGCTACGACTCTTCTCATCCCCCTTTTATTCTAAAAAAAAATATTTATTTCCCTCTACCCAGAACTACGTGGGCCTGATCCTCTACAAAAAACCACTTTAAACAAAAAACTTTTCAAAAACCCCAGAGGTACGTAGGAAGCTCATACACCTTACATGAGTACGGCCCCTTCTTTTTCACAAAAATATATTCTTTTCTTATCTCCGAGAATGAAAGTTCCTTCTAAATATGTACTTGAACAAAATGATTATGTATGACTTAGCGATCGGTATAGATAATTCAAAATACAAAATTCATCGAAAGGCACAACTGGATGATCAGAAACTTATTTATTTCATTAATGGGAAATTATAGTACGGATTACATAAGAAAAAGGAACGGATAACTACCTTCCCCCTACTACCATAAAAAGAGAGATAAAATCCCCCACATCCGTTACGCAAATAAACTCCCCAGGAGTCCTACCCACAGCTACTAGAAGAGCCTGTACCCTCATCATCTACATCCTGAGGACCCCAAGTTTCCCCTGCCTGAATAGAGTGTCGTAAAAATTCCATTGATCGATGAGCCTTAACCATCTTCAAAAAGACCACAACACCCCTTCTATGGAATCAGATAAAATAAACCACCTTTGACCAGTCTCCACTGCCAACATCTTCCTGACTACATTCCTTCACAACCACTTCATATAATCTTTGGGGACATGGCAAACCTTCCCGACAGACTGAGAGGGACGAGTCGACGGATGTCGATTCTCCCACAGAGATCCAAGCAACAAACGCAAGCGCTCAGTCAAATCTTCTACCGGAAAGAAATTTGAGGTCCGAGGGGGCGCGATCTGCGCCCAGCCAAATTGGCGCAGAAGCTGCCAAGGGAAATAAAAAGACGTCTGTTTGAGACCAACCAGCCGCACATATGAATACTCTCCTAGCTCCAGAAATGTCTGCAACTGTCCCCACCAAGGCACTGACCAATACAGCCCACGACCCCATGCTCCACAAGCCAATTCTCCTAATTCTCATCATGCAGGCCAACGCGGATGAAGTAGCACGAAAAGAAGTTGGGTAAAGCCGATAAGGGATACTCTGGAGGAGTCGCCAAACGGAAACTTTCAGACAACCACATGAACAGCATCACAGGGCTACCCCTCAAAAAGTCAGAATGACCTTCTCTCCAGGCATCCAGGCCATTCAGAGTCTACGCTAATATCACCGCCGCAGGATTGCAACGGTATAACATCCATTAAGGAATGGCTGCAAGTTGTGGGTCCACTTGCACCTCCCCAGTCACCAACAGCAAATTGGAAACAAGGCCCAGAACAAAGGCTCCAGCATAGCCAGCATCACCTACTTCCCGCAAATGCACGGGCTGCAACACCGCCGGGAGGAAGATCATTCCTCTGGTAACTAATGACCTGGTCGTCGAAGGCGAAATATGAAGAAGACCAGCCAACAAATCCCTAGGGGAGCAAGAAAATTCAGGTAAAGTCGCAGCAACACTGGGATTCACACCTAGTATGGCAGAAAATTCCTTGTAGGTAGGACAAACTTCTTCCAACCCAAAGCGGAAGACATGGTCTTCGGGGTACCAAAATTGTACTACTGCCATCAGCATATTCCACTCAATAGGTCGATTACGCCACAAGGAAACTCGGCGCATGTTGAAAGCATCGTAGTCAACATTATAAGAGCACATTTCTTCCAAGGCTTCCAAGTAATTGGCAAACTCAATGCTACCAGGGAGAGCCATCTGGCAAGACTAAGAAATAATAGGCAAGTCGATAAGGATGCAAAGGTGTGATGAAAATACTCCACCCTTACCCCTTTTTTATACTTGAGAACTCTCACAAAAGACATAATCCCTGCAGAAATCGGAAGGAATCCTACCCCACAAGGTACCAAGGGCTGAAGAGGGTACCAATTAAAGCTTTCAATTGATAGGACTAGACTGAACTGCCGATAGGCAGGCCAGGGTGCTTACCGATCGACAACCCCCCCATTTTTGGAAATTTCCTCTTTTCCTCTTTTGTCAAATCAGAAAACTCAATGAAAATAAATTGATATTCTCAAAAGAATTTCAAGAATCCTGTTTTCTCCTTATAGGATCCCCCTTTTAATTAAAACTTTCCTGCAAAAAATTCCAAAAATATTCGTTTTTATGGTCTCAGCAGCAAAGTAAAAAGCTCATATGCATCCCGTCATTCATCATTAATAAAAGAAAATAAAAAACGCCATTGCATTGTATATATCTGTTTTCTATGTTACATCATTTTACAGGAAATAAAGAAAAAGCGAAAAACAACGGGACTCAGCCCGAACCCACATTTTCTCTCTCTCTCTCTCTCTCTCTCTCTCTCTCTCTCTCTCAAGAGCTTCCACCCCTGCGACGCTCTCTCTTTCCCCTACGACGAGACGACGCGCCCCCACTACCCGAGCCGGAGTCTTCCCCAGACGAGGCTGACGGTACAAAGCAAGAAGGAACAGGGACAACATCCCGAATATGGGCAGTCGTCGATGATATCCAGTCTCTAATGTCTCTCAGCCAAGTGGTCGACACCCGGATTTACTGCAAGGAAAAGGCAGAATCAGTATCAAGCAAAAGAAGTCAAAAAGAGGAAAAGGACCGAAAGGTTTACCGCAGGACGAAGGACCTCCTCTGTCAAACCCAGCTCCTCCGAATCCATCGTAAGAGGACGGTGCAGCATCGGCAATATCCCTCCATCAGCCCGCCGAATGTTGTACAAAGGAGTGTGCAACCGCACAAAAGGGACCTCCGAGGTCGCCGCCGTCGCAGGTGCCGACAGACCACCACCACTGTGGGAAGAAACCACCGCCCGACTCGAACCCGCAGGAGGGAAAGGCAAGACATCATGTATGTTGGGCGCCATCAACCAACTCGTCATAAAGTCTATATAGTCATATGATGCAACCGTATCAGTATACAACGCATAGGACTCGTCGATCATCGCCATGATCCTCTCATCCTCCAACAGTTGTCGCTCCCGCCTCATAGACATAGGAGGATGTGCGGGTGGTGCCACCACCTCCTCCTCGGTAATTTGGCGAACCACCCTCTCCCCGAGACACCAGGAATGGCCGAACTCATGCGCCAACAAACTCCTCATCTGCGCATTCACCCCGGTCATCCCCATATCCTGAATGGCTGTCCCCATAAAAGGTCACCTGAAAATCCCCAACCAGGCCTGAGTCAATACAAGATCAAAAGGTGTAAAAACCAAGACTGAAAAGGAAAGGACCTTACCCGACCACTGGTCAGGTCATTCAAGACCTGACGCACCACCTCCAGGGAGAGAGATCCCTTGGACTTCCGGTTGGCCTTACGCCATCGATACAGTCGGTAGAAGTCCCCAACGGTGTCGTCCTTCAGAGCAATCAGCGGGGTGTTGCACCCAATCACCTCATAAAACTAGGTCTGAATTCACAAGCAAAAAGAAACGCATAAGGAAAATGCGAATGCATGAAAGGAAAATGCGAATGCTTGAAATGAAAGTGCACAAAGTAACGAATACCTCAAGGAGATATGTGGCTCCAGTAAAAGTTCGCCGGCAGCACCGGCTGAATGCATCCAAAGAAGAGTAAAGGGTCGCCAAGGTCAGACTCCCCCAATCATAGAAAGGGATGTTCGAAAACATCCTCAAGTACGGAAGAAACCACAAATGGATGACGTCACCGCTCGACGCCACCATGAAACCTCCCAACACCAACAAGATGAATAATCGGGCCATCTGCCTCACTTGTAGCCCGTCCTCCACATCGACCAACCTGCTCAGCAAAGCATCCTTCAGCAAGGACAGCTGGATAGAATTTCCAGAAACTATCCTCCTCACATAACCAAGTGCCGCATGCACCGCCTCCGGCCTCACCCGCAAGGAGTGATCCACCTCTATCTGCTCCCCGTCACAATCCAGCCCCAGCAGTTGCTGCACATCTATGCGAGTCACCATCATCTCCCCGAAGCCAAAATGAAAAGTGTGGGTAGTGTCCCACGACCTCTCCCCCAAAGCACACATGACTGCTGTCGAACGAGGCGTCTCATCCAGCGCAGCCGCCAACCTCCCAAAACCCGCTGATGATACCATCCAGCACACCACGGGTGGAAAAATGCTCCCAAACATCCTTAAGCCCCATCGTCCCGCGGGCATGCATGTTCTTTAAAGAAATGTCTGACTAGCGAAAGGAAAAATCCCGTCAAAGGTCAAGAAAAAAAGAAAAATCACCCAAAAAGAAAGGAATGCCAAAGGTCAGGTTACTTACATAACCGCTGGGAATCACTCTCGAAGAGCGATGACGCGATTTCTCTCGCAGTAAGGTCCGCTCATCCACAATCGGCTCGAATGCATCAAAGGCATTCTCATTTCCCAAAGCAAGGGGCACCCTGCCCCTCCAATCCACATTCGCCCAGTCATCAATGGTCAACCACTCCCGGTGGACAGTGGTGCTCACAAAGGTGGCCATTTCTTAAAGATCGAAATGTTTGAACAATTCGCAAAGAGAAATCGCAGAAAGAGAGAATGCAAGAAGCTGTGAAAAATGAAGGGGATTCTCCCCTTTATATAGGAGGCCAAGCGCCATGCCGATCGGCACTGACCCCAACCATACCGATCGGCATTGACTCCTCACCTTATTGAGGCAGTCCAAAAGTCTGTGCCACTGCCGAATGTCACCCCTCAGTCTATGCCGGTCGGCACCCCCTTAAAATTTCATACAAAAATTCCTGGAAAATGCCAGAAAACCCCGAAAAATCCTCAGAAAATTCCTAAAAATCCCAAGAAGGATTTAGAACGTTTTCATCAAGAAAATTTCACACTCCTTCAGGCAAAACCTCCTTTTTCCCAATGAAACCTTCAAAATCCAAGTGAATGACCTCTCGAGCACTACGCCTGGACCACCTAATCACCTCCTTAGCAGAGTTTACAACCTCAAACTGGTTATCTCCCCAATAATCAGCCCCTCCGCTCAAATCAAAGACATAAAGCCTCCCCAGCCATCGGCTACCCAGTACGAAACAATATCGCATGGTATTTTTCCAAGAAGAATTCAGAAGAATCACTCGCCCCAAGCGATCTCTCCATAAGGACGATCCAAATCTTCCCCAGCTCATTCATCATTCCCTAGGGGAACCTCAAATCCAATTCGTACCCAGTGGAACTCTTTTCTTTTTCCAAGGAAATGCAATCACTCTTGGGTCAGAATTGACCCTGGTCTTGGATCGTCACCTGAGTTAGGTCAGAATTGACCTCGGTCCTTGATCGTCACCACTCTTGGGTCAAAATTGAGTTAGGTCAGAATTGACCTCGGTCCTCGGTCGTCATCACTCTTGGGTCAGAATTGACCCTGGTCTTAGATCGTCACCTGAGTTAGGTCAAAATTGACCTCCGTCCTCAGTCGTCACCACTCTTGGGTCAGAATTGATCCCGATCTTGGATCGTCACCTGAGTTAGGTCAGAATTGACCTCAGTCCTCGGTCGTCACCACTCTTGGGTCATAATTGACCCCGATCTTGGATCGTCACCTGAGTTATGTCATAATTGACCTCGATCCTCGGTCGTCACCACTCTTGGGTCAGAATTGACCCCAATCTTGGATCGTCACCTGAGTTAGGTCAAAATTGACCTCGGTCCTCGGTCGTCACCACTCTTGGGTCAGAATTGACCCCGATCTTGGATCGTCACCTGAGTTAGGTCAGAATTAACCTCGGTTCTCGGTCGTCACCACTTTTGGGTCAGAATTGACCCCGGTCTTGGATAATCACCTGAGTTAGGTCAGAATTGACCTCGGTCCTCGGTCGTCACCACTCTTGGGTCAGAATTGACCTCGGTCTTGGATCGTCACCTGAGTTAGGTCAGAATTGACCTCAGTCCTCGTTCGCCACCACTCTTGGGTCAGAATTAACCTCGGTCTTGGATTGTCACCTGAGTTAGGTCAGAATTGACCTCAGTCCTCGGTCGTCACCACTCTTGGGTCAGAATTGACCTCGGTCTTGGATCGTCACCTGAGTTAGGTCAGAATTGGCCTCGATCCTCGGTCGTCACCACTCTTGGTTCAGAATTGACCTCGGTCTTGGATCGTCACCTGAGTTAGGTCAGAATTGGCCTCGGTCCTCAGTCATCACCACTCTTGGGTCAGAATTAACCCCGGTCTTGGATCGTCACCTGAGTTAGGTCAGAATTGACCTCGGTCCTCGGTCGTCACCACTCTTAGGTACTTAGAACTGACCTTGACCCTCTGAATTGGTCATCCTCTTTCCTTAGGTCCTTAGAACTGACCTCGACCCTTTGAATTGGTCACCCTTGCTTCCTTAGGTCCTCAGAATCGACCTCAACCCTCTGATTTGGTCATCCCCAGCACGCTCCTTAGGTCCTCAGAATTGACCTCGACCCTCTGAATCGATCATCCTCGCTTCCTTAGGTCCTCCGAATCGGTCTCGATCCTCTAAATCGATCATACTCTCTCAGAAGCATCATGCGGTGTCTAATCGAGGGATATCATTTATTCTAAACTCACCCATTGAGGGGCTCTGTAGACACCTCATTATGTTATCACCTAACTCTCCTTAGGTCCCTAGTACCTCCACTTATCACCGCGAACCCAGGTCATGTATCGAGCACTGACCTGGAAGCCATCGGGCACTCCCTGGCTCGGTTTGACCAAGAGTCAAACTCTTCGTCTCGACCGAGGATGAATGAATCTTTGAAGGGAACTAAAAACCCTTTCCAACGGTCCATCCCGTGCGCGATTACGACATTCTATGCGGACGAACGATCCGTTTGACTCCGAGAGGTCACCGAATGCTTCTCGGGCTTGATTGACCAAAGTCAACTCCCCGAACCGGGTCAAACTCTTTGGAATGTCGAATTACATCTCCTAACCTTTCTAACGGTCTGCCCCACGCATAATTCGAACTTACCATGTGGACGAACGATCTATTTGCATCCGAACGATTCCCCGTCCCGCGGACCGACAAACGCTTCCGAGCCACATTTGACCCAAAGTTAACTCTCGAACTCGGGAGCGGTCCAAAGTACTTTCGAAGGTCTCTGAAATACCTTTACGGTATGCCCCATGCACGATTCTGACCAACGGTTTTCCCTCTGCGGCCAATTATCCAAAAAAGCCTGAAGCGCACTGCCAAATAGCAGGTCCCAGACCCTGCCTATCGGCACCTGTCGATAGGTAGTTCCATGGAAATGCCGAGAAGTAGACCCCTGGGCCTATAAAATGAGGCCTTGGCCTCATTTTCAAGGGGAGCTCAGATCAGAAGCAAATCACCCTCAGTAAGCCCCAGAAACCTCTCTCGAAGGCAACGTGATTTCAACTTCCAAATCCCTTTTTCACTTCCACTTTTCATCACCCCTTTCATCAAACTTGATGAAGCAACCACTCTACATCATCGTCCAAGTGCAAGGGCTGCTTTTCAACATTCAAGATCAAGCTCAAAGTCTCCAAGAAGGTCCATCTTTCTCACCTTTCTCTTCAAACCTTCTTAAATTTGCAATAGCTTGTTTTATTACTTAAAGCACTTTTATTATCTTATTTCACATATTCTAACATACTTTTTATCTAGTATTATTGCAAATCTCCTATTTTCATATAAATAAAATCCAAAAAACAAGAAAAAGAGGGTTCGCTCATAAATTCCAAATAGGGATTCTCACACTTTTTCCACACTTTTCTCACAACTAAAAACACTTTTTCTACACACACACACACTTACAAATAAGATATTTCTCCATTTGGATTTATGGGATAAACCCCACCCCTCATTTTGTATGCGAGCTACGTAGACTTTGATGCCTTTATAGGCTACGTAGGCATCTCGGAGTAAAACTCGAGACTCGAGTCCTTTTCTCACTTTTTCTCTTATTTTCTATCTTCTCTTTATCTCATTTTATATTATATTCTATATATTCGTTCTTAGTGGCGTATTATTCCACATGTGTTATCGTTTCCTTATAACGATCAACGCAAGGGTAATCGCGCAAATCCTATTTTCTACATTAATCTCACATTCCTACGGATGACTCGCTATATCTTTTCCATGATACAAGTCGAGGATTCCTACCTCCATTCTATATATATACACTTGCACACATATCACGGGGGGGGGGGGGGGGGGGGGACATTAAGGAAAATAGCAAATATTCATGAGAGACCGAAAGGCGGAATAGGTGCCAAACACCTTCCCATTTCATAACTAAGCCTCCGAACCCTTCTCGAATCATTTTGGTTTCGCACAAACCAGTATGTCTTTTGGATGCCATCCTTCAGGGTGGCTTCCCCCTTTTTTTTTTCTTTTGTCTGTTTTGAGTAAAATAGACTGGCGACTCTGAATCTCTCTACATTTTCACACCTCACAAATCGACGCCGGCCGAAGTGCTCTCCCGAGAGGGGACGCGCGGGACCCAAAGGATCCTTTTTTCCTCCGCGGCGGGGATCGGGGATGGCCACACCCACACAATACATATAGTGTACACCCTCTTTACACGAAATATTCAAATACATCAACACCATCTTCCACCTTGAGAAATAACCACGGATGAGAGGGAAAATTCCTCACCTCTCATACCCTCCAAATCTCACCCTCGAAAGATGTACCAAGCCTTTGTCAAGAAAAACTCCCATTTGCCAATACTCGCAAATAATAACTCATCGCCTTTCCTTGAACTAGCTACACACACCTAGAATCCATCACAGTCCTACACCTCCTCGATTCCAATCGTCCAATGCATGTGTGCAACTAAACCGAGTCAACATCACCCGTTGGCCTTGAAGAGGGACTTCAATCCATCCCCTCCACTAGTAGGTATTATCTCATCACTACCATCCAGCCTCGAAAAGCTAGAACCCAATGTCTCCGCTTTGTTCACAAACGAGACATGCCTCGAACGTTCGATCACTTGTGCACACCGCTTCCCATTCTTCCTCGATGTCTGATTTAGACAATGCGACCCCTCTTTCTCCTCTCCCCTCGCTAGGACCATACAACCGAGTGTGACTTTCAAGACTCCACCCGCCACTGACACCCGACAACCCTTGGAATCCAAACGACTAATGGATATCAAATTCTTTTGCAACTTTGGGACATAGGCCACACCACCCAAAGTGCGCTCCACTCCATCGAACATCTTGAGTTTCACCATCCCGACACCCTCAACGACAACCTTCTCTCCGTTAGCCAAAGACATGGGACCTTTTCCATTTTTCGTGAAAGTCTCAAAATATTCCCTCTTGGAGCAAACATGATTCGACGATCTCGAATCTAATATCCAATCATCTTGGGAAAGAGAGTTAACCTTGGAGATTGTGAGAAGTTCTCCAAGTTCATCTTCATAATTCACACTCGCTACAGTTGCCCTCTCGGAATCAACCTTCCCCTTAGCCTTATCGTTCCACAAAGGACATTCTCGGATCATATGACCCCATTCCCGACACTTATAGCATTTCGGCCCTTTACCACCAACACCCCTCGATCTAGACCTACTATCGTCATTAAATTCCCGGTTGAAGTTCCTCCTGCCATTTTGCCCACATCCGTCTCTCGTCGTAAGGCCTTCATTATGAGAATACCCGTCACCTCCACCTTCCTTCTTTCTCATCGTGACATGAGATTGAATATCTTACACAACCTCGTTGTACCGGAGTGTAGACTTCCCAAACATGAGAGTGGTCACAAAATGCTCGTATGAATCGGGTAATGATACAAGCAACACCAATGCTCGATCCTCATCAATGAATTGAACGTCTATCCGGTTCAAGTCATTTATCAAGGCATTAAAGACGTTGATATGCTTCATTATATCCTCACCCTGCTTCATCTAAAGCTTGAAGAGTTTATTCTTGAGGAACAATTTATTTGACAACGACTTTCCCAAATAAATCTCTGCAAGCTTATCCCACATGCCTTTAGCCGTGATCTCCGCTATCACGTTATTCAACACATCATCCGTGATAAGCATCTCAATATACGAAGCCGCTCTTTGATCAATGTCAATCCACTCGGCATCGGTCATGCCTATCGGTCGTCCCTCTACCCCCAACAATGCTAATTGCAACCTCAGTTGGATAAGAAGGCCTCGCATTCGTCTTTGATATAACCCGAAATTGATCTTCTCATCAAAATCCTTCATGTCCGTCTTCATTGAGCCACTTGATCCAAACTCGGATCCCATCTCTTAGAGCTTCCGCTCATAGAGGTTGATTTTCGAGTACTCTCCACATTTGCCGTTATTTGGAACAAAAATAAAAGCTATACCAAAATTGCCAAAATTGATTCAACCTCGAACCAAAATACCGGGCAAATAATGCAACCAAATCTCTTATACAACTTGTTGCGCTAAAGCAAGACTATCTCTAGTGACCAAGATGATAAAACTCGCTCGAGAATTTTATCAAACACTTGGTGTGCGAAAAACATCCAAGACCTTGTTCCGTAAATGAGCTAGTGTGCAAACTCCCAATCAAATCAATCAAGCATCAATAAAGAGACAATAAGAACATACAAGGAATCATCAAATCAAAACAACAACGATATACCGTGGTTCACCGAAATTTGGGCTACATCCACCAAGGAGGATTTCTTCTTTCTATAGATAAATGGAGGAATCCAAAGGTTATACACACACACAATTTATCTCTCTTAGAAAGTCACTCATAACCTCACAAGAACTCATCTCTCAAATGGAGCTCTACCTCTCTTTATCTTTGATAACTCTCAAAATAGCTCTCAAACGTGTCCTCTCCCAAAATCTAGATATAAATTTTGTATTTATAGATTTGAGCCAAAATGACAAATTTATAAATAAACCAAAACTGAAAAAATAGGAGAGCTAAAATCAACAGTCTTTAGGTTCTGTATGCTTTTGTTAATAAGAAACGAACAAAAAAGATAAAAGTGTAGGGCAAATAAAAAAAATACCAATAGGATGAGATAGATTTGTTGGATTGCTGAATGATACTTCAAACTGATATTTATTGGGATTGACATGTGATACCGTCACAAATGAAGATACCATTTTCATATAAAGATACTAGATTTGATGTAAAGATGAACAATATTACAACACGAGGTTCTCAAACTTAAATGAACATTCACAATATTACACAAATTTTTACAAAAAATCTCATTTTAGTCATATATGTAAGGGGAAAGTACTCTTAGGTTCTTCACAAATAAATTTTAAACACTAAAGGAATTTTGACAAATTTAACACTTTCACTAATTCTTTTCTTATAAAAGTCTACGCTAGTGGCATAACAAATGAACGTAAATATAAATTATCCTTAAATGTTTAAAAATTATTACCAAAGAACCTTATTATAAATTGCCCTATCTATAATTACAAAACTCATACGAAGGTCATTGCAATAAGGTTCATTTTACAAATAATTTAAGTTGAAATAATGGATAAATAGAAAAGTACTAGTAGAGTAGAAGGGATGTGAAAGTGCTAAAATATGAAGTTTGGATTATGAGAACCACCTTTATGTTCTTTCAATTTAACCCAAATTTAAATCATTAATGAAAATCTGATCATTTTCGTTCCATTGTTAAAAGCTTTTCGTCTTGGTGTTTCGGATAAGTGTCTCACGTCGTTGTATGGTTCACACCCACCATTCCGTCTTTGAAACTTCGGCGGGCGAGAAAGTTTGACCGAGTTGGACT
Organism: Sambucus nigra; assembly: GCA_949130495.1. Lineage (NCBI taxonomy): Eukaryota > Viridiplantae > Streptophyta > Magnoliopsida > Dipsacales > Adoxaceae > Sambucus > Sambucus nigra. The sequence continues at coordinate 445,014,080 of OX422213.1, forward strand.
CAATCTCCGCGTTTATCGCTTCAATTTTGCACATTCCACAGCTTTGATTAGTACACGTCATCATTTAAAAACCCTATTTTTAGATGAATTGAACAGTTTCTTCCCAACCAGCTAATCATGCGGCCCAACATTCATGTTACTTGTTATCTACTTAGAATTGTGTACCCGACACGTGGTGTGGTTATCACATGGCCCAACAACTGTAGACCTAGGTGAACATATCATGTTGTCCGACGGTGCCAATAAGCAGCTTTCTTTCTGCCACGTAGTAATGTTACAGTTGAACTTCTCCGACGGATCAGGTCAATTTCAATAATCAAACCCAAAAGTGTCCACCAACCTTAAGATTATGTCTACAATAATCTTTTCATCGTAACATAAGATTTTATTTGTCATCTTAAAACTAAAATACATGAAAACGAAGATATAGAGTACATCTGTCTCGACATCATTTAACAATTAATGTGAATTTAAGTTTGAAATTTGAGATCAACTAAATTATTTTATGAATGTAAAATGACACAGAAAATTTGAGATCATTTGAGCAACTAAAATAGTTTTTAGTTTCATGCTTGCCAACAAAATAAACAAAAAAATACCTTTGAAACCCAAAAGTTCAAATTTTTATCAAGAACAATGTTCACCTGACTAGAGATGGTCTGATTATAACACTCATCTAATTACCTAAATATTTTTTATTTTCTCAATCTGTGTAATCTGTAACCTTTATTAAGGTGCAATGTTCAAAAATGATTGTCACAAAAAAATTCCAGTACAAGATATAAAATATTATTTACTTTTATAATCGACTTTTCAAAACTTGATCAATTAAAATATATGTTTTATGTGGGGGTGCTGGAGCTAGGATGGTGGATGGAGGTGGGTGGATAAATATGTGATAAAGAATTAAATAGGGGTAAATCATCTTGAATTGTACATGGGCCATGTTGGTTTGACTTTGAAGACAGTCAAATGAGATGCACTGGTTTCCTGTCAACGAAGCTTGTTTTGAACTGATTATAGGCCTCCTTCTTGGTATCTCACAACCAAATAACTTCTCAATCACGATATCTCATGGCCTATGGCTGTATCTATCCGCAAGTTTTTTTTCCCTACAAATACTTTAAACTAAAAGAAATATTGTATGTAGGTTTCTATTTGTAATTGGTTATGCCACACATGTAGTTGATATACATATTTACTATATTATAATATTTATTGAGGGCATACATATTTAACATATTAATATTGAGTTGAGTTAAAAATAGTTTTTATATATGAAAAATAGTTTTTAAAAATAGTTAAAAAATATTTGAGGGGCCTTTTGATAATTAATTCTATTCTGTAACTTTTTTAAATCTCAATGTCTAAAATGTATTCATGGTAGTTTAGGAAATGCAATGAAAATATAGCTTTTAAGTTTAAGAGTACAAAACGTACATTCTATATGGAATAATTTTATAATGTACTTCTGTTAATTTTTAAGAGGTTAAAGAATAATTTGGTGCTTTGAGCACTAAACACATCTATTTGTCAATGTGTAGCAAGTGTGCAATGGCACACACAATTCACATTTTGATGGGACCACGTTTGTGAAGCACTTGTCAAATTCGTGTGCTTTACACCCATGGGGTTGGTTGGCTGAGACCGAGCGTCCGTGTAATACGCTAATCGTTGTTATCGGCTTCTGACCGCAATACAAAAAATATAAACTTTAACTACACTCTTATGGAGTATAGTGGTTAGTCTGGGTATCGAATCTATATGAAATATTTGATAGATTTTAATTGATTTATCACTTCTAAAATAAAAGTGTAAAAGACGATGATGGGTTCAGAAAGGAAAAAGGGAAAAAATAAAGAAGTTAACCAAAACTAATCAAAACTTAAGCAAAGAATAAGAAAACGGGATTAGGTTCCCATCCCTGCAATGGGCTAAACAACACGTATAAAGGATTTTGGTTCGAAAATAATTAATCGAGCATAAACAATTAATCATACACATCACGCATGAATAGACTTAATGTAATGCCCCAACCCGAATTTAAAGGTCAATTAAGGATTAAACCGATCCGAATCATACGTTAATAGTGAAGTGCAATGAAACATCCTAATTATTGTTTCTAATCCATTCTTATTAGTATTTAACGTTACACTTATTAGCATGCAAGTCCAAATTACAATCACTAAGTGATATGACCCAAGAGAAGTGCTCCCAAGGCCAAGTAAATAGAGCTACTAATCGTAAATGCAAATAATTACTTACCTGTATAGCGCTCTCAAAGTACGGAATATCATACAACCAGCCGCAACAAAAGAAGGGATGTGAGCCGAATGCTCAGTGGGATCATATACAAATGCAGTATAGAAACGAGTGGCAGAAAGAAGTACTCACACGCTACACTACATGCATGTGAAAATATGTATACATCTACATATATACCTCTGAAAAATACATATGCCAATGTATTTAACTGTTTATTTGAAAAACATCTTTTAATACCATTTAACTTCCCTGACATTACAAAACAGTCATTTGCATTATCATGCTTAGGACTTATACGTGTTTTCCATTAACTCACACAGTTTAAACAAACGACATTTGTTTGGAGAACATTCTTCTTACTTTCAAGGAGATTTACTCCCTAATATTCATTAACTCACGCCAAAGTTACTTAACCATTTCAGGACTTCCATTCAACACACACACATGCCGTGTTTAGAAAAATACTCTTTTCTATTGTAAACCTCATGTAACACACGCTTATGTTTACTTTAATTCAACTGTTCTTAGGTAGTTTAATTTCATTAAGTCACCTTATTAAATCATTCCATGTTGACACATGAATTTTAAGCATTTAATGCGTTATTCTTGCATTAGTAAATCAATGAATTAGTGCCATTCATTTATGCCTCTTTCATGAATATTTGATTCATTACTTAGCATTATTTCTCTTTGGGATCTGCTAACAAACACTCACAGACTTCGTGGCCTCACACCACCGGTCTCCGCCGCCATATACTACTGCCGTTGGTTTGGGGTCTTTCACCACTAGGGACGTCATGCCCTCCTTAATTATTTTCTCTCGGCGTCATCTGACTATCATTATCTTGTCAATGTTTTCAACATATTCACAATTGTGCTTCAATTTTCATTCCTTTGGGCCGAAGCGAAAGACTTGGACTTAACCGTCCATTTTTCCATTATACTTGGAAAAACATTAATTCTCTTTAAGTCCTTTGTTCACACACGTGTTAAAATTACACAAAAATGATTCACATTTTAGGACTTAACTCAATTTCATCGTGCTTGGATAAAAACATTCACTTACATTTTTATTTCATAAAAATGTCTCGCTTTAAGTAAATTATCGATTTACCCTTTTTTTCATCAAAACTCAAAACCTTATTCTTTTTCAAGTGTTATTCACTAAAACACCCTTTTTGAGTTTCGTTCTCGACACGTAGGCATTTTCGTCATTATAACACTTGTTTAACTTCTCACTTTATCAAATTTTACACATTTTGCATTTTAGCCTCTTTAATATATAAAATCATGTCTTTCACATATTAAAGTCCCCGCACTTGATTTTGTGAGTTTAACACTAAAACTCCATTTTAACCAACATTTACACATTTGACACTTTATAATTTCAAACTTGGTGTCACACACTTTCATCATGATTAATTGCATAAAAATCCGTACTTAATCATTTCTTCCTTACTTAGTCTCCTATATTCTCATTATTTACATTTTTACCCAAAGTTCTCAAAAAGACTACACTTTTGCATATATATGCTTTTAACCCCAAAGCTTAGTTTAAACAAACTAAATAGTACACTTTATAAATGAAAGTTTATTTGTGCACTTTATAATGATTTATCAACATAAACTCACTATACCAATCTAACGAAAAGGGTACACAAGCTTCAAATGTTCCTTTATCAAAGAAATCATTTATTCACCTTAAAACTTGAAATTTAAACATTTTACTCCATAAAATGTTGTGATTTGGGGCTGAAATTTATCTATTTAAAAACCCATTAAACCTCTTTTTGTAAGTATCCATTTTCATAGAAAATTGTAAACATGATACTAATAAGTCTATTAGTACATTCAAACCTCATTATTATTTCATAAAAATACTCATCCTTACACAAAATACCAATAGTGTAACTAATAAACCCATGAATTGGTTTTAACCATTTTCTCACACAATTTACACCCAAATGGTGGAAAATACTATTCTGAAATTTTGTCAAATTCAAAACCCATTTAAATCACTTCTTTGAAAACCCACTTGTCCAAGAAATCATAGAAACCCACCCAATGAACTCCATGGATGCAAATCAACACAAATCCTTCATATATTGAAACTAATATACGTAAATAGCAATATGACATTATGCTAAATAATAAACCTATACCAAGGTTAAAGAATCCCACCTCAAAATGTCCTTAAATAATGGTAGAGAAGGTGGGTGACTCCCCCACCTCCAAAGGTGGCCATAAAGGGAGTCACAATAGTCCCCTCTTCAAGATCCCAATTAATCTTCAAGCTCTATGAACTACTCTTTCTTCTACTATGATAAAATCCTTTTAAAATCACCCAACAAGACTTCCTTTGAGCTCCAAAAACTTATCTCAAAATCTCCTATGAGCTGTCCCAACTTTGAGAGGTGATTTAATGGAGTTTGGGGACCTCCAATGTGGTGTTTTGATGGTGGAAAAGTGGTGGAAAAGGAGGACCACGAATTTAGAAGGAAGAACAACTTTTGCAAGAGCTAGAAGATGGAGATATAATCTGTAAATGTTTGAGAGTTTTGGCTCCAAGTATTTCCCTCCCATTTATCTTACAATGAAAGCTTTACACCCTTGACCAACAAACCCAAGGTTTAGAATGCCCCAATGGGTTTAATTTTTTTCCCAAGATCTCTATAATAAGTCTTGAAAGTGACTATACATACACCAAATATGAGATCCCTAAGATTCATTTGAAAAAAACACCCACAAAAGTTAATTTGTGTCACTTTTGGTACAAGCCCAAAAAAAATTCTTTTTTTTTTTTGAAATTTTTAACTGAAGAATGATATTCCTTGCATTTTTTTGGCTAAAAAATCATATTTACAATAGTCGTTTGGTCTCCCGGATTGTCCTATACAAGGCGTGCAATATTCGGGACCTCCGTACAAAAGTATTTTTTTTTATTTTTCTCTTCATGATAATATTCCTTATATTTTTGTGAGTCAAAAAACATATTCACAATATTTTTTTGACCTCCCGAGACGTCCTAAACAATTTGCACAAGACTGGACTTTCACTGTGTCACGCGTCGTAAGACAATTAGTACACATGCTTACGTAGCATTCGTTGCTTGTCCGAATCGCACGAAACGGAACCAAAGTGCTTAAAATAATTATATAAACTCAAAATAAAACTCGCGTGAACCATGAAACATAAAACTATCTCGTTTAACCCATATTGCGATATTTTTCTTTTCGTACCATTTAAACGTCGCGTTGTATTAACCTTATCCGTGTCGTATCCGTTCCTTGATATATTTTTTTCTCGAACTTAATGGACATCCTAGCCAATACTATTAGAGATTAAATATGCATTAATGCGATACATGCATTGTTGGATTTGTTTTTTTTAAACCATTTACGTAATATGCCACCTTACGTATTACTTGACGTGTTACACTTCGATTATTTATTCCTCTAATTTTTTTTGGAGAAAACACTTCAAATAACGTTAAATACCTATTTTCTAGGGTGGGGTATTACATTCTTCCATCCTTAGAAAATTTCATCCTCGAAATTTGTTATCATCATGCTCATACATCATTCATCCAACAAATTGACTCCAATCCTAGGTGTCTTTAACACTATAGTCTAACCAAAAGATTTCATACCATTAATCGTCACAACTATGGTGGATCCTAAGATATTATTGTTAACTCCCAAGTATGCCTAACACGTCCATATAGAAAATTCCTCAAAGTAACTAATAGTGAGTAAGTATCATCCTAACACCCAATGAACTCATTATCATGTATTATACAGAATATCGGGATTTACAAGCCTATGTTTCATCAAACGATTGAGTCTTGCCTAACTTAGGCAGATACATCCTCAACATCAATAACTATTCACATTAAAAATTTCAAGACAGTAATTTAATCCCAATGGTCTATCCGACCGGTATCTCCTACGAGACTAAGCATTAGCCTAGAGTAATCCTAGCTATGACAACCCAAATACACACTAGAGACTACATTCTCAATTTGTAATTTCCATACAGGGTGCAACCCTAGCATTTAATGTTCCATCAAGTTCTAACATTTATATCTTAGAGTCGTGAACTCAAATCCATGATATACGTTATAACCAACTATACTGGTTAACTGACGATTGTATTAACCTAAAGATATTAAGTACACATGCAAACTACATGTAACAACCCGCAATACCATGCGTACACTCCAACCAATGTAAAATAAAGGTGCTTACGAAGAAGAGCGTACTCATGTACCGTGACACAACAGCCTCTAACTGACTTATTTCGCATCACTACTGAGCTACGCAACGCTACACCTGACTACCAACCCATAATTGAAACAACTTTCCATTATTGAGATCAAAGAAGGCACAATAATATGCAATGGATCAGGCGGCTGCCACGCCAGGATGAAACAATTGAATTCGGAGAATGAACCATGCTACGTGAAGTACGAACCACAACGTACACTAACAGTTTAAAATTTTCACTCACCCATACGTACGCTAAAGTATTAGCTTAGCCATGTGCCCTAGCTTGAATCATTAATCACGGATACCCATTTTTAAAGACAACGACTTGAAGATCGATTTACTTGGGAAGCTAAAACGCTAGGCTTCCCTCCTTAAGACTGAGGTTACTCGTTATCCTTCATACCAAAGCGAAGTTACATTTCTCATTGCCTAACGTTACTTATTGACCTAATATACTCAAGTCTCCACAATTTCAACATGCGAGTGCTAACTTTCAAACCTCGAGATCCTTCTCATTTAATGAAACACACTAATTACATAAATTCATCCTTAGGGATCATCGCTACAATTCTTGGCAACGTCTTACATAATCCCAAATCATAACTATCGGACTAGTTACAACGTCAACTCGATTTTTTTAAGTATGACTCATGCCTAATACCCAATGATTTTCCTCACCAGTGTCATACTAATCCATACGGGTAGCACACACAGGTGCTATAATTAAGCCTAACACTCGACTCCGAGTGTTATTTTTAAAACCATAGTGAACATCATTGTGTCCTAAGTCTCCCGAGTGTAAAACCTAGCATGTATCAACCTATTCTCGATATTCTCCCCATGTCATACCATAATGAAAGATTATAAAAAAAACCATGGCACTAACTCTAAGGTACCGCCACAAATAACATGACTAAATTATATTACAATCACCGATAGCTTATGCATTCCTCAATATGATAACTTTTCCCAATGCTTCATGGAAGAGTCACCACGTCAATCGACTCCAATTGAACACACGTATCCTATCCTGAGAGTTATCATGAAAAAAAATCCTTACAAGTATAACACTCGAGCATGGCCGCTAAATTATTTTCTCAAAGGCCAAACACTAGTCCCAATCACTCTGTGTCATACTAGTCATAACTCTATATTCCTGAAGTCATAAGGGATTCCATAATATCAGCGAGAGACGTCGACAGTACCGTACTACGTGGTACAACCTTAATTTCACCATTATTAGGGAAAGCATATTACTTTCACTGACACTTCATTAGATTAACCTTAGTACATATATCCAAGGAGCAATCATGAGTTCACCTTCTTATCCATAATGCTAACCCAAGATCAAACTCATTATAGCCTATCATTTAACCTCTGTGATTATTCAGCCACGACAACTAACGTGCCTCACTATGTAGCCATCACACTCATTTTCCAGATCGCAAGTTATCATTATTATAAAACTTTTGGTAGGATACTAGGCATCAGGTACTACCTGTAAAACTTTTAGGCCAATACCTTTGATGACACAAAATATCCTATTCCTCAATGCCACCTCATTTTTTTCTAAAATCATGATTCAACATCATCATTTCTAACACTAAGCCCCAAGGACCATATGGATTTTGTTCTTAAATCACTTGAAATAGTCAAGGTTATCTAAACCTAAAACATAATCAAGTTACTCAATCATTATGATTTCTATAGATTTTTTTTTCATACTACTTAGTCACCTAATCCCGTAAATGAAACTACAAGTACACCAGGTAAGATGCAACTAAAGTCATTAACACCTTCTAATCATCAAACTTACACATGATACATCTCACACAAGCGTAGGGTGCCCCCACCTAACAACCTACACCAAAAATCTGATAGTTGCTAGCTAACACTACCAGAACAAATGCAGCGAAATAAGAATGGCTATTAACTCAGCCGCTCACCAGCTCAAAGAGCAGGGCACAACGTGCTCAAGACCTCGACTTTACCATTAAGATACAAATCAAAACCATCATCAGGAAAGCGTGACTGGATCTAACTAACAATGACATCGAAAGATCCACTACCGATCTCGCCACTTCACACCCGAAAGGAACAATGAACCCTAAAGCTCTGATACCAAGTTGTAACGCCCCAACCCGTATTTAAAGGTCAATTAAGGATTAACACGATCCGAATCATACATTAATAGTGAAGTGCAATGAAACATCCTAATTAATGTTTCTAATCCATTCTTATTAGTATTTAACGTTACACTTATTAGCATTCAAGTCCAAATTACAATCACTAAGTGATATGACCCAAGGGAAGTGCTCCCAAGGCCAAGTAAACAGAGCTACTAATCGTAAATGCAAATAGTTACTTACCTGTATAGCGCTCTCAAAGTACGGAATATCATACAACCTTCCGCAATAAAAGAAGGGATGTGAGCCGAATGTTCAGTGGGATCATATACAAATGCAGTATAGAAACGAGCGGCAGAAAGAAGTACTCACATGCTACACCACATGCATGTGAAAATATGTATATATCTACATATATACCTTTGAAAAATACATATGCCAATGTATTTAACTGTTTATTTCAAAAACATCTTTTAATACCATTTAACTTCCCTGACATTACAAAACAGTCATTTCCATTATCATGCTTAGGACCTATATGTGTTTTCCATTAACTCACACAGTTTAAACAAACGACATTTGTTTGGAAAACATTCTTCTTACTTTCAAGGAGATTTACTCCCTAATATTCGTTAACTCGCGCCAAAGTTACTTAACCATTTCAGGACTTCCATTCAACACACACACATGCCGTGTTTAAAAAAATACTCTTTTCCATTGTAAACCTCATGTAACACACGCATATGTTTACTTTAATTCAACTTTTCTTAGGTAGCTTAATTTCATTAAGTCACCTTATTAAACCGTTCCATGTTGACACATGAATTTTAAGCATTTAATGCGTTATTCTTGCATTAGTAAATCAATGAATTAGTGCCATTCATTTATGCCTCTTTCATGAATATTCGATTCATTACTTAGCATTATTTCTCTTTGGGATCTGCCAACAAACACTTACGGACTTCGTGGCCTCACACCACGTGTATCCGTCGCCATATACTACTGCAGTTGGTTTGGGGTCTTTCACCACTAGGGACGTCATGCCCTCCTTAATTATTTTCTCTCGGCGTCATCCGACTATCATTATCTTGTCAATGTTTTTAACATTTTCACAATTGTGCTTCAATTTTCATTCCTTTGGGCCGAAGCTAAAGACTTGGACTTAACCGTCCATTTTTCCATTATACTTGGAAAAACATTACTTCTCTTTAAGTCCTTTGTTCACACGCGTGTTAATATTACACAAAAATGATTCACATTTTAGGACTTAATTCAATTTCATCGTGCTTGGATAAAAATATTCACTAACATTTTTATTTCATAAAAATGTCTCGCTTTAAGTAAATTATCGATTTACCCTTCTTTTCATCAAAACTCGCAACCTTATTCTTTTTCAAGTGTTATTCACTAAAACACCCTTTTTGAGTTCCGTTCTCGACACGTAGGCATTTTCGTCATTATAACACTTGTTTAACTTCTCACTTTATCAATTTTTACACATTTTGCATTTTAGCCTCTTTTTTATATAAAATCATGCCTTTCACATATTAAAGTCCCCGCACTTGATTTTGTGAGTTTAACACTAAAACTCCATTTTAACCAACATTTACACATTTGACACTTTATAATTTCAAACTTGGTGTCACACACTTTTATCATGATTAATTGCATAAAAACCCATACTTAATCATTTCTTCCTTACTTACTCTCCTATATTCTCATTATTTACATTTTTACCCAAAGTTCTCAAAAAGACTACACTTTTGCATATTTACGCTTTTAACCCCAAAACTTAGTTTAAACAAACTAAATAGTACACTTTATAGATGAAAGTTTATTTGTGCACTTTATAATGATTTTTCAACATAAACTCACTCTACCAATCTAACAAAAAGGGTACACAAGCTTCAAATGTTCCTTTATCAAAGAAATCATTTATTCACCTTAAAACTTGAAATTTAAAAATTCTACTCAATACAATGTTGTGATTTGGGGCTGAAATTTATCTATTTAAAAACCCATTAAACCTCTTGTTGTAATTACCCATTTTCGTCGAAAATAGTAAACATGATACTAATAAATCTATTAGTACATTCAAACCTCATTATTCTTTCATAAAAATACTCATCCTTACACAAAATACCAATAGTGTAACTAATAAACCCATGAATTGGTTTTAACCATTTTCTCACACAATTTACACCCAAATGGTGGAAAATACTATTCTGAAATTTTGTCAAATTCAAAACCCATTTAAATCACTTCTTTGAAAACCCACTTGTCCAAGAAATCATAGAAACCCACCCAATGACCTCCATGGATGCAAATCAACACAAATCCTTCATATATTAAAACTAATATACGTAAATAGCAATATGACATTATGCTAAATAATAAACCTATACCAAGGTTAAAGAATCCCACCTCAAAATGTCCTTAAATAATGGTAGAGAAGGTGGGTGACTCCCCAACCTCCAAAGGTGGACCTAAAGGGAGTCACAATAGTCCCCTCTTCAAGATCTCAATTAATCTTCAAGCTTTATGAACTACTCTTTCTTCTACTATGATAAAATCCTTTTAAAATCACCCAACAAGACTTCCTTTGAGCTCCAAAAACTTATCTCAAAATCTCCTATGAACTGTCCCAACTTTAAGAGGTGTTTTAATGGAGTTTGGGGACCTCCAATGTGGTGTTTTGATGGTGGAAAAGTGGTGGCAAAGGAGAACCACGAATTTGGAAGGAAGAAAATCTCTTACAAGAGCTAGAAGATGGAGATATAATCTGAAAATGTTTGAGAGTTTTGGCTCCAAGTATTTCCCTCCCATTTATCTTACAATGGAAGCTTTCCACCCTTGACTAACAAACCCAAGGTTTTGAATGCCCCAATGGGTGTAATTTGTTTTCCCAAGATCTGTATAATAGTCTTGAAAGTGACTACACATACACCAAACATGTGATCCCCAAGATTCATTTGAAAAAAACACCCACAAAAGTTAATTTGCGTCACTTTTGGTACAAGCCCAAAAAAAATTCTTTTTTATTTTTTTAAAATTTTTAAGTGAAGAATCATATTCCTTGCATTTTTTTGGCTAAAAAATCATATTTACAATAGTCGTTTGTTCTCCCGGATTGTCCTATACAAGGAGCGCAAGAATCGGGACCTCCGTACAAAAGTATTTTTTTTATTTTTCTCTTCATAATAATATTCCTTATATTTTTGTGATTCAAAAAACATATTCACAATATTTTTTTGACCTCCCGAGACGTCCTAAACAATTTGCACAAGACTGGACTTTCGCTGTGTCGCGCGTCGTAAGACAATTAGTACACATGGTTGCGTAACATTCATTGCTTGTCTGAATCGCACGAAAAGTATCCAAAGTGCTTAAAATAATTATATAAACTCAAAATAAAACTCGTGCGAACCATGAAACATAAAAGTATCTCATTTAACCCATATTGCGATATTTTACTTTTCGTACCATTTAAATGTCGCGTTGTATTAACCTTATTTGTGTCGCATCCGTTCCTTGATATATTTTTTTCTCGAAATTAATGGACATCCTAGCCAATACAATTAGAGATTAAATATGCATTAATGCGATACATACATTGTTGGATTTGTTTTTGTTTAAACCATTTACGTAATATGCCATCTTACGTATTACTTGACGTGTTACACTTCGATTATTTATTCCTCCAATTTTTCTTTGGAGAAAACACTTCAAATAACGTTAAATACCTATTTTCTAGGGCGGGGTATTACACTTAACCCAAAAATGCGAGATAAAACTTTCAATCGAAAATGGTCACAAGTGGATTAATTTCGGAATATCGCTATAAATACTAACGATGCATGACAAAGAAAGTTAAACGCCTAATATTCTAACTTTAATGAATGATGTTTCAATTAATTGTATTTCTACCCAAAACCTAGCTTTCAAAGCTCGACACCCATTAATGGCAGAAATATGGTCCCAACCCTTGAACTAGCTACTAAACATGAAGGTGTTAACAATGTAAGAATCCATTAATAAGCACGAAAAAATAATGAAAAAATAATAAGAGTGCTAGAATTTGAGGTTACCAAGGTTGAAGAACACAAACATGCAAAAAGAAATCGAAGATTGAAGGAGAATCGAAAAAGCTTTTGAATTGAAGGTGCAAAACTTATAAATTGGTCTCTTAGATGTTCCTGCTTGATTAGGAGCTTTACAATGAATAATATCTCTCTTAAAAGAACCCTAATGACTAAATATATAGGTTAGAAGTCGTTTAGAAGAGTCCACAAAACATAAAACTCTCTGGAGCGTGACTAACGTCGAACCGGTTCGGGGTTTGGTTTTGTTTTTCCTGCTGCGTTAGTTGCCTATTTTCTTTTGGGTTCGAGATTTCTTTCTCAATCTTCAAACTTGCATAACTTCTTCACTGTAGCTCAGATTAAGGCGTCGTTTCTTCCACTATTCTTGTGACTTCAATATCTTCAACTTTTCAGTTGGCTCCTCCTCCGAATTATGAATAAAAAATTATGAAAATGCCCTTCAACTCCCTTTTTCTTATTTTTTTTCACTATTTCGAGTTCTCTCTTGCACTAACTTGAATGAAATACCTGTAAAACACACGAGAAATATACAAAACATGAAATACTCGTCGAAAAGGGTTATTAGCTTGGATATGAGATAAATCCATTATATTTACATCGCATGGGACCATAAAAGAATCAAAATTAAGGGGATAAATATGAAATATTTATGCCTAGTTAACACGCGCAATTGTCTATTCATGTTCAACAAATGCACCAATTATTAAAAAAGGATTGTTTCAAAGACTATAATAATGCCAACATTATTGATTTGAGTGTGATAATATATATATATATATATAAGGATTCCTTATGGTACAAACTCCAATACATACTATTTTTTTAAAATAGTAAAACAATGAATTTTTTAATGAGACTTCATGGATATGATGTTTACGGTTAAAATATCACCTCTAATTTTTTTCATCAAAAAATGTAATAAAAAACCGTTGAGATGAGGTGATATGTAAAAAAAATGGTATAAATAGTCATTTCAACCATTGAAATATTGGGTCAGCGCCAACCACTTTATTGATTGAATTTTTTGAAGAGACTTCATGGATATGATCTTCTCACTGTCGAGATCTTATTGGTGAAGTTTCATCAAAAAATTGATTCAAGAAGTGGGTGAGATGATCGCCAGCATTTCAACGGTAAAAACTGCATATTTATACCCTTTTTTTTACATATCACCTCATCTCAACGATTTTTTTATTGAATTTTTTAATGAAAATAATTGGAGATGATCTTCTCATCATGGAGATCATATCAATGAAGTTTCATCAAAAAATTTATTTTTTTACTATTTTAAAAAATGGTATGTACCGAAATCTGAACCATAAGGAGTCCTTAAAAAATAGTATGTACCGGGGTCTACACCATATATATACACTTTATAAGAGATTAGTATAGATTTGGAAAAGCATCTCATTTAGCGTATTTTAGACTTGTGCAACGTTATTGCGCCCATGTATCTGTCTCTTTGCGGAATCAAAGTATGCATAGTTTGAGTATCCGTACGATACACCGAAAAACTCAATTGTTGGGTAGTTTTGGTGCACGGGGGGTGCCAAATCCAGCAAGCCACCTCCAAACGCCCATATAACGTGTGAAATACGTAAAACTCGTGATGAAATAATGAAAATCCGCTCGTCACTATCAATCCCGTGACGAAACTCAAGAGGTTCTTGGGGGAGAAGAGTTAGACTTTCACATATGATTGGAGAGATTGTACTCGAATACTAGCTTATGTTTATTCTGCATCTTTTTTGCTAGATCTCTAAGGTTTTAGGATAAATATATATACTAACAACGGTATCTAGCCATGTTTAATATAGGAGACATTTATTTTGCAGTTTATAAGTATTCATTATTTTCTCTTACTATTGTCTAATTTAGTCAAAATAGCAGAGAGTTGAGTACATATTTCAGATTAGTGTGTTGATATTATTTCATGCATAGTATTTGGTCTTACTTTATTCTGCACATTTAATTTTGTCTTTTAATATTTTGATAGAGCAAATGCTACTAACTTGATTTCTCGGCAGAAAGGTATTTATGTTTTGCAGGTTCGTTTGTGGTCGTCAAGAGTTGAGTCTTGTATTTTTTAGGATGGGTCGGTAGTTAAATACACTTTTAAATAAGAATTTTTAGGAATTGTTTTACCTTAGTATATCATTTGATGTACTCAAGGATTTTGTCAAAATTAGTCCAATAGGGGAGTTTGAAGGTAATTATATATAACACTCCTAGGGTTTACTTTCCGAGTTGTAGCTATATAGACCTTCAGCAAGTTGGACTTGAATTTTGACAAAAAAATTTTGTGATTAGGATGGTGTCTCGCCTATCTACGTCAAGCTCTCTATGGCCGTCTTCATCAAATGAGATCTTGACTCAGTTCGGCATTCCATTAAAGGTAAGTTCCATACTCTCTATGGCTCATAGGATTATATATTTTTTCACATGGGGTGCACTATACGACACAACACTTCATTTTAACATGTCTAATATTTTTGTGTTTGTTTAAGTTTAAAAAGTTTTTTTTACAATTTAAATTTAATCTGAAATTTTATTAATGGGATTAAAATATTTTCATGAAATGAAATTTGGATTTAGTTTATTTGTTCAAATTTTCATTTAACTAAAATTCGTGTTTGTGATAAATATTATTATTATAACAATATGATAGCATACTATTTTTATTGATGTGTGCTTATATAGGTGGCCATATTATATATTTATAGCCTTAGCTGGTCCTATTTCTTTTATAGTATATATTATATTTTACATACTTATTTACAAGTGTTGGGTTTATATTGATGGGACCTTAATAATGGGTATTACCTTTATAATAATTTTTTGGACGTCTAAGACCAAGGAAGGTTAACCTAGGTTCTATAGTTGTTAGCTATACACTGTTTCCATAGTCGGTCCTTACATAGAATGGAGTGTACCTACTCCTAGTGACTTGACCCCTATTATATCTTGGCTTGCATACCTTACCTGTTAACAGATTGAACCCTAGTGTTTGGTGTGTACCTTATCTGCATGCATTTTGACCAAATGATTTTGTTAGTTGGCCTTGGATATTATATAAGAACGACTTCAAAACGATGATGTGTTATAATACACCGGCCACGGTTTTAGATTTTAAAATCAAAGTTGGATTTATTTTCTACTTTAATGACATTGTATTGATATTTTTGGAATGGTAATTGATGATGCTAAGATTTAGCACCACCAGATAAGTGTTAGTGAGCTCAAGCAGTAGCAGCCATGGCAGCCATAGAGATATATGAGTGTATAGAAGGGGATGAGTATAAGAGGAGATTAGACAATGATGTATAGTGGTTCAGCCAATTTGGCCTACATCCACTGTGAGTGTGTGATCCACTAAGTATGGGCACTAATGGCCTTGGATACAATGCGCATAACCCTCTCTCTCCCTCTACTGTGTGTGTACAAGCAGAGTTTTAGCTAGGGCTACTGTTCATGGATCGATCCCCTGTAAGGTTGTAGGTGACAAGTATATATAGGTCTTGGGGGGTGTAGTGTACCCCCCAAGTAAGCATGGTGCATGTGAATAATGATCTATCCAATCCCCTGTCGACACCTGTAGATGGAAAATGATGGCATAATATTCCCTCACGTGAGGGGTTAATTCTGTTATAACGGTCTGCCACGTGCCATATGAGCCTGACGCGCACTGTTCCACGCGTCTCCCAAACCACGCGCCGTCATGATATCACCCTCGGCCTATGAACCGAGGCCGAGGGCAAAGCTCCTTCCGGTAGTGAGTCTAGATTAATTCTGGCCTCGTACTGTCGTACCCTCGTAGGGTCGTCCGGAGCCTGGGGAAGGGTCGGCCCCTCGTAGGGTCGTCCGGAACCCGGTGGAGGGTCGGCCCCTCGTAGGGTCATCTAGAGCCTGGTGGAGGGTCGGCCCTCGTAGGGTCGTCTGGGCCTGGTGGAGGCCAGCTGGGATCTGGTGAAGGGTCGGCCCCTCTTAGGGTCGTCCGTTGTGGAGGCAATCCTCATCTAAGCCGAGGATATAAACGGGTATATCAATTACCCCCCAGCCCTTAGCCATAGGTGTCATTGGGATGGCTGAGGGATATTTGCTGAATTCGAGTCACGTGTGATCAGTTAGGTGAGTGACACCTGTGCAGATACTCATTGCTGTTCCAGTCTCCAAGGCAGGGCGGCTGCGCAGTACGCTTGGGGCCTTGTGCCCTAATTATATCTTTCTTTGGTAAATGGGTCCACTCATTACCAAAGTATTTAAGAGATTTTCAAACTCTCTCTCTTCATCTTCTTCTTCTTCGCGCCCAAGTCTATTCTCTCTCTCTAGAACCAGTAAGCTTCGCCACTTGCAGCCTTCGTTTCGCCAGGTCTCAGCAGCGTTACTCTCCCTCTTTATCAGGTATTCTCCTTCATTAAGAGCTTTCCTTTGTCTTCAATTCTGTTTGTTTTTTAGGGTCATAGGGTTACATCAGCTTCGAGTTCCCCTTAGCTTTTTCCGGTGTCTTCTCCGGTAACTGGTTCTTGGATCGTTCTTGACGAAAACCTTTAAGTTCTTTGTTCAATCCAAAAGTCAGACCTGGTCAACTCCCCTCTTGTTTGTAGCTAAATTAGTCAAGTGTAGTGTAATTTTTTCCAAGTGTAGAGTCTTCCCTTTAATGCTTAGGAGGCTTTACAACCTAGTGTCTGAATTCCCACCCTTGAGAGAAAAACTCTTTGCCGAGATCAGACGAATAGAGGAAGAGGAAGAGAGGAGACGAGGGGCCGACCCTAATTGGGTACGACCCATCTTTCCCATTCCTCTTGCCACCATAAGACCATCTGAACCCTCTGAGTCTTGCGGGTCGTCGTCTCGTCCGGCCGACACTCCCAAACCAAGTGAAATGGAAGAGAGAACCTTCTCTCCAACTGGTGCCGGGATGTCTGGCAGAAGGGACTCACCTGACCTTAGCCCAGGCCGAGAGACCGAGGGTACGGCCCCATCTGAGGCTGTCCCTGTGACAACCCTGTCCCCCCATGCCTTCCAAGTGGCTTTTCCTCAGGGTCCTCCTGCAGGTGATGAGGGGGAGAGATCTGAGGACGAGGACGGTGATACAGATGATGAGGTTGATACCTCCCATGCCTCGTCCTTTATCTCATCTGTTAGGGATCGAGATCTCCTGATATGGAGGCATATTTATTGAGTGCCATCTGGGGTAACTATTAGGGTTCCCTCTGAGGCTGAGAGGGTTTTTGAGGGTGAAGAGGGAGAGGTTTCAGTATATGAACAAATGTTCAAAGTAGGTGTCAGACTCCCTTTCCATCCTGCTATTGTAGATATTCTGTCGGCTTTGGGCGTCTCCCCCTCTCAACTTCCACCCAACTCTTGGAGGACGATTCTGGGTTACATTTCCTTGTGGAAAAACTCTTTTACTGATGAGCCCTCGTCCGACGTATTCTTGGATTGCTATAATATCACCTCTTCATCTAAACAGCCCGGATATTATCATCTTGGGGCGAGAAGGTCTGAGAAGAAACTTCTTCACGTGTCTCAAACTTCCAATCATGATTGGAAAAATAGATTCTTCTTCATATCTGGGGCGTGGGAGCGCTCTGCCGAGGCGTCCCCTTCTGCCGATGGTCCGAGGGTCCCTAACAAATGGTCTAATCCCTCAATGAAAGCTAGGTCAGACCCCGGACTTAGCTTGGAGGAAAGGGATATTGTTGAGTATCTGAGGGGACGAGGGAGAGAGGGTGAGATCCCAAAGTTCGAAGATTTGATGACCCCCCGATACCTCAAAGAAGCTGGTCTGAGGGTCGGCCCTCTGACGGAACTATGTGAGTTATACAGCATGTTTTCCATTTTCTACTTTTTTGTAGTGTTTCCTGTTTATCTCTATATTTTTCTGATGCATCGTATCCTTTTCAGGTCGTCCTGCAGGTGTGTCAGATTACCTCTGGGATATGACTGCTCCAAGCCTACTTGCTGGTCTATCAAAGAAGAAGGGGAAGGAGCCTCAGCAAGCTCCCAAGAAGACAAGGGCCTCAGGGGCGACGGTTGTTGAGCCGACAGCCGATAGTCATAAAAGGAAGGAGCCTGAGGCTCCTGTTGAGAATCGGCCTGATCCAAGGACGAGGGCAAGGGTCGAAGCCTCTGAGGGGA
Organism: Sambucus nigra; assembly: GCA_949130495.1. NCBI lineage: Eukaryota > Viridiplantae > Streptophyta > Magnoliopsida > Dipsacales > Adoxaceae > Sambucus > Sambucus nigra. Next base: position 445,032,983 of record OX422213.1, read on the forward strand.
TGACCTCCTCGTCCAGCATGGGGGATTTCTGGTCTCAAAATCTGTCCCATCTGAGGGCCGACCCCTCATCTCTTATTGCCAACCTGAGGTCAGCTAAGGCCTCGATGTTCTCTGCACCGTCGGCCTCTAACTTTGAGTTCTTGGCAAAGATGCCACCAGCCAAAGTGTACGACTACGGTCTGCACTCCCTTGCTCAGGTATTGGTCTTGACCTTCTTTAATTTCACTAACTGTTCCCTCGGCCCCCGTTGACATTTCTTCATTTTTTCTTGCAGTCTGTCTGTGCCTTGACCTCAGCCACCAAGTGGATGGCCGAGAATCAACAAAAGTTTCACGAAGCCGAGAGGGCCATTCAACATGAGGCTGAGTTGCAGGCAGAGCTAGATACAACAAAGACTGAGCTTGACACTGCGAGAGCTGAGCTTGAGAGTGCCAGGACCGAGCATGCTAGGGTCCTAGATGAGCTGATGAGGCAGCACGATGCCGACTTGCAAGCCAAGGACTTGATCATCAAGGATAGGGATAAGGCTCTGATCAACCTGGAGGCCCAGCATAAGACTGATCTGGAAGCAGCCATCAGGAAAGCCGAGACTGATGCTGTTGAGGCATACAAGATCTCAGATGAATTTCAGGGCTTCGTCCTTGAATATCTAGAAAGGGGGATTAGGACGGCCTGCCGATGGGTCGTCCTCAAATTTGGCGATGTCGTCTCCTCTGTTCTCCCTTCACTGGAGGGTGTTCAACTGGACGACCCCCTAATTGCCGAGGCCCTCAACCAGGTGGAGTCCCAAGTCCAGATCGAGGGGGTCCGTACATCTGAAGATCATCCCATGCCGGTAACTGAGGAGACCATTCCCATTGATGTTGAGGCCCTGCCCTCTGATGTCGTCCCATAGGGTGGCTGCCTATAGCCCATACCCTCGTTTTTGTATTTTTGTTCAAAGGCCTTGTAAAAACACTTGATACTTATGTTTTATTAATACCAGTCTCTTCCATAATTGTTGTCTTCCATACTTAATTCTTTTATGGTTTGCTCCTTGTTGATGCTATTAACCCCTCCCTCGTCTTTCTTGAGGACCACTGTGGGGTCGTCCCCTCATGTGGCCTCATTATAGCCGAGGGTTCAATTAACCAAATTAATGGTTTTTTAAATAAAGTCTACCCTCGTCTTTTTTTAGAACAGCGTAGGGGTCGTCCCCTCCACTGATCCTCATTATAGCCAAGGGTTCAACAAAGTCTACCCTCGTCTTTCTTGAGGACTGTGGTGGGGTCGTCCCCTCCACTGATCCTCATTATAGCCGAGGGTTCAACTTACCAAATTAATGGTTTTTAACAAAGTCTACCCTCGTCTTTCTTGAGGACTGTGGTGGGGTCGTCCCCTCCACTGATCCTCATTATAGCCGAGGGTTCAACTTACCAAATTAATGGTTTTTAACAAAGTCTACCCTCGTCTTTCTTGAGGACTGTGGTGGGGTCGTCCCCTCCACTGATCCTCATTTTAGCCGAGGGTTCAACTTACCAAATTAATGGTTTTTAACAAAGTCTACCCTCGTCTTTCTTGAGGACTGTGGTGGGGTCGTCCCCTCCACTGATCCTCATTTTAGCCGAGGGTAGTTTTCTGTATATATTTCCATGCGTGCTAGAACTGATAACCACAAGATGAGGGAAACACTGATATTTCTTATTGATTTTTCCAATGTTTTCTGCTGGAGAAACTACTATTACAACTATGGTCTATCAAGACCTTACAACACTACTGGTAGTATTTCTTCAAATGATCTGCGTTCCAGGGGTTAGAAAATGGTTCCCCTTCTAGGTTTTCTAGTCTATAGGTCCCAGGGACAATTTCATCGGTGACCCTATAGGGGCCGTGCCAATTAGGATGGAGTTTATTGGGCTTCTGCCAAGTCTTTTTGAGAACCAAGTCTCCTACTGCGATTGGCCTCTGTTTCACCCTCTGGTTGTAAAACCTTGCGGTCCTCTGCTGGTAGGAAGCTTGCCTTATCTCAGCATCCTCCCTTCTTTCCTCAATCAAATCCAGGTCAAGTCTCCTCTCTTCTGTATTTCCCTGGGGGTCGTACACTTGGACCCTATGAGTGGGAAACTCGACCTCGGTGGGGATGACTGCTTCTGATCCATAAGCTAACATGAATGGGTTCTCCCCAGTGGAGGTCCTTACTGTCGTCCTGTGCGCCCACAACACTGCATATAACTCCTCGACCCACCTTCCTTTTGCCTCCTCAAGCCTCTTCTTAATCCCATCTAGGATTGTCCTGTTCGTTACTTCGGTTTGCCCATTGGCCTGAGGTCGACCTGGGGTGGAGAAAAATTGTTTGATACTTACCCTCTCACAGTACTTCTGCAGAGAGGCATTCTTGAACTGGGTCCCGTTATCCGAGATGAGGGTGTTGGGTAGACCATATCTGCATATCACATTCTTCCAGATGAACTGAAAGGTCTTCTGCTCTGTAATCGTGACCATCGGTTCGGCCTCTACCCATTTTGAAAAGTAGTCAATTGCTACGATGAGGAACCGATAGTTATTGACTGCCCTCGGTAAGGGTCCTACCAGGTCAATCCCCCACACTGCAAACGGCCATGGGGATGTAATGGAGGTGAGAGGCTGATGGGGCTGGTGAGGGATGGTAGCAAATCTTTGGCATTTATCACACTTTTTAACATATGCGGCAGCATCTTTCCCTAAGGTCGGCCACCAGTAGCCTTGGGTGATCACCCTCTTTGCCAAGGATCTACCCCCAATGTGGCTTGAGCACGACCCTTCATGCACATCTTGCAAAATGGAAGGGACTTCTGAAGGATGCACACACCTAAGTAAGGGGAGCAGAAACCCCTTTTTGTACAGCGTGTCTCCGATGACAGTGAACTTTGCAGCCCTGTATCTCAGCTTCTTCCTCTCTTGGCTTGCTTCTGGCATCTCTCCCCCTTTAATGTATCTGATCAGAGGATCCATCCATGAAGGTTCTTGAGAAACATTCATGCAAATGCCAAGTGTTCCCTCGACGTCTTCAATAGTTGGTCGAAGCAAGATTTCTACCGGGACTGTCCTCCTTATGTCTGTCCTAGTAGCTGAGGCCAACCTTGCAAGGGCGTCAGCACGGCCATTGTCGAGCGTAGGTATCCTCTTGAATTTCACTTCTTTAAAGTCCTTCAGCAATGACCTCACCTTCTCAAGGTACCTAGCCATCCTCTCGTCTTTGGCCTCATAGGCTCCTACTATCTGATTCACCACCAGCCTCGAATCACTGTGAACCAAAATTTGGCCGACACTAAGAGATTTGTCCAAGGAAAGGCCAGCTATTAAGGCCTCATACTCAACCTCATTGTTGGAGGCTTTGAAATTGAACCTCAGGGCATACTCGATGTCTGTACCGTCGGGTGCTGATACTATCAATCCAGCTCCGCTCCCACTTTCGCAAGAGGACCTGTCGACGAAGAGTCTCCACATCGTCTTTTCTTCTGAGAAACTTCCCTCGGAGAGGGACCCCTGTCTAAAGATGTATCTTCCCTCTTCATTTTCGGTTGCTTTCCTCTTAGCAGTGCTTGTCTCAGTCGCATCTGCAGGAGGGTCGGTGAGCCTACCTTGCTAGGTATCTGTCTGGCTTAGACCCTCACCCTCGGACACGTCACATTCCCGAGTAAATTCAGCCACGAAATCTGCCAAGGCCTGCCCCTTAATGGCTGTCTTAGGCTGATACACAATGTCAAATTCCCCCAGCTCTATAGCCCAGGTCATTAGCCTTCCTGACTTTTCAGGCTTGTGTAGGACCTGCCTAAGAGGAGAGTCAGTAAGGATGACCATAGTATGGGACTGGAAGTATGGTTTCATCTTCCTTGAGGCATGGATCAAGGCGTAGGCCAACTTTTCCATCCTCGGGTACCTTTGCTCTGCCCCCTGGAGTGCCTTGCTGTTAAAATATACAGGCTTCTGTATTCCGTCCTCGTCTCTCACAATGGCTGCGCTGATGGCAGACTCTGAAACGGCGAGGTACACGTAAAGTCGTTCACCCTGCACGGGACGTGACAGCAGCAAGGGAGACCCTAAGTATGATTTTAGCTCCTTGAAAGCCTCATCACACTCTTTACTCCATTCAAAGGCCTTCCTGAGGATCTTGAAGAATGGTAGACACCTGTCTGTGGCCCTTGACATAAATCTATTCAAGGCAGCCACTCTCCCTGTGAGCCTCTGAACGTCTTTAATGGACTTAGGGGTCTTCATCTCAATAAGGGCCTTTATCTTTTCAGGATTGGCCTCAATGCCTCTTTGATTGACAATGAACCCCAAGAACTTCCCTGCTCCGACCCCGAAGACACACTTAGCCGGATTAAGCTTCTTCTGGTACTTGTCCATCGTGTTAAAGGTCCTCTCCAGGTCTGCTACATGATCCTCCGCCTTCAGACTCTTAGTCAGCATGTCATCTACGTAGACCTCCATAGATTTCCCAATTTGGTCTTCAAACATTTTATTTACGAGGCGCTGGTACGTTGCCCCCGCGTTCTTTAGGCCAAAGGGCATGACCCTGTAGTAGTATGTCCCCTTGTCAGTGATTAAGGCAGTCCTCTCCGAGTCTTCAGGGTTCATGAAGATCTGGTTGTACCCTGAGTAGGCATCCATAAAACTCATGAGCTCGTGGCCTGCGGTAGCGTCTACCATCTGGTCAATGCGAGGGAGAGGGAAGCTATCTTTGGGGCAGTGCTTGTTGAGGTCTGTGAAGTCCACACACATCCGCCACTTCCCGTTGGCCTTTGGGACAATGACTGCATTGGACAACCATTCAGGGTAGATGACCTCTCTGATAAATTCAGCGTCTTCTAATTTTTTAACCTCATCCCTGATGACCTCGTACTTCTCTCTAGAATAAATCCTCCTCTTCTGCTTTACCGGCTTCACTCCCTCTACCACATTGAGTTTGTGGCACATGATTTCAGGGTCGATCCCTGGCATATCTACATGACTCCACGCGAAGACGCTTCGCCTTCTCCTCAACAGTTTGATGAGGTCTTCCTTGATACTGGGCTCTAGAGACTTGCCAACTTGGACGGTTTTTCCCGGGTCATCCTCATCGAGGATGATGGGTTCTACCTCCTCAGTGGCCTCTCCTTTTTTGAGCTTCGTCTCGTCCCTGGGGTCTAGGGTATCAATGTTGTAAGTGGCTGTAGCCCTCTTGTGTGCCTCCCTTTCTTCAGCGGAGTTGTAGTAGCACTCTCTCGCTGTCGTCTGGTCTCCCTGAACTTCCCCCACCCCATAAGGGGTAGGGAACTTGACCATCTAGTGGACTGTGGACGGCACAGCTTCAAACCCCTTGAGGGCCACACGTCCCAGTATGATGTTGTATGCCGAAAACACATGCTCATCCAGCACAAAGAAACTGACCCTATTGGTGAGCCATCTCGGCCATTCGTCCCCCATCCTGACATCAGCCTCATATATTCCCAGGGGGTGAACCTTCTCCCCACTGAACCCAATCAATGGATGATGGTATGGGACAAGTCTGGCACGACTGAGGCCCAAGGCCTTGAAGCATGGCCAAAACATCACATCTGCGGATGAGTCCCCATCTACCAGGATCCTCGGCACTTCGCACCCGTGCACCCTGGTAGTGATGACAAGAGGGTCGTCATGCGGGGCCAAGAGGCCTTTGAAGTCCATCCTTGAAAATCCCACTATCAAAGTGTCCATGTCAACCTTCTTCCTTTTTTCTGACTTGCCCTCTAGGGAGGTTGAGTGCACCACCTTCGTCACCGCCTTAGCCTCAGCAACATGGGCCTTCCTGTCAGCGACCTCAGACCCTCCTCCTGCTAATCCCCCGGAGATCATTCCTACACCGAGCGAGATCATATTGAGCCTCTTGACAGGACCGTGGTCGTCTCTCGGCGGGAGGTCAGGGTCGTCCTCATCATCAGAGGGGTCGTCCCCTCTTTTTTGAGGACCTTCTTTACATGCATCAACTCGCTTTTTTCTGGGGTCGTCCCCTCGGCCCCTCTTGAAGGCCTCTCGATCCACGTATTTTCTGAGCTTCCCTTCTTTCAGCATCTTCTTAATCTCATCTTTCAGAGCAAAGCATTTGTTTGTTATGTGACCATGGTCTTGGTGAAATTCACACCACAGGTTCCTGTTCCTCTTGCCAGGTGCTGCCCTTAGCTTCTCAGGTCACTTCAGGGATCGGTCACTCTTTATCTCATTGAGAATTTGCTCACAGCTGACCGTCAGAGGGGTGTAACCAGTGAACTTGTCATCCGTGGACCTCTTCTTCCTCTCTTTGTTCTTCTTAGGGTACTTATCCCCGCTTGCACCTCCTTTTTCGTCTTCATGTTTTGCGGCCATCGCCTCTTCGGCGTTCATCACCTTCCCTGCTGTTGACAAGAGCTCAGCCATCGTCCTCGGAGGGTCTTCGGCAAGCTTCCATAATAGCTTCCCCTTTTGGAGCCCTCCAATCAGGGCTGTCATAGCTATGCTCTCCTCATAGTCTTCCACCTCCAGCTTCTCTTTATTGAATCTGGCTATGTAGTCTCTCAGACTCTCATTCTTCCCCTGCTTGACATAGAGCAGGTGGGTGGTCTTCTTCTGTGGTCTTACTCCAAAGCAAAAGTTATGGATGAACCGGTCTGCCAACTGCTTGAAGTTTTCAATGGAATTTTTTGGAAGAGACGTGTACCAGACATGCGCATCCCCTGTCAAGGTACCAGAGAAGGCACGACACCTCATCTCATCTGAGATAGAGTATATGTCTGCCGTTGATTGATACATCTCCACGTGGTGGACAGGGTTGGTGCTCCCATCGTATCTTGGGGTGACCACAGGAGGCTTGAACTTTGATGGCGTGGGGAAGTTGACTATCTTTGCCACAAAGGGTGAGCCTATGGTGTATCCCCTCTGAAGAGGGTCTCGGTTCTTCAGTATGTCGCCAATCTTATCCTCTAACCGCTGGATTGAGTCATTCCAGGGCCTCACAGGGTCTGCGTGGACGATGTTATCCCCCGCTGCCTCTTGGAGGTGGATGGGGGGTTCCACTGCAGCAGGCCTGTGTTGGCTGTTTACTTCCCTTTGGCCGTCATCCCGTCTTTGGGGTTGGCCCTCTGCTGCCTCCCTCCTAGATCTCGCGGCACTTCTCGATCTGGACAGCTTATCCCGCAGGTCATTTACTGGGCCCAGCCTCTCGAAGGCCGACCCCCTGCTAAGGCGGTCAAAAGCAGAGCCTCTCGGATGATCATCAGGGTTTGGTCCCCCGCACTTTCCTCTACTGTCCTGGAGAGGTCTCACAGTATTGTTGGAGACCTCGTATGGTTCCCAGCATTCTATTGGGGCTTCCTCCCCCTCCAGATCTTCATACCTGTCTTCAGGGCAAGGGTTTCCTTGCCTCCCCAGGCGCAAACGCCTGGGGTCAACAACATCCCTACGCCGCTGAGGGAGTGACGGGTCTTTGCAGGGTGCCTGGGGTGGTCCCCTGGCCTCATGCTGTCCTGGGGCTGCTGCCAGAGTAATCATCTCAGGTGAGACCCCTGGTGGTCTCAGTATGTTCTGGCTCAGAGCTGTGAACTGCTCCTGCATCATCCGCTGGCTTGCTGCCAGAGACTTTAGGGCTGCTGCCACATCAGCCATCTCAGACTGAGGCGGCGGCTTACTGGAACTGGGTCTTCCCCCCTCATCCGGCGGGGGAAGCGGTGGCGGTGGCATCTCAGGTGCCATGTGCTTGAGCTATGAAAAGTTGAACTGAAGAAAATATTGGTGAGCTTGGGAACCTTAGTGGATCTCTTTCAATGGTGAAACACCTCCTCTCAGGGGGAGTGTTGGTTCACCACCAGAGTGCCCAGTGAGGTCAAGTTGTACAAAGGAAGAGATGTCTTCTCGTTTCCCACAGACGACGCCAAACTGATGATGCTAAGATTTAGCACCACCAGATAAGTGTTAGTGAGCTCAAGCAGTAGCAGCCATGGCAGCCATAGAGATATATGAGTGTATAGAAGGGGATGAGTATAAGAGGAGATTAGACAATGATGTATAGTGGTTCAGCCAACCTACATCCACTGTGAGTGTGTGATCCACTAAGTATGGGCACTAATGGCCTTGGATACAATGCGCATAACCCTCTCTCTCCCTCTACTGTGTGTGTACAAGCAGAGTTTTAGCTAGGGCTACTGTTCATGGATCGATCCCCTGTAAGGTTGTAGGTGACAAGTATATATAGGTCTTGGGGGTGTAGTGTACCCCCCAAGTAAGCATGGTGCATGTGAATAATGATCTATCCAATCCCCTGTCGACACCTGTAGATGCCAAATGATGGCATAATATTCCCTCACGTGAGGGGTTAATTCTGTTATAACGGTCTGCCACGTGCCATATGAGCCTGACGCGCACTGTTCCACGCGTCTCCCAAACCACGCGCCGTCATGATATCACCCTCGGCCTATGAGTCGAGGCCGAGGGCAAAGCTCCTTCCGGTAGTGAGTCTAGATTAATTCTGGCCTCGTACTGTCGTACCCTCGTAGGGTCGTCTGGAGCCTGGGGAAGGGTCGGCCCCTCGTAGGGTCGTCCGGAACCCGGTGGAGGGTCGGCCCCTAGTAGGGTCGGCTAGAGCCTGGTGGAGGGTCGGCCCTCTTAGGGTCGTCTGGGCCTTGTGGAGGCCAGCTGGGATCTGGTGAAGGGTCGACCCCTCTTAGGGTCGTCCGTTGTGGAGGCAATCCTCATCTAAGCCGAGGATATAAACAGGTATATCAGTAATATCTCTCATGTGTAATTGATACGCTGGTAGTTGGATACAACTGGCTTCAATGTTTTATTAAAACGACTGGGTTTTATAAAATAATGTCGCACTTGTTCAGTTCGTTTGTTACAGCTGTATAGACGCGTGTCTAATTTTTTATGGCATCATTTGTGTTTCTTTCCCAGCCACTCGATTAGTTTTTATCGAAGGCTGAAAATACTTTGTGTCAATCCGTGTGACACCATGTTACACCAATTAGCACAGACCTATTCTCTCAATAAATAGAGCCCTTTGGATCTCATTTTTAGGAGTCCGAGAAAATAATTTTTGAGTCCAAATTCTGCCAAATTTTTTATATATAGAGAGAGTAAATAAAACAAATTATATAGTGATTTCCTTCCAAAAATCAAATGAAGATTGGGCATCTCTCGTTTTGAATCTGCACTTACATTTTTCAAGAGTAAAAATTATTTGTAAGTGATTTATCTATTCTTTGTGTGTTTTATTTAGATCAGACTTTAGATATATTATTCTTAATATTAATACACACATAAAATATTGTTGAAATATTTTTATTTGTGTGTATAATATTTGGATCTGCTCATACATTGATATATATAAGTTCTTATTTGTTTGTTTTTGTCAAGAAAATATATAGAAAATGCTATGTGTACGTGTTGGTGTTTTCTTACACTTCACACACGTTTTTGACACAAGTAGTTATTGAGACTTGATTTTTGTGTAATTTTCAGATCTATTGTTGTAGTCCAAATTGAACATTCTTCACCCACTAAAAGTTATTGTGATTCTAAGTTTACATTCTTAAACGTTTTGTTTTAAAATATTGAGGACTTGTGCTTATAGGTTTAATTTCAAGAAATTAGATTGCTGAAATTCTTGACATATTTAGACTAATCTGGAAATAAATTCTTGAAATCTATTTGTCTAAAAAACTGTTAAGAACTTGAATATTCGGTTGTTAGATTAATTTTGTTTTAATCTAAAACAAATTTGTATTGTTGACTTGTGCTTATATTTCTATATTCATTAGTCATATAGTTGTGTTCTTGATTGTGCTTGCTTTATTTGAATATATTTGCTGCATAATATTTTTCATAAGTGATTTTAGGACTTATATCATATCATATCTTATAGTCTGAACACTCACTTAGAACATATTCATGAAGGCACAAAATATTTTTAATATCTTGCCATATCTCATTGTTCTTATTTTTGAAGAATTTTTTTAAAAATCCGTTTAAATCAAGATAGCTTGATTTAAAAGAAAGAAAGAACATAAGATTTGTTCTTGATATCTAGGAGCTCAGAAAATTATTGCATTTCATTCGGTTGTATCATTAAGTGTGTGTGTGTGTGTGTCATTTAGGATAGCACACAAATACTTCACTAAGAACTAGGACACAATAAGCACTGAGCCAACTTGTGCTAAGGAAGCTAGAGGAGAGACTGAGACGTAAAGAAAGCAAAGTGAATTAGAGCTGCATAGTGAGGATAATTAAGAAAGACCAACCAGAGCACCGAGAAGCTTGGTCGAGATAGGTAATAACTTGTTCTAATTTATCTTGCTTTGAGTCTTGTTGCATGTTTGTATAATCGTTCCTATTTTACTTGGTTTTAGTGGAAGTAAACTAGGTTGACTCTTAGGAGAGTCCTTCGTTTTTCCCGGGGAAGGGTTTTTGCGACATTAAGTAAATATCGCGTGCTTTACATTTTTTGCATCTCACCTCATACGAAAAAGTAGATTTAAATAATTAAAAACTCGCCTAACAATTGAATTGATTATTATTCTTTAAATCACTTAGGTTAATCTTAGATAATAATTTGGACTTTTAATTGACTTTGCAAACTTAAATCTATTTTCGTAAAGTTAATGATTCAAGAAAAGTTTGAATTAGTCCCTCCTAGAATAACCTATAAAACTCGTAGGTAAATTGGGTTTACTCAATAACTGTTTTACTTCCGTGCTTGAGTCTTGCATGCTATGTCCCCCACTCAAGCGCGTGCTTTCAAGTGGTAACAAAGACATATTTTAAAAAGATCTATTTTATAAACTGTTGTTAAATTCATTTTATCTTGTTTTAATGGATGATTCAAGTTAGTTGCTTAGGTTAGAAAATTTCAGTAGACCTCCTATTTTCAATGGCACAAATTTTTCCTATTGGAAAATTAGAATGGTTGCTTTTATTTAAGGCATGCTAGGAGATGACGTCTGAGATTTAATTGAAAATGGGTATAATCACCCCACTACTCCTATAGTATAAGGTAGCACTATTTTTAGAAAACTTATCAGAAAAAGATAAGCAGTTTCAATAATAAGGGCAAAAAGGGGATTTTCATGAGTGTGAGTGAAATTAAATTAAAACGTATATGTCATTGCACTACTAGTAAAAATGCTTGGGATACTTTAGTAATTGTACATGAGGGTGGAGATAGAGTAAAGAAATGTAAAACCCAAATGTCGGTTCAATAATATAATATGCTTATTATGAATGATAATGCACCATTTGATGATTTTTATATGCGTTTGACTGATATCATTACCCAACTGCATGTGAATGGTATGTGTGCGTAAAAATTTTGAGGTCCCTTGCCCCTAGATTTGATCATAAACGGTATATCTTCGAAGAGATTAATGATTCTTCTCTCACAACTTAATTGCTAAGCTCTAAATTGAGAATTATGGAACTTGAATCAGCGTTTAGGAAGACTCTCACATCTTATGCTAACAATGAGCCGACCAATACTTTTAAAGTTTCTTTTAAAACTGCCTGTTGTGTTAAAAATAAGTATAAGATAGTTAAACAACGATCTGAGTCGGATGATGACTCTGATGTAAAATCGGATGAAATTGATAAGATTAACAATCAACTTGCTGTTATGTCCTCACAATTTAAGAAACTTTTGGAGCATAAAAATGGTGTTGCTAAAAGACGTACGCAACTGAATAATCATTTAAGTCAGTTCACCCGACACCATAACAGAAATTCAAAGAAAACTTCTGATTATGACAATAGAGGTGAAAGATTGATAAATTTGAATTGGCTTGTCACAATTGTGGGAAACTCGATCACTTTATTAGTGAGTGTAGGTCTAAGCCATAGTCCAAGCATTCTAAACAACACGAGGTGCAAATAACTAAAACTCGGGATAACTCTTCTGATTCTGAATCAGAAGATAACCAAGGAAATTTTGAATAAAATTGCCTTGCATTTTAGGAGAAGTTTATGACTGTTGCGGAGACGTGTACTTATCAGGAATGACTGATTTCAAAGATGAATGTGATTATGATGAAATACTTGACTTGATTGATGCCGCTAAATCTTTATCAGTGAGACAACCTTTTATGCTTGAATTGACTGCCCCGTTTGGTGTTAAACATGCTTTATATGATACTAAATCTGATGATAGCAACACTACTTATGCGGACACTAAAGATGATGAAAACTTTATTGGCTATGATGATTACTCAGAATTGTATGTCGGGACTTTCCGAAATAGACAAGAATTATCGAATTTGGTTAAAATGCTTAGTGAGACCTTAGAGAATCAATATAAGATTGTTCAACAAAATTCCATTGAAATGAGCAATGTCAAAACTGATTTTGAAAAATAGTCACTTGATTTTAAATATCAGTTTATGACATTAAATAAAAATTTGTTTGCTTTAGAAGGAAAATATAATACAATGCTTTTGCAACTTGAAAAATCCAAACAAGTTTGGGAAACAATTTTCAAAATGTGTCGTAGTCGTGAAATAAAATATTTTGACCTTGACAAACTGCTTACTGAACAACGCTATAATGGTGATACTGGAGAGTTTGGATATGAGGGTCCTCTTGAAAAAGTTGATCCAAATAGGCCAATCTTCTTTGTAAAACCCCAAGAAGAAATGGATATTCTATTGGATAGTAAGTTGTCTAAAAAGGCCGAAGGAAAACAAATTTTAATAAAAAGTGATTATGAGAGTGACATTGATAATTTCATCGCGAGCTTTATAAGACCATATACGTTAAAATACTTCCCTCCTGCCAAGAGACTCTATAGGCCTCCTAAGACAATTATTTGTAATGAATATTGTTGATGTAAAAATTAGCTTTGTCCTAATTATTTTAATCACAGATAAAAAGAATAAAGAAATAATAGAAAATTGATTTTTAAAGTGGTTCGGCCTTGCAAGAATGGCCTACGTCCACTGTCTTTGTTATTGCTGATTATTTGTTTGGAATTCTCGAGGAATGGTTTGCTCAAGAAATTCCGGTCCCCCTCCAAGAGGAGGTTACAGTGTATTTATAGCCTTGAGGCTATACAAATGAAAGGACAATGCGCTGTTATGTAGTAGACCTGTACATCTGTATGATAATAAATGAGCATTTAATGCACATTCGTCTCCTTGATTATCCTGATTAGAGTGTTATGTTGCTCGGATCACCTAAGTAGCTCGGGCCGCTTAGGCTGCTCGGACCGCCTAAGTAGCTCGACACGCTTGAGTTTCTCGGGGCCCCTGAGTTCCTCGTGGCTTCTTAGTTGCTCGGTGATCTTGAGTTGTTCGATAGAAGTATATATATATATTTGCCACGTTGGCAGACACGTGTTTGTAAGTGAGTGGTCCATGTCAGCAGACTAAATTTGGTATTAACAGAAGCTCCCAGTGTTTCGTAGTTTGGTGATGAAGAACAGTAAGGAACATTCTGCTGCTTAGATTTTCGGTTTGTATGGATTTTAGGCAAACTTTCGTTGTATATAGCTCCTTTTTTGAGTGCATAGTATCAGGCTTTTAAAGTATTTTAAATTTCCATAACCGCCTCGATTTTTATGCCCTTTTTCTTCTTTTTAGCAGTCGGATACGCGAACGTCCGCCTTGGTAATCATTGCTTTTCTCTATTCCCGAGGTAAAGTATTTAAACGCTGCAAAAATCCTATTGTCTTTCACTTTTCAAACCCGTGTCTTCGAACTTTTCATTTCTTCTCTATCTTGTGTGTTCGTTTCTTCCATTGTTCGTTGTCAACTGGTTCACTCTTCTCTTGTAAGCTCTGCTTCTTTGTTTTTTACTTATTTTGTTCATCATGGTTTACCCAGTTGAATCTCTTGACAAATTTTGTTCTGAATTTTTAATTCCTTCATGGGTCATATTAGAAGAACTTTCTGAACCTTCTGACAATTTTTCTTTGGCTGAGGGACATTGGTTCCCAAGTCTCTTTATGGCCGAATGTGGCTTTTGTTTTCCTCCAAATCCTTTATGTTTGGAGTTCTGTCAATATTTTGACGTTGTACCTGCAAAAATAGCGCCAAATACCTGGAGAATAGTTAATGGATTTCATAGGTTGAACCAACTTCACGGAACCCATTTAGGGATTCCAGAGATTATGTATTGCTATAGATTGGTTGTCAGCGATAGTACTTTTTATTTAAAAACTAGGTTTTTGAATAGGGTGTTAGTTGTGAATCTTCCTGATGCTAAGAGGGATTATTTTGAACATGGAGTGGTAATGAAAAATTGGCAACACCCTCAATTAAATGGAGATGATGTATACCAAGGTCCTAGATGTCCTCCTTGTGGCAATGGGATAGGTTGTTTTTATTTTTTGAAATCTTTCTTTCTTTGTATTTGATAAAATGTATCACTAACATTTAATTTTTGATTATTTACAACTGACAACAAAAGAAAATCTCCCAAAGAAATTGATGTTAATTTAAAGCATTTGAAACTTATCTGGAGTTTGCACCAATCTGTGGCCGAGGAACACATTAGATCTTCTTCTTATTTATTGTAGTACAAGAGCTATACTTCATCCTTTACTGCGTCCAGTGGTGGTTGACATTGGCCAAGTACCAGCTGCTGATACTAGTGTGGAAGGTTCTTCTTTAGAGTCAAATATTCCTATTGGTGACATAATGAAGAGAAGAAAAGATCCTTCCTTTTTCGACAAGTCTGATTCTCCTACTGTGGAGGCAAAGAGAAGTAAAAAAGATGTCCCAGAAGAGGGGATAAAGACTGTAGAGGTACCCCCTTCTGATGCTAGTAAGAAATTTAGCGAGAAGCCCCCTGTGGCTCCGAGCCAGATCGTTGAAAAGCCCCCTATCGTCCCAAGAAAGATTGTTTCTATCACTTCCCTAGTGAGGTTATTGTCATATCACCAGCTAAGATAACGTCCTTAGTTGAGAATGTTCCTATTCCTCCAAGGTGGTTAAAGAAAAATTCTTCTAAGAGACTTGCTGAACCAGTCTCTCAATCATCAACTGTTGAAGGTGGTGTTTCAACTTTTATTCCCCCGAGCTCAGCTGTGGTCTTAGTAAAATCTTGGTCTGTCCCAGAGGTCCCTGACATTGAAAATTCTCTCACTCGTGAGAGAGTTACTGCTCTAGCTGCTCAACACATTGCCTCAGTAAGTATTATTGATCTGAGCCTTTTATTTTTTAATGCTATGTTCATACATTGACTTAGAATTAATTCTTTTCTCAGCTGGTAAAGTGTTTCAACAGCATTATAAAAAGGGATGAAGCCATCAGAGCCTCCAGTTCCTCGGATGGAGTGGAAAAGGCTTTTACTGGATTAACCCAGTCTTTTAAAGACTCTCATCAGAAGTATGAGGAAAATAAAGTTGCTTGGGAGAAGCAGGTTAAGTCCGTTGAGCAAGAGAGAGATCGAGCTGTGGAAGCCTCCAAGGAATTGGAGAAGAAATTGAAAGAGTTTGAGAAGAACAATAAAGAGCTTGAGGAGAAGCTCAAGAATGCTGAAGAGCTTGAGAATAAACTCAAAACTGATGAAGAGGAAGTTGGTAGACTTCATGATGTTGATCACTAGAAGCAGGAGGTGGAAGGGAAATTGAAGGCTGCCGAGGAACTTTTTATTGAGAGGACTTCCTCGAAGAAGGCAAAAAGAAGAAATGCTGTTAAAAAGTCCTTCAGTGCTGGTTAGGACAAAGACTGAAACAAAGGCCTGGCTGCCACGTCCTCTCAAATGGAGTTTTCCGGCCTTAAATATTTCAAGGATGGATGGGTTGCATCTCTGCAGGAGCTAAAAATCTCTGAGAATTCTGAACTATTCCAGCGACACACTCATGGCCCTCCTCCCTCTCCTGGAGAAGAAGAAGAGGACGAAGCTGCCTCGGAAGAATCTTCCTTGATGATTGGGGACCAGGTCCCTGCTGTTGAACCTTACTCCGAGTAGTCCCAACCAGCAAACACTTCTGCCGAGCAGCTTTCATTGCCCTCCGAGCAACCAACCTCTTAGTTCAAGCCTTCCAAGGAAGTTTTAGGAAGCAATGAGAAGGTGTAGAGTTATTCGAATCTTTCTTTTGCTTTTTTGTTGAATATAATTTTGGACTATGTACTTCTTTTTGTGATGAAATAAAATAATTTGAACTTTAGTCGTTCGTCTTGATTTTTCTCTTCTACTTGCTCTGTCTGCATTCTTATTGATTCTTTCTATCTCTTATCTTTACTAGTTTATTGCTAGGATGGAGCTCTTGTCAGCTCATGACACGGAACTGATGAAAAAATGCAATGACTATTTCAAGGCTGGTCGTGCAGATCTAAATGATGCTCAGAATTCTCAGATGCTTCTGAATGAGCAGTTGAAGCTTACCAGTATCTGAAGTATTTTCTCGATCGTACAGTAGCCAATAATGTGGCTTACTATGAGATAATTGAGGACCTCCAAGGAACTATCGAGGAACTCCAACAGCAGTGTAAAGAGTCCTCCACACTCTTGCACCAGGGGTACGAGAAAAAATATCAACAACTGAGTGCTGATAGAGGGTATGATAAATTCATATCTTTTTATGAGAAGAGAAAAAGTGTTTTGAAGCTTGAAGTCGAGGAGCATAGGCATATCGTCAAATTGCTAGAACAGGAAAACATTGCCTTATAAGAAGAGATTAAACAACTGGAATCTGCTGAATCATCCTCGGGAGCCTTGGTTCCAGTTAACGATGAAGGTTTATCTTTCTTGGAGGTCGAAAATGTCAATTTAAGAGATGAGTTGGAAGCTTTAAAAAGCACTGGACCCTAAACTTCTACTCATGGACAAATAAGATCTTCTTCTAGGGGACGAGCAAGGGTTGGTCGGGTTTCTATTGAAGATGCAAGAACTCAAGCAGCTTTGGAAAATTAGGCAGTTCAATTGATGGCAAAGAATCAAGCTCTGGCGGAGATGTCTAAGAAAATCCTGAACCTCAACGAGCAACTTTCTACCCAGAATTCTGCTTTGGAAAATAAAGAACTTCTGATAAAGAATCTTCACGAGCAACTGGAGAGGTTAACTTACCAATTCCATAAACAACCTAGAGAATTTTGGATGGCTGGTTATAATGAAGCACTTTGTCATCTCGATGATCGTTTAGAACAGTCGAACAACGAAGGGTATAAATAGGGCTGGTTGAGAGCTCTATGTGTTTTAAAATTGGAGAGAGGTCATTTCTTGTGGGATTACTATACTCCTGGAGTTCTTGATCTACCAGTTCCTCCTTTCAAGCTTGACCTTAGTTGGATTCCAACCCGAGCCATTCCTCGCGTTCTAATCTCCGAGTATCTTAATGATTATAGTCTTCATTCAAATTTTGAAATATCTCGCCCAGAACACCTGCTTGACCATCCATCTATAATGAACGTCAGAATGTTGCAAGATCTTAATTTCATTAATTCCCCTTATAGTCTTGATGATCCTCCAGCTGGGGTAAACCCTGTGCCAAAGGCAGAGGGGAAGAAACCCATATAGTAGAATTTATTCAATTGATATCACATGTGATCTGTATTTTATATCATATGTAATTTGTTCTGGTTTTAATAAAGAAATTTTTAGTTTTCTTTGCAATTTAATTATCATTGGTTTGGAAATATCTCTTTTATTTACTGATGAACATGTATTTATATCTATAGAAAGACAAAAAAGTCTTGTTTGTTTTTAAATTCCCGACCAACCGGGGTTGGTGGTAATTGAATGCCGACCACCTTGAGTTGGTGGTTATTGAATTGCCAATCAACCGAAGTTGGTCATGTTTATTTCTCGACCAATCGGAGTTGGTGGTAATTTGATCCCGACCAACCGGAGTTGGGAGAGATTATATTAACGATCAACCAGAGTTGGTCGTATTTGTTTCCTGACCAATCGAAATTGGTGGTAATTTGATCCCGACCAATCGGAGTTGGAAGAGATTATATTGTCGATCAACCGGAGTTGGTCGTATTTGTTTCCCGACCAACCGGAGTTGGTGGTAATTTGATCCCGACCAACCGGAGTTGGTCATATTTGTTTCCTGACCAATTGGAGTTGGTGGTAATTTGATCTCGACCAATCGGAGCTGGAAGAGATTATATTACCGATCAATCGGAGTTGGTCGTATTTGTTTCCTGACCAACCGGAGTTGGTGGTAATTTGATCCCGACCAATCGGAGTTGGAAGAGATTATATTACCGATCAACCGGAGTTGGTCGTATTTATTTCCTGACCAATCGAAGTTGGTGGTAATTTGATCCTGACCAACCGGAGTTGGTGGTAATTTTATCCTGACCAATCGGAGTTGGTGATCCCGACCAACCAGAGTTGGAAGAGATTGATTCTGAACTTGATGGATAGTGTGTAGCACTAATACTCCGAAAAATTTCATCAAAAAGAGGGATCTGGGTAAAACATTCAACACTTTATTTATACTGAAGAAGACTCTATTACATAGAAATTCCAACTACTGATAATACTTGCGTATATGTTCTACATTCCATGCATTCTTAAATTCTTCTCCTTCCAAGGTTTCAATCCTGTATGTCCCTGGACGAACAACTTCTGTTACTCTGTAGGGTCCATGCCAGTTGGCTTCCAGTTTGCTGTGCTTTTGAATTACTTTCTTCAGAACATAGTCTCCCTCCTTCAAATCACACTTCTTTACCCTCTTGTTGTAAAACAGAGTTGTTCGTTGTTGGTATGCAGCATTCCTGATTGCTGCTTCTTCTCTAACTTCTTCGAGCATATATAGATCTAATCGCCTCATCAAGTCACTGATAGGAGAATTGAAATTCAGCACCTTGTGTGTGGGTAGGCCCAACTCGGTAAGTATAATAGCTTCACTTCCAAATGCCAGCATGTATGGAGATTCTCCTGTTGCTGCTCGCGGTGTAGTATGATAAGCCCACAACACAGAATATAGTTCGTTAATCCAATTTGCCTTTGCATCATCCAGTCATTTTTTAAACCATTCAACACCGTTCTGTTCGTCACCTCAATTTGTCCATTGCTCTGGGTATGGCCTGGTACAGAGTGGGTCTTCAAGATGTTTGAGTGATGGCAATATGCAGCAAACTCCTCTTTGTCAAACTGAGTTCCACGATCTGTGATAAATGCATGTGGAAGACCATATCTACAAATGATATTATTCCAAATAAATTGATACACCTTGTCATATGTCATATCAATAAGAGACTCATCTTCCACCCATTTAGTAAAGCAATCCACAACGACGACGAGATATTTAAATCTTCCCCTGGTCGTTGGAAGTGGCCCGACCAAGTCTATTCCCCACATGGCAAATGGCCAAGGGGACGTGATGGGTGTTAATAATGCTTGGGGAGTTATTCAGAAAAAATAGAAGCATTGACATTTATCACACTTCTTTGCGTAAGATGTACAATCAGCTCTCATCGTCGGCCAATAATACCCCTATGTTGTTATTCTTCGCAAAAGTGTCCGACCTGCCACATGGAATCCACAAGACCCTTCATGGATTTCTTCGATCAAAATTTTCACCCCGGAGAGGTGGACACATCTTTGTAACCCTTCTATAATTCCTCATCTATATAAAATGCCATTTGTCAATACATAACGAGCAACTTTAAACTTTAATTTCTTGGCTGCGAGTTTATCAGTTGGCAGAGCCCCCTCTTCAATGTAGGCCCTGATGGGATCCATCCAAGATGGTCCTAAATCCAGGGTAATAAAATTCATCATTAAATCCTCGTTTATGCTCCGAGCAGCTAGGATTTCTATTGGGATTGTTCTTCTTAGCTCGGTGCGCGTGGCTGATGCTAATCGAGATAATGCATCTGTTCTTACGTTCTCCGATCTCGGTATTCTAATCAATTGTACGGCATTAAAACTTAATACAACCTCCATTGACTTCGCATGATAATTGATCATTAATTCTCCTTTTGCTGCATATACCCCCATCATACGATTTACGATCAATTATGAGTCGCTGAATACGATGACCTGATCTGCCTTCATGGTTTTTGTGACACCCCACCTAATTAAATACCGGGCGATCACTCCTTTATTAAATTAAAATCAAGGTGAACAGTTGGTTCATTCTTAGCATCACTGTGGAAAAATAACTTTTCCAATTTAAACACCCTAAATAATTAAGCTAAGTGTCAAAACCATTTTAGGCATTACTTTCCAAATTTTATTTTATATAAACCAACATTTAAAACTTTACGAAATTCATAATTAAAGAATCACACAACAACTAGACTGGAACAAACAATCCAATAATTAAACATCCATTAAAGTAACTCCAACATTAAAACTTAAAGGAAAAACATCCTGACAGTAATAAATTCCAAAGAGTAAAATACTATAAATAAATGAATCACAATGTCCGCTAAACAACTAAATAATGGAAAGGGCGACACATGACCAACTAGATAAATAGTGCTAGAAGTGGAATCAAGAAATGAGGTCGTCTAAACAAGAGGCCTGCAACTCCCACCTAAGCTGCAGCGCGTTCCTTCCAAAGGATCCTATGCTAGACGCCACTGTGTCTGGGCACCTGTAATACATACATATATATACAAGAGAGAAAAGAAAATATAAACGGGTCAGAGCCCGATTGTAAAAATGATTTAAAATTTGTTTAGCAAGTATTTAAAATGTTTACAGGCCAATGCAACAACATATTAGTGCAACACTCCCTTGAGAAATTCTCACCTCTCTTCTAATGTGCACACCTATCGCACTAACCTTCCCAACGGTTTAACCCATCTTATCTTAGGTTACTCGTAAGATATAAATTGAACAATTTAGCTGTTTAAGAAGTAAATTCCATTTAATACCAATGCTCTCATTTTAACTTTATTTGTTAATAAAGTTTCCCAGTAATATACTATACTTTCAAAACACATATTCCTCAATTGAATTCATTATTCATATCTTACTTACCATAAACACAGTAGGAAATTCCCATCTTCAGAATTTAATATATATATATATATATATATATATATATATATATATATATATATATATTAAATACTCATATAATATATATATATTCTAACAGCACCCCACATAAAAATATGGTGCAGGCATACTCTACTATCCAGTCCCCGTATCACTCGTACTAAGGGAAATACAAGTTCGGAATCTCTCTCGAACTGTATTAACACAAACACAACAATATTGAGGCGAAGGATAGTGTCCCAATCTCTAAGAGGTCAGCACATGCCCCCACATCTCTTAGGCCGTCTGGCTATCGATTCGATTAGCCTGTACCAAAAGATCTCTATCTTCTAGGGTACAAGTCAATATCCCCCATAAAGGTCCCATCGAGATAAGACTATCCCAACGCGGTAACCTCAGGGATAGCAAGTAACGCGGGCATGGTTTTCACACGTATATAGTATATGCATAAACACAGAGATATAAATATACTATTATTACCACATCAAATTTTGGTACATCTCATAATCCATAATTATGATATTTATCCCTATTTCTCGTTATTTAGTTATCACGTATAACGGTTCGTTCCTTACTTTAATTTGTGGGATTTTCCCAACTTATCAAGTGACACTCGTGAATCCCTATACTCCCAAGTGTAATTTCAGTAGGTACTCATTTATTTCTTCCACGTAACTACCTTACACGTCTCCCCCCTTTTATACATAGTTCGATCGTCCCTTATACTTAAACATCTTCAAAAATGTGAATCTCATTCTACATTAAAGGTTTCATATTTTTATTATGTCCTACTGATCTTCTACACCTCCCAAAATATTTTAATAAGGATGTCCAAAGCATGTTTCTCATTTAAATTGAATTTAACTATATAGAGGGGAAAATAAGAGTCTGCCAGGAGGGGTCGATCGGTCAAGGGCAGGAGATCGATCGATAGATGCGTCGATCGATCGACACTCCTGGATCGATCGATCGATCAAACAGGTATGACGAATTCTGCAGATTAACAGTTATTGGTTCTATCATCCAACATCAACCAAATCCATATTTTTAACACCCAAACTCCCATAAATTCGTACTACAAACATTATGAACCCAAATTAAACATCTTCTACGTAAGGCATGCAAATTTTCGTCAATATTATTGGATTAATATGCCAAAACTTATAAAAATCTCATGAACCCTAGAAATTTCTTTAACTTTGTTCTAATCAATATTTTTTCAGAATTTGCACTCCTAATCCATCATAAATCTATGGTTATACCTCTACATATGAAGGGGATTTCCAGATTTTCATTCATATCATTACTACAGCAATTTTCCTATCTCCAACATGGGTTTTTTTCTATGAAACTCATCCTAATCAACCCTAGACTAACATGAGCGATGTATTAACGAAATTAAGCAAGATAAATACTTGCCTATAGATTTCAGGGTTCTGATTTGTGGATGGATTTGGTGTGGTTGCGTTCCCCGTTGCGCGATCTACGCGTCGGTGGTGGTGGCGGTGCTACCGGATGAATTTTTGGCCTTGGATTGCTTGGAAAGCTTTCTACCTTCCTCTCTAATGTCCGTTCTAAGGTTGTGAGTCTGCTAACCCTAAAAGACCATTCCAAATGGCTGATATATCCTAATAAATTTCGTGGGTTTAATTACCTAAAATTACAAAATGTCCAAAATGCCCTCCCGGGGTACTAATTAAGCCTAAAAACGCCCCGAGACCCAAACTAAACCACTGGGTACACTTTTCTGACTATATCGACCCTTCCAGACACTTTGGGGCACTCAAAACGACCATAGGAGTGACTTATAATTTATTCACTTTTATTAATCAATATTTAGTCCCGACGCGACATGGGCGCGTCCCGACTCAAATTTCCAAAATTGTCATTTTATTCACTCGTGACATTTAATAGCACCAATATTATATTACTTTATTCATTAGTAATATTCAACAAGTTTCCAATGATTACTAACTCTCGTCACGTTAGTAAATAAAAATATTTAATTTCCGTATTTATATTAAATTAATAACTCACATTAAATTTAATAAATCCCCAAATTTAGAAAGCATAAAAATACGGGGTATTACAGTTTTTGCCAAACTTAGACCAACAATCATAGCTTTATATTCAGCTTCATTATTAGAAGCTTTAAATTGAAAGCGCAGAGCATAGTCCACATCGATCTCATCTGGGTTGTTTAAAACAATCCCTACTCCACTGCATGTATTGCAAGATGATCCATCTACATATAGATTCCATATAGGTACTTCATCATCAAACTTTTGATCAGACATAGTTCCTCGGTGGAATATTTGTTGCTTCTTTATGTCCTCTTATAACACTTCTTGTTGTCCGTCGACCATTTTCTCTTGCTCGTCAGCTGACTTAAGTTGGTTGGGGTTTAAATTTGATGATCCTGTAACATCCATAGGCTGGTCGTTATCCAACTTCTTCTCTTTGGAGATGTCTGGATAAGTGAACTCTACGATAAAATCTTCCATTGCTTGCCCTTTGAGCGATGACCTAGGCTCATAAATTATATCGTATTCGCCCAATTCTACTGCCCAGTACATCAATCTTCCTGATTTCTCTGGTTTTTGCGGATCTTGCCTTAACGGCATATCTGTATACCCAACTATAATATGAGCTTGGAAATATGGCCTCATCCTTCTACTTGATTCAATCAGTGCTAGCACCAGCTTTTCCAGTCTTGGATATCTGATTTAGGCTCCTCGGAAGGCCTTGCTAGTGTAATAGATTATTTTTTGCACTTCACCTTCCATTATTATCAACGCCGAGATAACTGTGTTCTTTGAAACTGCCAGATACAAGTATAATTTCTCTCCCATCACTGGTCTGGACAACAATGAAGGTGCTCCCAAGTATTTCTTTAATTCTTGAAAGGCCTTCTCGCATTCATCATTCCACTCAAAAGTCTTTCGGAGTGTTTTGAAGAATGGGAGACATCTATTAGTTTCTCATGACATAAACCTATTAAGTGTTGCAACTCGCCTTGTGAGACTTTGCACTTTCTTCTTCGTCGTCGGAGATCGCAGCTCCAATAGAGCCTTGATCTTTTCAGGATTCTCCTCAATTCCTCGTTGGTTAACAATATATCTGAGAAACATGCCTTCTCGTACTCTGAATATGCATTTGGTGGGATTCAGCTTCATTTGATATTCCTCTAGTTGATCAAAGGTCTGGCCTAAGTCAACTAGATGATCAGCATCTTTCTTTCTCTTCGTTAGCATATCGTCAACATAAACCTCCATGTTATGGACGATTTGCTCTGCAAACACCTTCTTCATCAACCGCTGATAGGTAGCACCTGCATTTTTAAGTCCAAAAGGCATAACATTATAACAATAAGTTCCCCTCGGGGTAATAAAAGAGGTACTCTCCCTCTCTTCAAGCTTTATTTTAATCTGGTTATAACCAGAATAAGTATCCATGAAACTTAATAGTTCGTGCATCGAGGTAGCATCTACCAGTTGATCAATTCGGGGTAAAGGAAAATGATCCTTCGGGCATGCCTTTTTTAGTTCGGTGAAGTCTACACACATACTCCATTTGTTATTTTTCTTCTTTACCATCACCACATTTTCTAGCCAGTCAGGATATTTGACATCCTCAATGAAAGAGGCTTTTTGTAGCTTCTCTACTTCCTCCTGTATAGCTTGATTTTTCTCAGGATTGAACACTCTTCTTCGCTGCTTTACTGGCTTGATTTTCTTATTCACATTGAGCTCGTGACACAAGAAATTCGGATCTATTCCTGGCATGTCTTCATGACTCCACGCAAAAGTCTTATTTCTTCGCCTTAGAAATGCTATCAATTCATGTTTTATTGATTCATCCAAGGATGCACCAATTTGAGTTATTTGTTCTGGATGCTCGTCGTCTAGAATTACATTCTCAGTATCCTCCATGACCCGTCCTTTCACGAGTTGGGACTCGTCTCTAGGGTCTAATGTTTCAATCTCTGCATCTTTTATTTTGTAGGTAGTAGTCTTCTTTCTGGATTCTTCATGCTCCTCCTGCTCGACAGATGCGTAGTAGCATTTCCGAGCTACTTTTTAATTGCCTTTCACCACTCCGACTCCAAAATTGGTTGGGAATTTTAAACATTGATGTGCAGTAGATGGTACCGCTTTAAATTTTTTTAGTCCTACCCTTCCCATGATGATGTTGTAAGCTGATTGGACATTTTTATCCATTACGAAGAAGCGTACTCTTTTCGTTCGACAAGCAGGCCATGTAGCAATAAGCATATCCAACTTGATCATCCCAAGTGGAAAAACCTTTTCGCCAGTAAAACCAAGGAGGGGTCTATGATATGGCTCCAACTGGGATAACTTCAAATTCAAACTATCAAAGCATGGATAGAACATGATATCTGTCGGGCTACCATTATCCACCAATACTTGTGAAATCACCACTTCCTTCATTCTCATCTTGATCACCAATGGATCATCATGAGGATACAGTACACCTGCCAAGTCATTCTTAGAGAAACCAATGACCAGTTTATCCTTATTTACCTTCTCGGGTGATCATCTTTAGCCAGATTTATTCGCTTAATGTACGAGCAAGCTTGGGGCTCATTGAGGTAAGCTTTTCTCTCAGTAGTCATGCATCCACCTCCCGCATCTCCACCTGTAATGACATTACATTCAAATGATCCAAAATGGATAGAAAATACCTCAAGTTCTGGCTGTTTTGGTCTTTTGGGGAGATCAGGGTCATCTTGGTCATCATCCGGGTCTTCCTCATGACTTCTCTTCTTATCTTCTTTTGCTCGATGAGGAGATCTAAACCTCTGCCTTGCTCGGTCGTTGCTCTTTCCACCATTTCGATGATCAACATACTTGACCAGCTTTCCTCGTCTGATGAGTGCTTCAATTTCATTTTAAAGAGCTATGTAATTTTTAGTCGTGTGACCATGGTCTTTATGGAACTCACAATATTTGGACTTATTCCTCTTATCAGGATCTGCCTTCATTTTCTCTGGCCAGTTCAGCTCCTCGCTGTTCTTGATCTCTTTCACAATGTGGTTTATATATACTTTTAAAGGATTATAATCTCCAAATTTCTTTAATTGTTCCAATGCTTGCTTTGCTTTTAACTGACTGTTACCACCATTGTTCTTCTGCTCCGTCTTCTCAGCCTTATCAACCTCAACATTGGTCTCTTTGGTGTCCATATTCTTCTTCGCAGCCATAGCTTCCTCGGCGTTCATAATCTTGGCTACCTTTGCCATTATTTCTTCCATGATTCTAGGCGGATCTTTGGCTAGAGTGTAGTACAATTTATCTGGCAACAGTCCACTCATCAGAGCAGTAATTGCTGTCTTCTCCTCGTAATCAATTACTTCGATCTTTTCATTATTGAAACGAGTAATATAATCCCTGGTGCTCTCACTTGCCTTCTATCTAACACTTAGCAAGTGTGTTACTCGTTTGACTGGCTTTGCTCCAAAATAAAAGTTTCCAATAAAGAGTTCTGCTAGCTGAAAGAAGGTCGCAATTTCCCCCCGAGGAAGGTTATTGTACCACATCTGAGCAGATCCGGTAAGGGTTCCTGAAAATGCCCTGCATCGCATCTCGTCTGGAACATCATAGATATCATCAGCTGCCTGTTATTGTTTTATATGGAGAACATGATCAGTTTTTCCATCGTATTTTGATGTTACTACCGGGGCTTTGAATTTTGACGGTGTGAGAAAGTCCACAATCTCTTGTATGAATGGTGTTCCTCGGACAAAAGTCCTTTGTAGAAGATTTTTGGTTTTATCCATCTCCCCTAATCTATCCTCTAACCTTTCAATTGAGCCCTTCCATGCATCATTTCCTTCCTCGATCCTATTGGTTCGAGCAACTGATCGTGTTGAATCTTCCTCTTGGGATCTTTCATGACGAGAAACTGGTCGTGATTGGGCAGAGCCTTCCTTTAAATTAGGTGGTCGTTGAGAGTTCCTCTATATAATCCTAGGGGGACTTCTATTCCTCCTAGGACCTAAACGATCAAAAAAAGAGACTCTACTCAATCTTTCAAGAGAACTTATCCTTTTTGGGGATAAAGTGATGTTTTGTTGAGTGTCTGTAGCTCGCACCGAGGAAGTCCGTCTAGGCTGATAAGAAGGATCATTAGATCTCTCAGTATGATATAAATCGGTTTGTCTGGACTGAGATTCCTCTGGTAATATCGTTCACCTAGTTCGTGAATAGAGTAAAGGAGTATTTCTCTGAACGCTTCATTGCCCTGATTGGGCTGGCACTCCGCCCTGAACAGTTTGTATGAGCTGACGCATGGTTTCTTGCATCGCCGTTTGCCCTTGGGCGAAATTAGCCATTATACCAGCCAGATCTTGAACATTTGGAGGAGTAGATGGAGGATTTGTAGGGATCCCAGCGTTTCGATTGCTGGATTCAGGATGATCAGCCATCGGTGATGAATTATTTTGGTGAAAAATGATAATTATAGTCGTTTCCCACAGACGACACCAATCTGTTGATGTAAAAATTAGCTTTGGTCTAATTATTTTAATCACAGATAAAAAGAATAAAGAAATAATAGACAATAGATTTTTAAAGTGGCCGGCCTTGCAAGAATGACCTACGTCCACTGTCTTTGTTATTGCTGATTGTTTGTTTGGAATTCTCGAGGAATGGTTTGCTCAAGAAATTCTGGTCCCCCTCCAATGAGGAAGTTACAATGTATTTATAGCCTTGAGGCTTTATAAATGAAAGGAAAATGCGCTGTTATCTAGTAGACTTGTACATCTGTATGATAATAAATGAGCATTTAATGCGCAGTCGTCTCCTTGATTATCCTGATTAGAGTGCTATGTTGCTCGGACCGCCTAAGTAGCTCGACACGCTTGAGATGCTCGGGGCCCCTGAGTTCCTCGTTGATTCTTAGTTTCTCGGTGATCTTGAGTTGTTCGATGGAAGTATATATATTTGCCACGTTGGCAGACACGTGTTTGTAAGTGAGTGGTCCATGTCAGCAGACTAAATTTGGTATCAACAAATATGTTAAACCTTTAGATGGAAAACACTACCATTCAGGCCTACCTACTACTAGTAAATTATGTACTAAGTGTGATGTTTTTGGACACCAAAATTGGGATTGCCTTAGTAATCGCAAGAAAGGTACTAATTTTAAATCCCATGACCGAAAAGTGATGCGATTTACAAATTTTCCTAGGCAGTGCACTAATAATAATTAGAATAATTTATTTAGTAAGTCGAGGCCTCATACTTACAAGTAATCCTTTTATAAAGAAAAATTATCTCCTAAATTCGAAAAGGCACAAAAAACTTTGAAAACATTGCCTATTTGGATTAAGACTTGTGATTTGAGACCTCAAGTTGATTTTTTAAAATCGAAGAAATGCCCAACTAGTGTTTCTGACGCTTGCAAAATTAAGGAAATCAATGAGTCACCTCACGAGAAGGTTAAGGGTATAAAACCACCAAACCCTAAAAATATTCAATGATGGGGGAGGTGAGTTTAACCAAAATGGAGTTAACAAGTACTGTGAGGCTAATGGATATTCTTACCCGTTTAATGCTCCAAAAACTCCTAAACAAAATGTGGTAGTTCCTTCTATTGCTCGTGATTTTCAACTTACTGATATGCTTTTTATGTCTTTCGACAAATCTTGTTTAGAAATAACTTCCACATATGATTAGAGAGATTGCACTTGAATACTATCTTATGTTTATTTTGCATCCGGTTTGCTAAATCTCTGAGGTTTTAGGATAAAGATATCTACTAATAACGGTATCTCTTAAAGCCATGTTTAATGTAGGAGACATTTATTTTGCAGTTTATAAGCATTCAATATTTTCTCTTACCATTGTCTAATTTAGTCAAAATAGCGGAGAGTTGAGTACATATTTCTAATAAGTGTGTTGATATTATTTCATGCATAGTATCTGGTCTTACTTTATTCTACACATTTAATTATGTCTTTTAATATTTTGGTAGAGCAAATGCTACTAACTTGATTTCTCGGTAGGAAGTTATTTATGTTTTGCAGGTTCGTTTGCAGTTTTCAAGAGTTGAGTCTTTTCTTTTCTAGGATGGGTGGGTAGTTAGATACACTTTTGTATAAGAGTTTTTGGGAATTGTTTTACCTTAGTATATCATTTGATGTACTGAAGGATTTTGTCAAAATTAGTCCAATGGAGGAGTTTGAAGGTAATTATATACAACACTCCTAGGGTTTACTTTCTGTGCTGTAGTTATATAGACCTTCAACTAGTGGGACTTGAATTTTGACAAAAAAATTTTGTGATTAGAAATGTGTCTCGCCTATCTACGTCAAGATCTTTATGGTCGTCTACATCAAATGAGCTCTCATACTCTCTATGGCTCATAGAATTATATATTTTTTCACATAGGGTGCACTACACGACACAACATTGCATTTTAACATTTCTAATATTTTTGTGTTTGTTTAAGTTTAAAAAGATTTTTTTATACAATTTAAATTTAATTTGAAATTCTATTAATGGGATTAAAATATTTTCATGAAATAAAATTTGGATTTAGTTTAGTTGTTCAAATTTTCATTTAATAAAAATTTGTGCTCGTGCTATATATTATTATTGTAACAATATGATAGAATAATATTATACATTGATGAGTGCTTATATGCATGGCCATATTATATATTTATAGCCTTAGCTGGTCCTATTGCTTTTATAGTATATATTATATTTTACATACTTATTTACAAGTGTTGGGTTTATATTGATGGTACCTTAGTAAAGGGTATTACCCTTATAATAATGTTTTGGTCGTCTAAGACCAAGGCAGTTTAACCTAGGTTCTATAGATGTGTGGGTACCCGAAAATAGAATGATGGGATTGGACGAGTAGCCCAATTGTGGTGGCCCAAAGTCCAGACCCCCCATATCTTAACCGATTATGATTTAGTCTCCTCCCATATTCCCATTAAGAGGGGTTCTAGGAGAAATGGAAAACGTGGGGGAGTCCAACACCCCCACTCCCTGAAATGAACATGTATACAATAAACCTAGGTCCGGGGTAGAGGACACATTGTATTCTCTGTAATCGCTCTCCGGAGTATATATAAATAATACTGACCGCACCACCATGGACGTAGGAACCTTTGCTGATGTACGTACATTTTTGTTGTGTGATTGGCATTTTGTATCCCTTATTCTTCTTGGTGATTATGCTTCTCTTATCTCTTTGTGTTGAATAATAATTGTCACAACAATTGGCGCCGTCTGTGGGAAGCGTTTATCTTCCCTGAGAAAGCCCACACCTAGAAAAGAGTTCGAAATGTCTGGTCACAGTAGTAATGCTCCCCAGGCAAGGGATATCCAGGAACCACCTGCTCCTCGCAGGATTAGATCTGAAATTTGGCATTCAGATCAGATGGCTCTCTTAGAAAGGCCAGCCTCAGAAGAAAGCCAAGGAATAGCGAGGTCCATACAGATATCCAGGCTAATTGATGCATTTGAGGTGAGGCTCCATGAGCAAAGGGAATCTTCTAGAAAGAACGAAGCTAAGAAATCTCAACTCAAAAGAAGATTAGAAAGAATGGAGAAAAAACTCTATCGTGGTACCAAGAGACGTCCATACCTCACTCCTATCCCTCAGGCGAGTAAGTCTCACAGCCAAGGAAGGAGCCCTAGGCGCGGATCCCAGAAAACTGAGGGAAACGAGTCAGAGAACGACCAGCTCGAGCAACTACAACTAGCTCGCAATCACAGGAGCCCAGATCGTAGCAATGAAAACATACGAAGTCTGGTCCGAAGGGAGATGGACCAACACCCTGCACATCACGGTACCAGATCAACCATAGAACTTGCTAGGCGAGCTCTCAAAACTCAGATGAAATCACCTTTCTAGAGGGAAATAGAAGAAGAGGAAGCCCCTAAAAATTTTTCTATTCCAAGGTTCAAGATTTATGATGGTAAAACTGACCCCATTGATCACGTCAGGCAGTACCGGCAGGCCATGACTCTCTGGACTAATCGAGACGCACTAATGTGCTGAATCTTTCCCTCTAGCCTGCATGACGTGGCACAAAAATGGTTCAAAAGGCTCCCCCACCGGTCCATCTGGAGTTTCAAGTCCCTGGCCGAGCTCTTTACGGCCCGATTCATTACCAGTAGCTCCCATCCCAAAAGGATGGATGCTTTGATAACAATGAAAAATATGCCTCAAGAGACCCTTCGGGACTACACGAAGAGGTACTGAGAGTTATTCAACGAGGTCGAGGGCTGCTCAGAGCAAGTGGCAGTGACCTCTTTCAAAATTGGGCTACCCAACTCTTCCCTTCTGTGCCAGTCACTGACGAAGAAAGAAGCCATGACCATCGACGACCTAATGGCCTGCATCGAGAAGTATGCCAAGGTGGAAAATGTGTCCCGCCCCAGCACATGGGAAAACGGTCGAGATAAGCTCGCTGCCAAGGGCAGTGACAAAATGAAAAACCATAAGAAAGGAGGAAAGAATGGGGCAAGAATCGCTCCAAGAACGGAGGCAGCAATGATGTGTTAAAGGCATTTCAGGCGGTAAACACAGTCTTCAGAGAACCAATTTACAAAATTCTTGCAAAAATCAAAGATGAGCCATTCATCAAGTGGCCTAGGAGGATGGGAGGGGATCCCTCGAAGAGAAATAATGCGCTGAGATGCGTTTTTCATAAATAAGGAGGGCACAAAACCGAGCATAGCAAGGCTCTTATGTCCCATCTCGACGATCTGGCTCAGTTCGAGCATCTGAGCGAATTCGTGGAAAAGAAAGCAGAGAAAGTTTCTGCCCATAGAGAAGCAAGGCCCGATAACGTGCTTGAAGATGATGCCAAACATGAATTTGCAGTAATTCATGGGGTATCTGACGTAAAGAAGATTCAGGTAATTTTAACTCGAATGGAGGTAAAAAAGTTTATAGCAGCGATGCAAGCTTTTCAGATCGATCTAGTAAAAATACAGTCAGGAAAGCTTCGACGAGCAGATGACGTCGACTATAGTAAGCATATCGTATTTATAAATGAGGATCTGGTGGGAGTGAGAACCCCACATCATGATGCTTTAATCATTTCTCTCAAAATAGTAAACTATGACGTCGACAAGTTGCTCGTTGATCAAGGAAGATCGTCCGAGGTAATGTATCTCGACCTATTCAGAAAATTGAAATCAAGCATTACCGACCTGAAGGAAGCTACTGTCCCTTTGGTTGGCTTTGCTGGAAAGATGACTATGCCCTTGGGAAAGATCGTGCTTCCAGTAAGAGAAAGAAACATTTCTAAAATGATCGAATTTTTGGTGGTCGACATTGACTCTCCATATCAGGCTATCCTCGACAGAGGGTGGCTACACGTAATGAAGGCAGTCTCCTCGACCTACCATTAGAAACTCAAGTATGTGACTGAGCGAGGAGTAATGGAGATTCACGACAATAAAGCGATGGCGAGAAGATGCTTCATAGCAGTCATCTGCCCCAAACCAGAGAAGAAGGCCTACAAGTCCAGCGAGAAAGTTGAAGAACAAGGATCTCTGATACCTTCGAAATAGAAATTAAAATATGGAAGGCCCGGAGTAGAGGAGACCAAGCTCCTCCGCTTTGAATGTGTCATCGAGTACCTGGAGGAAATCACAGCTGGAGATTGCGATGACAACATGATCTTCTTGATTGGAGCTTCTCTCACAGATAAGGAGAAGAAGGAATTAACGACCCTGCTAAGAAATAATATAGATGTCTTTGCATGGGAACCATATAAGCTTCCCAAAATTGATCCTAGTATGGTTTGTCATCAGCTGCACGTTGATCCCACCTTCAAACCAATCACGCAGAAGGCACGAAAAACTGCACTCGAGAAGGCAAAAGTCATGGAAAAAGAAGTGGAAAAACTGCTGGATGCAGGATCCATACGGGAGGTACAATTCCCCAAATGGTTATCCTACCAAGTAGTGGTTCTAAAAAGCAACGGGAAGTGGAGAGTTTGCATCGACTTCATTGACCTCAATAGAGCATGCCCTAGAGACAGTTTCCCCCTCCCAAAAATTGATCAACTGGTAGACGCCACAGCAGCTCATGAGAGAATGAGTTTTCTGGATGCATACTCAGGGTTGTAACACCCCGCCCGCCCGGAGAGAGCGAATAGAGCGCTACTTATCGATAAAACTAATTCAAATCCACAAATAACAAGGTATAGAGCATCTAAATCCCATAATAGAAAAGAACCCACTAATCTCAAATCTCTTCAAATAAATATAACAATTCTCTCGAATAAATATAACATCTAACTCGAAATACAATAAATCTCCAATGCTCTATACATCAAAATAAATACAAGTATTCTCATCTTGTATTAAAAATCCTTCCCAATAATAATCTATGCTAAAATCCATCTCCAAAATAAATCCAAAGGGCCCAAAAATCCGCGCTAACCTGCCACTAAAAGAAAATATGGGGAAGTACACAATACGACAGGAAAGATGCTCAATAAATATTAGCAGTGAATAAAACGTAACAATACGAATATTCAAATCAAATGCGAATATCAATAGCAATTATATCAATATAATTTCTCAACAACACATTAACTGGGTCACCAGGCGTCACAACCGTACCGCGCCTGTGCATTTTTCTAGCTTATCCGAAAAAAGAAATATTGGCAGGTGCCCAACTTCAGTGCCATATTAAAATCTCATGACAACATGCTCAACACCAAATATAATATCACATGAATCGAAATTAGATTCCAACAAATATTTTCAGATTTCTAAATGACTTTATCAATTCAAATATGAGTCAGTAATCACAAGAAAACAACGAGAATAATACTCGCGAGATTAAGGGGCATATTGTGTAAAACTCCATACCTTAAACCACCAAAAAGAACAAACATGAATTGTCACATAAATTATCCTTAAAATCTAATCACACCATCACGTTCCTCTCGCGAAAATAATCAAATCTTGTTATAGTCCAAACTCGAGAAAACAACAAATAAACCTTCTAATCTAAGGTTGAAATCTTGAAAAAGTTTGGGGCTATGGTTTGTATATGAAAGGGAGTAATTTTGGAGAGGTCTTCTAGTTGAAAAGTTTGTGTAAAAGTGATTTGAAAAGCCAATCCACGAATTTGTTGCATATAAAGGATTAAGAGTTTGATTAAGAAAAGAGTTCTAATTAGATACAAACACTAAAAATTTTATTCTGGACGATCGGACCGTTGTAATTGGATGAAATTTCACAGAGAATTATTTGAAGATGAGAGGAAACTACATAAAAAAATTTAGCTTGATTAGACCATTCAATATTTTTAAATATTTTTTTTTGCTATAGAGTTTTATGTTTTGAGGACTCTAAGAAAGGTTTATATTTTGAGAACTCTTCTATATAATAAAAAATCAATTAAAACTCCATTTTAATTCCGATTTTGAAACCGTTTGAAATTCTTTCCTTTAAAAAATATAACCCACACATTTGAGTAATAAAAAATAATTTTATCTCAAAATTATTTTTTTCCTCTTAATTTCGAAAATACCCAAAAAATTACGCGGGTTGTTACACTTCCCCACTAACAATGAAATTTCGCCCTCGAAATTCGTCGAATGCCTAACTCTAAAAAATCGGGCCAACAATCTCCAAAAATAAACTCGTGACCAAAAATAAATTCATCACATCTAATCTAGATGTCTAACACGAAACGATCATCTAAAGATTCTATCTCCAAAAATACACGTCACAAAAACGCAACAGACCCAAAACCCAAGACCCGAGGGTTGTCATATACCTAAGCTCTGATACCATTCTGTAACACCCCACCCGCCCGGAGGGAGTGAACGGAGCGCTACTCATTGATAAAACTAATTCAAATCCACAAATAATAAGCTATAAAGCATCTAAATCCCATAATAGAAATGAACCCACTAATCTCAAATCTCTTCAAATAAATACAACAATTCTCTCGAATAAATAAAACATCTAACTCGAAATAAAATAGATCTCCAATGCTTTATACATCAAAATAAATACAAGTCTTCTCATCATGTATTAAAAATCCTTCCCAATAATAATCTACGCTAAAATCCATCTCCAAAATAAATCCAAAGCACCCAAAAATCCGCGCTAACCTGCCATTAAAAGAAAATATGGGGAAGTACACAATACGACATGAAAGATGCTCAATAAATATTAGCGGTGAAAAAAACGTAATAATACGAATACGAATATACAAATCAAATGCGAATATCACTAGCAATTGTAGTAATATAATTTCTCAACAACACATTAATCGGGTCATCAGGCCTCACAACCGTACCGCGCCTATGCATTTTTCTAACATATCGGGAAAAATGAATATTGGCAGGTGCCCAACTTCAGTGCCATATTAAAATCTCATGATAACATGATAAACCCCAAATATAATATCACATGAATCGAAATTAGATTCAAACAAATAATTTCAGATTTCCAAATGACTTTATCAATTCAAATATGAGTCAATAATCACAAGAAAACAACGAGAATAATACTCACGAGATTAAGGAGCATATTGTGTAAAATCCCATACCTTAAACCACCAAAAAGAACCAACATGAATCATCAGATAAATCATCCTTAAAATCTAATCACACCATCACGTTCCTCTCGTGAAAATAATCAAATCTCGTTCTAGTCCAAAGTCGAGAAAATACCAAATAAGCCTTCTAATCTAAGGTTGAAATCTTGAATAAGTTTGGGGCTATGGTTTGTATATGAAAGGTAGTAATTTTGGAGAGGTCTTCTGGTTGAAAAGTTTGAGAAAAAGTTATTTGAAAAGCCAATTCATGAATTTGTTGATATATAAAGGATTAAGAGTTTGATTAAGAAAAGAGTTCTAATCAGATACAAACATTAAAAATTTTATTCTAGATGTTTGGACCATTGGAATTGGATGAAATTTCACAGATAGTTAACTGATGATGAGAGGAAGCTACATAAAAAAATTTAGCTCGATTGGACCATTCAATATTTTTAAATATTTTTTTTTGCTATAGAGTTTTATGTTTTCAGGACTCTAAGAGAGGTTTATATTTTGAGGACTCTTCTATATAATAAAAATTCAATTAAAACTCCATTTAAATTCCGATTTCGAAACCGTTTGAAATTCCCTCCTTTAAAAAATATAACCCACATATTTGAGTAATAAAAAATCATTTTATCTCAAAATTATTTTTTTCCTCTTAATTTTGAAAATACCCCAAAAATTACGCGGGTTGTTACAAGGGTATCATCAGATCCCTTTGTATACCCCCGACCAGGACGAAACATCATTTATCACCACGGTTGGGTTATACTGCTATAAGATCATGCCCTTCGGGCTTAAAAACACCGGGGCGACCTACCAGCGGCTAGTCACCAAGATGTTCAAGGACCTGATGGGAGACACCATGGAGGTCTACATCGATGATATGCTCGTTAAAAGCAAGAAGAAGGAAGACCACCTCTTAGACCTGTCAAGCA
Source organism: Sambucus nigra (assembly GCA_949130495.1). Taxonomy (NCBI): domain Eukaryota; kingdom Viridiplantae; phylum Streptophyta; class Magnoliopsida; order Dipsacales; family Adoxaceae; genus Sambucus; species Sambucus nigra. The sequence goes on from OX422213.1 coordinate 445,069,396, forward strand.
CCTTCGAAATCCTCAGGAAGTACCGAATGAAACTTAAAGCGAGCAAGTGTTCTTTCGGTGTCCAGTTAGGAAAGTTTCTTGGGTACTTGGTCAGTAAGAGAGGCATCGAGGCTAACCTAGACCAGATCGATACAATAAATAGGGTACAACCTCCACGAACTATCCGAGACGTACAGAAGCCCACCGGTATGCTTGCTGCCTTAAACCGCTTTATCTCTAAGTCCTCCGAGAAGTGCAAGCCTTTCTTCCATCTTCTAAAGGGAAACAAAACGGTAGAATGGAACCCCGATTGCTCGCATGCATTGGATGAGCTCAAGGTTTACCTTAGCTCCCCACCACTGCTCGTCATACCACAGCGAACAGATTCTTTGTACTTATACCTCTCCTTTTCCAACCACACTGTTAGCTCCGCATTAATGTACGAAATTACAGGGATCCAGTACCCTGTTTACTACGCGAGAAAGACCTTACTAGACGCCGCGCAGAGGTACCTACCACTGGAGAAGCTCTATTTTGCACTAATAGTGGCTTCAAGAAAACCGAAGCACTATTTTGAAGCCCACACCATCATCGTCCTTACATTGTACCCCCTTAAAGAAATCCTAAGGAAGGTGGATTTATCGCGCAAACTGTCTAAATGGTCAGTCGAGCTCAGACGATTTGATATCTAATTTCAACCAAGTAACGCAATCAAGGGGCAGGTCCTTGTTGATTTCATAGCCGAATTCATAGGCGAGCAGCCCTGCAACCAACCTCAAGCAATAGAGAAAAGGGGGAACCCTGCGACGAAAGGAATCTAGAAATTATTTGTTGATGGAGCCTCCAACTCAAAGGGGGCAGGATTAGGCATTGTCCTCATTACTCGAGAGGATACAATACATGAACAAGGAATAAGGCTTGGATTTGCAGCCTCTAACAACGAAGAAGAATATGAAGCCTTAATAGCTGGCCTCCAGAAGGCGCACACTTTGGGAGCAAAGCATTTACAGGTTTTTGGCGATTCCTAATTAGTCTCCAATCAGATAAGTGGGGACTAGAATACAAACGACGAAATAATGGAAGCTTACCTCGCCTTAGTAAGAAGACTAATGTCCAGCTTCGAAGAAATCAATGTCCAGCAGTTTCCCAGAGGACATAACAACCATGCTGATGCCCTAGCAGCCCTGAGTTCAGCATTCGATTCCGACATAAAAAGAATAATCCCCATCAATTTCCTCGCTCATCTGAGCATTAACCGCAACAGCAAACAACTAGACATGGAGCAGATGCTCCAAATGGAGTCAGCACCTAGCTAGATGAACCCTTTAAGGAACTATTTGAAGGATGGCCTGCTCCCAAACGACAAGAAGATTGCTCACCAGATAAGAGTCAAAGTTGCTCTCTTTCACTTATTGCAAGAGGGCAAGCTATATAAGAGATCCTTTTTCGGTCCATACCTTCAATGCGTTTGTTGCCCAGAAATTAACTCAAGAGGGGAGGGGGGGGGGGGGGGGGGGGGTGAATTGAGTTTAGCAAACTTTTGGGTTAAATTAATATTTCAGAAAATATTTCAATTTTAATCTAGTGTAAATATCAGAGGTAATAAATCTTAGAAGATTAACACTAATAATATCTAACAAATTTAATTAAATAAATTTAGACAAGATAAATCACAGAAAACAATATCCAAATAAATCTTTAATCAATTTTCGTATTTAAAATGAATTAATATTTTGGAATTAAACTGAAGTGAATCAAATTAAGAATATCAGATGAATACTAGCAAGTTAATTTATCAAGTTATATTGCAAAGATTTTTAGGTTTAATAAATTAATGATTTTCAGAATTAATAAAACTTAATATAATTAGAATTTAAATAATTATTACGAAAATTTATTTATTTAAGTCTTAAAATAAAGTTATCAAATTTCAGATTTAATTATTTTGCAAGTCTAAAAGCTTAAAGCATAAAATGGACAGTCACAATTAAATAAACAAATTTAAATGCTGAAAAATAAATGAAACCGTGTTTTTAACGTGGTTCGGCCAAAAACCCGGCCTACGTCAACGCGCCAGAGCCGCTCCCGTCTCCTTGCGCTTCAATACCGTGATCCACTAAGGTAGGATCAAACCACCAACATACAATCGAGAAGTAAAATCGTGCTACTTGTACAACTGAAGCTAAATATCCAGCTTCAAACAGTTCTGAAAGTTTGAGTACAAAATTTGGAAGTTGAAACTCTCAAAAGTTACAATGTAAGACTGAGTTTCTTCTGGTTTAAGACTTCACAGAGATCTGAATATTTGACACTGGATTTTTCTTGAATTCTTTGCAGTAAAGTAGTAATTCTTGTGCTTGTTCTCTTCTTCTAGTACATCTAGAGCTTTTAATCAGTAGAGATATGTAGCTGTCTTAGGCTTGGAGTGAGCAAAAAAATGATCTTCTTTCTATTTTTGTGTCTCTATGTTTTTCTGTCTTTTTTTGTTGTTGTTGTTGAACAAGAACTGATCTTCAATTTGTAGTTGCCAATAATTTAGATGACCGTTGGAGAGGAGAGTGAAATATGCTCTTCAAAAAAATCTGTATGCTGAAGGAGCATTAAATGCTCAAGAATGAATAGAAAACGATCTTCCATATCTCAGACTTTAATATCCTGTTTTTAGAGAGAAGATGGTAGACTAATAGAGAGAGAAAGAGGTTAGACAATTAGAGATATTGAGTGAACTAATAAATGATGCAATATCAGTTCAGTAGCCAACGCAGTTTCAATAAAAAAAATCAGTCTAAAGAAACAAAAGAAATTAAAACCCACGATTCTAAATACACTTTATAGATAGTACCAGGCGTCAATCATGTAAATAAGTTAACTGTCCTAGACAATTGAGTTGGAACTGATTTGATACAGTTCAATAAGCTTATGCCGAACAGGAGCAAACAGATGTTTGAACAAAGATCTAATAAAAATAATATATTAGAAAAGATATAAATTTGATATTATCTTTTCTCAAGACAGTCACTGCCGAAGCAGTGTTGGCGTGCATTGAGTGGTCATCCAACAGGTACACAGATGGGACTATAAGTCAAGACAAGTTGTTGAGAAATGTCAGTAGTACACAGTATGTATATTATAACAGTTCCCAAGATTCATGAGGATAAAGCGTATCTCAAGTCTTGAGAGAATAAGACATATGTGTTCCCAAATTGATCCAATGAAACATATGATATATACGTATATATATATGTATATATAATATAACTTTTTGCAAAAAAAAATACGCTGGTGTGATTATATATATATATATACTAGCGGATACCCGTGCCTGAAGGCACGACGAAAATTTTCAAAATACATATATGCGAAACAAAGAAAATTTCGAAAATACGTAATCACAAAAAGGAAAAATATCATTTCCCAATGGTGTTTTAATTCTAATTGTATGCAATGTTCTTCAATACGGGTCGATTAGGTTTGGTTTTACATCTAAACCAGAACCATAACCTCCATCGTCCACTTTCAAAAATATAATTCCAAATGACAAATGTAAAAAGGAAAATAAATAATTTAAGGGGCAGGGTTGTTCTTTCGTATCAATAATGATTTGCATTTTAAGAGTCAAACATAATAGATGAACAATCTAGCCAACAAACTTAAAAGACGAATATCAAAACAGATTTCAAATACCATAAAGAATAATGCTTTACATGATCTCCTTCAAACTACTGTAAGTTTTGTTTCAAGAAAGAAACTAAAAAAAATACGCTATATACATAAGGTCAAAGAAGTGGAACTGCTTCCTACATGACGATGAATACGCCCACAAAGCTCAGCTGCAAGTCTTCGAACATCTTGAAATTCGAAGTTACTAAATGCCCTGAATTAGATCAAAGGGGAATGAAATCAGATTTTCACTCTAAAAAAATAAATTCTCATTCGAACAATAGAAGCTTGGTGATAGTTTCGCATCTAGAACTACCTATTCAGAAGAGGCAATTATCACCACAAAATTATTAGATTCAAATTTTTAGAATGCACGTAACACCCTAGAATTATGAGAGAGATTAGAAGATAGCGGAAAAAAAAGAGGCAGCACCTGATGTTAATCATCTTTTTCGGTCGACTGCTGGTGGGCGCTCGATCTATCACAATTTTAAAATATGCATAGGATGTAAAATATATGGCGAGGAGAATGGGGACCGGTCGACTGGGTGTTCGAACCTTCTTCAATTTTCTTTTTCGGACCTGCTTGTTGATACCCGTAACTGAAGGCACAACAAAAATTTCAAAGTAGAATGGGTGAAATAAAATTAAAAAGAATATACAACAGATGGGAGTAAAAAATATCTAGTAACATCTCATTCTTGGAAATACATTGAATATATCTATCCTATAAAATAGCTTTCCAGTGAAGTGTATATTAACTGTAATGAAAAATAGAACTTATATATTTCAAATGAAATACTACAAATTTCTACATCATTACAAATCAATACCACATGCCAAATATAGAAGTAAAGATACAACATACATATTCAATACCACATGCCATATATTGAAGTACCTAGTAAGCAAGTAAAATACTGCATACCCTAAGAAACTACTTACAGATTTAATAGATATCAACAAAACTTCAACTTGAAAAATATTCTAACTTATTTACAAATCAAAAGCCATGAATCATAGACCACAAAGATTAGATTTTGGAAACAAATGAACAGTTTAACTCTGAATCATTAATGACATTCTATATAAATAAAGAAATAATTAGTTCCACCAGAAAGCAAACTAAAATATAATATAGACAAATACAAAAAAGGCTTAGAACAACTCTAGAGGGAAACAAATTTATCAACCTCTGTATCAGCAATTTCTTTGAGGGCAGCAACATACTTCTATGAAGCAACCTCTCTCGCCTTAATCAAGAGAATACATTTTTTGTAAGATCAAGTGTTCTTCTCTTCCCCGAAATAACAGCATTTGCAATAACAGTTTCCCTGAGTCACTTCTTTGGGATTGTGTTACAGTCGTGCGATGGTAGCTAGAAGTCATAATCAGAGTACGTGTTTGCTGGAGGTCACTCAAATAAACAATTACACATGCGCCTATGAACTCCACATATCTGTACATGAAGTCTGCAATAATGAAAAAACACAGCATGAATGTCCATCAAGGAATATAGTGTGGCCGTGCTATCACAGTGAACATTTTATCACAGTGAGAGTGTTATCGCAGTGACAGTGCTATCACTGTCACATTATGGATAGTGGTAAAACAACCATTACCTCTGTGAAATGCATGAAATGCTCATTTTGTGATTGCCATGAAATGCTATCAAAGTGCCATGAAATTTTATCACAGTGACAATTTTATCACAGAGGTAATGATTATCACACTATGATAAAATTGTGTATTTCATGAAATGCTATCACAGAGCTAATGAAATCCTAAAATTGCACATTTCATGGACTACATTTATGCACTATCAATAAAAAAATATATATGATATCAGAAATCTACTCATACACAATGGGGCAATGGGGCAACCTACAGTTATACACAATGGACCTGCTCGATCAGACCTTCTCGAATAGACCTGCTCGATCCAGAAAAAAATAGATCAAATATGTGTAAATTCATAACAGACCTACTCGAACAGACCTGTTCCAAGCAAAAAAAAAGAAATATATTATCAGAAAAAGGCACTTTATCTAGGGCAAACATATCCAAATTCTAAGAATTTATGTACTCATAAATTGGTATAGAAATCTTAGTTAAAACACAATATGTACCTGAGAATGTTGTTTCTCATAAAACGGTAATTTATTGTTTCAACAGCAATCCCCCATATCATCACAAAGAGACTGAGAATGCTGTTTCAGAGTATAACTTACACCAATCAACACAGGGAACTATATTATTATTTAGATGAAATTGACACCAATCTAACTCTACATGAAATTGATTCATTCATGGGAGTATGTACCTATTCTGTCATACCTGTTCTGTCATTCACAATATGTACCTGTTATGTCATTCACATATGTATGATAAAGTATGTTATGCATGATTGATACCTGTTATGTCATAGTCTAATGTTAATTCACATTTCACACCATTGATACCTGAGTGTAACGCAAATATACAAACTTTCACATTTCAAAAGTCTAATGCATAAGGCTTGAGACGTTAAGAGTAATTCATAAAAGAAATAACATATAAAAGAAATCATATTACAATTTTTCATTGTAGCAAGTTCAAATTAGAGCCCAAGGCAGTAGAGAATTGCTTAGTCCTCTGTCCCGTTGCTATATTGGTTTGGGGAAAATACCTGCCCCAATTGAAACTCATTAGATTATAATTTCAAAATTAATTTTCCCACGTATAGAACCAATGCCCAAATCCCAAAACACACTTGCTCGCATCTCCAATCATACATATTATTGGAAGATTTTCAATATCTATCAAATTTAGATATCAACATTAAGGTAAAATACATACAAAACATGGAAATTTTAGAATTAATTCATAAGTTCAATCATTCACTTTGCCCAGATCAGTATGTAGACATGTAAACAAAAAAAGAGGCATAAGAGGTCGAAACTTCCCAAAATGGAAACTTGCAAAAACACATATAAAAACAAATAATGCATTCAACTTGTTCAATATATGAAATTACTATCAAATTCAATCAACTTACAGATTATGTATAGCTATCTAACATCCTAATAAGAAAATGCTAGAATACTTTTAGATCTAATACACTGCTACAAATTTACTGAATGTATTCTCACTTTTGCAGATGAAACATCTAATGAGAGACCTAAACCAAACTCCAATAATAGTGCAAGGTCCAAAAAATGAAGTGACACCCCAATCACGATGACACCAAAACATTACATGTTCAAAATCAAAAAGGAGAAAAACATTACACGTCCAGATTAGGAAGTTGAACTAATTTCCTCACAAAAATACCTTGAGTCTTGCTAAATCGGATTCACTTCAAGGTGTGGGATGCAAGCATTGCATATAAAATTTTAACGAAAGCAACTTCATCACAATATTTTAAGACATATGCAGAATTGAATTCTATATTTCCATTTTGAAGTAGACAGTTTTGTGTCTCGTACACTCATACAACTCAAACGCGAAATGAAAGTAAAACTACCACTATAGAAGGCCCCAGATTATTATCAAGTATTCTTCTCTGTTCATATTTCACATTATCTACCACAAACAAAAAAAATTAATAAACCATAGCACAATTTCAATACAAAAAATAGTATATAGAAGAGACAACATAAGACCCAATGCATCAAATTACTAACACATTTAAAAATTAGGCTCATAAACTTATTTCCATTACCTTGCAAAGTCCATCTTGGAGATTAAAGCTGCGAAACTGTATATAGGAAGAATCACAGTAGTTCCTAAACACACCTGTTATCAAACAACTACAAATTATAAAGAGATAATACCCCAAAAAGTAAGCTTCAAGTATGCTTGGGGGAGTACCTAATCCAAAAAGTCATTAACAAAGTAAAACAATTATTTGGATGTAGTGGCCATGGAACTGTAAAATTAGATTTACAAAAAGAGAGTACAAATGGAAAATCAAAATCTCGGGTGGAAAAAATAATCCAAAACCCTCAAGGTGTTAGATTAACCTAGCAGAGTAATAACCCCCATTAACTTGGTATGCACCATTAACTTGGGTGTTTTGAAACAGGGGCAGCTCACAAATACCATTTAAAAACTAAAATCAGTTGAACAAACACACAAACCTCTAATTGAGAGGAAAGCAAAACAACAAATGGAAAGATTTTTATCCTTTCCAAGACAAATAAGATATGTACACTTCAAAGAAATAAAAAATGGTTTTATGAAGAACCATGCTAGTAAACAAAGAAAAACACTTCAAATGAAATAAAAAATGAAATTTCAAAAGAAAATTTTAGTAAAGCCATAAATTTGGTTCAAAAAATCAAAATCAAAATGAAAATTTCCACCATTTTTCTTCGAAGTGATGGATCCAGGGGTTTGAACCAATTAAATCAATCAAAGAATAAATAATAATTGATGGAAAAATTATATTCGCGAAGATGCTATTTAATTGGAGCAATTTAACCTCAAGCCAACTATTTAAATTGTGGAAATGAATAGAGAACACCTAAATGCTTGCAAAAGAAATTGATAACACTCTTAGAGGGAGCTGAATTTTGACTTAGATACCATTACAAAAAAATGTGTCAAATTAATATGTCAAGTGTGGTCAAATTGTTCATACACACCAAAACAACAACCAAAACATATTGATAATAATATAAAAGGAAATAGATATGAAAGAGTAAAATCCCAAACCCTAACTTCCCTAAGGTCAACAAACCCCATTTTTAAACACATAATTTGGAAGTGTGAAATTAAAAACCCTAATTTCATAAAAAATTCAAAAGGGGAGCATGATATCTATAACTTTCTTGGAAATAATTTGATGGTGATAATGAGATGACCAAAAATCTGCATAAAAATGGAATAAAAAATTGATCAAGAATACAAAAATGCAATAGAAAAAAAACTACAATTTCAAGAAAAAAAAACCTATACAATCCGAACCAAAATCCCCCCAAAAACGTTACCCTAAATTTATAATTGAAAAACGCAAAAGAAGAGCGAGTGAGACCATACCTCTAGTTTTGGCCGTTTAAAATCCACGGAGGAGAAACGAATGAAGTGGAGGAAGAGCTTGGGTGAGAGACATAATAAGAGAGGAGTGAGAGAGTGAAAAGGGGAAAGAGTTAAGGAAGTGACTCATATGGAATCGTGTAAAGATGGGCGGTGGACAGCTTTGGGTAGCGTGAAAATTTTGAAATATGTTAAAACCTTGAGTGGGATAATTGATGTTTGAGCTAGAAAGTTTGGGCGGGATGATGAAATTTTAGATTTCATCACAACCGTTTATTTTTCTTTAGGAGATCTCGGCCGTTATTGTGCTCCTACATTTTTTAGAATTCAAAATCCATGCCATCTTATTATATGGATATATATATATATATATATATATATATATATAATATAATAGAACTAATATATATATATATATATATATATATAGCAATTTATCGACTAGAGAGAGAACTCGAGAGCTGTCAGCACAAATGTGATGACGTGATGTAATGCAGCTGTCAATTCTTTGCTTGAGAGCAGGTAACGTGGTGTTGGACACAAGCTGCCAGCACAAGAGCAGGTAGCGTGGTGATATATTCAAGCTGTCAGCACAGTTGTCATCAGGACTGTTGGGACGAGAGTAGGCAACGTGGTGTAAGACCACATATTTTGACAGAAAAGAAAAAAAATGAATCTTGATAGATATACACATTTAAGATTTTCCGAATATCAAGGCTCTAAAATCAGTCGTGCAGACTATGAAGTAGAGCCTAAGCAAAACCCAATCAAGTGCCATGGGTCAAGTACAAGATGCTGCAGATGCGTTTCCCTATGTAAAAAAAATAAATACATTTATATATATATGATGTGGTCGAGAGATAATAATTGTTACCAAGATTTTAAAACCCAGTTACTCTAAAAAAAATTAAAGTCGTAGAATAATTTATTATGTATGATAATAACTGAATGATAATTTATGTTGGCAATAAATAATAATTTGAACGAAAATTCAAGTCTTTAGAATTCAATCTTTGCCAGATAAAGTGCAATATCATTTTGGCACAAAATATCTTAATGAACCAATTATTATATAAGTATTACACCATAAAAGTTCAGTTTATTAAACAGTTGTTTGGAATCATCAAAATAAAATCAATTTATTAATTTTAAACTTAAAAAGAATATTAAGTATAATTCAGCTAATTTAAAATTAATTCAGGGGTTAATTATATTTTCATTTAACAATCTCCCCCTTTTTGATGATGACAAACAACTGAAAATTACTTAAAAGAGATACATGGAGAAAATTTGCACTCATCTCCCCCTGTTTGTCATAAACAAAAAGGAATAGAAAAGGTTGATATAAAATTGAGATGCAAAGAAGATAATATGCAGATTTTATTGATACTAAAAGGAAATTACATTTTCAGATTATTTATCATATGACATACATCATTGGGATCTCCTTCAAGAAGGATTTCTTTCCCATTCTCTTTGACCGTAAGTTTGATAGTATTTCCGGTGTAAGAGTTGGTGGAGGATGATTCAGATTTTGTAGAAGTGTTTGTTTGTGATGGAGTAGCCATATGAGGTGGTATGACAAAAGGCCAAGTAGGTGGACAAACCCAAGGAGCAAATGGAGGAGAGAGAGCTATGGCGTTAAGAGCATCGGTGTAAGAAGAATATTTTTTGAATTTTGCATTTCTTACACTTTTGGTTTGAAGCTCACACTCTCCCCAAGAGGTGTAGATCCCGGGTTGTTTGCCTACCCAGACAACATAGAAGGACTGCATGTTGAGTGTGTGAAGATAAAAAAAAACAGAAACACACATATAAATAGGAGATGATAGTTTGTCTATTAGTGGTACAGTATTTTGGAATAATGTGAATACACTATTCATTGACAAAAAATATTCAATTATAATCCAGATTATTTAAACGAGCCATACCGAGTTCGCGACAAATAAAAGTAAAACGGTCATCGGGTAGAGGTTTAGTGAAAATATCGGCTAATTGAAGATCCGTAGAAATAAATTCTAGTCTAACATCACCCTTTTGTACATGATCGCGTAAAAAGTGATGTCTAATTTCAATATGTTTTGTTCTAGAATGTAGAATTGGATTTTTAGTTAGACAAATTGCACTCGTGTTGTCACAAAATATTGGAGTATTTTGAAAGGATATTTTAAAGTCTTCTAATTGGTTGTTTCATATATAGAGTTTGAGCACAACTACTACCGGCGGCAATATATTCTGCCTCAGCCGTGGAAAGAGCTACCGAATTTTTCTTTTTACTAAACCACGAAACTAGTGAGTGTCCTAGGAAGTGACAAGTACCACTAGTGCTCTTTCTATCAACTTTACAACCCGCAAAATCCGCATCGGAATAACTTATGAGTTCAAATGATGTAGTTTTAGGATACCATAATCCTAAGTCTTTGGTACCATTTAAATATCTAAAAATACGTTTTACGACACATAAATGAGATTCTTTAGGATTGGCCTGAAAACGGGCACATAGACATACACTAAACATAATGTCGGGTCTACTAGAGGTTAAATAGAGTAGACTACCAATCATGCCACGAAATAAAGTAGAATTAACAGATTTTTCTTTCTCATCTATATCTAACTTGATAGATGTGCTCATAGGTGTACCAAGTGATTTAGAATTTTCTAAACCATATTTTACTAAAAGATCCTTAGTATATTTGGATTGATTAATAAAAACACCATTTTTAGTTTGCTTAATTTGTAAGCCTAAAAAGAAATTTAACTCCCCCATCATACTCATTTGAAATTCTTTTTGCATAAATTCTGAAAATTCTTTACACAAATTTTCATTTGTGGATCCAAATATAATATCATCAACATAAATTTGTACAAGAAGCATATCATTGTTAAGAGTTTTTATAAATAAAGTAGAATCCATTTTTCCTCTTACAAAATCATTTTCAAGCAAAAATCCACTCAATCTATCATACCAAGCCCTAGGGGCTTGTTTTAATCCATATAAAGCTTTATTTAGTTTATAAACATGATTTGGAAATATGTGATTTTCAAAACCGGGAGGTTGCTTAACATAAATATCTTCGCTTATAAAGCCGTTTAAGGAAGCACTTTTGACATCCATTTGAAATAATTTAAAGTCCTTATAACATGCATAAGCTAATAACATGCGAATGGCTTCTAATCTAGCTACGGGGGCATAAGTTTCATCATAATCAATACATTCTTGTTGATTATAACCTTGTGCAACTAGTCTAGCTTTATTTCTAATAATTAATCCAGCATCATCCTTTTTATTTCTAAAAACCCATTTAGTTCCAATAATAGATTTATCTTTAGGTGTGGGTACAAGTGACCAAACATTATTACGTTCAAATTGTAACAATTCTTCTTGCATAGCTAATAACCAATATTCATCTTTTTCAGCTTCAATTATATCTTTTGGTTCAATTTGTGACACAAAAGCTAAATTATTGCAAACATGCCTTAAGGAAGATCTAGTAAGAATACCACTAGAAGGTTCACCTAAAATATTTTCAAAAGGATGATTATTAACAAATTTCCAACTTTTAGGTAAGCTAGAATCATTATTCTCTTTATCTTTATTTGGAGTCTTTTCAGCATTAATGGAATCATCAACACTAGAATTAACATTTTCATTTAATTTCAATTCATTAACAGATTTATTTAGATCTAAAACATCATCATCATCATTGTTTTTGTGGGCAAAAGAATTAGATTCATCAAAAGATACATGAATTGATTCTTGAACTATTAAAGTCCTTTTATTAAAAACTCTATATGCTTTACTATGAAGTGCATACCCAAGAAAAATACCTTCATCCGATTTAGCATCAAATTTACCCAATTTATCTTTATCATTTAAAATAAAACATTTACATCCAAAGACTTTGAAATAACTAACATTTGGTCTTTTATTTTTCAGAATCTTATATGGAGTTTTATCTAAACCTTTTCTAACAATCGTTCTATTTATTATATAGCAGGATGTGTTAACGGCTTCCGCCCAAAAATATTCGGGTAAATTATGTTCATTTAACATAGTTCTAGCCATTTCTTGTAAAGATCTATTCTTTCTTTCTACTACTCCATTTTGTTGGGGTGTCCTAGGAGCAGAAAAGTTATGTTCAAAACCATTTTCATCACAAAATAATTCGACATCTTTGTTATCAAATTCTCTTCCTCTATCACTTCTTATAAAGACAATATTGCAACCTTTTTCATTTTGAATTCTTCTACAAAACTTAGAAAAAATAGGGTGAGTAGCATTTTTATGAGTAAGAAAGAAAACCCATGTAAAACGAGAAAAATCATCAACAATAACAAGAGCATAATATTTACCACCTAAACTAGCAACTCTATTAGGTCCGAATAAATCTAAGTGTAATAATTCTAAAGGTCTACTAGTTGAAATATCCCTTTTCTTTTTAAAAGAAGTTTTGGTTTGTTTTCCAAATTGACATGCATTACAAATTTTATCTTTAATAAACTTAGTTTTGGGTAGCCCTCTAACAAGCTCATTTTTGGACATAATATTAAGTTGTTCCATGTTGGAATGTCCTAACCTTCTATGCCATAACCAACAAGAATTATTTAGGGCAGTTAAACATTTGACATTTTGTTGTGACAAATTCTCAAAATCAAGAGTATAAACATTTTCATGTCTAGAAGCAACAAATAAAACACTATTATCTTTAGCATTTGTTATTAAACAAAAATCTTCTTTAAATGTAACATCATAACCTTTATCACACAATTGGCTAATACTAATTAAGTTATGCTTAAGACCATCAACTAGAAGAACATTTTCAATGCAAGGGGAAAGATTCATACCGACTTTACCTATGCCGATGATTTTGCCTTTGGAGTTGTCTCCGAATGTTACTAGCCCTCCATCTTTGGCAACCAGGCTCGAAAACTTGCTTTTATCACCCGTCATGTGTCTTGAACATCCGCTATCTAAGAACCACTTTGATTTGTGTGAACCGACTCTAAAACAAACCTACAATGGATATTTAAATAATTTTTCTTTCGGTACCCAAAATGTGTTGGGTCCATAGGGGTTATCAAAAATAGGAGTTTCTTTAGGAATCCATGCGACTTTAGTAGAAAATCTATATTTGCAAGAATCTGAAAAATGGGTGTGTCTTCCACAATATGTACATAAAGAGTTTCCCATATTTTTAGAATAATTTTCAAAACTTTTCTCATTTTCATTTTCATTATAACCAATTCCAGCCTTATCATACATCCATCTTTGACTTCCGAGTAGCATATTTAAATTCTTCTTTCCATTCACAAACTTTTCAAGACATGAAGTTAAATCCTTTACTTCAAGTCTTAATTTTTCATTTTCAGATATAAGATAATAACTTGGTGAATCATTAACTTTAAGTTTTTCGATTTCTAATTTTAAAGACTTATTTTCAGATTTCATTATATCTATATTTTCAGAGAGAGAATCATATTTATGTGATAAAGAATAATGCATCTTTTTAAGATTAATATATTTAGTTTTAAGTTCATCAAAGTTATAATAGAGTTCATCAAAAGCATTTTGAAGTTCATCATGATCATTTGAAGTATCATATTCACTATCAGAATTAAAATTAGATGATACCTCATCATCATTTGCCATAAGGAAAAGATTTGCAATTTCTTCATCACTTGAGTCTTCATCATTGCTACTTTCATCAGAATCACTCCAAGTAGTAGCTTTCATGGCCTTTTTGTGTTTTTCATTTCTTTTCTCTTTTCTATCATTCTTTCCTTCTTTGGCTTTAGGATAGTTAGGTCTGATATGGCCTAACTCTTTGCAGTTGTAACATCTTGGCTCAAACTTGGAGGAAGTCTTTCCATCATGTGCCTTCTTCGAAAAGAACTTCTTAAATTTTCCAGAATGACCCTTCTTTTTGGCAAGAAATCTTTTGAATTTTCTAGTGAGAAGTGCTATATCACCATCTTCATCATCATCAGCTTCATCACTATCTTCCTCTTCCTCAATGGATTTGAAAGCAATGGTTTTGCTTACTTTAGGCTTCTCATCTTCAGCCAGTACTTTAAGTTCCATTTCATGAGTAATTAAGGATCCTAGCAATTCATCAAGAGAGATGGGTCTTTCTCGTATGGCTTCTTTAATTGCTAGCTTCTTGGTCATATAGGCAGATGGTAGTGACCTGAGTATCTTACTCACCAATTCAGAGTCAGTATAGGTTTTACCAAGAGATTTCAAACCATTAATAATATTTGTAAATCTTGTAAACATATCAGAAATAGTCTCATCTGTTTTCATTTTAAAAAGTTCATATTTATGAACAAGCATGCTTATCTTATCCTCTTTTACTTGACTAGTCCCTTCATAAGTAATTTCTAATCTATCCCAAATTTCTTTTGCATTTTCACAGCAACATATTCTGTTATATTCATTAACATCAAGAGAACAATGTAAAATATTCATTGCTTTGGCATTAACTTGTATTTTTTGAATATCAGCATCATTCCACTCATTTTCATTTTTAGGAACATTTTCATTATTAACAACTTTCATGGGAATATTAGGACCATTAATAATAACTCTCCAAACAGCATAATCATTTGACTGAACAAAATTTTTCATTCTATTTTTCCAATAGCTATAATTGTTTCCTGAAAATAGAGGAGGTCTGTTAATAGATTGTCCCTCACCAAGAGATGAAACATTAAAGTTTTCCATAAATCGTAAACTCTATAGATGTTTAAAGCAAAGATAATAAATTAGAGCGTGGCTCTGATACCAATTGTTGCCCAGAAATTAACTCAAGAGGGGGGGGGGGGGGGGGGTGAATTGAGTTTAGCAAACTTTTGGGTTAAATTAATATTTCAGAAAATATTTCAATTTTAATCTAGTGTAAATATCAGAGGTAATAAATCTGAGAAGATTAACACTAATAATATCTAACAAATTTAATTAAATAAATTTAGACAAGATAAATCACAGAAAACAATATCCAAATAAATCTTTAATCAATTTTCGTATTTAAAATGAATTAATATTTTGGAATTAAACTGAAGTGAATCAAACTAAGAATATCAGATGAATACTAGCAAGTTAATTTATCAAGTTATATTGCAAAGACTTTTAGGTTTAATAAATTAATGATTTTCAGAATTAATAAAACTTAATATAATTAGAATTTAAATAATTATTACGAAAATTTATTTATTTAAGTCTTAAAATAAAGTTATCAAATTTCAGATTTAATTATTTTGCAAGTCTAAAAGCTTAAAGCATAAAATGGACAGTCACAATTAAATAAACAAATTTAAATGATGAAAAATAAATGAAACCGTGTTTTTAACGTGGTTCGGCCAAAAACCCGGCCTACGTCCACGCGCCAGAGCCGCTCCCGTCTCCTTGCGCTTCAATACCGTGATTCACTAAGGTAGGATCAAACCACCAACGTACAATCGAGTAGTAAAATCGTGCTACTTGTACAACCGAAGCTAAATATCCAGCTTCAAACAGTTCTGAAAGTTTGAGTACAAAATTTGGAAGTTGAAACTCTCAAAAGTTACAATGTAAGACTGAGTTTCTTCTAGTTTAAGACTTCACAGAGATCTGAATATTTGACACTGGATTTTTCTTGAATTCTTTGCAGTAAAGTAGTAATTCTTGTGCTTGTTCTCTTCTTCTAGTACAGCTAGAGCTTTTAATCAGTAGAGATATGTAGCTGTCTTAGGCTTGGAGTGAGCAAAAAAAATGATCTTCTTTCTATTTTTGTGTCTCTATGTTTTTCTGTCTTTTTTTGTTGTTGTTGTTGAACAAGAACTGATCTTCAATTTGTAGTTGCCAATAATTTAGATGACCGTTGGAGAGGAGAGTGAAATATGCTCTTTAAAAAAATCTGTATGCTGAAGGAGAATTAAATGCTCAAGAATGAATAGAAAACGATCTTCCATATCTCAGACTTTAATATCCTGTTTTTAGAGAGAAGATGGTAGACTAATAGAGAGAGAAAGAGGTTAGACAATTAGAGATATTCAGTGAACTAATAAATGATGCAATATCAGTTCAGTAGCCAACGCAGTTTCAATAAAAAAAATCAGTCTAAAGAAACAAAAGAAATTAAAACCCACGATTCTAAATACACTTTACAGATAGTGCCAGGCGTCAATCATGTAAATAAGTTAACTGTCCTAGACAATTGAGTTGGAACTGATTTGATACAGTTCAATAAGCTTATGCCGAACAGGAGAAAACAGATGTTTGAACAAAGATCTAATAAAAATAATATATTAGAAAAGATATAAATTTGATATTATCTTTTCTCAAGACAGTCACTGCCGAAGCAGTGTTGGCGTGCATTGAGTGGTCATCCAATAGGTACACAGATGGGACTATAAGTCAAGACAAGTTGTTGAGAAATGTCAGTAGTACACAGTATGTATATTATAATAGTTCCCAAGATTCATGAGGATAAAGCGTATCTCAAGTCTTGAGAGAATAAGACATATGTGTTCCCAAATTGATCCAATGAAACATATGATATATACGTATATATATATATATATGTATATATAATATAACTTTTTGCAAAAAAAAATACGCTGATGTGATTATATATATATATATAGCAATTTATCGACTAGAGAGAGAACTCGAGAGCTGTCAGCACAAATGTGATGACGTGATGTAATGCAGCTGTCAATTCTTTGCTTGAGAGCAGGTAACGTGGTGTTGGACACAAGTTGCCAGCACAAGAGCAGGTAGCGTGGTGATATATTCAAGCTGTCAGCACAGTTGTCATCAGGACTGTTGGGACGAGAGTAGGCAACGTGGTGTAAGACCACATATTTTGACAGAAAAGAAAAAAAAATGAATCTTGATAGATATACACATTTAAGATTTTCCGAATATCAAGGCTCTAAAATCAGTCGTGCAGACTATGAAGTAGAGCCTAAGCAAGACCCAATCAAGTGCCATGGGTCAAGTACAAGATGCTGCAGATGCGTTTCCCTCTGTAAAAAAAATAAATACATTTATATATATATGATGTGGTCGAGAGATAATAATTGTTACCAAGATTTTAAAACCCAGTTACTCTAAAAAAAATTAAAGTCGTAGAATAATTTATTATGTATGATAATAACTGAATGATAATTTATGTTGGCAATAAATAATAATTTGAACGAAAATTCAAGTCTTTAGAATTCAATCTTTGCCAGATAAAGTGCAATATCATTTTGGCACAAAATATCTTAATGAACCAATTATTATATAAGTATTACACCATAAAAGTTCAGTTTATTAAACAGTTGTTTGGAATCATCAAAATAAAATCAATTTATTAATTTTAAACTTAAAAAGAATATTAAGTATAATTCAGCTAATTTAAAATTAATTCAGGGGTTAATTACATTTTCATTTAACAGCGTTCACCCAAGGAATGTCGAGCAGGTTCTACATGAGCTTCACGAGGGAATCTCTGGAAGACATATTAGAGGAAGATCTCTGGCTTTCCGAGCAATGAAGGAAGGCTATTGGTGGCCATATATGCAAAGGGACTCTGCGATGTATGTTCGCAAGTGCCTAAAATGCCAACTTCACGCTTCTATGATCCACCAACCTTCTAGCGAACTAAAATCACTATCAATCCCATGGCCATTCACTCAATGGGGAATGGACATTGTAGGACCACTTCCTACCGCTGCCAGTAATCACAAGTATCTATTGGTTGCAACTGACTACTTCACCAAATGGACCGAGGCAGAATCCCTGGTGAACATCCAAGATGCAGATATGATAAGATTCATATGGAAAAACATAATCACTCATTTTTGGATCTTCAAAACCATCATCACTGAAAATGGAACTCAGTTTGAAAGTGGCTCCTTTAAAAGCTTCCGTGATGAGCATGGAATCAGACACCATTACAGCTCGGTGGCCTATCCTCAGAGTAATGTCCAAGCCGAGGCCTCTAACAAGACAGTGATCGACGAATTGAAGAAATGATTAGAGCGAGCCAAGGGTGCATGGGTAAATGAAATACCGCATATTCTATGGGCCTATCGTACCACTCCATGACGAGCAAAGGGGGAAAACCCATTTTCATTGACATATGGAATGGAGGCAGTCATCCCATTAGAGGAAGACTTGACAACAATGAGGTCCAGCCTTATCAACTAGGGCCATAATGATGCAGCATTGCTCACTGAGCTCAACCTAGACGATGATCACGGAGAGCTAGCCCTAGTGAAACTAGCGAGCTATCAGCAATAACTTGCAAGGCACTATAACAAGAAGGTCAACCCAAGGGCATTCCGAGTTGGGGATTATGTCCTGAGGAAAGTCCTAGGCAGCGCAGTAAAGCCATCAGACAGAAAGCTAGGGCCAAACTGGGAAGGACCATTCAAGATAACTAGAGACGATCTGCAGGGAACTTATCACTTGGAAATGATGGAAGGCAGAGAGATACCCTGAGCGTGGAATGCGACCAACCTTAAAAAATTCTATTTCTAGACTCTTATTTTTATCTTTAATTAAGAAACTGGAAGTTCATTTCCTTATCATTAATAAAAAGTTGTTTGGCAGTTGCATTCTACAAAGTATCAATTAATTAATTTGCATTTTACGAGGTGATAATGTATAAACTTTATAACCCACACACCTTTTCCAAGTAACAGGCACACTGTTCATTACACCATAGCAGGGAAATAACCCTCCTCAGGTTTTCATTATGAAATATAAAAGACCTATAAGCATTTCCCCTGGCAATATATGAAGCCCTACAGGAGATCCTTAGGCAATATGGAGAAGTCAAAATTGTTCACCAAACAATGTTTGGTTGAAAAAAAATCCTAATCGGATAGAACATCCAACACTAGGTGTATCCTCGCCAAATGCCACACTTAGGCCCAAGGGAGTGTGACGACAGAACCTAAAAGGTAAAGTGAGGTAGAATGGTATCTCGTTGGCATACTGGACTGGAAGGACACTTACTTGATAATGCGAACATACAAATCTAGTCAGCCAAGATAGGCTTAAGATTTTTGAGGAAAGATGTGGAAAATATAAGACACTTGTTTAGTCGACAAATTTGCCCAAAACATAAATTTTATATTAATTCATCACATTTACAGCAATTACAAAACATGTTTAGTCGTCGAATACAACATCGACTTTACATCACTTCAATACAAAATATGCAGAGTTACTACTAACAGAATCTTAGTGAGGGTGAGGTCTCCTAGCAAGATAATCAGCCACTTGATCTCTTCGACCATCATCAAGAGGGGGAATTAACTCTTCCTTGACTTCATTCGCATCCGACTCCAATAGCTACCGAGGGATGACATCAATGGGTATCCACTGATCATCTCTCCGGAAGGGGTTAGGCATTCGAGTGGAAGGAGATATTTCATGCCGCTACCAGTGCATCGAGTTCCTTAGAACTTGCAGATCCCTCAAGGCACTCAACCACCCCCCGATGAAAGAAAGCTCTTCAAACTCTATCATCCTCGTTGGAGCATCTAGCGAACCTTGATTGTAACCATCGTCCCACACTCGTCGAGGTCCTTTCTTAAACAAGTGCCTCAATCGGGTGACGTCCCTCTGGAGGCCAGCAGCAATCACATACGCTCACTGGACATCACCGTGAAGCTCTTCCATTTCCCTAGCTAAACTCCTGGTATTCTTGCCAGCTCGCGAAATTGTTGGAGGAGTAGAGCCTCGTAGGACAGGAGGAATGCCGCTCGAGCCAGTTCCGGCTCGCTACGAGGAAGAACCTCGCAAAAAAGTAGGAGCGGTGCTCGGTGCATGCTCCCTAAGTCGCGAGACCTCTCTCCTCAAAGCTTCTTTCTCCTGCTGAAGGATCTCCCCGACCTGGTTGATCTCAGAAGCATCTAGAAGCTTAGCTCTTAATGTATTCACCTCCTCTTGGACTGAGGCACCAAATTTCTCCATCTCTTGGAGCCTGTCCTTTAGTTTGATAACAAGCTCAGTCTGATCTATGAAGCGCTTATTCCTTAATCGCAGTGATTTGCAAATCCTTATAAAGGTACGACAAACTTCAGAGCTCACATCAGGACCAAGCATTCTTCCCAATTGAGAAGTGGCTGGTATATAATCATCAACATCAATCGACTATAAGCAATAAAAAGGGAAATAAAAAGAAAAATAAATCAATGCATTAGGGAGAAGAAACCTTTTCATTTCATTAATAAGGGTCAAAGTACATCGAGCTGCAAAAAGGAAAATTACAAGGGAAGATACAAAAGTAACCCTAGAAGTAAATTAACTAGAAACCTTAGGCTGCCCAGAAGTAGCTGGCTTCTTCCCCTTGTCAGCAACAGTCGAAGCATCTCCCTCAGCAGGGACAACCTCTGTCGCCTGAGCAGGGAGAACCTCGACAGGAATTATCTGGGAGGCAGGATTAACGCCTTCGATGGCTGGGGCAGGGGCTTCTTCATCCACAGTTGGCTTTGGGCTTGGGTTGTGCTCGTCGAACAGAGGAGAGTCAACATCGACTCTAGCAGCTAGGAGGGCCTTGTTCCAGCCTTTCTTAAAGTTCAAACGGATGATATAGCCTATCTGAACCTTGGCGTCTTCATATCTGGTAGCCCACCTGGAGTTGTATGAATCCTCCTTGATGGTGGCTGTTTGGGACTCTTTCTCCTTTAGATGCTCGGTCAGCACCCTATTCTCCTCTACAATGGACAAGTTGCTTGAGCAGACCAAGTCATAGGACTGCCTCAGCTCATTCATCTCTTTGACCATCACATCCCTCTCTCGGTTGGAATTAAATAGCACCAGGTCAGAAGAAGCTCAGGCAGCATCAGTAGTCTTTAGATCAACCTCCAACTAAGTACCCCTCACTTTTAAGGAAGCATTCTGCTACTCCAGCTCGCTATTCCTGTGCACCAGCTCGTCACGAGAGCGATAGAGCATGGCAAAGTCAGTCACAAATTGCAAAAACAAAGAAGACATCAGGAAAGGGAAATAACTAAAACTCATTAAAACATTAGAGAAAGAAAAAGATCTTACCAAGGCTAGCCTCTGGCTAGCTTGTAGGGACAATTGATCAGACCCCAGTGCCCTTTGGTGATCTACAGGAAGAACTGCCCTCTCGAGCAGCACGGGGGCCAATTTAGGAGAAATAACAATTGAGTCCCCCTCGGGCAATGCGGACACCAGGACTAAGGACTGCCCAACCTTCATCCTCGATTCCATCCTTCTCCTCTCCTCCTCTTTCTCTTTCTCTATCGTCATATTCTCCTCCATCCTTTTCTTCTCCTCCATCTTATTTCTCTCCTCTTCCTTCTCTCTCTCTCTCTCTCTCTCGCCCTCTCTCTCAATTGTTCTTCTTCTTTTCTCTTCCTCTCCTACTCCTGAGAAGAAGACCAAAAGCCAGTAGCTATATCCCTAGTACTGGATTTTTTCTTCTTTCACCTCTGAGCAAGGAGCACGTGATCATCGTCCCGGATTAAATTTTTCCTTAGAGGAACCATCTCCTCTCTTGAACTGATGGACGTGCTCAAAGATTCTTGGGCTTCAGAAACTTCCTCCGAATCAGAATAGCTACCACCACTAGAGCTCCCATCACCAAAATTGCCTTCAACAGCACCTGCAATATCACTCTCAGAGCTACTCTCCTCCTCGTCCAACTGAATAGGATCAACAACAGTCTCTTTAGAGGTATCAAATTCAGGGATACTATCTATCGACCTTTCTATAAATTTAGAACCAACATTTTTGTATTCAAGCAAGAAAGGAGTAGACCAGGGATACTCGCCGTCGGCTAAAGGCTCCCTAATATTCCAGGCCTTGACCAATTCAGAAAGACGAACCTCGCTGAAGAAAAAATAGAAAAAGTCAAAAAGATCACAAATCAGTAAAGAAATTGAAGGGACAGAGCAAACTCTACCTATGTTTTCTTCCCCATAAAATGGAATCGAGAACCTATCAGACCTCAACCCCTCAGAGTGGGGGAGAAAACGGCCAATTTCTAGCAAGGAAGCCCTCTTGCTAATAGTCCTTATGGGAATCATGAAGGTTTACAACCAATACCCTATCAAGACTCCTGGCTTTGAGATAGAGAATACTAGAACTAGTTCGAGAAAAAGAATAGCGAAACTAGACCTCGGCGAGCCCTAACTTGGTACCATATAACTGATTTATTCTATGGACACCATTGATTATCTTCCACACATTGGGGGAACACCGTGCAGGAACAATGTTGAAATAACCAAAAAAGTGCAAGAATAGGTTGTTGGGAGGAAAAGTAAGTCCCCCTTGGGAAAACAGCAAGACATGGATCCAATGGGCACCCTTTATCTCTCTAACATGTCTAGGGGGAGGGACACACTCAATCTCTACCCACTCTGGGATATTATAAAACTTCCTAAACTCAGACACCGACCTATTACCGATCTTTACCATTGGGAAACCCTTAAAAACTACAAATTCAAAGAGAAAACACAGAGAGAAGGCACAGGAAACTTACAAGATTAAAGTTCGACTCGAACGATGAAGAATCACGAGCCCAAACGACAAGGAAGATTGAAGGAAATAAGAATGGAGACCGGGAGAAGAAAACATGAATCACTAGAGCTCACAGAAAATGGGACAGTACTGAGAAGGTTGAAACGACGGTCGAGAAATGACTGCTTTGGATAGCTTTTGAGTGCTACTAATCATAATGCATAGACCACGAAGCAAGTGTAGCCTAAACTCATTCCTTGAACATTGGAAAGAGTTTCACGGTGTACAAATAAGCCATTATGACAAATCATTTAAATTTATTGAGCCCAAAGTATGGCCCAACAAACTTAGGGGCAATTGTGGGTACTCGAAAATAGAATGATGGGCCTGGACGAGTAGCCCACTTGTGGCGGCCCAAAGTCCAGACCCCCCCCCCCCATATCTTAACCGATTATGATTTAGTCTCCTCCTATGTTCCCATTAAGAGGGGTTCTTGGAGAAGATGGAAAATGTGGGGGAGTCCAAAACCCCCACTCCCTGAAATGAACATGTATATAATGCTCTAGGTCCGGGGCATAGGTCACATTGTATTCTCTGTAATCGCTCTCCAGAGTATATATAAATAATAATGACTGCACCACCGTAGACGTAGGCACCTTTGCTGAACCACGTAAATCTTTTTTTGTGTGATTGTCATTTTGTATCCCTTATTCTGCTTGGTGATTGTGCTTCTCTTATCTCTTTGTGTTGAATAATAATTGTCACCACAAGATGTTAGTTATACATGATTTCCAGAATCGGTCCTTGCATAAGTTGGAGTGTACCAGTTCCTAGATGCACATGTTTAGTTAGTTTGTCACCACTGCATTTTATAAAATAATTTAGCACATGTTTAGTTAGTTTGTTACATCTGTCTGGACGCATGTCTAATTTTTGATTGCATCATTTGTGTTTCTTTTCAGCCACTCGATTAGTTTTTATCAAAGGCTAAAAATACATCGTGTTCATCCGTGTGATACCGTGTTACACCAGTTAGCACGACCCATTCTCTCTATAAGTAGAGCCCTTTGGATCTCATTTTTAAGATTCGAGAAAATAATTTTTTGGTCTAAATTGTGCCGAAATTTTTAGAGAGAGGGAGAGGAAATAAACAGATTATATATTTGGTTATCTTGAAGTTTTGATTTCCTTACAAAAATCAAATGAAGATTGTACATCTCTCTTTTTAAATCTGCACTTACATTTTTCAAGAGTAAAACTCATTTGTAAGTGATTCCTCTCTTCTTTGTGTGTTTTATTTATATCAGACTTTAGATCTATTATTCTTGATATTAATACACACATAAAACGTTATTGAAATATTTTTATTTGTGTGTATAATATTTGTATCTATTCATACATTGATATATATAAGTTCTTATTTGTTTTTTTTTGTTAAGAAAACATATATAAAGTGCTACATGTATGTGTTGTTGTTTTCTTACACTTCACACACGTTTTTCACACAAGTAGTTATTAAGACTTGATTTGTGTGTAATTTTCGGATCTGTTGTTGTAGTCCAAATTGAACACTCTTCACACACTAAAAGTTATTGTGTATTCTAAGTTTACATTTTTAAACGTTTTATTTTAAATTATTGTGGACTTACGCTTATAGGTTTAATTTCAAGAGATTGGATTGCTTAAATTCTTGACATATTTGGACTAATATGAAAATAAATTGTTTAAATCGATTTGTGTAACAGAACTATTGAGATCTTGAATATTAGGTTATTAGATTAATTTTGTTTTAATATAAAACAAATTTGTATTTTTTACTTGTGCTTAAATTGCTATATTCATTAGTCATATAGTTGTGTTCTGTATGTGCTTGCTTTATTTGAATGTATTTGCTACATAATATTTTTCATAAGTGATGTCACGACTTATATAATGTCATATCTTATAGTCTGAACACTCACTTAGAACACATTCATGTAGGCACAAAACATTTTCAATATCTTGCCATATCTGATTGTTCTTATTTTTGAAGAAATTTTTTAAAAATCAGTTTAAATAAAGATAGCTTGATTTAAAAGAAATAAATAACATAATATTTGTTCTTGATATCTAGGAGATTAGAAAATTATTGCATTGCATTCGGTTGTATCATTAAGTGTGTGTGTGCATGTCATTTATGATAGCACACATCACACAAATACTTCACTATGAACTAGGACACTATAGGCACTGAGCCAACCCGCACTAAGGAAGCTATAGGGGAGGCTGAGACGGAAGAAAGCAAAGTGAACAAGAACTACTTAGTGAGGATAAATGCAGAAGAGCAACCAGAGTAGAGAGAAGCTTAGTCGTGATAGGTAATAACTTATTTTTATTTATCTTGCTTTGAGTCTTGTTGCATGTTTGTATAATCATTCCTATTTCGCTTGGTTTTAGTTGAAGTAGACTAGGTTGACTCTTATGATAGTCCTTCGTTTTGTCTGGGGAAGGGTTTTTGCGACGTTAAATAAATACCACGTGCTTTAAATTTTTTGCATCTCACCTCACAATAGAAAGTAGGTTTAAATAATTGGAAACTCGCCAAAAAACTGAATTGATAATTATTCTTTAAATCACTTAGGTTAATCTTAGATAATAATTTGGACTTTTAATTGACTTTGTAAACATAAATCTGTTTTCGTAAAGTTAACAATTCAAGAAAAGTTTGAATTGGTCCCTCCTAGGATAACCAGTAAAACTCGTAGGTAAATTGGGTTTACTCAACAACTGTTTTACTTTCTTACTTGAGTCTTGCATGCTATAACCCCCACTCAAGCGCGTGTTTTCAATGGTTTCTTAAATAATTAATTTAAATCATTACTAGAATGTTGTCTAGTTCAATTCATCAAACTCGCGGTATACGCGGTATATTAAATCGCACGTAATAGTGTCTCAGCCTGTGTAGGGTCTAACTTGTACTAAAACTTGATAAATCATAAATGAATATATGATCAAATATATGGGGTAATTTTATTAGAGTATTGGTGTCTAATTTCTTTAACCCCACTCTATATTTATATTAAACAAAGTTTGGAGGTTTTCTTAAGGAAGCCCCCCTTGTTTGTTGTCTACCCTTTAGCACCTCGTGCAAAGGTTTTCCCTCGTCCTCGAAGTCTAGAGGTGAGTGAGTGATCTCTTAGGTTCAAGTAACTATATCTCACCATCTTGGAGATGTTTAAGTAGGAACCAATACAATAACTTTAGTTGAGTATTAATTTTCTTCCACAATGAATAATATCCCAAGTCATATGCCAACCCATGGATCCAATATGAATGTTACGACAACTTCTTCATCTAGGAGAATAACTAGGGTTTATGACTTAGTTTCATCCTTTGCTTGTTCTTTAAGCTCGTCATATTCTTCCTCTGAATCATTCTCATACTTTGATTCTGAATCTACTTCATCTGAGAAAAACTCGGATGCCTAGGAGGCCACTGTTGTTGTTGAGGAGGACAGATACGATGATGAGTTTGAGCATACTTCATTTGTCAAATTAACCATTGGATTACTTGTGTTAAAATATGACATTGTCGACACTTATATAGATGATGATGAGGTTTAGGAAATTTATTTCTCGCAAGTTATCCTTAACAAGAGTACCACAAATAAAATTAAGGCTTTTAAAATCCAACATCTTTATGGAATAAAGGTATCCATGATGGTCTAGGGCCCCGAGGCCGGTAAGAGAGCCTTTGATATAAAAAATTCAAGCGAGTTCTTCTTGTATGATGCCATGTTCCATTCAGGATTTAGGCTTCCATTCGACACCTATATCAGAGAAATACTTTCCTATGTGGATTTTACCCTTTAATAATTAGCTCCTAACTCTTGGAGGATCATTCTCATCTCTATAATATCCTGGAGGTTTGTCCATTCTAAGAACATAATCGGTGAGATATTTTGTAGCATTTATACTATCGCATCAATGAAGAATTTTCTAGTTATTATTACCTGATCTCTCATAAATTTGCAGTTCAAATTGGTAAACATATCTCAGACTTCCAGTCACAACTATAATATCGACTACTTTTATGTTAATGGAAATTGGGATTCCTCAAAGAGGAAAAAGAAGGAGCCTTTAGGATCCCTAGTGAATAGGGGAAGCCTCCTTTGAGAAATATTACACTTCTTATATTTGTACATTGTTTGATTTACAATAATTACTATTGATGATATCTTATATTGACCTTTTCATTTCTTGTTCGCAGATTGAGTTATACCTCACCTTAATGCTACATATTAGCAGTAGTTGGATGACATTGTTAATGTAGTAATCAATACCTATGATTAGTTATTTCTGTCAAGGCTTGAGGATGTTGGCATCATCTTTAATCCTTAACCTTTCAAAAACATTGGTAAGTTGATGCCTCATAATTCATTTAAGTCTTTACTTTTTTATATCACTTTCCTAAAAACTATGTGCATTTTATATAGGTCGTCTAACAAGTCTTTCTAAAGAGGAGTGGGATATGTTGATCCCGAAGCTCTTCAAGGATTGTGTGGTTGAGACTAAGGGAAACTTGGTGAGCTTGAGGATAAATATAAGAGAAAAATTATGGATACTGTTGGAAGTAAACCCTCCAAGAAGCATAGTAAGGAAGTTGTTCCTTCTAAAGTGGTCAAGGCTGATCTGACCACCGAACGGCCAGTATGGCCATTAACCTTCCCTCAGCCAAGAAGATATATCAAGCTTTACAAGATGATCCAAAGACACTTTATGCTAACTCTATTAGGGCTCGAGACTTCCCTTTCACTAGTGTCATGAATTGAGACAAATGATATTTTGGTAATATGGAAAGGGGGGAGGAAGATAACCTCACAATGTATGATGTTTTACAGGTTCGCAACCTTTTTTATCCCACGCGCTCTGTTTTAAATTTTCACCAAGTTAAGTTCAACTTTTCA
This sequence comes from Sambucus nigra, assembly GCA_949130495.1. Taxonomy (NCBI): domain Eukaryota; kingdom Viridiplantae; phylum Streptophyta; class Magnoliopsida; order Dipsacales; family Adoxaceae; genus Sambucus; species Sambucus nigra. The sequence goes on from OX422213.1 coordinate 445,097,469, forward strand.
TTTACTCATACTCTTTTCGATGTAGGGTTTGGTGATTATGGTAGATCTTCAATTGTAAGGACACAAATTTCCAATTGAGTCTTATATAGTGTTGGTTCAATTCTGGACAAAAACATTTGAGTCGTAGGTTAGATGTTCATGGTACATTCTTTCAAGCCTATGACGTTTAAAGTTGTTGAAGACGTAGCGACTAGAATTTAGAATTCATATCTTGTCGGGTTTCAAAGTGCCTTGTTTTGCGTCCTTAATGGTATATTTTCCAAGGCTCCTTAAGGTACGAATGCTTTATATATATTTGTTGAAACTTGGAATTTTTATATGGTGTAAGTTTGATTTAAAATGATTTTATATTTTAAACTTGATATAAAAGTTTTATGGGTTTAAAATGAAAAATGCACGTTCTGTTTTTTCGTTTGAAAATGTCGTTCGAACGAGATTGTTGTTCGAAGAAGATATTCGTTCGAACGAGTTTTGCCAATGAGTTTCCCTTTAGAAGGGTCCTTCGAACGATATTTTTGGCGGGAATAGTTTTTGGCATTTTCTCGCTACATTATCCCCACTTACTTTTGACGGTTTTTAACATTTCGGGGCCTAATGTCTTGTGAGACTTTTCACCTAATTTTGAGAGCCGTTGAGAGAGAAAATTAATGTTTAGAAAATTCCATTTTGTGTGTTTAATTTAGATGGATTAAATCCTTCCAAAACATAAAAGTATACATCCAATTTGTTTAGTTTAGAATTCCAAGTATTTCAACATATATATCTATTGCTTGGAGTTTTGTTTGGCACCATTGGTTTATCTCTACCACAAAGAAGGAGAAGTTTTGGTTTGCTACTATTTTCCATAAAAGAATAATTATTGGTTTTTTCTGCCGAGTGTGGTTGACAGAGTCCAAAATCTTATTGGAGGAGTCCAAGTTTCCGGTGGAGTTCGGAATTGTCGGATAAGCAAAGGTTGGTACAAGAAGACTCGTCAGGGGCTTCAAGGATTCGAGTCGAGTTGTGTAAGTCATCTGTCTTGTATTTTAAAAATTTCGTACCTAGTGGACTTAAGGTTAGGGGCCGTCTGAGGTTTTTTCAGGTGTGGGTTTTCCTCATACATCGCGACGTAGTGTGATTTATTTCTCTTTATCTAGCAAAATCACCTTAGAATGCATGCTTAGGTAATTCTAGCTAATGTCGGGTTTTATCACACTAAAGTTTAATTTGGTTCTATAATTAGTTTGGGTGAAATTTTAGATTAATTTTATTGAAGTCAAGATAATTTAATTTAAAATTTTTGTTCGTTCTAATTTGCAAAAATGAATTAATTCGTGTAGGCAAATTTTAGAACTCGTGTTAAATTCATTTTATGCTAAAAGTTGTGTTGAAGCATCCTATTCCGCATTTTAGGAAATTCATATTTTAAAAGAAGAAAATTTAAAATTTTGGGGTTTCGCATTTTCAAATTGGTATCAGAGCCAGAGCGCTAATTTATTGCGTTAAGGTTCTTTTAGAATTTTGTTGTTAAAAATAAAATTTTCCCCATTTTCAAAATTTCCTGTTTTCAATGGTTCCAATTACGCGTATTAGAAAGCACGTATGAAATCGGAACTAAAGTCTATCGATGAGAGGGTTTGGTTGTCAGTTGTCAACGGGTGGTCCACACCCACATGTTTGGTAAAAAATGAGCGTGTCCCCAAACCCCTAGATAAATGGAGTGAGAATGAATTTAAACTTGCAAATTTTAATTTCCTAGGATTAAATTCTTTGTCTAGTGTGGTCACACCGGATGAATTCCGTCGTATCATGACTTGTGATACCACTAAAGAAGCTTGGGATATTTTATAACTCACTCACGAGGGAATTAGTGTCGTTAAGGCTTCGAAACTCCAAAACCTCACCACTCAATTTGAAACCATCAAAATGCTTGAGAATGAAACCTTTGATGAATTTTATTCTAGACTTTCCAATATAGTTAATTCATCCTTTAACTTGGGAGATATAATACCCGGCGATCAAGTAGTAAAGAAAATTTTAAGATCCCTACCCGAGAGATTTATCCCCAAAGTGACCGTTTTAAATTCTTTACCCACCTTGAACTCTACCAAACTTGAGGAATTAGTAGGTGATTTGCAAACCTATGATCAAGATATGTTTCCCTCTAAAAATGAAAAGAAAATAGATAAGGGCATTGCTTTGAAAGCCCGAAAGGAAGAAAAACAAGTTGTGGTTGTTGAGAGTGATAGTGAATCGGAGGACATGGCTATGTTTGCTAAGAAATTTCTTAAATTTCTTAAATTTAATAAAGATAAGTTTAAAAATGATTTTAAGAAATTTATAAATTCTAAGCATGACAAAGCCAAAACATCCCTAAATCTTATAATGAAAATCTTAATAGGGATGAGTCAAATAAGTGCTTTGGTTGTGAAGGGTATGTCCATAGGTATTTTGAATGCCCCACTAAATTAAGGAGAGAGGATAAATAAATTATTTCATACAATTCCACCCTTAGTGATAGTGATAAGGAAGAGGGACCCGATTCCCCCATTGAGCGAAACTTTACCGCGTTCATGTCTAGTCATGTTAGTGAGTGTGTGATATTGTCCTCCGATGACACCTTAAAATATGATGCTTCCAAGGCCTTTGTTTGTGAACCCCCAAAAGATGATGGTTGTAAGAGTGGAGAAGAAAGAAAGAGTGAAAGTGATGAAGAGGTCGATGGGAGTGAACTTCAATTTGCATTTAGAGAATTATATGAAGAATCTATTAAATTAAAAAGAGAAAATTTAAAGTTAGAAGCTAGTTTAAGAGAACGTGTCAAGGTCATTGATGGGAGTGCGTTGGTTGAAGACCCTAGGACACGTGAGAGAGCTCTTTGAGAGAAGATTGAATATGTAGAAGGCGAGAGAGATAGCCTTAGAGGTTAGATGGAATCAATGAAAAAGGATCTTCTTATGTTTGAAGAGAGAAATATTTTGCTAGAGTCTAGAATTTTAGAGTTGGAAGAAAAATTGAGAGACTGTAGTGACGTCAAATTTGATTTGAAATGTAGGTTCTCTAAATTAGATAAAATATTAGGAACCGTCCAAGTAAAAAGTGACACGTGTGGTTTAGTCTTCGATTCTTGTAACGATTCCACTAATAAAGACAAAACTAATGTTTTGAGAGAATCACCTAGGAACACTTCTAAAGGTCAATCCTTAGGTACTTCTTTTCGACGAGTCTTTACTTGCTCACATTGTGGTCGAAAAGGTCATCTTAGGAAGTTTTGTTTTGATCTTAAAAGAATTTATGGGAAATCCAAAGGTAAGGTAACCAAGGTAGATACGATCGCAAAATCCCGGGAGTGTCAATCTTCAATAGTTTAGGTTAGGAGATTCGACTTGGTTGCTTTACAAAATAGGATTTTTGATTCTCATTTACTTTCACATGATACATCCTTTGCTAAATCTAAAGGTTGAATGTGTTAGTTGTTTGCATACTCTAGCTTTTTGTGCTTTATATCATATATGTTTGCTAGTTGTATGCATATTTAATCATTTTGTTAGCCTATGGTCCATGATCAATCACATGCTAGAATAATGATGTGTGTATATCTTTTGTATTTTCTTTTTATTTGTTTGTGTCTTATTGAGAAAAATACAAAAAAAATTTCTTCGTTTGTCTTTTGAATAAATATTTTTGTATATTTGGTTAAAATTTTCAAAAACTCATTTTTTTTGTGTGTATTTTAGTTTGACACACTTTATGTGGCATATACTTGTGTTTGAATCCTTTCATATTCTCTTCCATGTGGCTAGAACTTTTGGTTAAGATTGTCAATGCTTAAAATGTTCTTTGTCATGCATGCACGGAGTAGTTGAATTTTTTGTTGCTTAATGGATTCTATTTTTATATGCCTCTATTCACACATGCACGAGATCTTTTGAAATTTAAACTACACATGTATATTTGAGCTACGTGAGATGTTCTATTATCAATTTAGTCATCTACATTTTGCTATGACTATGGAGGATTTGTGCATGTAATAACCGTTTTTCGGATTTAAAAAATAGAGAAATATGTTTATCCGGTGTAGTTATTTATCAATGGAATCAGGCTGCGAAAGACAAAGTTACTTTGCTTGAAAAGCCACCTTTGAATTTTAGGCCTTAAAATGTGGCATTAAAAAAAATATTTTCCAAGGCCAAAAATAGTTTATTTAATTTCTTCAATAAAAATGAAAAAGAAAATTATGAGGAGTTTGGTTGGATATATTAACGGGTTTGCAAAATGACTTCGAATCGTAGTTAAGATTTTATTGTCATGACTCTATTGGTTTGTAGAATCATCGAAATTCTAGGCTTATGTGCATTGTGTATGTTTGTTCTTTGAGTTCAATTTATTTTGTCACATGAGGCTATATATAAATGTGAAAAGTTTTGCAATCAAATGAGAACTCTGTGAATATATTTTAAGTGATTGGGTCAAAATTTAATTGTTACTAGTTCACACCCCCACACTTTCGTTTACCACATGTATTTTTACACATTTTTGCCATACGAGTGTGAAGAGCTTAATGTATTTCGTGTCTTGTATGGCGTCTATACCTATGTATATGCGCGCGTGCATTAGTGATATTCAGTGTGAATATATATATGTTTTTTTTTATTTTTAAGTCTTTGCCTTGCTTGCTAGTCCACATATGCTTTAATTCATAATTGGTATCTACCTTGTTTTTAATTTTGGTTGATATCCCATTCTTGTGTTGAATATATTTTAGTTGGTATCTATTTATCCTTGTTGTGGATTAGTTCTTGTTATTGTTGCCCATATGCTTTCATGTTCTTATCACCTTATGCACCATCATGTTTACTTGCTTTCTATATTTAAATCCCTTATGTAGTTTTTAAGGGGAGAAATGGTACATGTTTAATTGGGAGTGAAATGAGTAGTTAATTAATTCTATAACCTTTGTATATTCCTGAAAAAAAGGGGGAGAAGTGGTATCTAAACCTTTAGTTTAGGAGCTTTAACTTACGGGGAGACATATTTCTAAGTCGGTCCCTATAAGATAAAAAGGGGAGAATTAATTTAGGGGGAGTATTTATTTTCATTGCATTTAATATTTTGATATTCCCTATGCGTTTAATGTTTTGCTTAAGTGTGCAGGATTTTTATTTAGCGGAAACATTATATCGGTGACGCGACTGAAAATGTATCTCAGAAGTGCATACTCTCTAGGCTCAAGTGCAATCCTGTCGCTCAAGTAATAATCCCAGTAAGTCGGGTATCGATCCTCAGGGAAAAAGGACAACGAAGTTGTAACGACGGGAAAAGATGAAGGAATATTAACTTTGAGTCTAAAAAGGAAGGGAAAATGATTTGGTTTCGAGAATTGACTACAACTAAATGCAAGTATGAAATTATGAAAAGGTGCAATTATACTAAATTACCTAAAATATGATTGAAAGACGATTTGAAACTTTTGAACTAAGTGATGAGAAAAACAGGACAGGAATACAATCCCCCAACCCTAGCGTATTGTAGTTATAATACTAATCGTAAATTTAACTGATTAATTAGACTCAGAATTTAGTACTCCCAAACATTACGTATACGAGGTTCAATCCCACGTCATACTTAATCTGAGGATGAGTAAATCGGTATCGCGATAGTAACACTCGAATTGTATTCTAAATCATCCCGATTACCTAGAGGAAAACGAGATATAAAGATCTACAGTTGTTGTATTCCTACACAATACGGTCGTAATCAATCACTAAATTCAGAGGATTAATGTTATACACACGCAACTAACACATCAGACTGGGTTCATGTATCCCGACCTTAGAAAATCTAGCCTAACATGCTGAAAGTAATGAAAACAATGTTTAATGTGCAGGAATTCATGATTAATCTAAAGAGAACTTATGAATTGATGTAGAATAGAATTGAAAAGAGAGAATTACTCACTAATTTTTACCAAAGCAGTAACAATAACAATGAATAAAACTGGTAATCAAATAAATTCTGAATAAAGCTTCAATCTTGGAATTAAAACTGGAAATTCTATCTAAACTAGAGTTTCTGGAAAAAGAGAGGAAAATTCACTAAAATTCTCCCTAAATCTCCGTGTAAATAATAATAAGAAAATGGGATTTTATACCCTCCAAGAATTCAGGAATTTCAGCTGCATTAGGACTCTTTTGGGATAAGATTAGGTTTACAAATCTCGATACCCGGACCGGTCTGGCTCTTAGGCGGACCGGTTTACTTCTAAAGCGGATCGGTTCTTTTTATTTTGGGGCGGAACGATCCGGGGACGGACCGGTTTTTTTATTTTTTTCCTTCATCGGTTTGCTTTCGATCAGAGGTCTACTGGAGTTTGCACAGCGGACCGGTCCGGGGTAGGGGCGGACCGGTCTGCCTATTTGACTTTTTTGCTCAACTTTGACTGCTCATATCTTTTGTTCCAGGACTCCGATTGAGGTGTCGTTTCTACCTATGTTCTCATGAATGTGATATCTTCAACTTCTCTTTAGGTACCTCATTCGAATTCCAGGTGAAAATTTCACTTTTGACCTTTTGACTTTCCGTCTTTTCTTTCTTGATTCTTCCGGTTTCCTTCTTTCATTTCTTGACATCAAATACCTGTAAAATCACTACGAACTACTAGAAACTCGCTGTACTCATTGGGATTAGTCAGTAGCAAGATTATGAGATAAAGTCAACTCGATTACGTTGTTCGAGGTGCTAAAAGTACCCAAATTAAGGGATAAATTAGGAAGAATTTATGCCTAATCAAACCCCCCTAACTTAGAAGTTTGCGCGTCCCGAGCAATGTAAAAGAATCCTAGCACGACTTAACTCTTGAAAACTTTTTATTGGGATAGAATACCTTTTCCGCGGGCAAGCGGTTGCATTTAGCGTATGCAATAAGCCTTTAAACCCATAGGTCACCCTAGTAGGACGAGTTGTGTCTCGTGAGGGTTTGCAGAGAATATACCCACAAAATTTGACTCAAAGAAAATTCAAAATATGAAAAAATTGTCCAGTTCAAACTTTTCCAGAAAATAGTCATCATCAAGCCATATTTACAAGTCTCAAACGGTAGTGTGTGTGTGAAACCGGAAATATAACCGCCAATTTCCATCAATTGATCATTACGTTACTTATTTGAAAATTTATTTTGATTTCAAATTCTCACTGAATGCTCTCTCAAACGAATCACTCGGAATGTGGCTATTCTCTCGGTATGTGTGATATAAAGAGTAAATGTAATAGATGCAAGATCACGCATACAATTTGAAAGACGAAAATTTCATGGTGAAAGGATCTCATCAACGGATTAGGGTTTTAAAAACGGGAACATTGCCTCTTATTTGCACTTAATCTCCTTTATTATCTTTTGGTGTATTGGCTCTCCACGCGGTAATCAATTTCGCATTTTGGACTCGTTTAAGACTTTTTAGGGTTTTTAAGGTGTATTGGGTAAAATGAAATGGTAGGGAAGGTTGGAATTGGAAAAGTCATTTATGATGTCCATTTGTGCTTTTTTCGGTCTAGTGCTCATTTTTTCTTCTTTTTCTCTATTTTTCTATTTTTCACTTATTTTCTTTTCTTGCTATTTTTGTTGAGCATATCTATTTTTTTCTTGCCCCTTTATATGCACTTTTTGGACTTAAATTCTGAATTTTTTCATTTTTCACAATTTCGGGCTATTTGGGTTTTTCGGGTTATCAAACGAAAGGGACAATTTATTTGGCTCAATTTGGGTTACAAAAAGGGTGATTTTTCGCATCTTTTTATGGCCAATATTTTTGGGTGACAAACGAGGGCCTACTTCATTGTCCAAATTACCAATTGCGTTACCATATGCGTTTCGAGATGAATTTAACTTTAGAGATCAATTTTGGCACGTTTTTCAAAGCAATATCACACACGTCTTTCATAACCGATCAAAATGAAAGGATTGAGATCCTCGACGACGTTTTAGGTGCTGAAAAGAACTTTGAGTTAACAATTAACTCAGATTGATTTAAAAACTAGCAAAAAGTGATAGGCCCGAATCTCACCGGGTTTGTTAATCTCCACACTTATTCGTTAAGTCGTCAATTTTTGTTCAATTTCCATCTTTAGTCAATTTCGGCTTTATGTAGGTTGGATTTTACCAATTTGAGACTTTAAACCGACTTTTAATGATATTTTTGAAAAATTTGAATTCCAATTTTTATTTATTTTGAACAAAAATATTTTTGGATTTTTAAAAATTTTATGATTTTTCTGGAAATTTCTGGGCATTTTGAAAATTTGTCAAGTTTTAGACGCACTTGTGACCCCCCCCTAACTTAGACTTTTGCATTGTCCTCAAGCAAAAAGGACTAAAATCTAAATAAGGCAAAATAATAAGTGCGCTAAATAAAATAAACAAATGGAGAAAATGCAGTTTTTATTACAAACAAGACTGTGGTACCATTACAAGGATAAAAGCATACAAAATGTGAATAGGAAAAACAAATAAAAAGATGCCAGAACCGTATCAAGCTTCACTAGGGTGGGGGATGGGAAGAACCGGGCGCGTCGGGTCCATAAGGATCATAGTAGTATGATGGGAGTGGCTCATTAGGATCCCCTTGGCGTCGGTAGATGTCCACTTGGAAGCCGAACATCATGCTCGTGTCTCGACGGTAATCTGTCATGAAGGTGTCGAAACTTGTTTCCAGCGCCGCCATTCAATTTGAGAGGTCATTTCCCGCCCACTCAAAATATGGATGGTCCTCCTCGTCCGTCGACTCCTCGTCCGGACCGATATCCCCCATCTCGACATCCTCACCGGCTACCTCTTCTTCCTCATCGCTCTCGCTCGAGGCAGCCTCTTCTTCACTATCACCACCCCGCCTAGCCCGTAGGACAGCCAACTGTTTGGCATTCTTGGTGCGATTCTCTTATCCAAAAGGACCGGGAATGCGAGTATGATCGAGCGACGCCGCTACGACAACATCCTTAAGGACGGAAGTGATCAACCGGGCATAGGGAAGTGGGGTTCTACCCTTCTCATCCAAGGAGGCGTTGATATCGGTGTATAAAGTGAGGGCCGAATGGATGGAAGTGTGAGGGTCAGAGAGGTGATAGGTCAAAGTGGCTTGCCGGCGCTTCATGGCGGAATCGTTGGACGTTTGTAATATGTTGGCGCACACAATCTGAAATGTGAGGCGCGCCTTCTCGTTAAGGCGTCCAACGACGACGGTTTGCCCCGTCCAAGCCACATTCGGTGCAATGCAGGCCATGATAATATCCTTGTCGATCGGGGAGACGTTTCGTGGATAGGTGAATTCTTGAACGTCCGGGACGTCATACTCGGCCAACTTGGCCGTGAGACAGGCCAAAGAAAATGGGATGACATTCCCATCCACGTAAGCTTGGGCCTCAAATTGGCCTGTCCGAACTAGGGTGCCATAAAAGGAGCGGACTTCGGTTGCCCAAACCGCTTCGTAGGATTCGTTGAGGAATCGGAACCAGTCTCGAGCCATGAACAGGGCGGTGACGGAGTTAGGCAGCCCGTCCCATTAGATAGCTCACTCCATATGGAGTTTGCGATCTATATCGAAGAATTGATGGCACCATCGCTCCTCTTGGAGGGAGCGAAACTCGCCATGATCGGAGGATTGGATGTTGGTGGAGTCATACTTGGTGGGTGAAACGCGTGAAGCCATGGAAACAAGAGGGATTTTTTATTGGAAAATTAGGGAGGGAGAAGAGAGGATTTGGTTGAAGGTGTGGAGGAAAAGTGAGGGTTTTAGTGTGTATTTATAGGTGAGAGGGTGAGTGGAGGGGTTAGAATTGGAGGGAAAGGGTTAGGAGGGAAAAGGGGGTGAATTTGGGAGGGAAAGGTTGGGGTTGGGAGTTAGGAAAATGGATTGGAGGGAAGGAAGAGGATTGGGAAGAAGGTGGGGTGAATCTTCGGAATGGTTAAAAACAAATCTACAGAAGGCGGACCGGTCCGGGGTAGGGGCGGACCGACCCGGGTACATTAATATTCAGAAATCCGACTAGCGGACCGGTCCTTTTTAAAATTAAAGGAACCGGTCCGGCCTTAAATTAAAGGAACCGGTATGGCCAGGGTTTTTGGGCTGGATTTTTCCCCAACTGAATTTCGATCTCTCCTCTCCGAAATTTTCACTTTCAAAACGTACTCCTGATCAATCTGGACTAAAAACCTCTCGATTTCGCTGGTCAATGCCCTTTGACTCGATACTCCTGAAACACGTGAATATTATTCCCGAATGAAACCTAGTCCTATCGATGCTCACTACACACATGACTCTCACAACACACGACTCTCACCCAATACGCGTCGGGGGTGCGACGACCTTGCTATAACAGCTCACTCTACCCTATAAATGGGGTCCAACAACCAGACGGTGTCGACTTGTTTTGCACACGCCTCTAGATATGGATTTAGGCGTTGTCCATTCACTTTGAATGTATTTCTTCCTTTTAAATAGTCTAATTCAATAGCTCAATGGGGGGAAACATTCTTCACTACGAACGGGCCAGACCATCGTGACAGCAACTTGCCCGGAAAGAGATGAAGTCGAGAGTTGTAGAGAAGAACTTTTTTCATGGGAAGAAACTCTTTTCGTGGAATGATGCTATCATGAATGAGTTTCATCCTTTCTTTGGAAATTTTGGCATTTTCATACGCATCATTGCATAGTTCTTCTAACTCATTCAATTGAAGCTTGCGGGCTTCACCGGCCTTGTCCATGGCATAATTCAATTTCTTAATCGCCCAATATGACTTGTGTTCTAGCTCAACGGGAAGATGGCAAGGTTTTCCATATAGAAATTGGAAAGGGGAAATGCCGATTTGATTCTTATATGCAGTACGATAGGCCCATAGCGAATCGTTCAATCGAAGTGACCAATCTTTCCGGGTAGGATTGACGGTCTTTTCAAGAATGTTTTTGATTTTCCGATTCGCAAGTTTGGCCTTCCCATTCTTTTGTGGGTTATAAGTCGTTTCAACCTTGTGAACGACACCATACTTTCTCATTAGCTTCCCGAATGATCTATTGCAAAAGTGCATGCCATTATCGCTGATTATCGCTTTCGGTGCACTGAAGCGGGAAAGTATGTGTTCCTCCAGGAACTTTATCACCACTTTGTTGTCATTCATCTTGGTAGCTATAGCTTCCACCCATTTAGAAACGTAGTCTACCGCGACAAGGATGTATAGGAAGCCAAAGGATGGGGGAAAGGTACCCATGAAGTCAATACCCCAGCAGTCGAAGATCTCAATGATGAGTATGGGGGTAAGAGGCATCATGTCTCGTCGAGTAATGGCTCCCATCCGTTGGCACCTATTGCAAGATTTTCAAGCATCGTTTGCATCCCGAAATATTATGGGCTAATAGAGGCCGCATTGCATAATTTTAGCGGCCGTCTTTTTCGTCGAAAAGTGGCCTCCACAAGCTTTCGAATGATAAAACTAGATGACTTTTGGGATTTCGTCATCCGGTACACATCGTCGGATGATTTGGTCGGCGCAATATTTAAAAAGGAATGGATCGTCATAGAAGAACATGTGTGACCAAGTAATAAACCTCTTCTTATATTGCGGTGTCCAGTCGGGAGGGACGGCTCCCGTGACAAGGTAGTTTACTATATCCGTAAACCAAGGTAAAGGAGAGGTGGAAAAAAGTTCCTCATCCGGAAAGTATTCATCTATGGGTATGGGATCACTAGGTACGTCGGACAAAATTCGTGATAAGTGGTCGCTAATGACGTTTTCTACTCCTTTCTTATCTTTGATGGAGAGATTAAACTCTTGTAGGAGTAGGATCCGACTTATGAGGCGCGGCTTGGCATCTTTCTTTGCAAGTAGGTATTTCAAAGCCGCGTGGTCGGTGAAGCAAGTAATGGGAGAATCGATAAGATATGAACATAATTTACTAAGGGCAAATACTACCGTTAGCAACTCTTTCTGCGTGGTAGAGTAGTTGAGTTGAGGTCAGGTAAGGGTCCGGCTAGCGTAGTAGATTACATGAGCTTGCTTATCTTTTCTTTGGCCCAAAATATCCCCTATCGCGTAATCGCTAGCATCACACATAAGTTCGAATGGTAAAGACCAATCCGGAACTTGCATGATGGGAGCAGACGCAAGCATGGTTTTTAGTTTTTCAAAAGAGCTTTGGCATGCTTCCGTCCACTCGAATGGGGTATCCTTTATGAGTAGGTTTCTTAAGGGTCTAGCGATGGACCTAAAGTCCTTAATGAACCTTCGATAAAACCCCGCGTGACCCAAGAATGAGCGCACGTCCTTAAGAGATTTTGGTGGGGGAAGATCATCAATGACATCTATCTTTACCCTATCAACCTCTATTCCCTTGGATGGTACTATGTGGCCAAGAACTATTCCCTCGGTGACCATGAAATGGAATTTCTCCTAATTCAGTACTAAGTTCTTTTCCACACACTGGGCGAGTAATTTTTCCAGTTTTTCTAAACAATGATCGAAAAAAGTGCCAAAAATGCTGAAATCATCCCTAAACACTTCGAGTCCTATCTCGACCATGTCGCTAAATAAGCTCAACATGAACCTTTGAATGGTCGCAGGTGCATTACACAAGCCAAATGGCATACGTTTGTTGGCAAACGTACCAAAAGGGCAAGTGAAGGTCGTCTTCTCCTAGTCAAGTACATCCACCTCAATTTGGTTATATCCGGAACAACCATCAAGGAAGTAATAGTAAAGGTGGCCCGCTACTCTCTCAAGAATTTGATCAATAAATGTGTAAGGGGAAATGGTCTTTCCTAGTTCCCGCATTGAGTTTTCGGTAATCAATACAAATGTGCCACTCGGTGGTGGTACGTTAGGGAACCATCTCTCCTTTAGCATTCTCGATCACTGTCATGCCCGACTTTTTCGGGACGACTTGAATGAGGCTCACACACTTGCTATCCGAGATTGGGTAGATAATCTCAGCATCCAATAACTTGATAATCTCGATTCTCACTACTTCTTTCATGTTGGGGTTTAGTCTTCTTTGCAATTCTCTAGAGGGCTTGACATCCTCTTTGAGATGGATCTTGTGATTGCAAATCAAAGGACTTATCCCCTTCAAATTAGCAATGTACCAACCAAAATCACTTTGGTGCTTCCTCATAATTTTTAACAATTTACCCTCCTGCTCTTCGTCTAGGCTAGAGGAGACAATAACAGGAAATGTATCATCCTCTCGTAGGTATGCATATTTAATATGAGAGGGGAGTTTCTTTAATTCAAGCGTTGTAAATTTGTCACTGGAGGGAACCATGCGTGTATCCCTCGGAGGTAACTCCTCAAATCTAGAAACCCAATTAACATCTCTCCCGTCCTCATCCGACACACTCTCATCGAGTAACTCACTCAACTCCCTAACCTCCCTCTCGAAGTCGGTGTACGTCCCCTCACTCTCGTGTCTCATCGCTAAACAGGACTCTAAAGTTTTGCCACAGTAATTCTCCTCAAAGTACTCTTCTACTATCTCATCTATGAGGGTCACCGCGTGAAGATCATCTTCCTCCCCTGTATGTTGGGCTATGTGGAAGATGTTGGTTTCTAAGGTCATGTTCCCAAAAGTAATTTGCATTCTCCCATTCCGAGTATTGATGATGGCGTTATCCATAGCTAAGAATGGACGCCCAAGGATGATGGGAACATGATTGCTCGAGTTGAAGGAGGGCTCCGTGTCCCAAATGACAAAATCTACCGGGAAGTAAAAAGTGTCAACTTGGACGATCACGTCCTCGACTATGCCTCGTGGGATCTTCATGGTTAGATCCGCTAATTGGAGAGTGACCTTTATGGTCTTGAGGTCTCCCAATTCAAGTTGCCTATATATGGAATAAGGGAGAATATTTATGCTTGCTCCCAAGTCAAGTAAGGATTTTTCGATTTTATTATCTCCAATGATGCAGGAAATGGTGGGTGCACCGGGATCTTTGAATTTAGGCGGGAAATCATTTAGTAGAATGGAGCTCACATTCTGGTCTAGAAAGATATTCTTCTTTACCTTCATATTTCTCTTTACCGTCAACAAGTCTTTGATGACTTTAGCATGAGCTGGAATTTTCTTAATGGCATCGAGGAAAGGTAAATTCAGCTTTACTTGCTTTAGCACTTCTAGCACGTCTTTAGGTGGGTTTCCTTTCTGGGAGGGAATCAACCTTTGAGGAAACGGGCCGCGGATGGTGGTTTCACTACTACCTCAGGCTCACTAGCGTCTTATTTGTCACTCTCATTCAAGGGAACATCTTCGGCCTCTTTCATGCCGGGCAAAATCTCCTTGTCTTTTGTTGTGTCATGTGGAGGAGGTGATAAATCAATGACTCTCCCACTACGAAGAGTGGTCACAGCTTGACATTGCTCCTGATGTTCAGTAGAGGTGGAGCTAACACTAGTCTGACCTTGGGGAGGTCTTTGGCCTTGGACAGGAAAGTTTCCCTTCTCTTGGACGCTCATCGAGGATTGTATCTTTGACAGACTTACATTTATGTTGCTAATCAGACGATCATATTTGGCATTGGTTGCGGTTTGTCTTGCGATGAATTGATTCATGGCATCCTCGAGATTTCTCCGCGGTGGTGGGATATAAGATCCTTGAGGTGGTGGTGCTTGCACATGTCCTTGCATGTGTGGAGCTTGTTGAAAGTGTTATGGTGGAGGAGGGGCAACATGTGAAGGAGGGTTCATTGCGTCATGTTATTTCCCATAGCTAAAACCGGGATGGTTTTTCCATGAAGGGTTGTATGAATTCCCATGCGGTGCACCGAAATTACCCTTAAATCCTCCTATACCACTAACTGGCTCCTGAAGCATTACTTTGTAGGTGGGTATAGTCGGGCATTCCTCAGTTGAAAGTCCCGCCTCCCAAATCGAACACACCTTCTCGACGGGGTTTGGTATTGATCCAGCTGGTCCTTTTCCATATATCTCGCATGGGTCTCGAAATCCTTTTTTAAGGGTATCCAATGGACTGTCCGTCATAGAATTCTTATCTACCTGAAATTGGCCGGACGCCGACAGAGTGGTGGTCACTTGACGATTTCGATATTGAGCATTAGGATCAGAAGTATCCCATGATTGGGTAGTCTCGGCGACATACCTCAGTTGAAGCTTAGCATCGTGGGCATCTAAATTGACAAACGGACCACTTCCATGGTTTCAACAAGTTGCTTGGAGTTAAGATTCATCCAATTATAGAGAAAAGAGATGATTTGCGCTGAATCAAATCCATGATGGGGGCATGAAGTAATTAACTCGTTGAAACGCTCGTAACATTGATGAAATGGATCATTTTCAGATTATCTGAACGCTTGAATTTGAGCCTTTATGGAGATTGTTCGATGTGGTGAGAAGAATTTCTTGAGAAATCTAGATTGCAACTCGTTCCAAGATGGGATCGAGCTTGGAGGTAAAGACCATAGCCAGGTCTTAGCTTTATCTTTTAGCGAGAAGGGGAAGAGTTTGAGGCGGATCACCTCTTGTGTGCAGGTTTGATCATTTAGGGTATCACACATATCCTCAAATTCCCTGATATGGAGATATGGATTTTCAGAATCCATACCATGGTAATGTGGTAGCATCTGGATCATCCCGTTTTAAAAGAAAAATTTCCCTGCATTATACGGGAGTATAATTCATTCCGGAGTGATAGTGCGCTCGGGATATAAATATTCTCTCAATGGGAAGTACGGGGCCTCTTCCTCACTGACAGGTGCATTACTGTGTCGTGACATCTCTCTCTCACTTAACGACTCAGTGCTCTCACTTGGTGTGCTCGAAGTGTGCTCTAAGGTTTGTCCTAAGAAGGAAAACAGAGTGTTGTTTAAGATTGAGTGTGACGGTGTGGCAGGTGGGATCCAGAACTGTGGGGCATTTGGAGTGTGAGGGCTATCGGGGTTGTACTCAACTATTGGATTTTTGTGAATGCTGGTTGGATTATTATGAGGTGTGGAAGTGAGTTCAGAATTTTGCATTAATAGCTTGTGAGAGATGGTGGTGAATCTTTTTGTGCTTTATGAATTTTTTTATGTTTTTGGATTTTTTGAAAAAAATTTTGGTCAATTTTTTTTTAAGTCTACCTAGTTCCCCGGAAACGGCCCCAAAAACTTGACGCGACTGAAAACGTATCTCAGAAGTGGGTACTCTCTAGGCTCAAGTGCAAGCCTGTCGCTCAAGTAATAATCCCAGTAAGTCGGGTATCGATCCTCAGGGAAAAAGGACAACGAAGTTGTAACGACGGGAAAAGACGAAGGAATCCTAACTTTGACTCTAAAAAGAAAGGGAAAATGATTTGGTTTCAAGAATTGGCTACAACTAAATGCAAGTATGAAATTATTAAAAGGTGCAATTATACTATATTACCTAAAATATGATTTGAAACTTTTGAACTAAGTGATGAGAAAAATAGGACGGGAATACAATCCCCCAACCCTAGTGTATTGTAGTTATAATACTAATCGTAAATTTAACTGATTAATTAGACCCATAATTTATTAATCCCAAGCATTATGTATACGAGGTTCAAGCCCGCCTCATACTTAATCTGAGGACGAGTAAATCGGTATCGCGATAGTAACACTCAAATTGTATTATAAATCATCCCGGTTACACAGAGGTAAACGAGATATAAAGATCTACAATTATTGTGTTCCTACATAATACGGTCGTAATCAATCACTAAATTAAGAGGATTAATGTTATACACACGCAACTAACACATCAGGCTGGGTTCATGTATCCCGGCCTTAGAAAATCTAGCCTAACATGCTAAAAGTAATCAAAAATAATGTTTAATGTGCAGAAATTCATGATTAATCTAAAGAGAAATTGTGAATTGACGTAGAATAGAATTGAAAAGAGATCATTACTCACTAATTTTTACCAAAGCAGTAACAACAGCAATGAATAAAACTGGTAATCAAATAAATTTTGAATAAAGCTTCAATCTTGGAATTAAAACTGGAAATTGTATCTAAACTAGGGTTTCTGGAAAAAGAGAGGAAGATTCACTAAAATTCTCCCTAAATCTCCGTGTAAATAATAATAAGAAAACGGGTTTTTATACCCTCGAAGAATTCAGGAGTTTTAGCTGCATTAGGACTCTTGTAAGAGAAGATCAGATTTGCAAATCTCGATACCCGGACCGTTCCGGGTCTTATGCAGACCGGTCTACCTCTAAAGCGGATCGGTTCTTTTTATTTTGGGGCGGTCCGGTCCGGGGGCAGACCGGTTCTTTTATTTTTTTTCTTCTTCGATTTTCTTTCGATTCGAGGTCTACTGAAGTTTGCACAGCAGACCGGTCCGGAGTAGGGGTGGGCCGATCTGCCTATTTGACTTTTTTGCTCAACTTGGACTGCTCATATCTTTTGTTTTGGGACTCCGATTGAGGTGTTGTTTCTTCCTATGTTCTCATGAATGTGATATCTTCAACTTCTCTTTAGGTACCTCATCCGAATTCTAGGTGAAAATTGCACTTTTGCCCTTTTGAATTTCCTTCTTTTCTTTCTTGATTCTTTCGATTTTCTTCTTTCGTTTCTTGACATCAAATACCTGTAAAATCACTACGAAAGACTAAAAACTTGGTGTACTCATTAAGATTAGTCAGTAGCAAGATAATGAGATAAAGTCAACTTGATTACGTTGTTCGAGGTGCTAAAAGTACCCAAATTATGGGATAAATTAGGAAAAATTTATGCCTAATCAATCCGCAAAGATAGTCACCTTGGGTTTTGAGTCAAGCTTGTATTTTTCATTTTGGGTGGGAAGTTTTGGAGTCTAGTTTAGCTTGACAGCCCTTTAGGATTTTTGTTTGGTTTTTGTCCTGGAATATCCAAAGGGGGAGATTTGTAAGGACACAAATTTCCAATTGAGTTTTATGTAGTGTTGGCTCAATTCCGGACAAAAACATTTGAGTAGGTTAGATGTTCATGGTACATTCTTTCAAGCCTATGACATTTAAAGTTGTTAAATACATAGCGTCCATAATTTAGAGTTTATATCTTGCTGGGTTTCAAAGTACCTTGTTTTGCGTTAACTTGTCGAGTTTCAAAGTGCCTTGTTTT
Organism: Sambucus nigra; assembly: GCA_949130495.1. NCBI lineage: Eukaryota > Viridiplantae > Streptophyta > Magnoliopsida > Dipsacales > Adoxaceae > Sambucus > Sambucus nigra. The sequence goes on from OX422213.1 coordinate 445,115,544, forward strand.
GCGCCCTCAATGATATATTTTTCAAGGCTCCTTAAGGTATGAATTATTTATATATATATTTATAAGAACTTGGAATTTTTATTGGGTGTAAGTTTTATTTAAAATGATTTTATTTTTTTAACTTGATATAAAAGTTTTATGGGCTTAAAATGAAAAATGCACATTCTGTTTTTTCGTTCGAATGAGATTTTCGTTCGAATAAGATTTTCGTTCAAACGAGTTTTACCAACAAATTTCCCTTTTTAGCACTGACACATCGTTAGAAGGGTCGTTGTCGTTCGAACGAGATTTCTGTCGGGAATAATTTTTGGAATTTTCCCACTACTTTGTCCCCACTTCCTTTTAAAAGTTTTTAACCTTTTCGGGACATAATTTTTTATGAGACTTTTCACCTGATTTTGTGAGCCTTTGAGAGAGAAAATTAATGTTTATAAAAGTCCCTTTTGTGTGTATAATTTAGATGGCTTAAGTCCTTCCCAAACATAAAAGTATACGCCCAATTTGTTTAGTTTAGAATTCCAAGTATTTGAAAATATATATCTATTGCTTGGAGTTTTTTTGGCACCGTTGGTTCTACCAGAAAAAAAGAGAAGTTTGGGTTTGCTTATATTTCCCATAAAATAAGAAGTATTGTTTTTAGCCGCGACATGCTCATATGGTTAAATGCACCGGGTGCGATTGACGGAGTACAAAAGCTTCATTGGAGGAGTCCAAGGCTTCAGTGGAGTCCGGGATTATCGGATAAGCAGAGGTCGGTACAAGAAGATGCGTTAGGGGCTTGAAGGATTAGAGTTGAGTTGTGTAAGTCATCTATCTTGTGTTTGTAAATTTCCATACTTAGTGGACTTAAGGCTAGGGGTTGCCCGAGGTTTTTCTCGTTGTGGGGTTTCCTCGTACATCGCAGCGTAGTGTGATTTATTTCTTTTTATCTTGGAAAATCACCTTAGAATGCATGCTTTGGTAATTCAAGATAAAATTGGTTTTTATCACAGTAAAGTTTAATTTGGTGCTAAAATTATTTTGGGTGAAATTTTAGATTAATTTAATTCATGTCAAGATAATTTAATTTAAAATTTTTGTTTGGCCTAATTTGCAAAAATGAATTAATTTTTGTAGGAAAATTTTAGGACTCGTGTTAAGTTCATTTTGGGCTAAAAGTTGTGTTGAACCATCCTATTCCGCATTTTAGGAAATTCATATTTTGAAAGAAGAAAATTTAAAATTTGGGGGTTTCGCATTCTCAATAATAATGGACCAAGAAAAATAATGATGCCCTTGTCAAGGATGGTAACAATCAAAAGGCCTTAGATTACTGTAATGGGAAGTATGATTCTCTGAAAGTTAAAATGAACGTCGAACTAGAGGCCTTAAGGAAGACACCGAGATCAATAATTTGACAAAGGAAAGAGATAAGGAGTCCCTTTCTCTAAATCCTATACCGCATGTTCAAAAGAAGAAGATTAACAAAGTTGTTACAGTTTTCAAAGATTAGGAAACGAAGGATGTTGTGTCTGAGTATCACACTTCTTCGAAATTCTAGGACATATTTTTATATTACATACGTACAGGTTATAAAGAGTTAAAAATGAGGCCCAGCCGCAACTTCCTTAAGGTCGAAACTGTTGGGGATCGATACACGTGGAATAAAAAATTCCATCCATTAAACTTCGATTAATCAAACATGGAAAAGAGGTAGAACAAAAAACTAGGTTTAATGAACAAACCTAGGATTTAAAACACAAAACCTTTGCGAATTTGGTTCCAATCCGATGGGCAGAAAATTATTTGTTGTAGATGTAGGGTGGCCTTGTTTTGGATGTCCAAAACCATGCTTAAACCTTATAAATGAAAGCATCTTCTAGTGTATGATCCTTACGAAATTTAGGTAGGTAGATGGACATGTTTTGAAAAGAAAACCTTTGCTAAAAATTGATATGTGGTGGTCTCTCTCTAGCCCCCTCACTAAAAACATGAGTAGTGTTTTCTCTCACCCCTTCTAAAATCCAATTGCTCTTGAATAATCATTAAAATCCCTTCCCATACCTATATATATACGTATAAAAGGTGGGCTTGACCTAAACTGGATTTTTAGAGAGTATGGGCATGACTACTTTGGTATTTGGACTACACCGGGACAAAAGAAAAATAATTAACTTAGCTTAAAAAAAATTCTCAAAAATCCTAAATGACAGTTTTTGTAATTTTATTTCCCTTATTTATTTAATCATTATTGATTCCATTAAATAATAATGATTTCACTCCAATTTAATTATCTCATAAATCACTCAGATATAATGAGATCTTATTTACAAAATCGATAATGGTACATAATGTGATTCCCCGCATTAAGCTTCCGATAATCGTTTAGTTAAATCAATTTGACGTAAATTGACTTTAACCGACATCTAATCAACTCTTTGATTCTCAGACGTAACTTATTTTAATGCTCCACCGAATTATAAATAATCCACTGATCAGGTTTACTGGTATGACAAAACTTATAAGCCTATCAAGGGGGTATCTCAATCTAAAGTATTCCCGAATGTGGATTCCTCCAATTTACAATCTCAAACCTACACATATAATTATCACCCAACATGGGGAGATCATTTGATTCAGTCTAAGATTGAATTTAACCTATAACAAAGAAATTAGTAATTACATAGGAATTTTGATCCTCATAATTCTCAGGATGAATAATTTATTCGCCCTTTGCAAATGTTGTGAAATTGACCAAGTCAAATCAAGACAATCCTTTAACTCTATTGTCATAAGAAGTCCTATTTAATACATTCCTAGGATGTACCGATCACAATCCTCTGTTGTACTATTGCACATGTTCTCAAACTATCATACAGGTTCTCGTAGTTTGACATAAACTGCAATGACTGCATCGCAACTGTTCCGATAAGATGTCAATTCCTTTTATAAACTATTCAATAGTGTTAGAACTGAAATTCCAATCTCCATGTGATAAGCCCAAAGACGACTCACCGAAATTCTTACTAATCTCTATTGATCGATATTAGATATAAAATAATATATTTAAGAAAATATAAAGAATTCTCACAAACCTGATTCTTATTTCAAAATTAATAAACAAATCCTTTATCAAACAATAATAAAATATTTTACGCATGGTTTTATGAATAAATCCCAACAATCTTCCCTTTTGTCTTAAAGCCATATGGCCATGCACTTCACTACCATTCCTGCTACGCGCCTGTTAAAAGTCTTAGATGGTATGATTTATGTTTTCCTCAGTTGCAATGTTGGTCACGATGATGTTTCCTCTTTGCACAATTTCCCTAATCAGGTGATACTTGAGCTCAATGTGTTTCGTCCTTTGTCGAGTCCTTGGAATTTTTTAATTCCCAACCATAACGCTATTGTCACAATAAAGTGTCATAGGTGATTTTACTAAAGGTACCACACCCAAATCACTTAGGATGTTTTGAATTCAAACAACCTCTTTTGTTGCCTTTGAAGAGGCAACATACTCAACTTCAATGTCGACTCAACAATATATGATTGTTTGACACTCCTCTAATTTATGGCTCCACCTTCTAGGGTAAACACATATCCCTAGGTTAATTTTTTAGAATCCCTATCTGATTAAAACCTGAGTCCGTGTACCCAATAGGAACTAGGTTGTTGAATGAATCAACCAATAAATAATCTTTATTCCTCTTTAGGTACTTGAAAATGTGCTTCATAAAAGTCTAGTGATCATCACCTATATTATATTTTAATTTGCTAAATAGGCCCATAACATAGTAAATATCCAGCCGAATACAGACCATTGCCTACATGGGGCTTCCCACTATCGAAGCATAAGGTATAGTCCTCTTCTTCTCTATCTCATTAGGTGTCTTTGGACACTGATCCGTAGATAGAGTGTAATACCCCGTATTTTTGGCGATATTTATTTTCGGGATTAATTAATTAAATGAGAATTAATTGGGAATTAATCCGGATAAAATACTAGCGAGATGTGAGTTGGTATTTGACTATATTGAGTATATATGATGATATATAAATATTGAATTATGAAATTTGTCGTGAGATTGATATACGGCAATTTGGACATTTTATTCGGACGCGTGAGACAGTCGCGTCAGGATATAATTATTTTAATTATAAAAGTGAAATTAAATTCTATTACTTGTATGCTCATTTTGAGTGCGCCAACGCGTCCGGAAGGGTCGAGATAGTCAGAAAACACTAGCCGGGGGTTTAGTTTGGGTCCCGGGGTATTTTTAGGCCATACCAGCAACATATAGGGGTACTTTGGTAATTTTTCATTTTTGAGAATTAAAAGTGACGAAAATTAGTAAATTATATCTGATGTGGATTTGACCCACTAAACCACTAACCAACTCATTTTAACCGAATAGGCTACGTAGCTTATTAGAATTAGGTTTCTAATTTTTCCCAAAATAAACCCTAGCCACCATAGCCATTCGAGAAGAAAGCTTAGAGAGGGAGATAAAGAGGAGAATTTTGCAGAGAGAGAAAGAGAGAACCTCATCAAATCTTCATCAAAATCAGATATTAAATCAAGGCAAGTGATTTAATTTCGTTTTCTTGCAAAGAATGCTTCTTCCATGTGTAGGAATTTATAAAATTTTATTGTTGTTGGGAGATTTATGAAAACCAATTAAATTGGAATTTGAAACTAGTGTTTTGATGAAGAATCGCATGTAGAAATGTGGGTAGGTGATTGATCTGATGATATTACATATTTAGATGAAACAAAAACGGATTAATCATGCCCATTAATGATCATAGAAATTTCTAGGGTTCATGTTCTTGAGATTGGGGAATAGTGTAGAGAATTGATGATTGGATGATATTTAGGTTGAATTAAACCCACAAAACGTGTTAATATATGATCTAGTATGGTTAAGAATGATTAGGAACCTTGAACAAGTGTTGAATTGATGTTTAGAGGGGATTAGAGAGGAAGAAAAGTTTGAAAAACGAGTTAAGGAAAAATCTGGGCTTGAAACTGGCCACTCGTTAGAAGACCTGCCCAGGTCGTTCGAACGAGCTTCTAACGAGTTAACCATTGACTTCTAACGAGGGTGAAGTTCGTTCGATAAGATCGTTTGAATGAGATCTCGTTAGAAAGCCCACTTCGTTCGAACGAGATCTCGTTAGAAGACTCAGTTCGTTCGAACGAAATCTCGTTCGAACAGCCTCGTTCGAACGAGACTTCGACCGAGTTGACAGTTTAGGATTTTTAGCCTGTTTTGATCTTGAGTGCCCCGTAACCTTGTGTATAGGTAGAGATAGCCTTTCCTTGATGAGTAATTGATACATTTGGTATGTTTGGGATATTATGAGGAGTGAAACCTAGAAGTGTAGTTTGAACCTAAGGGAAAATATGAAGTAGGATGAGAGTGTCTATTACGATGTGAGCTATTGACGGCCTAATTAATTATATTAATCAGAAACATATAAATGGTGTAGTATTATATGTCATTATGAGAAGAGAGGTGTACCAATATATTATGGTGATTACTAAGACGTGTGCAATACTTAGTATATGTATTGATTTTATGTGTATGACATACCTACCATACTTGCTATCACGGGAGGTTTGCGTTCGCTTAGGGCCCTCTAATCCTTGTGTTTCCCGGATTTAGACTGGTTACCTCGATGAACATAGGTCCGAGAAGGACTTATTGTGATGTTAATAAGTCTGTTGATCGTGGGAGCGCAGGTATGTGCGTGACCCATGTGGTGTGACTGTGTTCGCCTCCATTATTTGTGATGTTGTTATCTATGAACTATTCCTGAGAAATTCGGAATATGTGATCCTTATGTACGTGATGTACCGGGATGGATAGCAGAGTATGTGTGCACCGCAGCTAGTCTCGGGGTGCTTGTATTGTATATTTATGACGTGAATAATATACACTTAATTAATGGGAACTTTCATGTTAATATTGTGAATAAAATTATAGTATTGTTTTGAGAAAACATAACGGGTTAACCAATATTGAAATGTATTACATATTGAGAATCTGAGTTTAAGTAAAGCCTCTATTCTTTGGTAATGTTAGAATGTAATATGGGAATCGAGTAGTAGGAGGTAAAACCTATTACGTTTTGGTTAGATATATTCGTCATTTAGATGGGTAATGTACGTTAGGAGTGCACATGTAGTCGAGAGGTGATAATTTCATGTGAGTGCACATCCTAACATTTATTTTGCATTTAATGTTTTAATGTTATTAAAACACTTGCTGTTTTCAAAATGTTTTCCACTTTCGGGCTCTGACCCATTTGCTTTCAAATCTATTTTTGTAAAAACCATTTTAGGTGCCCAGCCACAAGGACACCATGCATAGGATTCTCATTCAGGTGACGAGCTGTAGCTGTTTGTGGAAGTTATAGGACTTTGCTTGTAGACGCTTCATCGATCTTGACTCGATATTTATCAGTTATCAGTTGTAGGGCATGTCGCCCATTTCTTTTAGAGACTTTGCATTTATTTCAGTTATTCAGACTTTTGGCATGTAATTATTCAGGATTCAGACGTGTAGTATTATTTCCATTTGTTGAGATTATTGCGAGGAGTTTTCCTCCGGATTTCTTATTATTATTGTTGGTTATTTCATTACGTCGTATGGTGAATGGATTATGTTGATTCTTCCATGATTCTTTTACTGCATGTTAATCAGACTTAACTTAAAATTTGGCACTTACTTTTTAAATACTAGGTGGTTAGTAATTATTAAAATGTTTTCGACAGTGATGCTATTAACTAAACCAACTTGGCATTTTGAATTAATTTAATAAAGGATTAGCTACCCGGTATTTAATTTGTCGGGGTGTTACAGGATTAGTGGTGATGAATTATTTTTGGAGACAAGATTATTTTGGAGATTGTTGGACTGATTTTTTGAGAGTTAGGCATTCGGAGAATTTCGAGGGCGAAATTCCATTGTTAGTGGGGAAGTGTAACAACTCGCGTAATTTTGGGCTATTTTAATTAATTTAAGAAAATGGAGGGAAATAATGTTTTTGATAAAATTATTTTTATTGCTCAAACTTGTTGGTTATTATTTTTAAAGGCGAGGATTTCAAATGGTTTCAAAAACGGAGTTAAAACGGATTTTTTTTTATAAAATTATTTTTATTGCTCAAATATGTTGAATATTATTTTTATTCAAACGGTTTCGAAAACGGAGTTAAAACGGATTTTAAAATCATTTTAAAATGTTTTTAACTCTTGGAGTTGTTTTAACTTCCAACTTTTCATTTCTTTGCCTTATTTAAAGGAGTCTTTTGGATTCCAACTCTTCATTTCTTTGCATTATAAAAGGAAGTCGTGGGCAACCCTTTTAACATACTTTTGGCACAAATTTTGGCAGCAAATATATTTTATATTCCTCTTCTTTTTAATTATACTTTGGCCCTTGAGATTTGTTAGTTCCAACCTTAGATTAGAGGTGTTCTTGGCGATACTTTGTTGGAGGTTCTTGGAGGAGCTTTTGTAGATCTTTTGTGTTGATCTTGAGGATGTGATCGTTGGTTTCTCATCATGGTTTGAGGTATGGGGTTTTACAAAATATGCTCCTTAAATCTCGCGAGTGTCATTCTCTTTGAATTCTTGTTTAATTGAACTCATATTTGAATTGATAAATTCATTGAAATCTAAAAAATAATTATTGAAATTATTTTGATTCATGTGGTATCATTATATTGTTGATGAGAACATTGTCATGAGATTTTAATATGGCACGGATGTTGGGTACCCTCCAAAATTCCTGTTTCCCGGGCTATGGCTTGATAAAGCATATACGGATGTGGTGAGGCCTGGTGACCCATTGATGTGTTGTTGAAAAATTATAATGATGAAATGCTATTGAGATTTTCATTTTGATTTGAATATTCGTACTCGTTGTGTTACGTTTTATTCGTTGCTAATCCGTATTTGTTGAGCATAGTTCCTGTCGTATTGTGTACTTCCCCATATTTTCTTTAACGATCGGGAGAGTCTAGCCATCAGGGCAGGACTGGAGGAAATGGTGCCAGTGGGGCACAATATGTTCAGGGGCAGAGACAGGGCGATCAGGGTACCCAGCAGGGGGATCACAAGAGGTTCAGGTCAGGGAACTTTAGGCACGGACAGGGAGGTTTCCGGCAGGGCCATCAGGGTCCGAACGGCCATCAGAACCAGCAGGGTCAGAATGCTTAGCATCAGTTTCAGCAGGGCCAACAGGGCCAGTGGAGGAATGGTAACGGCCACCAGGGCTGGGGGCAGCAGGGATCGAGAGGGGGGGAACTTCCCGGGGAAGTGTTTTGTTTGTGGCAAGACTGGACATAAACTCCAGGACTGTCCTGATAAGGGCAGGGCCCCGCAGCAGCAGCAGGGTGCTCGACATGAGCCACATAGGCCACTTTTTCCACCAGCCCTCCCAGCTCCAGCCCAGGTGCCAGCTCTTCCAGCCATTCCAGCAGTTCCTGTGCAGCAGGGACAGTTACAGTATGGACGTGTCTATAATGTCCACCAGGCAGCAGCTCCGCTGGCACCACCCGCGATTGAGGGTATGTTTCCTATCCATGGTACTATGGGTTGGGTTTTGTTTGATACGGGGGCAACACATTGCTTTATAGCTACACATTTGTGAAAGCCTTAGGATTGTTAGCCACAACAGAGAGCACAATGACATGTGTAGACTCACCATTGGGGAGTGGGTCACTAATTTTCTTTATATGCCGGGGAGTAGGGGTAGAGATTGGTAGTCTGGTATTGCCTGCTGATATGTTGGTATTAGATATGCATGTTCACGATGTGATTATCGGTATGGATTGGCTCGCTGATTATAGAGCCATGATTGACTGCTTGGGTGGGAGCATTGTTTTTGCCATTCCGGGGCAAGAGATGTTTGTAGTGGCGATGCCTCGCTCAGGGGGAGGCTCGACCGCTCATTTGTATTACCTAGAGGAGGATACCTCTAAGGAGGTTGTGATTCCTTTAGATTCGATCCCAGTGGTCAGGGAGTATTCTGATGTGTTTCAGGAGATACCAGGCCTACCCCCCAGTCGAGAGATAGACTTTGTTATAGACTTATTGCCAGATACGAGACCTATAGCACGCGCACCGTACCGTATGGCTCCAGCTGAGATGAGGGAGTTACGGGATAAGATTGAGCAGTTGTTGGGTCAGGGGTTTATACAGAGGAGTACTTCGCCGTGGGGTTCCCCTGTGTTGTTCGTGAAGAAGAGAGATGGTTCACTGAGATTGTGTGTGGACTACCGAGAGTTGAATAAGGTCACGATACGGAATAAGTATCCGTTGCCTCGAATCGATGACTTATTCGACCAGTTGAGAGGAGCTTCTTTCTTCTCGAAGATTGATTTGAGATCGGGATACCATCAGTTGCGTATCATGGAGGAGGATGTCTCGAAGACTGCGTTGTTATCGAGATATGGTTCTTACGAGTTTTGGGTTATGCCTTTTGGTTTGACCAACGCTCCAGCAGTGTTTATGGACTTGATGAACAGAGTATTCAGGGATTTCCTATATCAGTTTGTCATTATCTTCATCGATGATATTCTGGTTTCCTCCCAGACAGAGAAGGAGCACGCCGAGAATTTGAGGAAAGTTTTGCAGACACTACGTCAGAACGAGTTGTATGCAAAATATGAGAAATGCGGGTTTTGGCTGAAAGAGGTCCAGTTTTTGGTACATATTATTTCCGACCGGGGAATATCTGTTGATCCGGGGAAGGTATCCGCGGTGAGGGAGTGGGGACAGCCTACGACACCAACGGAGATTCGTATTTTCTTGGGCCTAGCAGGATACTACAGGAGGTTCGTTCGGGGATTCTCGAAGATTGCAGGTCCTTTGACACATCTGACTCGTAAGGGTGTGCCATTCATCTGGAGTGATGCCTCTAAGTTGGCATTTGATGAGTTGAAGGATAAGTTGACATCAGCACCTGTGTTGGCATTGCCGAGACCGGGAGTTGAGTATTTAGTTTACACCGATGCGTCCTTGCAAGGACTAGGAGGTGTATTACAGCAGGAGAGTCAGGCAATAGCTTATGCTTCCCGTAAGCTAAAGCCTCACGAGAAGAATTACCCCACTCATGACTTGGAGTTGGAGGCAGTCGTATTTGCCCTTCGAATATGGAGACATTATCTTTTGGGGGAGAAGTTTCGACTATTCACAGACCACAAATCCTTGCAGTACCTATTCACGCAGAAGGAGTTGAATATGCGGCAACGAAGGTGGCTTGAGTTTGTGAAGGACTATCAGTTTGATATCCAGTATCACCCGGGAAAGGCTAACGTGGTGGCAGACGCGTTGAGCCGTAGACTAACAGATGAAGTGGCAGAGGTGTGGAAGGCCAAGTGGAAAGAATTGGGACACCGGGACGCAGTGGCCCGATCATTCATGTCGGTAATGACTGTTACGCCGCAGATTGCCACGAAAGTGGTAAAGGCACAAGAAGATGACTCGTTCTGTCAGGAGCTGATAGTTCGATTACTAGCAGAGGGAACCGAATCCTATACCGTTAGCTCAGACGGGGGATTGCGCTTCAATGGGAGATTGGTAGTCCCGAAAGGGGAGGAATTGCAGCACGAGGTGATGGCAGAGTCGCACGGCTCATGATTCGCGGTACATCCCGGTGGGGACAAAATGTACCAAGACATGAGACGACAGTATTGGTGGACCTGGATGAAGAGAGATATTGCCGAGTTTGTTTCTAAATGCGCCACTTGTCAGCTAGTAAAAGTGGATCATCAGAGACCGGCAGGACTGCTACAGCTGTTGGAGGTCTCGATGTGGATGTGGGAGAGCATATCCATGGACTTTATCACGGGGTTGCCTACGTCACAGAGAGGTCATGACTCCATTTGGGTAATTGTGGACAGGTTGACCAAGGTCGCTCATTTCCTACCCATAAGGACAGACTACACTGCGGGACAGTATGCCCAACTCTTTATTGCAGAGATGGTGAGACTTCACGGTGTGCCCTTAAATATCGTGTCTAACCGAGACAAGATATTTGTTTCACAATTTTGGGAGAGTTTTCATGAGGCCATGGGCACCGAATTGCGGTTGAGTATGGAATATCACCCGCAGACTGATGGGCAAACGGAGCGTACAAACCAGATGTTGGAGGACGTGCTCCGTATGAGTATCATTGATTTTTGGGGTGGATGGGAGCAGTATTTTCCACTAGTGGAGTTTGCTTACAACAACTCCTATCAGTTCACCATTGGCATGGCTCCATTTGAGGCGTTGTACGGTAGACCTTGTCGTTCCCCAGCATGTTGGTTGGAGGTGGGGGACAACAAACTATTGGGCCGGAAGTGATTCAGGATACTTCGTCAAGGATAGAATTGATTCGGAGTCGCATTCGGATAGCTCAGGATCGGCAGAAGAGCTATGATGATGCGAAGAGGTTCTTCAGAGAGTTTCAAGTGGGGAACCAGGTTTTGCTCAGAGTATCTCCTATGAAGGGGATTATGCGAAAGGGAAGTTGTCACCGAGATATGTGGGACCATTTCCTATTATTGAGCGGATTGGACTGGTTGCTTATAGGCTTGGATTACCGGAGCATTTGCATCGGATTCACGATGTATTTCATATTTCCTCGCTAAGGAAATATCTTAGAGACAATTTGGCTCATTCTCACATCGCTTTGGAAGACATCGATCTCCAGCCGGATAGCTCCTACGAGGAGGGGCCGATTGCGATTTCTGACCGAAGTGAGAGGAAACTGCGGTCAAAGATAGTTCCGTTAGTGCGTGTTCAGTGGCAACATCATAATGTCGAGGAGTCCACATGGGAGCGCGAGGATGAGATGCGCGAACGTTATCTAGAGTTGTTTTTATCAGGTACTTTCTAGTTCCGAATTTCGGGACGAAATTCTGTTATTAGGGGGGAAGTATGTAATACCCCGTATTTTTGGCGATATTTATTTTTGGGATTAATTAATTAAATGAGAATTAATTGGGAATTAATCCGGATAAAATAATAGCGAGATGTGAGTTGGTATTTGACTATATTGAGTATATATGATGATATATGAATATTGAATTATGAAATTTGTCGTGAGATTGATATACTGCAATTTGGACATTTTATTGGGACGCGTGAGACAGTCGCGTCAGGATATAATTATTTTAATTATAAAAGTGAAATTAAATTCTATTAACCGTATGGTCATTTTGAGTGTGCCAACGCGTCCGTAAGGGTCGAGATAGTCAGAAAATACTAGACGGGGGTTTAGTTTGGGTCTCGGAGTATTTTTAGGCCATACCGGCAACTTATAGGGGTAGTTTGGTAATTTTGCATTTTTGAGAATTAAAAGTGACGAAAATTAGTAAATTATATCTGATGTGGATTTGACCTACTAAACCACAAACCAACTTATTTTAACCGAATAGGCTACGTAGGTTATTAGAATTAGGTTTCTAATTTTTCCCAAAATAAACCCTAGCCACCATAGCCATTGGAGAAGAAAGCTTAGAGAGGGCGAGAAAGAGGAGAATTTTGCAGAGAGAGAAAGAGAGAACCTCATCAAATCGTCATCAAAATCAGAGATTAAATCAAGGCAAGTGATTTAATTTCGTTTTCTTGCAAAGAATGCTTCTTCCATGTGCAGGAATTTATAAAATTTTATTGTTGTTGGGAGATTTATGAAAACCCATTAAATTGGAATTTGAAACTAGTGTTTTGATGAAGAATTGCATGTAGAAATGTGGGTAGGTGATTTATCTGATGATATTACATATTTGGATGAAACAAAAACAGATTAATCATGCCCATTAATGATCATAGAAATTTCTAGGGTTCATGTTCTTGAGATTGGGGAAAAGTGTAGAGAATTGATGATTGGATGATATTTAGGTTGAATTAAACCCACAAAACGTGTTAATATATGATCTAGTATGGCTAAGAATGATTAGGAACTTTGAACAAGTGTTGAATTGATGTTTAGAGGGGATTAGAGAGGAAGAAAAGTTTGAAAAATGAGTTAAGGAAAAATCTGGGCTTGAAGCTGGCCACTCGTTAGAAGACCTGCCCAGGTCGTTCGAACGAGCTCGTTCGAACGAGCTTCTAACGATTGACCATTGACTTCTAACGAGGGTGAAGTTCGTTTGATAAGATCGTTCAAACGAGATCTTGTTAGAAGACTCAGTTCGTTCGAACGAGATCTCGTTAGAAGACTCAGTTCGTTCGAACGAAGTCTCGTTCGAACAGCCTCGTTCGAACGAGACTTCGAACGAGTTGACAGTTTAGGCTTTTTAGCCTGTTTTGATCCCGAGTGCCCCGTAACCTTGTGTATAGGTAGAGATAGCCTTTCCTTGTTGAGTAATTGATATATTTGGGATGTATGGGATATTATGAGGAGTCAAACCTAGAAGTGTAGTTTGATCCTAAGGGAAAATATGAAGTAGGACGTGAGTGTCTATTACGATGTGAGCTATTGACGGCCTAATTAATTATATTAATCGGGAACATATAAATGGTGTAGTATTATATGTCTGTACGAGAAGAGATATGTACCAATATATTATGGTGATTACTAAGACGTGTGCAATACTTAGTATATGTATTGAATTTATGTGTATGACATACCTACCATACTTGCTATCATGGGAGGTTTGTGTTCGCTTAGGGCCCTCTAATCCTTGTGTTGCCTGGTTTTAGACTGGTTATCTCGATGAACATAGGTCAGAGAACTGTTAATAAGTCTGTTGATCGTGGGAGCGCAGGTATGTGCGTGACCCATGTGCTGTGACTGTGTTCGCCTCCATTATTTGTGATGTTGTTATCTGTGAACTATTCCTGAGAGATTCGAAATATGTGATCCTTATGTACGTGATGTACCGGGATGGCTAGCAGAGTATGTGTGCACCGCAGCTAGTCTCGGGGTGCTTGTATTTTATATTTATGACGTGAATAATATACACTTAATTAATGGCAACTTTCATGTTAATATTGTGAATACAATTATAGTATTGTTTTGAGAAAACATAATGGGTTAACCAATATTGAAATGTATTACATATTGAGAATCTGAGTTTAAGTAAAGCCTCTATTCTTTGGTAACGTTAGAATGTAATATGGGAATCGAGTAGTAGGAGGTAGAACCTATTACGTTTTGGTTAGATATATGTGTCATTTATATGGATAATGTACGTTAGGAGTGCACATGTAGTCGAGAGGTGAGAATTTCATGTGAGTGCACGTCCTAACATGTATTTTGCATTTAATGTTTTAATGTTATTAAAACACTTGCTGTTTTCAAAATGTTTTCCACTTTCGGGCTCTGACCCATTTGCTTTCAAATCTATTTTTATAAAAACCATTTTAGGTGCCCAGCCACAAGGACACCATGCATAGGATTCTCATTCAGGTGACGAGCTGTAGCTGTTTGTGGAAGTTACAGGACTTTGCTTGTAGACGCTTCATCGATCTTGACTCGATATTTATCAGTTATCAGTTGTAGGGCATGTCGCCCATTTCTTTTAAAGACTTTGCATTTATTTCAGTTATTTAGACTTTTGGCATGTAATTATTCAGGATTCATACGTGTAGTATTATTTCCATTTGTTGGGATTGTTGCGAGGAGTTTTCCTCCGGATTTCTTATTATTATTGTTGGTTATTTCATTACATCGTATGGTGAATGGATTATGTTGATTCTTCCATGATTGTTTTACTACATGTTAATCAGACTTAACTTAAAATTTGGCACTTACTTTTTAAATACTAGGTGGTTAGTAATTATTAAAATGTTTTCGACAGTGATGCTATTAACTGAAGCAACTTGGCATTTTGAATTAATTTAATAAAGGAGTAGCTACCCGGTATTTAATTAGTCGGGGTGTTACATAGAGGAACTCCATGATTGAAAGGGAAAAACCCTTTCTTGAAGTCATGCATGCTAAACCTTATGACCACTGTGTCAATATAAGTATCTTGGGATAAGTCCAATATCTTATTCTTTTGATCATGTAAAACTTTTATTCCTAGAATATGGATAGCTTCTCTTAAATCCTTAATATCGAATTGACTATAAAACCACACACTTATACTAAACAATGTACCCACATCATTCATAATAAGGAGAATATCATCTTCCTAGAGTACTAGAAATACCACAACGCCTCTGGCATACTTATTATACACGCACGTGTCGTCTATACAATGATCAAAATCAAAATATTTTTTTACCTGATCAAATAAGATTTTCGAATGCATTGACACTTGATTAAGTCCACAAATGGATCTCTTAAAATTGCACACTTTAATCTTCTGGGCCTTTGATTTGAATCTCGTGGGTTGCACCATACAGATACACACAATAATATTTTCGTTCAAGAACGTAGTCTTTACTTATATTTTTTAAATTTCGTAATCGATATGTGCAACAACAGAAAAACGAATCGAGATAGAATTAATCATGGATACTAGTAAAAAGTATCCTCATAATCGATGCCCTCTTTCTCAGTGAACCCTTTTGAACCAAGTCTTGTCTTGAAGGTTTCAACCTTCCCGTATACTCCTATCTTCCTCTTGCTGATCCACTTGTACCCTATGGGTCTTACCCCATTCGACAAGTCTATAAGTTACCATACTTGATTTGAAACCATCGAATCCATCTTGATATCCATAGACTTTAGCCAATCAAGACATCCTTGTCCATGACTACCTCATCGTAGGTGTCGAGATCTAGGTTGTGTTCCCTTGGGACTTCACTGAAGTGCTCTCCTAAATAACCTAAATTATCAGGATGACGTACGACAATACTAGTCATTAATAATTCTTCCACCATAATTAGGTTGTGTATTATTAATATCATGTTGTAGTTCATCCTGTACAGGTGGTCCCAAAGCATTTCCTTTCTCTTTTCCTCTTATCTCTTGCAAGATAATATTGCTCGTGGGTTTGTGATTTATCATATAATCATTCTCTAAGTAGCGGTAATTTCTGATAACAATTACCCTTTGGAATTTAGGATTATATAATAAACCACCCCTCGTTCCTTCAGGTAACCTACAAAGAGACACACTTCGGTGCTTGATTCAAATTTCCCAGGCTCATTCCTTCACACAAGTGTCAGGCAACCCCTAAAATGAATATGCCTTACAATAGGTTTACACCTATTCCATAGTTCCATAAGAGTTGTTAAGACCGATTTAAAAGGAACTAAGTTCAGTAAATAAGTGCCCCCCTCTAATGCATAACCCCCCGAAAAATTTGGCAAATGAAAATATCTCATCATGGACCTAACAATATCCAAAAGAGTCTTGTTTATTCTTTATGCTATACCATTTTTCTATGGAGTTCCTGGTGTAAACAACTGGGTTGTGATTCCTAAATATGATAGGTGTTTCCTAATCTCTCTCAAGAGGTACTCCTCTCCTTGATCAATTCATAGAGTATGGATTAGTATACTGTACCTATGCCCCACCTCATCCTTGTACACTTTGAACTTATCAAAGTCTTTAGACTTGCAGTGCATAAGGTAAATATATCCATATCTCGAGTAATCATCAATAATAAAGTACTCGTAACAACCTCTTTTTCATATTGTCATTATTGATACAGAAAATTATCCACCTACGTGGAACAATCAGAGACGAACACGTATCATATAACATGGAAAGAATCCCAGTCAGTGAGACATAAACTCGTCGACCAACTCATTGAATGCCGATCAACATGATGAATGTCGACCAACAATAAGAAGATTGACCAATAGGGTCAGCAAAGCGTCAACAGTCATGTACATAATGAACGTCATGTACTGATGTAAATCCTTAATTTATAAAGGCATTCCATTATTTTATATTCATTTTCTCTATCTCCTTACAAGACTATAAATACATTGTAACCCCTTCATTTAGAGCATGTTTCACAAATTTTGAACACTCTTGATAAGAGGCAAGAAAGAATAGAAAGCACAATGGACGTAGGATTTCTCTTATAGATGAAGCCCTTTAAAAACCTTGTGTCTCACGTTTTATTTACTTATTTTATATGCGATTGAAGAATTTGATATATTCTAGTTTTTTACATCAACAGATTGGCGCCGTCTTTGGGAAAGTATTTCTAAACGTTTTCACTCATTCATTTATCAGCATTCCAAAAATGATTGACATTCCTGAATCTAGTGCCATAAACGATAGCAATTTGCCTATTCATCTGTTTCTCCAACAAATAATGATCTGACTAGAATCTTGGCTAGTCTTGCCAGAGGACAAGAGGCTATGCAGGATACTATTAGGAAATTGGCCCTAACACTTCAATCTAGATCTCCCGCCTTATTTATTCATAGGAAGAGGAATATATCACCACCGCCTCTAAGAACCAACATGTATAACCAATCCAGGACTACTATAGACATGTCCTACCGCCTAGGAGCAAGTTATTCTCTTATGACTTCAAAACCTTATTATGCACAATCCTTTACTCCTGAAATATTAAGTTCTTTAGAAAGGTTGAGTAGAGCATCTCCCTTTGATCGCCTGGGACCTAGAGGGAATATAAATGTTTGCAAGGAATTATCAAGGAAGGCTCGATGACAAACCGATTAACGCGAGGGCTCAACCCAATCCAGATCAGATGCCCGATGATCTATCCATGTCGAACATACCTTATAGGAGGAGAGCTCAATACAAATAGTTGCTCGAAATAGCCGATCTGCAATGTATAAATATGATTCTGGAAATAATGCATGGAAGGGATATATTCAATGATTGGAAGATAGGTTAGGATAGATGGAAAAGGCTAAGAACCCATTACAACAAAGTTTTGTGAAAGGGATTCCTTTTGAATAAGCTATTGTGGATTTTCCTACTCCTTCAAAGTTCAAAGCTCATGTGGCAACTCCCAAGTATTATGGGAAGACATATCTTCTTCTTTATATAAAACATTACCAAGCAACAACTGATATTTATATTGTTCTTGAAGAGATGAGATGCAGGGCGTTCTTAGGTACAATCACAGGTCCTGCTTAGGCTTGGTACAACAGCCATCCTCGGGGATAAATTTTTAGTTTCAAATATCTTGGCGAACTATATATTGGCAACTTCTTCTTTGGATTCAAATCATTAAAAATAGTATCTCACATGCTAAGTGTGAGGAAGCAGATAGGAGAAAGTACAAGGGACTACATTACTCGCTTCAATAATGAGAAGCTGGAGGTCATTGATTACGAAGAGAAAATATCTATCACACTATCATGAGTGGATTAGTTCACGAGAAGCTTTATTACATTCCTTAGAAAGTTCCTCTTAAAACTATAACCGAATTAATGGACAAGGCGGCTGTTGATATCAAAATTTACCACCTTACGTGGACCAATTATAAACCAAAATGTGTCATCCAATGTGTCACAAGTCCAAGTGAAAGTACGTACGATATTGATTCAAATAGATTCGCAATTTCCAATTCAGACTTATTCAATTAGATGTATTGATTTGAATAAAACAAAATCAATTTTAGTTCATCCCCTAAACATGCATCTAAGTGTCATAAATCATTCATATCATGCATGAAAATTGCAACGAGCGATATAGGAAAAAACCCCTTTCGGGTAAAAACCTTTTATAACACTTTGAAGAAATTACAAGACCTTTGACTTACATACAACCTGATAATCGCCCCCAAGTGTAATGCACGATGCCTTTAGCAAATTTTCAAAGATACGAGAGATAGAGAAATAACTTCCATCTGTGGGTTCGTCGTCTTCTGCTCGTCCACACATAGAATGACTATGCTCGGTATCCACTGATCAGTTAAGGAGATGCCTTCTCCACGGAGGTTGAACAAACATCAAACTTCCCGGTAAAAATATGCTTTGGGTTCCATAAAACAACTCACACAAAAAGTCTAGGATTTGTGAATTGTAAAAAAAAATTTAAACCCTCAAAGTGATGGAGAATGAACTAAAAAACACTAAAAACGTATTCTATTTGAAAAAGTGTTTTCTCCACACGAAATGCATAACCCTGACACCCTGTAAATACTCAAAATCAATGCGATGACGTGTCAGGTTTAAACATCTCATTCGAACGAGAAATGACATCGTTCGAGCGAGATCTGATCTCGTTTGAATGAGATATGATATCTTTCGAACAACATCATACACGTTTCCCAAAAATCTTCAGTCTTTTATAATTCTTGGACACTTCAAAACTTAAGACTGTTTTCGAGATCAGAAACCTTTATCCAAAACTTTTATGATTAAAATCATTTAAAACATTTCAAAAATCATTTTTCAAAAATAGAAACATATTTTCTCTTTTACAAAAATATCCCAACACTTTTTATGTAAAATGTAAATGGGAACTAAAACACAATTTACCAAATTCATCCTTGTTGGGCATAGTTGTTGAAGAACTTGATATTCGGATCCATCTTGATGCATATTTGATCTTGAATTTTCTTCGACGATGTATCGTTATACGACATACTAAATTGATAACAAACATTTATAAAATCACGTCCTTACAAATCTCCCCCTATATCTATGCCGGTACAATAGAAAAATATCCGAATTATCATAAACAAAAATGACCTGTACAAATCTACCCTCCCATAAACTCAAAAGTGGAAACATAAACTGAACAAGTCTTCAAACTTTCAAATGATGCTTCAACAATCAACTTCTTAACCTCCAAGATTTTCTCATCACGGTGTGCAACATAAGGATCTTCAATTGTACCTACACACATGAGACATAGCAAAAACCACGTGATGTAAGGATTTTGAAATGATATAAACATGAACGTGTAATCATAATCAAATCCCCCTTATATTAGTATCGAGTTTGAAACGATATAAACATGAACGTGCAAGCATAATAAAATCTCCCCCATATTTAAACTCCCCCATAAAGTCATAAATCGTTCTCCCATTTTTTATTTGTCCGAAATAGACAAGAAAAAGAAAAAATCACATAAAGCAAAGGGTATCATGATAAACCAAGTCAAACAAACTATTTTTGAATTTTTCAAATTTTTTATACAAAAAAAGTTACAAAATCACACCATGAATTTTTACTAAGATAACCAAATCGAGGATACCGAATGAATGGGTGTGAAAAAATTGGATAGGAAAATTAAGTCAATCATATCATATGTGCATAATGCATAAGTGTAGTCCTAATGAATGAACATAAAAAATAGTCCTTAAGTGTAAAAATTGTTGAACTTAGATGACATCGTCTTAATCATATCAACAAATCAAAGTATACATGATTTCCACACCAATAACGTCCAAAACTATGTAATGCTTTTCCATGACTTTTAAGGACGTGCAAACCGTTGAAAATTCCATCCAAACTCCCTCATTAAAAGATAATGCTTTTTATTTTTCTTATGAGGTGATGAAACTAAAAACTTATTGGCCCATTTTTGGCATAATTTTCCTGTTATTGCCTTTTAATTTTTTTGGGCTCTTTTAAACCTCATTGGACCCCAAATAATTTTCAATTCCTTGCTTTTTTAGCTTCTTTTAAATGGTGGCTTAATCGCAAAGGAAAAATTGAAATGCCTTTCGTAGTCGTTCCCCGTTTTTCAAAACAAAATCACACAAACTCACAAATGGTTTATAACATGCGCTACTTTGTGTCACGTTTTATCGAATTTGGTTCGTTTTATAGACAAAATTGAGATGGAAACATTGAACCAGTATGTGATAGACAAGCACAATAGTAAAACAAATCCGTGCATGTGTGCAATAAAGGACAAATAGAGTCAATCATGTAGGTAGTAACACTATATCATCTGAAAGACTCCAAACTTTGTAAAGCACATGAATGACAAAACATATTGTCTCAAAAAACTATTAAACAGTCACATGGATATGGCATGAAGTTGTGACTTGGTCATCCTAAGTGTGCGTTCATATAAGGTGTAAACAAAATACAAATTTTTTTTTGAATTTTTCAAAATATTTCTTAAATACAAAAATTCAATACAAAAAGTACATGTCAAAACATTAACAAAGATATAAATCATGAAACACAACTAGCGTATGACAAACATGCCAACACAATCATCTATATAATATAGAAAGAGAAGAATCATGTGCAAGCAAACAAGAATCAACAAGTCTAACATCTAGTGCATCTAAAAGTGATTTTCTAACCCAAATAGATCTCAAACGTCGCGTGGGAGGATTAAGGGAATATTTGACATAGACTTCCTAGTACCTTTTCAAAGATCGAAACAAAAAATGCCTAAGGTGCCCTTTCCTACCACAATGTGAACATGTGTAAACGGGTGGAATGACACCTATGGGTTGACCTTTTCTAATGTCCTTAGGAATTTTTGACCCTCTTAAGCAAACAATCATTTTGGCTTTAACACTAGAAGCATGTGAACAAGATGATCCATTACAATCACTACACAAACTACTCGAGTCCTTCAAATAATTTTTCAATTTTAATTTTTTTGACTCAAGCAACAAATTAGACTGTTCCAAAGATAGGGATTTCTTTTTCAAGTTATCAATTAAAGTTAACAGTTTATCGCGCTCAGCCTCAATAAACTTGTCGATTAAAATATTTTTCTCCTCTTTGGCAGAAACACAAATGCTGGATTCTTTCATGTCCTTTAATTCCTTTTCTAAAAATAGGACTTATTCATTACTCTTTTTTTGGACAATTTTAAAGAATTAAATTCATGGTCCAAAGAAACAATTTTTTCACAATAAAAATCTCTTTGATTTTGAACCGTTTGCAAAATATCCATCGTAGATTTAAAATGATAATTTTCTTTTTCCAAAACTTCAATTCTTTTAGCAAATGTCAAATTCAAACGATTTAAATCATCAAAACAATGACTCGTGCCAACAGGAGGGGGCACCAAATTAGATAAGTTCTCTATTGAGAATTGTGACAGATTTTCACAAAAATTGATTTTTCAAACAAAATCAATTTTACGAAAAATGGGAATAAGCGATAAATTAGTGTAACCTGCTCTGATACTAATTTGAATGTGCGTGTGCGATATTGATTCAAATAGATTCGCAATTTCCAATTCAAACTTATTTAATTAGATGTCTTACTTTGAACAAACCAAAATCAATTTTAGTTCAGCCCCTAAACATGCATCTAAGTGTCATAAATCATTCAAATCATGCATGAAAATAATGACGACCGATATAGGAAAAAAACCCTTTCGGGTAAAAACATTTTATAAAACTTTGAAGAAATTACAAGACCTTCGACTTACATACAACCTGATAATTTCCCACAAGTGGAATGCACGGTGCCTTCAACAAATCTTCAAAAATACAAGAGATAGTGAAATACCCTCCAGGTGGGTTCTTCGTCTTCGTCTTGTCCACACGCAGAATGAATACTCTTTGTATCCACCGATCAGTAATGGAGATGCCTTCTCCACAGAGGTTGAACAAATAACAAACTTCCCAATAAAACTATACTTTGGGTTCCATAAAATAACTGACAAAAGAATTATGGGATTTGAGAATTGTAAAATAAATTTTGAACACTCAAAGTGATAGAGAATAAACCAAAAAGGACTAAAAATGTATTCTTCTTAAAATAGTGTTTTCTCCACACAAAATACATAACCATGACACCCTTTAAATACACAAAATAAAGGTGGCAACGTGTCAGGTTTAAACATCTCGTTCGAATGAGAAATGACGTCGTTTGAGCGAGATCTGATCTCGTTTGAACGAGATATGATGTCGTTCGAACGACATCATACTCGTTTCCCAAAAAGCTTAAGTCTTTTATAAATCTTGGACAGTTTAAAACTTAAGACTGTTTTAGAGATCGAAAACCTTTATCCAAAACTTTTATGATTAAAATCATTTAAATACATTTCAAAAATCATTTTAAAAAATAGAAACATATTTTCTCTTTTCCAAAAATATCCCAACACTTTTTGTGTAAAATGTAAATTGGAACTAAAACATAATTAACCAAATTCGTCCTTGTTGGGCATGATTGTTGAAGAACTTCATATTCGGATCCTTCCTTATGCATATTTGATCTTTAAAATTCTTCGACGGTGTATCGGTATACCACATACTAAATTGATAATGGCCATTTATAAAATCATGTCCTTACACCCAATCAGCATAATGCAAAAGCCCGACGAATAAGGAAGCCCGATCAACAAGGAAGCCCGACCAACGGGTAAGACTGACCAACGACCAGAAATCGAACCTGTGTAGCCAAGGAAGTGACAACAATCTTACAACCCGTACAACCAGTGAAGCAACAACAATAGTATATTTAATTCTCATTATGTATTGATGTAAATGCCTAACGAATGAAGGCATTCCATCCTTTTACATGACAACTATAAACACCCCCGTTGGGTTATAAATACATTGTAACACCCTCATTGCTGGGGATAAAAAAAAAATTAAAGTAGTTAATACATAATAGTGGACATAGGCTTTTCTATTGAGCCGAACCAATTTAAAAACCTCTTTGTCGTACTTGTTTTATTTATTTACCTATTATCAATCAATTTGGCATAGTCTAGTTTTTTGCATCAACAGATTGGTGTCATATATGGGAACGTATTGCTAAACGTTTTCACTCATTCATCATCCATGGATGAAATTCTTGAATCAAGCACCAGAAATGAGGGAATTACGCCTACTCCATCTGTCCCTCCAAACAATAATGATTTAACTGGAATTTTGGTTAGTTTGGCCAAGGGTCAAGAGGCTATGCCGGATACGATATGACAGTTGGCCCAAAATTCAGAAGCTTGAGTTCATGCATAATTCAATCAAAGGAGTATGCCACTGCCACCATTAATGAGTGTTGGGCATATCCATTCTAGAACTTCAAGGGATCCTTCATACCTTCCTAGAGAACCTTCTTCAATCAGGATTACTAATTCCTCTGATGGACAATCCCTAATCCTAGAAATGTTGAGCACCTTAGAAGGCTACGTAGGGCCTCTCATTTCGATCATTTGTGACCCAAGGGAAATGCCCCTCGGGTTGCGTCGGGAAATACGCGACAACCAAATGAATTGAGGGAAGGCTCAACCCAATCCAGATTGAATACCCTATGAACTGCTCGATCCAGCCACAAAAAAGGTTCGCAAGAAGAAAACTCAGCACGATCAGTTGATCGGCATAAAAGAGTTGCCACCTATAGATCTAGGGGTGCTGGCAATGACACTTGGAAGGGTTCCATTTAGCATTTGGAAAATAGGTTGGGAGAAATGGTCAAGGCCGAGAACCCCCTTTGGAGAACTTTTTATGAAGGGATCTCCCTTTGTGCAAACCATTGTAGATTTCCCTATGCCGACCAAGTTTAAATCTCTAGTGTTCACTCCGAAGTATGGTGGGAAGACTGATCCAGTTCTTCATATAGAATATTACCAAGCAGTGGCTGATATCTATGTTATTCCCAATGAGATGAGGTGCAGGGGATTCTCAGGAACAATCACCGGATATGCTCAAATCAGGTATAATAGTCTTTCTCGGGGGAAAATTTCTTGCTTCCAATAGCTCACCGATCTATTCATTGGTAATTTTTTCTTTGGAGCAAAACGAGTGAAGCGAGCAGCTCATTTACTTAGTGTGAGACAGAAGGTGGGAGAAAGTACTAGGGATTATATCACTCATTTAAAGAATAAGAAATTAGAGGTCATTGATTATGAAGAGAAGACTGTAATCACCACCCTTATGAGTGGTTTGCTCCCCGATAAACTATATTATACTTTGATGAAAGATCGATCGAAGGCGATGACAAAATTGATGGCCAAAGTAGCGAAGATTATGAACACCGAGGAAGCTATGGATGCTAAAAAGAATTCATATGCAAAGGAGGAAGCAAAAATAGAGGGGAAGTTAGATAAGAAGGAGCACGAGAATAATAATGAGCGCATAAATTCAAAAATAAAAGAAAGCCTAGATTGGCTCAGAAAATTTACCAATTAGACTCCCTTAACGGTGGATATACATCATGTTTTAGAAGAGATTAAGCACAATAATGATTTATGTTGGCCTGAAAAGTTAAGGTCACCTACTGATAAGAGGGATAAGTCCAAGTATTACGAGTTTCACAAAGATCATGGTCATATGACCAACCGATGTATTGCTCTCCAAAATGAGATATAGGCACTCAAATCGAAGAGGAAAATTATACAAATTTATTGATCCGTAGGCTGGTGGAAGAACTGGAGGAAGAGGTCAATAGAGATCTAAATCACCTCTTAAGCCTAGAGAAGATTAGAAGAAGAACCATGGCGATGACAACCTGAACCCGATGTATTCACACTCAGTTTTGGATCCTTTGATTTCCATATGATTACAGGTAGAGATGAAAGAGGAGCAGATCATACAGCTGAAAGGAAGTCTTACCTAAATGAGGTTCAAGCCTGTTCCTATATCCAGCGAATCAGCCTTACAGAGAAAGAACGACCAAGGAAAGTTAATAAGGATAAGCACGTAATTGGATTTTCCAAGAAAAATCTATCCCGAGTATTGTATCCTCATGATGATCCTTTAGTGATCAGAGTCAGGATGAAAGAGGTAATGGTTGCAAGGACAGTAGTGGATAACAATAGTTCGATGGACATTATGTTCTATCTCTGTTTTGATAGTTTGGGTTTAAGATCCATCCAACTGGAGGCTTACCACATGCCACTAATTGGATTCTCTGGCAAGAAAGTATTTCCATTGCGAACAATCAAGCTAGATATGTTCATCGGGACATGGTCGGAGAGAAGGACATACAAAAATCAGATTCATTTGTAATGGAAAAAAATGTTCATTCTTCCTATAACATGATCGTGGGAAGAGTTAGTCTAAAGAAGTTCGAAGTTGTACCTTCTACTATTCATCAATGCCTGAAGTTCCTGACTAACTTTGGAGTGGGAGTAGTAAAAGGCGATTAGAAAGTAGCTTAGGAATGCCACTATTCATCTGCTGAGGAGGAAGATATGCTAGAAGTAAAGAGTAAAAGACCCACTTATCAAGTGGATATATTTGAATCAAATAGAGAATCCAAGGTTAAAATATTAGATCCAAGAGATGAATCTGAGCTCGAAAGAGGCCACGTGATGGATGAAATATAAAATATTATTCTGTACGATGATAAGCCAGAGAGAACAACTCAAATAGGAGCATCATTGGATCCGATTCTTAAACATGAGTTGGTGACCTTCTTGAGATAAAGAAAATGGGTGTTCGCATTAAGCCACGAAGATATGCCTGGTATAGACCCAAATTTCCGATTCCACGATCTTAATGTGAATAAGGAGGTTCATCCCGTAAAGCAACGAAGAAGAGTTTTCAGCCCGGAGAAGAAGCAGGCTATACAAGAAGAACTGGATAAGCTTCAAAAGGCTTCCTTTATTAAAGATGTGAAGTACCCGGACTGGTTGGACAACGTATTTATGGTCAAGAAGAAAAACAATAAGTGGATGATGTGTGTGGATTTTATTGACTTGAATAAGGCATGCCGAAATGATTATTTTCCTTTACCACGAATTGATCAACTGGTGGATGCTACTTTGGGGCACAAGCTGCTGAGTTTTATGGATGCATATTCTGGTTATAACCAGATCAAAATGAAGTCAGAAGATAGAAAAAGTACTTCCTTTATTACTCCACGAGGAACTTATTGCTATAATATTATGCCATTTGGTCTAAAAAATGCAGGTACCACTTATCACAGACTAGTGAACAAAGTATTTGAGGAGCATATAGGCAATAACATAGAGGTGTGTGATATTCCTAAAGTGCGCCCTCATACTCAGAGCCACTAACCTCGGCCTACCTCATAGCGAGTTGACAAGAAGCTCTACTTCCATTAAAAAAGTTTTATTCTACAAAGGTCGGCTCTTCACTACCAACCTCGACTCTACAGCAGACGAGGTCATCAGCGCCTTATAGGGACAGGTTATTTCCAACCTCATACTTTGCATCAACCGACATTTTACCCGACCTCATACATAACCTCGGCCAGGCCGAGGTCATATTGATGATTGACAGGACAAAGAAACACCATTGGGCTTCACCAACCTCGTACTCGCCCATGACCTGGTTACATCAGTCAAGGAAATAAGTCCGAGGTTATGCAAGCATATGGAAGACTTCATGTGGCAATTCAGTTATAATCGAATCATTCTCCTCACATGAGGGAATATTGTAGTCATCATTATCTACATAAGATCAGCCAATTGTCATCATCATATTGGTTCGATCCTCATGCAAATTCTCATTGCATGCTTGTGGGGTACATTACAACCCTCAAGCACTATATATAGAGGTCTTCCTCTACCCTGTAAGGGTATCGATAATTAAAACCCTAGTTAAAAATCTGTGGGTCTACACAGTAGAGAGGGAAAACTTGAGAGATTGTACCAATGGTCATTAGTGCCTTCATTTAGTGAAGTTACTGACACACTCACAATGGACGTAGGCCTGATTGGCTGAACCACTTATATACTAGTGTTCATCCTCTTCTCCTCACCTCATTCAATTAGATATTTACTCTTGTGTTGACATTGTTATTGCTAGTTTGAGCTTATCAACACCTCATACCTGTGGTGTTGTTTACAGCATCATCATTTTAGCGCCGTTTGTGGGAACATGAAGATTCATCTCTTCGTCTTTTGCTGATTAATCTCATTGGAGACTCTAGTGGTGAACCAGGCCTCACCCTTCGCATGGAACTGTTTCACCATTTAAAAAGGTCCTTTAAGGTACCAAGCTCTCTAATATTTACATTGCAAGATCTCTAGTCTTATAACGTGGCACCAGAGTTACCACCACCTCCTCCACCATCTGGTGTTGGAGGACCCAATTCCAGCTAGGTACCACCCCAATCCGAGATGACTGAGGTGGTAGTAGCCTTGAAGTCCTTGGTAGCAACTCAGTAAGTGATGTAAGAGAAGTTTGCCTAGCTAATCCACAACATAATGAGACGACTTGGGGTCTCACCGGAGATGGTTACCTCGAAAGTTTCTCAGCCATCGCATGAGGCTAGGGGACCACCCCAGGAACCACGAAAGGACCAACCTACTCCTCAACGGAGGAGGAATGTTGATGACCCAAGAAATTTATGCCTGGGGAGATAAGGAAACCCTTACCCCGAAGATATGTACGATGATATTGAGGCAGAAGAAGCTTCGGCAGACTATTAGGAGCTATATGAGGTTCAAACAACACCGTACGTCCTATACAATAGAGCCGAGGTCAGTGCGAGAGACGAGACGGTGATGTAAGATATAGAGGGTCGTCTCTTGATCTCTTAAGTAGAGGGTAGGCCTTTGAAAGGCTAGAACTAGTTAATTATATGAGGTAGAGGCTATCCAGATTAAGAAGCATATCATCTTACAGTGGTGATCATCTGCCTCATCATGGCCGACCCCCACATAGTTGAGACTGTGGTCAGGGAGAGGTCAACAGCCGACATTGTGCAGCAGCTGGGGAACCCTCAGTTCAACCTTTAGAAGTGGTTGGGGAAAACCTCGACCAAGACGACGTTGCCAAACCATGGAATGAATATATTCAGAGGTTGGAAGAGAAGATAGGAAACCTCATAAAAAGTAGAGACCCATTACGGAGGGGGTACTCAGAGGGCTCACCATTCACGACAAGGATTGTCAAATTCCCAACCCCTACCAAATTTAAACCTTTGATGGTGTCTTCCAAGTACGATGGTAGTACTAACCCAGTCCATGATATTGAAATGTATCAATCTGCAACAGATCTCTATTCAATCTCTGATGAGATGAGGTGCCGAGATTTGTCAAGCACTTTGATTGGGGCTGCACATATCTGGTTCAAGTCTCTTCCTAAAAATTAAGTTGAAAATTTCAAAGGTTTGGACGACAGTTTATTCTTAACTTATGTTTTGGGGTAAGACCTCAAAATAAAATGACACACTTACTTTATGTAAAGAAGGGAAAGAACAAGATCCACAGAGACTACATCTCGAGGTTCAATAAGGAAAAATTGGAGGCAAAAGATTATGAAGAGAGCATAGCCATGACAGCCCTTATTGGAGGACTTCAGAAGGGAAAGCTACATTGGAAGCTTGATAAAGACCCTCCTAAGTCTATTGATGAGCTATTATCTATAGCTGAAATGGTCATGAACACAGAAGAAGAGATGGCGACAACGTGAGAGGATGAGAATGGAAGTAGTAGTGGGAAGTTTCAAAGGAAAAAGGATGGAAAGAAGAGGACTGCAGACGACAAGTTTGCACACTACACTCCTATAACTGTGAGCTACGAACATATACTCAAGGAAATAAAGAATGATAGATCCCTCAGATGTCCAGAGAAGGTGAAGGCTCTTTCACATAAGAGAAATAAGAATCTATAGTAAGAGTGCCACCAAGATCACAGCCATCTCACGGACGAGTGTTTTGCCTTGAAGGACCAGATTGAAAAGATGTTAAAGTCTGGAAAGATAAAAAAGAATGTGGATGGTAGAGCTTCTAAGGGGGGAAGAGATGATCCCCAAAAGAAAAGAAATGATAAATGTCGGGAAGATGTCCCTGTTAGAAGAGCTGATGATGACGATGACGATAACCCTGACCTCCCACTAAAAGGTGATAATGCCCCAGTAAAGAGAGATGCTATGATCTCTTTCGGCGTGTACACTATCTATGGGGGACTATCAGGGGGTGGCTCAGAGGTATTAGATCATAAGGATCATGTGGCAGAGGCTAAGGCAGTGACTAAAGATCAGATTGTGAACTTAGCATCTACAGAGGTTAAGAGCGATAAGAGAAAGAAGGTAGATATGGACACCCTCGTGGTCGGCTTATCATGACTTGACTTCAAGGGTATCTTAGTTACCCATGATGAACTTTTAGTCATCACCACAAGGGTTCATGGGTGTGAAGTTCAGAGGATCCTCGTTGATGGGGGTAGATCTGCAGACGCTATTTTTTGGCCTTGTTTTAAGAGCCTAGGCCTCAATAGAGCTAGGCTTGTCCCTTATCATCATACCTTGATTGGATTCAGCGGTGAAAAGGTTCATCCATTGGGTATGTATGAAATGGATTTAGAATGGCCTAAGAGGTTGACCAGAAAAATCAATTTCTTTATGATGGATGGAAACATCTTCTCAGCTTACAACGTCATCATATGATGAGTAGCCCTCAAAGACTTTGAGGTCGTGCCTTCAATAGTCCACCAAATGCTAAAATTCCTGAATCCTTATAGAGTAAGGTAAGTGAAAGGGGACCAAACATTAGAAACAGAATGTTACTTCAACTTTTTAGAAGGGATAGAGTCTCATAAGAGGGAAACAACCACATACAACATCGACACACTTGATCCCAGAGATGAAAAAAATATCAGAAAGGGAAAAGATGCGGAGGAGGTAGAATCCATTGTCCTTAATAAGGACGAGTTAGAAAAAACCATCGAAGTCGACAAAGCCTTGAGATCTGAGATCAAGGAGGAACTAATAAAGCTATTAAGGAAGAGACACGGTATCTTTGCTTGGAGCCATTCATACATGCGAGGTATTGATCATGAGATTATGTGTTATAAACTCAATGTGGTAGAAGATGCCAAGACCATCAAGCAGAGAAGAAAAGTATACTCAAGAAAAAAGTACGATGTCATCAGAGATGAGATTAGAATGCTGGAAGAGGCCAAGTTCATCAGAGAGGTCATATACCCTGAGTGGTTATCTAACGCTATCACTGTGCCCAAAGCTAATGGGAAATGGAAGATGTGTGTAGATTTCACTGATTTAAACAAGTTTTTCCCAAAAGACAGTTTCCCCCTGCCTCGTATAGATCATATGGTGGATTCCACAGCAAGACATGAGATCATGATCTTCATGGATGCATATTCGAGGTATAATCAGATCTTTATGGAACCAGTAGACTTAGAGAATACAACCTTTATTACAAAAAAGGGTACCTATTGCTATAAGGTCATGCCCTTTGGTCTGAAGAATGCAGGGGCTACTTACCAATGTTTTGTAAATAAAATGTTTGAGGATCAGATAGGTTAATCCATGGAAGTTCACGTTGATGGCATGCCGATGAAGAGTTTGAAGGACCACACTCATATAGCCGACATTGAAAGGAATTTTAAAACCATGGACAAATACACAATGAAGCTCAACCCCGCCAAGTGTGTCTTCGGGGTAGGAGCAGGAAAGTTTCTGGGATTCATCGTCAACCAAAGGGGAACAGAGGCTAGCCCTGAGAAGATCAAGGCTTTGATGGAAGTGAAGACACCCAAAAATATCAAAGACGTTTAGAGGCTAACCGGATGAGTTGCTGCACTTAGTATGTTCAACTCAAGAGCTACGGATAAGTTCCTTCCTTTTTTCAAAGTTCTTAGAGAGGCCTTCGAATGGAATGAGGAATGTGACATTGATTTTAAAGAGCTGAAGTCCTACCTCAGGTCTCCCCTATTACTATCTCCGCTAATTCAGGGGGAGCGGATATATTTATACTTAGTTGTCTCAATGTCAGCAATCAATGCTGCGATAGTAAGAGAAGAGGATGGATTGCAGAGACTAGTCTACTTCAATAGGAAAACACTTCAAGGGTCTGAGCAGAAGTACCCTCAGATAGAAAATTTAGCCTATGCTTTGATACATGATTCTAAGAAAATGAAGCCATACATTTATCCTCATCGATTCCCCACTCAGACAGGTCCTCCATAAGACTGAGCACTTATGAAGGTTAATTACCTAGGCAATTGATTTGGGGGAATACGATATTGTTTATCAACCCAGGGTTACCATCAAGGTACATGCGCTTATAGACTTTGTAGCCGAGTTTACCTGGGAAGAGACTGATGTTGAGGAGAATCACCTGGCCGCAGATGAACTAGACAAAAACGTCTTCCAAAATTCGGATGAGGTTGAGTCAAGCAAAGATAGAAAAAGAGAAGTTGAGAATGAAAAAGGGAGATACCTCTTCAAACTGGGGACCCTAGCAGAGGGTTAGTTCTATTTATGTGAAGCCATCTCGAACCTCTTCGTTGATGGGTCATCTTGTGAAAGCGAAAATAGAGCAGGGCTGATAGTGTCAGCACCAGATGGTACCGATATTGAATATGTGTTGAGGTTCAACTTCAAAGATTACAATAATGAGTAAGAGTATGAGACATTAATAGAAAGTCTCTCATTGGAAAAAGCCCTCATTGTCGGCTAGCTCCTAATCCACAGTGACTCAAGGTTAGTCGTGAACCAAATCCTGGGGGTGTATGAGGCCAGAGATGCAAGGATGGCCAGATACCTACAGAGGGTGAGAACGATTCTATAGAGCTTGAAGGAAGTTAAGGTAAATAATATACCTCAGCTGGACAACAATCGAGTTGATGCACTCGCAAGGTTGACCTCAACAACAAGGATAAACATAAGGAGAACAATACCAGTTAAGATTTTGTTCAAGCCGACCATCGAAGAGGAAGAGGTTGATAGAACTTGCCTAAATATGAATATGGGAGCCTCATGGATGGACCCTCTTATCAGATACATTAGAGATAGAGAGCTACCAGAGTCGAAGTTAGAAAGGAGAAGGCTGAGGTTCAGAAGTGCTAAATTCTCTATCGTAGGAGATATCCTATATAAGAAGGGATTCTCTCTCCCTCTCCTCAGATGTATACACCCTTCAGAGGTTACACATATCTTGCATGATGTGTATGAGGGATCTTGTTCAAGTCACATTGGAGGGAGGCCATTGGCTAAGAGGTTAATCACTCGGGGGTACTGGTGGCCGACATTGGCCAATGATATAGCTGCGTACATAAAGAGGTGTGATAAATGCGAAAGGTTATCCACTATCCCTCATCATCCTTACCAACCTCTAATTTTAGTCTTCTCCCCTTGGCCATTTGCAGTATGGGGCATTGATTTGGTAGGCCCCCTGCCAAGAGCTGTAAATAACTATCGGTTCTTAATAGTGGCAACTGATTATTTCTCCAACTGAGAAGAAGCTGAGCCAATGATTGCAATCACTAAGCATAAGACCTTTGAATTCAACTAGAAGAACATCATATGCAGGTATGGTCTTCCAAACACCCTTATCTCAGACAATGGAACCCAATTTAAGAACATATCCTTGGTAAAATACTGTGAAAGAGTGGGGATCAAGCAGTTCTTCTCTTCTCCTGGCAGACCCTAGGTAAATGACTAGACTAAGGACACAAATCAAACAATCCTTGATGGGATAAAAAAAAAAGGTTGGAAGAGGCCAAAGGAAGATGGATAAAGGAGGTATATGCAGTGATTTGGGCCTACAGGATGACAATGAGGACACCAACGGGGGAAATCCTGTTTATGTTAGCCCATGGCTTAGAGGCTGTTATCCCAACAGAGGTAGGACTTCCCACTCATAGAGTTCAGAACTATGACTCTTAGAGAAATGGAAAAGAGATAAGACTTAATCTTGATTTAATTAAAGAAAGAAAAGAGGGTGCAGAGATAAGACAGGAAACCTATCAATAGAGAATTGAGAGATTCTATTATCAAAAGGTGAAGTCAAGGCCTATAGCTATAGGAGACCTAGTCCTAAAGAAGACGTGGTCAAAAGAAAATAAGCTTCATCCTAATTAGCATGGTCCTTATAGGGTAGTTGATGAGGATGTTCCTGGTACCTACCGACTAGAAAATCTTAAAGGAGAACCTTTCTCCAACCCTTGGAATGCCGATCACTTAAAAAACTATTACATATGATGTTGCAGCTGGTTCTTATCTTTTTGTAATACATGTACCAGTTTATACAAAGGATGTTAATGAAAAGATAGCAATGTTTTGCTAATACTTGTATTGTTTTTAACATCGTTAATTTGGTCAATTATGAGGTGAAACATCATAATTTGGTGACCTCAGACCTTAAAACATCATTAAGTTGGTGAATATGTGAGGTTAAATATCATAATTTGGTGACCTCAGACCTTAAAACATCATTAAGTTGGTGACAATATGAGGTGAAACATCATTATTTGGTGACCTCAGACCTTAAACATCATTATTTGGTAAAGATATGAGGGTAAAACATCATAATTGGGTGACCTCAAATTATTAAACATCACTATTTGGTGAAAATATGAGGGTAAAACATCATAATTTGGTGACCTCAGACTGTAAAACATAATTAAGTTGTTGAATATATAACGTGAAACATCATAATTTGGTGACCTCGGACATTAAAACATTATCAAGTTGGTGAAAATATGGGGTAAAACATCATAATTTGGTGATCCACAGACCTTAAAACATCATTAAGTTGGTGAAAATATGAGGTGAAACATCATAATTAGTTGTCCTCAGACGTTAAGCATCATTATTTGGTGAAGATGTGAGGTGAAACATCATAATTTGGTGACCTCAGACCTTAAACATCATTATTTAGTGAAGATATGAGGGCGAAACATCATAATTGGGTGACCTCAGACCTTAAACATCATTATTTGGTGAAAATATGAGGGTGAAACATCATAATTTGGTGACCTCAGACCTTAAAACATCATTAAGTGGGTGAAAATATGAGGTTAAACATCATAATTTGGTGAACTTGGACTTAAAACATCATTAATTTGGTAAAAGTTAGAGGTTAAACATCATAATGTGGTGACCTCATACCTTTAACACCATAGTTTGGTGACCCCATGCCTCAAATAACATTAAGTGGGTGAAAATATGAGGTTAAACATCATAATTTGGGGACCTAAGACCTTAAAACATCAATAAGTTGGTGAAAGTTGGAGGTTAACATCATAATGTGGTGAACTCGGACCTTTAACACCGTAGTTTGGTCACGTCAGGCCTCAAAATACAGTAGATTTGTGGAAATAAGAGGTAAAACATCGCACTATAGTGCAACACCAACATATAAATTTCAAGCAAAACGTTTTATGAAGCAATAGAATCTGAAGAAATTGCACTAATAATTATCATTAAAAGGATTCAGAGTTACAAGTTAGAGTTTCAAGAAGTCATCAGAGTTCATACAAACAAGAATTACAGACAAGATCATCAAAATTACAACTATTGAAAGGTTTATAAGAAAAAAGCCTAGGTCTCGGCAAGAGCCGACCCATCAACATTTGCAGTTGTTTTGCCACAAATGACGTTCGTGACTTCAAATACATCATCATGACGAGTTGTGTCTTCTATCTTAGTGACCTCTAGAGGAGAAATCTAGACTAGAATATCATCAGCCTCTTCAACTTCCTGCAAGGCCTGAGCGAACTTAGGGTCTCCAAAGTCAAGACCAACAAAGTCTGAGGCAGACAAGGACCCAGAGTGGCATGACCTCGTCCCAAGTAGTAGAGGGGAACGAGTGTCTTGACATGCCACCAAGGTAACAAATATTCAGACTTAAATTGTTTCCTTAATTAAATGCAACAAATATACAATTACATGGTTATGAATCGTAAAATACTGAAGTTTAAGGAATTACGTCATCAAAGCTTTCTAGAAGGAAACTTCATTTATATTACAAGTAATAACGAATTACAACTTAAAACGAAATTTAAAACTTATTGCAAGGGAGCCAAAGAGGCTCTATATGATATAACAACTCTTTACTTAAAATAATAAAAAGAGCTCTAAAAGCTGGATCTTCCATATAGTCCTGTTACGTTCCCTCCAAGCCTACTTATTTCCTGAAAAATGGTTAGTTATACAGCATCAGCTAAAAGCTCAGTGAGGTTTAATCTCTAGACATTCCAGGGTTTTCAGAAAATAGATACCTATTCAAGTCAACAAAGAAGTCATATACATATATGGATAGGAACTTGCAGTAAATAGATATATATATTTTATAATGAAAGTATATATATCACAATTGGATAGCTCAGAATAAAACGAATGCCACAAATCAAATGTGATATCTTTTTCTTTCAATCATATCATTTTAATGGCCAAGTACACTCTAATACCGTATTCTTCTATCGTATTATTCCCTGTTAGTTGAGGATCAATCGAACTAGTTCATCACAACGCCTTATTTGGGGTACACCAGCGATAACCCAGCTGGGAAGGTTAGTCAACAAAGAGGTCCCTTAGGCCGAATCATATTTTCAATATTCAATATCATTTTCAATACTTATTTTAATAGGTATGTCTATATGGACAGATCAAAACATATCACAATGGATCAATCATCAATATCAGACGCATTTTGAGAATAAAAGCAGTTCACAAAATATATATACAGTTTGCATACTATCATATAATTAAAATACACAAGGAATGTCAGAGTACTCACCCAAAATGGAGGTCAAATTTACTGGTATTGAGTCTTTGATCACACGTTAATCTGATAAAGATTTAAGTACACGTTCTATGGTCTAGTTTATACTATACTTTAATAATAACTTCTTCTTTTAAAGGATTACTGAATCCCCATTTGTCAACTTTTAAAACTCATTGATCATAATTGAAGAATACAATTCATAGTCTTTCCTCATCAGTCGGTTCCCAGTAGAGATGGAGGGTTACACCGACACCACTTAAATACCATCTCATCTAGACAGAACATTTCCAGATTCATTCGCAGTAGAGATGGAGGGTCACATGGGCACTACTTAAATACCATCTCATCTAGATATAACTTCATCGGGCTTGACTTTGGAATTACTTAAATGGGATTCCATAATAATGAGCAATTTCTTTAAAAAGAATCATTTTTAAAAGGGTATAATTTGAAACAAGTTTACATATATTGAAAGTAAAATCAACTTGAATTTCTTCTAAATTTTATGTTTTGATTAGTGAATTCTTTATTGTATTTTACCAGCATAACTACTAAGTAAAGCTATAAAATAATAAATTAAAATTATAAAGATGCATTATAACATTAAGATTACCTTAAGATGAATATCCCTAAGAACTTCTTCTTAAATGCTTCCACTCTTTCTCTCACTACTTCCCTCTATAATTTTCAAGGAATTTGGTGTGAGTTTCAAATGATCCCCAAAGGCCTTATTTATAGTTTTCCAAAGATATCCCGGCGTTGACACGTGTCCATGCTGACCAAGCTTTTACAATGGCGAGTCAGCGTTGATGTGTCTCATAACAGAGGCGTCTTGCAGTCTTATTTCACTGGACTGCGACACGTGTTTTAACTTCTCCTCTATCGATGACACGTGTTTTGGCTTAACCTCTAATGATGACACGTGTACGGTGGAGGTGTCAAAACCAAGCACGAGGTGAAAAGGTATTAAGGGTCATTTTGCACCTGAAGGTCATTTTGATAATTTCACACCATATAATTTCAATATTTCTTATTTGTCCCTGAAAATATTTTATTTATGAAGAGGCCCCTTTTTATTTTTTATTTTGGTCCCTGAAACTTTCTTTATTGAAACCAAGTCCCTAAAGTTTCATAAAATTACATTTCTACCTCAAAACTTATCACTTAGCTTAGTATGCGCCATAAAATCTCAATTTGACCCATTTTACCGTTAATTCTTAAAATTTAAAAACGAGCTTTGTCAAATTAGGAATTTAGAAGATCCTATTTGTAATAATAAAACATTTATCAGACAGTAAATGAGACGCAATTTCAAAAACAAACTTTATATGAGTATATAATAATGCGATCATTACATCCTACCCTGCTTATAAAAAGTTTGGTCCCCAAACTTTACCTACATTAATTTCCAAAAAGGTATGGATATCGCTATTTTATTTCTTTTTCTCGCTCCCATGTTGCTTCTTCAACATAATGATTCCGCCATAATACTTTGACTAGTGGAATAACCCTGGTTCGTAATATTTGATCTTTATGGTCCAAGATTTCCACTGGATGCTCGATGTATGTCAAATCTTCTCTAACTTGTAGAGGCTCGTGACTTAAGATATGTGCTAAATCAGAGATGTATTTCTTCAACATTGAAATATGAAACACATTATGCACACTAGAGAGTTCAGGGGGTAAGGCTATTCGATACGCAACAACACCTATCCTTTCAAGGATTTCAAAAGGTCCTATGTATCTTGGACACAGCTTTCCTTTCTTCCCAAATCAGATCACTCCCTTTGTCGGTGATACTCGTAAGAAAACATAGTCTCCTCTTTTGAATTCTAACGATTGGTGTCGATTGTCAGCATAACTCTTTTGACGATTTTGAGCGATTTGAAGTCAGTCTTGTATCTATTTCACTTTTTCTGTTGTGATCTGAATCAATTCTGGTCTCAACAACTTTTTTTCTCCAACTTCTTCCCAACATGTATGAGAACGACACCTTCTACCATAGAGTGCCTCATATGGAGCCATTTGAATACTTACTTGATAGCTATTATTATATGCAAATTCCAATAACGGTAAATGATCGTCCCAATTCCCCTTTAACTCAAGTACACATGCCCTAAGCATATCCTCTAAGGTTTGAATGGTTCTCTCAGATTTTCCATCTATTTGAGGATGAAAAGCGGTGCTGAAATTCAATTGTGTTCCCATGGCTGCTTGTAGGCTTTCCAAAAGCGAGACACAAATCTAGGGTCACGACCAGAAACAATTGAAACTGGGGTTCCATGAAGCTTAATAATTTCCCGTATATACAATTTAGCTAACTTTTCTAAGGAATGGGTAGTCTTAATGGCATGAAAATGAGCAGATTTAGTTAACCTATCAATAATTACACAAATAGACTCATTTCCATTTGAATTCCTTGGTAGCCCTATCACAAAATCCATGGTAATATGTTCCCATTTCCACTTAGGGATACGTAACGGTTGTAATAATCCTGATGGTTTCTTATGTTTAGCTTTTACTTGTTGACAGATCAAACACTGAGACACAAACTTTGCTATCTCCTTTTTCATGTTATCCCACCAAAACACTTCTCGAAGATCTCTATACATCTCAGTATTTTTGGGATGAACTGTGAATCTCGAGTAATGACCTTCCTCCAAAATCTTCCTCTTTAGTTGGGCATCACCCCGTATACACACTCTATTTCCAAACCTTAATATATCATCTCGTATCGAAAATTTAATTGTCTTACGTTCAATAACCTCTTCCTTAATCTTCTTCAGTTGTGGGTCATTTACTTGTGCAACTTTAATTCTTTCCATCAACGTGGGTTGTATTTGTAAGTTTGCGATTATTCCTCTTTTGCTATAAATATGTACATCCATTTCCATACTTCTCAAATCTTTCAATAGAGCTTCCTGGATGGTAATAAGACATGCTAAATTTGGTGTAGACTTTCTACTTAAAGCGTTGTCTACTACATTAGCTTTCCTTGTGTGATAGTGAATATTTACATCATAATCCTTCATCAATTCTAGCCACCTTCTTTGTCTCATGTTCAATTCTTTCTGAGTAAAGATATATTTCAAACTCTTATGATCGGTATAAATCTCATAAGCCTCACCATACAAATAATGTTTCCAAATCTTAAGAGCAAAAATTACCGCTGCTAATTCTAAGTCATGGGTTGGATAATTTTGCTCATGTGGTTTTAACTGTCTCGAGGCATAAGCTACTACTTTTCCATTTTGCATTAGCATACATCCCAAACCATTTTTAGAAGCATCACTATAAATCACAAATCCTCCTGTATCGGAAGGAATAGTCAAAATTGGTGCAGTTACTAATCGATTCTTAAGTTCTCGAAAACTATTCTGAACTTCCTCGGACCATTCATATTTCACCATCTTTTGCGTTAACCTAGACAGAGGTTTGGCAATACTAGAAAATCCTTCAACAAATCTTCGATAATAACTTGCTAATCCTAGGAAACTACGAATCTCCGTTACATTACTTGGTCTTGGCCAATCTAGTATAGCCTCGATCTTTTGAGGATCAACCCACACTCCCTCCTTGGATATGACATGTCCTAGAA
Organism: Sambucus nigra; assembly: GCA_949130495.1. Taxonomy (NCBI): domain Eukaryota; kingdom Viridiplantae; phylum Streptophyta; class Magnoliopsida; order Dipsacales; family Adoxaceae; genus Sambucus; species Sambucus nigra. Next base: position 445,155,335 of record OX422213.1, read on the forward strand.
AAGAAACACTAGGCAACCAAAATTCAAACTTCTTTAATTTCGCATAGAATTTCTCTTTCCTAAGGATTTGTAATACTATCTCCAAATGCTTCTCGTGTTCTTCAATACCTTTGGAATAAATAAGGATGTCATCAATGAAAACAACCACATACTGATCCAAATATTTCCTAAACACTCTATTCATTATATCCATAAAAGTGGCTGTTGCATTAGTTAGTCCGAATGGCATCACAAGAAATTCATAGTGACCATATCTAGTACGAAAAGATGATTTTGAAATATCCTCTTCCTTAATCTTCAATTGGTGATAGGCTGAACTAAGGTCAATCTTAAAAAATACTTGTGCACCTTGCAGTTGGTCAAACAAATCATCTATACGAGGTAAGGGATATTTATTCTCAATGGTCACCTTATTTAGTTCATGATAATATATACATAACCTCATCGTCCCATCCTTCTTTTTAACAAATAACGCTGGAGCACCCCAAGGGTATATACTAGGTCTAATAAAACCCTTGTCTAACAGATCTTGTAATTAAACTTTTAATTCCCTTAATTCTAAGGATGCCATGCGATAAGGTAATTTTGAGATTGGTGTAGTTCCAAGAACAAGGTCAATGGTAAATTCTACTTCTCTACTAGGAGGTAGACTGGGCAAATGATCTGGAAAAACATCTCAAAAAAGCTTAGCTATAGGAATATCTTCTAAACTAGGCTCTTTTGTTTATAAATCAATAACACTAGGAAGGAATCCTTGACATCCCTTCTTAAGAAAGCTATAAGCTTGCATTGCAGAGATAATATGCATGGGAGAGAAGATACTAGTTCTTTCAAAACTGAATTCTGGTTGGTTAGGAATATTAAAAATAACTCTCTTCTCAAGACAATCAACCCTAGCATGATATGATGCTAACCAATCCTTCCCCAAAATGACTTCAAAATCTCTTATGTGTAAAACTATCAAATCAGCGAATAATTTATAACTACGGACATCTATCGGGCAAGACTTATATACTAAGGTTCCTATCAATAACTCACCTGAAGGAGTAGAAACGTGTATGATATGATTCAAGGATCCAGTAATATATGGAAAGCGATTAACAAAACGCATAGACACAAATGAATGGGTAGAACCAGGATTTATTAAAACATGAAAAAGTTGTGCACATATGGAAAGTGTACCTAATACTACTGCATTAGAAGCCTTTGCATCGAAAAGATTAAAGATTCTACCATGTCTTCCCTGATCCTTATTATCATTAGAAGTCTTTGTTGCCGCCTTCCCTTTGTTAGGACAATCTCGCATTTTATGTCCCTTTTGGCCACACCCAAAGCAACTTCCCGTCTCCAGGTAACATGGTCGCCCTCTATGAATATTACCACAACGTTGGCATTTATCAACATTAAAGGGTTTATTTACTAAAGGTTGTCCTATATTAGGTATAGTCCTAAAGGGTTTGTTATTGGGGTTCCTTCCTCTTTGTTCTCCAAACTTCCTCTTCCCCTCTCTAATCTGATTATATTCTTCACTATCCTTCTCAGCTATTGTTTCCCTAACCACCACATCATTATATGATGTCAACTTCAGGATGGAAATTCGGCTACGGATATTCAACCCTAACCCACGTTCAAACTTATTGTCCCTTAAAACATCGGTTATCACAACATGAGGCGCAAAATGGGAAACTCAGTAAACTTTGCCTCGTATTGACTAACCGTCATATTTCTTTGAACCAGACTCATGAAGTCAGTTGCTTTTTGGTGTTGCACTGTTTCGGGAAAGTATTTCTCGTAGAAGATCACTAAGAAGTCATGCCAACCAATGGGATTATTCCTTTCCCCATGTATTCTCTTAGTCATTCTCCACCAATGTTCGGCTTCACCTTCTAATATGAATGTTCCAAATGAAACCCGTTGTTCATATGTACACTTAAGAACATCGAACATATTTTCCATTTGCATCACCCAATTTCCTGCTTCAGTGGGGTTAGGAGTACCTTTAAAAGATGGCGGATTCAACTTCTTGAACTTTTCAATAGTACAAGTACTTAGTTCAAGATTCCTTGGTGCTCCATTATTCACCTGATGCTCCAAAATTATTGTTAGACTTTCAATTGCCTTATATGCAGCTTCAAGTCTTTCCATACTCGAACCACTATTTTCTTGAGTTGATCTTGCCTTGGTCATTTTCTACAGTCATGGCCAAACGAAAGATGTATTATTCTAGCCTAAGATTGCAATTTAGAAGAACCATGATATATAAATAATTATATATATATTGTAATACATGTGGAGGGTTATCACATAAGTCGAATATTTAATCCTTTACCCTATGTATGGAAACTTAAAATCTTTAACGTTCGAAACTTAGGTTCAGTAGTCTACAGGTTCATAACCTATGCTCTGATACCACCTCTGTCACGACCCCGTCCCAAATAGTAGTGGGGAATGAGTGTCTTGACATGCCACCAAGGCAACAAATATTCTGACTTAAATTGTTTCCTTAATTAAATGCAGCGAAAATACAATTACATGGTTATGAATCGTAAAATACTGAAATTTAAGGAATTACATCATCAGAGCTTTCTAAAAGGAAACTTCATTTATATTACAAGTAACAATGAATTACAACTTAAAATGAAATTTAATACTTATTACAAGGGAGCGAAACAGGCTCTATATGATATAACAACTCTTTACTTAAAATAACTAAAAGAGCTCTAAAAGTTGGATCTTCCATATAGTCCTTTTATGTTCCCTCCAAGCCTACTTATTTCCTGAAAAATGGTTAGTTATACAACATCAGCTAAAAGATGAGTAAGGTTTAATATCTAGACATTCCAGGGTTTTCAGAAAATAGATACCTATTCAAGTCAACAGAGAAGTCATATACATATATGGATAGGAACTTGTAGTAAATAGATATATATTTTGAAATGAAAGTATATATATCACAATTGGATAGCTCAAAATAAAACGAATGCCACAAATCAAATGAGATATCTTTTTCTTTCAATCGTATCATTTTAATGGCCAAGTACACTCTAATACTGTATTCTTCTACCGTATTATTCCCCAAGAGTTGAGGGTCAATCGAACTAGTTCATCACAAAATTTTTTTAGGCCAGGCCAGCGATAAACCAGCTGGGAAGCTCAGTCAGTAAAGAGGTCCCTTAGGCTGAATCATACTTTCAATATTCAATATCATTTTCAGTACTTATTTTAATAGGTTTGTCTATATAGACAAATATAAACATATCACAATGGATCAATCATCGGTATCAGATGCATTTTGAAAATAAAAGAAGTTCACAAAATATATACAGTTTGGATACTATCATATAATTAAAATGCACAAGTAATGTCAGAGTACTCACCCAAAATGGAGGTCAAATTTAGTGGTATTGAGTCTTCGATCACACGTTAATATGATAAAGATTTAAGTACACATTCTAAGGTCCAGTTTATACTATACTTTAATAATAACTTCTTCTTTTAAAGGATTACTGAATCCCCATTTGTCAACTTTTAAAACTCATTCATCGTAATTGAAGAAATCAATTCATAGTCTTTCCTCATCAGTCGGTTCCCAGTAGAGATGGAGGGTCACACCAACACCACTTAAATACCATCTCATCTAGACAGAACATTTCCGGATTCATTCCCAATAGAGATGGAGGGTCACAGGGGCACTACTTAAATACCATCTCATCTAAACAGAACTTCATCGGGCCTGACTTTGGAATTACTTAAATCGGATTCCATAATAACGAGCAATTTCTTGAAAAATAATCATTTTTAAAAGCTTATAATTTCAAACAAGTTTACATATATTGAAAGTTAAATGAACTTGGATTTCTTCTAAATTTTATGTTTTGATTAGTGAATTCTTTAGTGTATTTTACCAGTATAACTACTAAGTAAAGCTATAAAATAATAAATTAAAATTATAAAGATGCATTATAACATTAAGATTACCTTAAGATGAATATCCCTAAGAACTTCTTCTTAAACGCTTCCACGCTTTACCTCACTACTTCTCTCTATAATTTTCAAGGAATTTGGTGTGAGTTTCAAATGATCCCCAAAGGCTATTTTTATAGTTTTCCAATGATATCCCAGCGTTGACACGTGTCCATGTTGACCAAGCTTTTACAATGGCGAGTCAGCGTTTACGTGTCATATAACAGAGGCGTCTTGCAATCTTATTTCACTGAACTGCGACACATGTTTTTGCTTCTCCTCTAACTATGACACGTGTTTTGTCTTATCCTCCAATGACAACACGTGTATGGTGGAGGTGTCAAAACCAAGCACGAGGTGGAAAGGTATTAAGGGTCATTTTGCACCTGACGGGCATTTTGGTTATTTCACACCATATATTTTTAATATTTCTTAAAGGTCCCTGAAAATATTATTTTTATAAAAGACCCCTTTTTATTTTTTATTTTTGTCCCTGAAACTTTCTTTATTAAAACCATTCTCTAAAGTTTCATAAAATTACATTTTCTACCCCAAAACTTATCACTTAGCTTAGGATGTGCCATAAAATCTCAATTTGACCCATTTTACCGTTGATTCTTCAAATTTAAAAACGGGCTTTGTCAAATTAAGAATCCAGAATATCCTATTTGTAATAATACAACATTTATCAGATAGTAAATGAGACGCAATTTCAAAAACAAACCGTATATGAGTATATGAAAATGGGGTCATTACACAGACTCACCCTCCTTCATGAATGCCCACTTGCTAGTCCCTTTGATACCCCTCTCCAGGTATTTAAAACCAAAGCTGACAATTAATTAGAGACCTTTTAGTCCTCGATGGTCTTCTCACCACCATCTTCCAAAGCAGCCTTTACTGCAACATCAACCTTAGACTGAAGAACATCGTCCTTGGCCTTCAGAGCCTTACTGTGATCCTTATTGAGCTGAGACAACTAAACGTCCCTCTTCTTGATGACCCCATTAAGCCTTGCAACCTCTACATTCAGAGTGTCTTTAACCTGCTCAGCCTCTTGACCCTTTTCTGTAAGGGGCATCTTCTTTAGAGTCCAATCAACAAAACCATGGAAAGATAAGACACCATGTAGAAGAAAATCAGATGTATAAACATATGAGTTGTAATTTCTAAAAATCTGATGTTACACTTGGGAGCAATTAGCAAAAAATAGATACCTGGATTGACTTATGGGGAGCAAAATCATCCAATAAAGGGACATCCAATGAGCGGAGGAAACACTTGTCTTTCTCAATCATTATTGAACCTATAGCATCGGCAACTTTCAAACTGTGGCCGATTAAGCTGCCTGAGATTTTTAGCTGAGATAGAGGAGGAGCCAAGGCATCGTCTGTGAAGATGGGGATGGCACGATCCATGGCCTAGGTCTTGCTTAGCCTCGTAGGCACTAGATTAGCTGTGGACTTCCTCTTTTTGTTAAAATCAGCCCCGGAGGTGCCGATGTTCTTTTTTTATGCCTGTGGTGGTGCACTCTTACCACCTCTCTTGTGCATGGGCTTCACCATACTAGGAGAAAACACAATAAAAAAATGCTTTTTACTACGGAGGGTTTTGAGACAGCTTAAATTTTAGTCCCTAAAGCATACATTTTGAGATGTGTAAAAAAATCCGTCTCAAAAACTAATATTATTTTAGACGGGTTAACACGACCGTCTTATAAAGTGAGGTTAATAAGACAGCATATTAAGAGCCGTCTCAAATAGCCAGCCTTAAGATAAGGCTGAAATAATTTAGTTTCCCACCTTTATAATTTTAACTCCCACCTGCATAGAAATGAAACCTCATACCAAAGAAAACAAAAAGGAAAAAGTAAAGCAGAAGCATTTTGTTTCTCTACCTAGACAAAAACTCACCCGCCTCGCTCTCTACCACCGTCGCTTGCCCTATCTCCCCATGCGCTCACTGTTGGTAAGTCGTGTTCCCCTTTCTTTTGGTTGTGGTGAGATTATGGTGGTGTAGGTTGAGGTTAAGTGTAATTGGAAATTATTAAGGTGAGATTTTATGGTTGAAGACATCAAATTAGTTTTGTTATATATTGATTATCAATTTCCTTATTTGGGTGCTATTAAAATGAAAGTAAAGGTAATATAAAATAAATTTGATGTCTTGTTGATGTAATTGATTAGTTATTGGAATAGTTGGAGTTTTTCTTATAGTAGAAATTACTTAGAATAACATAATGGTAATTTTTTCTGCATTATATGATAAGAACCCAACTTGACCACCTTCATTATGAGGTATAAAACACAAGAGCCAAATGTCAGTTTATACTTGGCAATATGGCATATGGATTTCTAATTTTTTGCCCTTAACGTTTACGAATATGTTTTATTTGGTATCATTAAGTATAGCACTAAATGATTTTATTTAAATGTTCTAGTTTTGGACTTTCTTGAAATTCCAAATCCCCATCCATTTACATGACCTACTTAAAACTAAAAAGATCACTAGAAATTTCATGTTTCTTGATAAAGAGTTAGATTTGGTAGGTTATGTTAAAATATTTGATTGAATTAATGCCAATTCATTTTCTCAAAAGGGTTGGATTTGTAGATGTCAATTTTATTTATCAAATCACTGACTTATATATAAACTTATTCATAATGGGATTTTAGGAAATCATAAAATATTGGGCAATTTCAAATTTTGGTTTTATAGTTAACTCATGGTTGTAATGTTTGAGTCTAGATATACCAGTGACCATGCCATGAATAAAGTATTGATTTTGGATTTTTTGTAAATACAATCCTTTTTATCAACAAGGTCTAGGTCATCCAATAGATTTTGGAATCTTTGTAAATAAAATCCTTTTTATCAACAAGGGTTAGGTCATCCAATGTGTTAATTTATGCTCGCACATTAACAATTTTAATGGCCTTTCCCCTATCTATGTTTAGGGAACCTTATAGAAAACATTATTTTCCGTGTATAAAAGTGCAAAAGAAACCCTCCTGAGATGTCTATTTTGCGAGAAATGTTTTGTTGAAATACCACAATTTGTTGTAAATGACCTTCTTCCTAGAAATCAAAGCATTTCAAAATCAAGAAGTGGAATGATGTTACTCTTTAGACTTGGGGTCCATTATAATACCTAACCCTAACTTCAATTTACACAAAATACTTGCATCATATGTTTGTAATTAATTGAGTTATTGAACTTTGATTGTCTAATGCACATATAGTTGTGGACAAATATGCTATTTTAAAGAATCATATTATGGATCTTCGTGAGTGTTTATAATTATAATTATTTTTTGTTACTTTGATCGTTGAATACCTTACGGGGATAAGGAAAGGCTAGATCATATAATCCAATGCCGTTTTCTTAGTTTTAATCACATTCCATAAACCTGTTAGGGACTTATGAAGCAAGGGCACTTGATCGGAGGTGACATACTCGTGTCGGACACTCTCATAGACATGAAAACCTTATGTCACCCCTATAACATGTCACATGGCATGTCAAATTGATTTGAAAGTTAAAAAAATCAAACAATAAATGTATTGTAGAGGGAGATCCTCAGTGGGGACCCTTACAAAGTATGAGGGGCACCAAAATTGCGTCTTACACTATCTTATCCAAATATTTGGCCATAAAAACCGGAATAATTCCTCTAATTTTATTGTTATCCCATATCCGTCGCCCTTTTGACATGTTCTTCCCAACCAAATCATATATTTATGATTTAAACCGCCACGGAGGACCCCTAGTGTAAACGTCATATAACTAAAATTCTAAATTAGTTAGGGGATGCTAATTGACACTTGTATCCCCCATCTATTATTGCCAATAGATGCAAGTGGGGCATACATCTCAATATGTACTTGGTAAGACTCATGTCATTGGGTCATAGTATCATATCATGGGGTCATGATGTACTTATGCGATTGATCAAGGGGAAAAAAGCTACTTATGTCCTTGTATAAGTGCTAGTGTCAGTGGGAGTAAGTTGGGATACGTGGATTAGCAAGCGGAGCCTAACTGTTAAGAGCACCCTATTTGTTCCCTAGGGATAAGGTGGCCACTAAAGGCCATCTACCAACTTCTATAAAGTAAATAACTTAGTTTTCATAGTCTTGATAATGGTACGACATTAAGTGTAGGGCATTCATTGATATAATGTACAAGTATATTGATCATCTAACTATACTCTCAGTGACATGTAATTTGGTGAGAATAATGTACAAGTCTTGATAACGGAGAGTGGATTTGGGATCTAACATAAATAATATCAATTTACAAACATATATTGAGATATATGAAAATTATATTATGAAAATTAGAACACCTATTATTAAATGTTACTTAAAAGATCAATGTGAAACTATGGACCTAACTAATGATGGAAACTTAGAGGACTACAATATCTAGTCATGTATACATCTGAGCTAGTATGGCACAAAAATTGTCATATTGTCTTTAATGACTGTTTCGCTCACACCCAAAATACCTCAGTTCTACCAACGAATTTCCTACACTTATGACAATCCAATACCAAACGACAGAAGAAATCAACTCCCAAGACTTGGTGTAACTAATAATCTTTAAATGGTATATGTGTACTTAGTGTAACTAATAATCTTTATATATTATAAAATGCACAACAATACTTAAGTATAGACTTCATCCAACTATGCCATGTGCCATATTTTTTATCCTCTCAATAAATACTCCATTTCTCTTTCCATTTCTTTTGGTTTATTTTTTCATCCTATATATATGCCACGTGCCATATATAGGGGGATGCCCTGATCCATCTTTTGGCATAAAAGGATGCCTTGCTCCCTTATGCTAATATCTTGTTGCTGGATCAATCACTCATGGATTGGAAATCAAAAAAGGGATGTCGTGCTCCATCTTACTCTGTTCTATCATTTTGAGGATTTCTTTTAGAATATCCATATTGAGAGTCACCACTTAGCTCTCAACTTTTTGTACCATACACAAATGAGTATGTATTGGTCTAGTGCTAAGAGGATTCCACCAAGGGATGCTGCTATTGCAAATGATTTTGATATGGCTATATATGTTTTATTATCCACCTGTAAGAATCTTTTGCATATTGCTCCTATTTCCTAAAAAACTTACTATTTCCATAGATTAAACGGAAGCCCAATAATGGCTATCCATACACCTGAGGAAATAAAGTTTGTTTTCGGCCATATAATTGATGTGGACCATTATTTCAGTTCCACAACGCAAGGGAGCCCTCATCTAGGACAGTTTGTTTGCTTATTTCAACAAATATGGGAACACCTACGTAGATGAAAGGATTTTTACCCTCATTGATACCTAAAATTTTAGTAACTGTGTTTCTTCTATGAGTGGAAATAGACCCCAAGTAGAATTTAATTTTAGCTTTGTTCATAAATTGACCATAAGCTTTGCCATAAGATTAATAAAATTGAGAAGTTTGAATAGAGACTTACTATCATCTCTTGAAAATATAATAAGATCATCAGCAAATAGGGAGTGAGTAATGAAAGAGCAGCCTCTAGGATGAGAGATGTGTTTTATTTTCTTGCGAGAGAAAATATTAGAAATCCCTTTGCTTAGACATTCTTCAGCAATACAGAATAATATAGGAGATAATAGATGTGATTCTCTAACACCACTACTATAACAGATGTAACCCATGGGAGAGCCATTAACAAGAATGGGTAGTTTGTTTGATTTAGTAAGAACATGTATCAAATGGATAAACCTCTGCTTGAAACCGAATTTTGATAAAACTAGAAGATAATCCCAATTAAGAATGTCAAATTCTTTAGTGATGCCCACCTTTAAGCTAAGATTCCCACCAAAAAAATTGTTTTCCATGATATTAAACCCTTCAGAGATAACTCCAATACATCTATAATACTTCTACCTTTGATGAAAGCATTTTATTGAGGGGATATGATTTTGAAAGCATTTTCGACTGAATTTCCTTGAGATTATTCCTAACCATATCAATATTAAATTGAACATGACCAAAATTGTTTTTAATCTAGATTTTGAGGTCTGTTTTAATAGATTTGAGGCTTTGGACAAGCTTAAACATAGGGCATCCAGATATATGAGAAGAATTCCAAGAAGAAGATATCACATTCATGAAATTTGGATGAGAGGTCCACGTAGCTTTGAATCTAAAAGAGGATGGGCCATTAGATGGTTCAAGGTAAGAGAGAAGGAGAGTTTAATGATTAGATATAGATCTAGGCAATACATCTACACAATAATTAGGCCAGTTATCAAACTAGTCTTTGGAGTGTAAAGTTCTAGCAAGTCTTTCCTCAACATGGTTAGATCCATAGTTTCCTCTAGCCTAATTAAATAGAGAGCCTTGGATATTAGGATAAATGAGATGACAAGCGTCAATAAAATCTTGAAACTCAGTGTATGAAGCTCTGGAAGGAAGATTTCCACCTATCTTTTCATGAGTTCCAAGGATACAATTGAAATTCCCATTGATCATAAAAAGAGAGGATATATTGGTTATATCCTTAGCCATATTTTACCATAGAGGTGTTTTATCAGCAGCGGTTGTCATGGCATACACAAAGAGATAATGAGAATGCATTCCATCAATCTAGTTAGAGATTGTGACATTTTGACCAGACTTGGAAACAATAGTAGTGCTAGCCACATTAGAAGAACCAAAGATCCATATATTAGGAGACAAATTATCTCTAATATTCATTGAAATAATACTAAGGCCTAAAGAAGACTAGAAAGAAGAAGAAATGCAATCCAAATCAATCATAGGCTTAGTAATCCCAATTAAACTTGGATTGCGAGCCTTGCAAAGGTTAGAGAACTCATCTTAAGAATTTGAGTTCCCTAAGCCTCTTATATTCTAGAATAGAATCTTTGTGAAAAAGTGTCAATCCCACTACTTTGGTTGGGGTACGGATCCCTTATTTGAATTTTTTTCTTGGTTTCCTTAAGTCTTTTTTAGCTGACTTAGACAGGACAACTGTGAAATCATCGCATTAGATTCCTTGTATAAAGAATTGAGAATTTTTAAGTCATGGTTAATTGGATTATCCTCTTCATACTACAAAATGTCCTAGATGAGGGCTCCCTTCCTTAATTTTGGAGTTGATATTTCCATTCATTTAAAACCAATCCGAGCATCACTTTTGAGACCATTATTTCAGCAGCTCGACATTTGTTTGTTTGTTCAAATTCCTTTCAGCAGTTCACAGGAAATGACTTTTAGAGGTTGAAAACAAGTTATAACCTGACTTATTTTATTTTATTTTTTCAGATTAAGATTCTTATTTTCAATCAATGACGCATACAGTGATAACATACATGCATTTTGCTTTTGTAACATGAAGAAATTGAGTAGTTTTAGCATACATACACATTGAGCAAACCAGGTATCCCCCATAAGTAATAGTCATAAAACATTGTGGACTTAGATAAGAATGATTCTTCCAAACCCTCACGACGGTAGGAGTCTCTCCCTTCTTCCCTTGCAAACCTAAAAGTTTTATGGCACCACGGATGAGCTTCCGTGATTATCCCATATCCTCTTTGAAAACCATATATGTTGCAGCTATCTCTGATGTGATATCGGAGCAAATATCACATTGTGTCACAGGCCTCTTATAAACCACGTCTTCGGGGCGCGTCCATCAATGATAATCATTAGGGGTTGATACTCTGCCCCAACCTCTGCATATATAACAGATAAATAAAATATAGAATAGGAAGTGGGGAACAATGGATTAATTGGAAATTAGAAAAGAGTATACCTGATCCAATCTATTCATATAATATAAATGAGTATACCCTGACCAAAAATACTGTAATTAGAACTTAGCATGTATAATCATCTATCCAAAAAAACATAGCAAATATAATCATCTAATAAAGAAAAAAAATCTATCGTAATCCTACTCTTACTTTTACATTTATGTACGTTGAAAAACTCAATGCATTTCACAGAGCAATGGTGTAATTGTCGATCGGATGAAGGGGAAGATGCAGTTAGTGGTGGGGATGTGTCATAGTCACCGCAATGCTGGTAACCACGAAGTCCATGATAACGAGAAAGACAGAAACAATTGAGAAAATCACATTACGAATGACCTCCCTCTTTCGCTTCCCCATCCGGCCCATAACGCAGAACTCTGACTCATCATTGGTGGCCTAGATTTCCATTGTTCTGAGCAAATGAATATTGATGATGCTCCAGATTGAACCCACACTCGATTGTTGCGTATAACCCCAACTCTATAACCTTTGGTAGTTCACTTGGGTTTAATCATGGAGTAGTCTACAGAATACATTCCTGGGAAAGTATTGATGTATGTAATCTCTTCAACGATAGTAGAAATGCCACCGCACTTAATCCTTTTGATAATATATTAGCAATTTTTTTTATTTTTTCAATTCATTATTAAATTCTTCAGTTGTATTAAATTATGCTTATGCCCTTCAAAATTGAAGAGGTCAGCTATGTAGTTGCTGATTGAGTTTAATTGTATCTATTTTACTGTCATCATTGATGATAATATTTTAGTGTAACTGGATGTCAATATAAGCACTATAATGACCTATATCATCATAACAAGTCCCATACAAGTAGGTTAGCTAAGTGACCATCGTTTTGGACATCTTATCCAACACCACATGAGGAACACCAAAGGCCTATGAAAGAAAATAATAATGTGTCACGAATCAAGTCCCAAAGCAAGAATCAAAATAAAAAAGGTCTTCTTGAGATACCAAACATCCAAAAAAGGGTCTTCTTGAGATTTCACTCATTTTTAAGCTTATCAAACCTTGAACTTATCTTGCTACGTGAACTAAACTGGTATGCATACCAGCTACTTGAACTGGTCTACTTCATTGAACTATTGTGTACTTGACCGATATGGTACTGATGTTGCTAATTGCTACTTGCATTTACTTGATATCATATATATACTTATAACATATACTGTATATCCAGTAGCTATCCATAAACTATATGAACCGAACTAATATGGGATTGATGTTGCTACATACATTGAGATTGATAACTGATACTTTAATTCAAACTTATCATTTATAATTGATAGTTGCTACTGAACTTGTATACCTGCCTTTAATTAGATACATGAACTGGTGTGCCTTGCTGAACTATTATGTACTTGAATTTACTGAATTTACGTGATACTTACTACTTGCTTCTTGAATTTACTTGATAGAAGATACATAGTTATATGTGACTGATATGAACTGAACTGATATGGGACTTATGTTGCTACTTTCTACTTGAGTTTAGTTGATTGGATACATGAAATGGTGTACCTGCCGTTAATTCTATAGGATTTAAGTATGCATACCTCCAAGCATGGTATTGATAGTAGTAGACTACTAAATTTATTGGATATAATTTTTTTCATTGGGATTGATAGCTGCGTTTCTTAATTGATATGGTCTTGATACATGAACTGGTATCAATCTTAATTTATAATTGATACATGAACTGGTACAACGGCCTTTAATTCTATAGGCGCTTCATTTTGAATATTGGTAGGTGTATTTAAATATTATATAGGAACTAGCATACCAAGTATTTTGAATATTGGTAGCTACCTTAAATTCTATAGGAACTGGTATACTATGTATTACTACTTGCTACTTGAATATTATGATCCAAGTATAACTGGTATTGGTAGCTGTATTTTGAACTGGTACTTGAATATTATGATCAAAGTAAATGTGCTAAGGATCCATATCGTTATTTTAAACTGATTTTGAACTTTGACTTGATTCAAGAATAACTATGATTTTATCTAAGTATAACTATGATTTTGAACTGATCCGTATCTTTATTTGTTGAACAACTATGGAGCATAGTCGAAATCGCGCCCCATTTCGATTGCCAAAACCAAACACAATCAATATGGAGCGACAATCATCGCAGTTTGAAGTGAACCAAAAGAAATCGCATTTGCGATGGAGTGAACTAATGGACCAACTACCGTGACTTCCGAGCCTAAAGGAAGCAACATTGCCAAAACCGCCACATGTACTTCCAAATAGAACTCGGAAACTATATTGAAGAATACTTTATAGTACTCAAAACTAAATTTCAATTCTAATTATGGGATGAAAACCCTTTTGTTTATTTTACACCTCTTTTCTAATTTTCCAACTTCTACTTTGATTTCATTTTTCAATCCATGGACCATAGTATGATTTTAATAGGTTTGAATTGGGGCAGCCTTTGGTATAGCAGATGGAAATGCATAGAAACAGCCTCTAAGTGTTAAATAGTTAAATTAGCTAGATTTTTAGTGTTTGTTCTTATTTTATATTTATGTAATCATAACATATTTGGAGCTGGTTTTTGTATTGGGTTTTAAACAAGTATTGTCCAAGTATCTAAATCAAGTTAATGTTTCTCGATTTTTTCTAGAACCATAGCTAGTTGCGTTTTGTATCCCATTTGTTGCATGAAGTTTATTATCCCACGAGGACTTGTTATTTGTATACTTAAGCCTTTTACCGTTGGAGCTTATGCATTTATTTTATTGAACAAAGACCTTGTCGCTTAAGTCCTCTTTAGTCTTTCTCTCAACCACAAATAGGGGTGAGATATATTCAAGTTAAATTTTGTTTATTATGTTGTCCAACGATAAAAGAAATAGTAATGTGTACTGTTATTTATATTAGTTGTTTAGAAAGTTATGGCTATTTCTGTCGTTGTCTTTGAGTTAATTTTTATGTTTAAACATGTTGGTTTTCATGAATAAATAAAGGAGATTCTGTCGAATTTTTTAAAAAATATTAAGTATTTTTAAAAGTAAATAATATGAAGATATACAAATTTGATAAGGTTTTTAAATATTTTCATCTATAGGAACTATTAAAAAAATTACTTCATTGTTTAAGGTAACTGACACTTAATAAATTTATTGCAGGTGAAAACCTGTTGTGGGCAAGGCAAGATATTTGAGTCGTTTTGCTAGAGGTCGTATGCTTGAAGATTGCGAATTTACTCTGCGTACATTATTTTATGTTAGGGATAGATGTTTTCTATGTATTTTTTCTAATGAGATGAGTGAAATTATATAGAGAGATCTATGTTGGACACAATGTTTAAATTATGTATTTTTTCTTTGTATAAACTTTAATTATAATTGAATGAAAAACTATATGTTATATGTTGAAATGGGATGCAAAATATTTCATATTGTTTTTAAGAGGTTTTGTTTATAATTATATAGAGTATATTATGGATTGGATGAAATTATAATTTTGGTGCCAAAATTATTAAAGACTGCTTCTTTGCCGTCTCAAAAGGGTTCCATAAATGGTGACCTTTTGAGACAGTTAAGTTATCGTCTCAAAAAACTCTTTGGGGACGTATGCTGTCATCTCTAAAAATAACTTTAAAAGAAAGTTTTTTACCCGTCTCAAAAGGGTTCTATATGAAATGACCTTTTGAGACGGCACATTTCTCGTCTCAAAAACACTTTTTGAGACGGCAAAAGCCGTCTCAAAAAGCTTTTAAACGGGGGTCTAATACTACGCCTGTTTGCCATCTCAAATGGCATCACAAAAGGCTTTTAAGACATCAGGATGACTTTTTGAGACGGCTGGAGTATCGTAGTAAAAAGTAATTTTTTTGTAGTGAAGCATCTCCCAAAGCTCGTCTGAAATACCGGCTGGACACTGTGCAAGAAAAGTTCCTGAGTTAGTCAGTCAAAGGTCAGAAATATAAAAGGTATGACTTGGGTAGGAGGTTGAAAACTTGCAAAGCTCTTCTAGGGGACCACACCCCAAACCTGTCTGAGATAGGTAGTAGGGGGTCATCAGATGCTCATATTTAACAAGACGACTATTATCGCCGTGATTACAAAGGTCCCAATGTTCTTGAGATTGTCCTGTCTAAGTCCAGGGTCAACTTCGGCAACAAGAGAGACCTTCCCCCATCTCAGAGGGTTCCTTGGAACCGATATTCCAGAAGCCTTGTCAGAACCAAATTCCCATGATCTGAAAACAAAGAAGTACCGAGGTTTGCAATTGTGGTTTGAAGTTTAGGTAACCAAGAGCATTTTCTTCTCTGATTTCCTTGCTAAGAAGTGGTAATAGCTAGGGTGGTTTTTAGCAGATGATGGAACATAACAACTAGTGAAAACTCTAACTAGAAGATTTGAGTGATGGACATCCCTCCAAAGGATGATGGCCCCAACCATAACCCTTCAAGCATTAGGGGATAGTTGGGAAGGGGCAAGATTTATGTAGGAGAGTATAGCTCTGATGGTTAGGTGAATTGTAAGATGAAAGCCCAACTTAATCATCTTCTTATAAACCTAGATTTCTCCATCTCGGCCATCGAAGGCCCTCTCATCCTTCAGAGGTTTTTTGATAATGATTGAAGAATCTATGGAGTATAGGTGCCTAAAAATCAGGGTATATGACCTTTAGTGGTGGAGGAAAACTTGGCCTGAGGGTAAAGGCCTCAACCTCATGAGCTTCCTCCTGGGATAGTTCTATCTTGCTAATCTTCTCAAAAGTCTTCTCATGAAGAGATGGGAATTCTTCTATAAGTTGGTACAAGGGTCTGAGCATATGGAAGACGACACTAAACTTATGAGAAAGATAGACAAACAACTTGTTCAATCTAAACTAAAGATTAAACTAGTAATCTAAAAGGTTTTCACCAAGAACTTCAAGAACCTTTAAGAACAGAGTCACCGGAGAAGACGACCGGAGGTTCATCGGAGACCTAAAATAAAATAAGTTTGTGGCTAAATCAACTTCAGAGAAACCTGAAATGGCCCTAGAACCACTCAACCATTGCTATCCTACCCCTACAGCTACCTAACAATGGAAGAAACCCTTGCCAGAAAAAAGAAAAAGTCGCCGAAAAATCTTAAACTATGAAATGAAAGTTTAACAAATGAAAAGCAAGGTCGAAAGAATTGCCTGACTAATCGTGAGTGAGGGAGGAAGAGGTTGGGAACCAAAGGAAACCTTGAATCGCAACATAGAAATGGAAGGTTTGATATAGTGGCAATAGCAAAAAGGCTTAGGCAGGAGAAAATTACAAGAATACAGAGAAAATGAGGAAAAAGGAAGGATTTAAACCTTCTCAATAACGAGGCTTAATTCCCAATGCCCCCATCATTACCTTTGGAAACCTAAAGGGCGCAGTTAGAATTATAAATACCTTGGGGAATATGTTAGTCACTTCAATGAGTGACATATGTGAGGGAATCACCTCGTGCCCCAAGGGACTAAAGGAAACTAAGCCTCGGCCTGTCTTACCCCTCAATCACCTACTCACATAGGTGAATAAGGGCTAGGGGTTATTGATATGCCCAAAGTGCACCCTCTTACTCGGAGCCACTAACCTCGGCCTGCCTCATAGCCGAGTTGACAAGAACCTCTACTACCATCAGAAAGGTCATATTCTATAAAGTTCGGCTCTCCACTACCAACCTCGGCTCTGCAGCAGCCGAGGTCATTAGCGCCTTATGGGGACATGTTATTGCCAACCTCATACTCTTCATCAGCTGACGTTGTATCCCACCTCATACATTACTTCGGCCAGGCCAAGGTCATATTGATGATTGAGAGGATAAAGCAACAACATCGGGCTTCAACAACCTCGTACTCGACCTGGCCGAGGTTACATCAATCAAGGAAATAAGACCGAGATTACGCAAGCATATGGAAGACTTCAAATGGAAATTCAGTTATAATCGAATCATTCCCCTCACGTTAGGGAATATTACAGTCATCATTATCTACATAAGTTCAGCTAAGTGTTGTCATCCTATTGGTTCGATCCTCATGCACATACTTATTGCATGCTTAGGGGATACATTACACCCCTCAAGCATTATATATAGAGGTCTTCCTCTACCTTGTAAGGGGATCGATAATTGCAACCCTAGCTAAAACTCTGTGGGTTTACACAGTAGATAGAGAAAGCTTGAGAGATTGTATCAATAGCCATTAGTGCCTTCATCTAGTGAAGTTACTCACACACTCATAGTGGAGGTAAGCCTGATTGGCTTAACCACTTATATACCAGTGTTCATCCTCTTCTCCTCAGCTCCTTCTATTAGATATTTACTCTTGTGATGCCATTGTTATTACTAGTTTAAGCTTATCAACACCTCATGCCAGTGGTGCTATTTATAGCATCATCAGTGTGTGTTGATGATATGCTGACTAAGAGCAAAAAAGATGTTGATCATATGATCGACCTCATCCAGACGTATGATCAATTGGAAAAGCACTATATGAAGTTAAATACGACCAAATGCATCTTCAGAGTTCAGGAAGGGGAATGTTCCTCGGGTATATAGTAAATCATAGGGGCATTGATGTTAATCCAGATAAGATCAAGGCCTTGATAGAAATAAAATCCTCGACCGGTAAAAAGGATGTTCAAAGGCTAATAGGGCGCATAATAACACTCAACAGATTTGTGTTTGGAGCAACAAATAAATGTTTTCCATTCTTTAAGATACTCAGAAAAACCTTTGAATGGAATGAAGAATTTGAAAAATCCTTCTTGGAATTAAATAAGTACCGGAGAGCACCCCCACTACTCTCCCGACCAGTATTGGGAGAAAAGTTGTATTTGTATCTGGCTGTATCTGAATTAGCTCTTAGTTTTACCTTGATCAGGGAGGAGAATGAAGTTCAAAAGCCAGTTTATTACACTTGTAAAGCTTTTTGAGGATCAGAAGCCAAATATCCCTTAATGGAGAAGTTATCATTGACCTTAATTGGGGCTAGTAGACGAATAAATCCATATTTTCAAGCTCACACCATAGCAAGCTTTGCATAAGATAGAGAAATTCAGGAGATTGATGTATTGGGCTGTGGAGTTAGGGGAATATGACCTTGTATACAAACAAAGGTTTTCTGTAAAATGCCAAACTATAGTTGATTGTATTGCGGAATTCACTTACCTAGATATCCCCGAGCAATAAGGGACTCCCGCCGAGAAATATTCAGAAGTCATCAGACCTACTGGAGATATACCTGACCAACTTCAAGCAAGAGAAACTACAGAAGAAGTTACCACTGATCAACAAGAACCCTCCAACGAAATACAAGAGATGAAAAAGAAATATGAGGAGGTAAAGGATAAAATCTTCCATAAAGGGATTTTGACAAACCAAGCGTTTGACAATAATATTCCCATATGTATCATGTATATTGATGGGTCATCCCGTATAACTCGATGTGGAGCTGGAATCCTTCTCAATACTCTAGACGAAATAGATATAGAGTACGCTTTACGACTATTATTTTAAGCCTCCAATAATGAGGCAGAGTATGAAGTTGTGATTGTTGGTTTAAATGTAGCTAAATCACTGAATGCCTAACAAGTTATGGTATGCAGTGATTCACAGTTGGTGGTAAATAAGGTGTTGAACTTATATGCAGCTAAAGGAGAACTGATGTCCAGATAGTTAGCTAAAGCTTTGGAGATAATTTCCACTTTTCTAGCTTTCCAGATGATCAGAATTTCAAGATTGGAAAACGTTTGAGCAGACGCACTTGTTCGGCAAGCTTCAGCAACTAGAACTGAGCTGTGAATAACTATTCCTATCGAGTTACTTGCTAATAGGAACATTGATGAAGATCTAATGGTTAATTTTATTGTAGGTTGATATGGGTACATGTTGGATGGATCCCATAAAATCTTATATTAAAGAGGGAATTCTACTAGCCGATCTACTTGTAGCTAAGAAGCTAAAATACAAAGCTGCGAGATATGTGCTAGACAATGGTGTGTTGTATAAAAGAGGATTAACTACCGATCTACAATGATGTGTACATCCAGCGAAAGTAAATAATTTTATTGAGGAAGTCCATGAAGGTTCCTGTGGAGCCCGTGGAGCAGGGAGAACTTTATTGCGAAGAATCAACACACAGGGGTATTACTGGCCAACTATGTAAGGAGATTGTACAGCTTTTTCTAAGAAGTCTGATAAGTTCCAGAGATTTTCTAGCATACACAAAACTACAAAATCTCTCCTAACACCAGTCACTTCACCTTGGCCCTTTGCTATATGGGGAATTGACTTGGTTGGGCCTCTGCCGACCACCCGAGGAAGGTTCAACTACCTGGTTGTAGCTGTTGATTACTTTACTAAATGGGTGGAAGTTGAACCCTTGATCAATATGTCATATGAGAATGTATATCATTTTATTTGGAAAAATATCATTTGTAGGTATGTCTTGCCCTACGCCATAATCACTGATCATGGAACACAATTTGATAACGACGAATTTGCTAATTATTGTACCCAATCAAATGTCCAAAAAATCCACTCTGCTCATGGACACCCTCAAAGCAATGTCCAAACAGAGGTAACTAATGGAACTTTATTGAATGGGTTAAAGAAAAGATTGGAAAATGCTAAGGGGAATTGGATCAATGAACTACAGTGTATCTTGTGGGGATACTGAACAACCCCTAGAACAGCTACTGGAGAAACTCCCTACATGTTTGCATTTGTACTGAAGTTGTGATTCCTGCCGAGCTAGGTTTACCTACTCACAGAGTTCTTAAATTTAATACACCAGTCAGTGATTTGATGAGAAGGCTAGACTTGGACATGCTGGAAGAGGTATGTGAAGATGAAGCTTTAAGGAATGCACCCTATCAATAATGGACTTCACATTTTTACAACAAGTGGGCGAAGCCGAAAAACTTAAAAAAAGGTGATTATGTTTTGAAGCATGTAATTTAGGAGAACAATAAGCTTGAAACCAATTGGCATGGGACTTATCGCATTATAATAGTCATCCGACCAGGCACATATCTAATTGAGACCTTCGAAGGTGAAGAGTTCAAGAATCCCTGGCATACAGAACACTTGAGGAAATATAATCAGTGATGTAATCATGTTGTACTCAGTTCATTTCAAAATTAATGAGAATATGATTTCCTCAAATTTGTTATGTATTATTTTCGGAGTACTAATGTAATACACTACACAACCACCAATACAAATGTTAGTCGGTATCAATAAAAACACCAATAATGTTGGTCGGCATCAACAAAGGGACCAACAAAGTTGGTCGTCAACACAAACCACCAACAAAAATATTGGTCGGTATCAATAAAAACACAATTAATGTTGGTCATCTTCAATAAAGGTATCAACAAAGTTGGTTGTCAAAAACTCATGCAAGGAAAAATTGTAAGTCCCAAATGCTTGGTTAACGAAGACCCGAATGAATAATTTTCATCTAAACTGGGCTAAAAGATGGATAAATATTCCACTCTCGCCTGGGAACCAAGGTAAATAATGTAATTACACAAAATTTAAGGTACATTAGTAGAACCATGGTGATGCATTGGTAATTAGTATAATACTTAGGATAATCCTAAAGACATCAATAGAAAATTGAGGTACATTAGTAGAACCATGGTGATGCATTGGTAATTGGTATAATAGTTAGGATAATCCTAAAGATATCAATAGAACCGGTGAAAAACTAAATATTAACTAAAAGTTGATCCATTCACAGTCAAAGACTAAGAAGACATTTATATACGGAGATTAAATAAAAGTTGATCCATTCTGTAACACCCTGCCTAATTAAATACCAGGTTGCGACTCGTTTATTAAATTAAACAAAATATACAGTTGGTTCATTCTCAGCATCACTATCGCAAAACACATTTTCTTTTTAAAATAACTCACCCAATACTTAATTAAGTTAAGTGTTAAAAATATTTTCCATGATTAAAAATAGTTTGAAACGATTACCACAATACTGAACAATAATAGAGAAGTCTCATAACACAACTCAATAATGAATAACAAGATTAAATGTAACTGGATAAAACTTCCTAGTTTAAAACGTCCAACACCATTCCAACAAAACCAAAATGAAAGTACCAACATAAACCCAATACAATATCTGAAAAGGTAAATGAAATACTATAATCCTGGGCAACATGCCCTAAATGAGGAAAGTACTAAGACATAGGAATCAAAGAAATTAAGCATCTAAACAAGTGTGCATCTCCACGAACAACAACTCATGATTAAACATCCATACCCTAAGCTGCACCTCCCTGATGCTGGGCACCTTTTAATATAAATATAGTAGAGAAGAGAATATGTAAGGAAATGGGTCAGAGACCAAACTTAAATGATTTTAAAATAGCAAGTGTTTAACAAGTGCAATAAATCATTTATTATGTACATGTTAGACCGTAGGCTCTCACTTGATATTATCACATCTCATCTAAAGTGCGTATCCGAGTAACTTCCTTAACTAGTGTCCACGACATGATTCTATCCCATATAATAACCTCGTATGTCCCATACCATACGTATTATAATTAATCACATTCTATTCTCTTTAATATGAAATTGATTTTCCAAAGTCTTAGGATTAAGTACTCTTTTACTTACTTAAATTCAATTTCTTTTATTCACAGTCAACTTCAATATCACACAGTAGATTGAATTATAGTAAATATATTCACCCTATAATATATACTAATATATAACCTCCCAGTCATATCTGCGGTGCAGGCACACTCTTCTATCATGACCAGTTACAATTCTCATTGTCTAAAGGACAAATGGTTCGGTGTCTTCCCCGGAATAATAAAAACATAGCACACATATGTTGGAGGCGATCATACACCCATACCAAATGGGTCACGTACATATCCACATTCCCATTCAACCGTCGAAACTATCAATCTCACTGATAGCACATATCCAAGGTCCTATTCTCAGGGTACAAATCTAAAAATGCTCCTAAATTGGGCGCACAAGATAAGACCGTCCACAACACGAAACCTCCACCTCGATAGCAACCAACATAGGTATGTCATATAAATAATAAACTATACTATAGGTATACATCCACCGATATATAATAACAAAAAGGTATTGACACAACCATTAGATACTTCCCATACGTAGTATTATCTAACTCCTAAATCCTACATATTTCATATTATGACTTTACTACTTAATTTATTATTCCCGAGCCTATCTCACTTCCCGACGATTAAATAAGTTTTCTTTGATATATATATTCAGTAAGAATTTCACTTATACCCTACTGGTACATGTCATCATACTCCTCGAATTATTGCGAATTAATCTCATCATTAATTAGAATTATATTTGATAGAACCTATTCTCTCATAACCGTATATTATTTTACTTAGGTTTATTCACATAGGGACTTAGAATTTTCTAGGTGATTCAAATGATTCCCTACCTACTGGTCCTATCCTTAATCTGAATAAAAATTATCCACAGCCCAAAATGTGAATTTAACAACCGTAATTCATTCGATTAATTAACATAATTCTCTCCAATTTAAATCCCAAACATAATAACATAAATCCGGGTTTTAGCTATGGCCTACTGCCCTTCCATAAATCCAATTATGTTCAAATAATAATCACTAAAAGTAACTAAAAGTTTTTTGATTAAAACAAGAATTGAAAAGGAATAAGTTCATCAATTCTGGAGAGGTTGATCGATCGATGATGAGGGGTCGATCGATCGATCACCCAGTTATCAGCCCAAATTTTTGTAACTTTTGTTCTACAGGTTTCCCAACTTTTGATCATTCATTTCGCTATTTTAATGTCCCAAATTCCTTATACTTCATACCACATGATATAGCAATATATTTAAATGATTTCTAATGTTCTAAACAACTTAGAATCATCAAGATTTTGGATTAAAGTGTATATATTTCATATTTTTCCAGACAAACTAAAATATATGATATCTCAAGAATCAATCCTATAACGTTCTTAATTTCTCCAACATCTGATGTTTATTTCGTGAATTAATGTCTTCTAACAACATGAGATTAATCCTACACATCTTTACATTCCAGAAATTATTTAACATCAACTAGTTTATCTAAAAAAACATGTACTTTCTCCTCATTCCTAATTATCCTAACGTGGATATTATACAAAATAGATTGAAATTATCAAATAACTTGCCTCTACTGAAGAACTGATCCTTAGGGGATGAATGTTCATTGCTGGTTCTCCCTTCTCCAGTCAACCTCTGGTGGTGGCTGAAGGTGGTGACCCTTAGCTCTTGGTTTTCCCACAAAGACTCTTCCTTTCCCCCAGAGAACTCCTCACTTTATCTCAATTTCTTTCTCTCTAAGTTTGTAGAATGATGTCGAAATGAGCTGGCCCTTATGTGTGTTTCAAATAAAACCAATTTTTACCAAAACTTATCCAACTTTTAATATACACCAAACCAAGTTGTGAAAATCAAATTCTTACTTTAAACCAATTTTATCTTGATTAATCCTAAACATGCATCTAGTGATTAAAGCAAGTAAAGTAAAGTAAAGAATAATCACAATGCCGGATGTATGAGGAAAAAACCCCAACTGGGAAAACAGCCTCGGATGGCCCAAACCAGATAATCACTATTAACAAAGGTTTTACAAAGATAGATTAGCCTTACTCAATGACTCGATCCCCACGGGTCTTGATGTTCCTTCTGATATTTTACCATTCTTTAATAGTGTCCACATATAAATTTCGTCTTCCATGATACCTGTCCATAATACACGCGTCCATGTATGTCTCGGTGTCCACCGAATGACTTTGATTTGTCTACGATGTTGAACAATAAGTCGTTCTCTTTTATTCATCGCAAAACCCTGATGTTCAATGGTAGAACAAACCTTCTTGGTGCTATAAGATCACATAAACATATAAAAAAGATAACTCGGATCTTTGCAAACTCTAAGGATATGTTTAACCTTTGTAAACCTTAGAAAATATGTGAAAAACTCGTTGTGGAATGTAAACAGTTTTTCCAAAATGCACACTTAGGAAACTTTAACGGAAACACTCTTTAAATAAGAATTAAATGCCTCCTCAAAAATAGATACGTTTGAACGAGATGGGCATGTCGTTCGCGTGACATAGCCATCTCGCTTGAACGATGGACAAATATCGTTTGAATCACAGTCCTGCCAGTTTGACTTTTTTAACTTTTTGTTTAAAACGTCTCTTCCAAAAGAGATCCAAATAAGTCAAACTCTATTTCGAGTTTATCAGAATAAAACATAGTGTAAACCATTTAAAACACTTTTAAAAAAATTTAAAATATTTTTCTTATAAAATTACATCCTTATCTTTTATAAAAACAATTCTGAGCACCATTAATTATACACATTCCTACCTGTGTGATCTCAGAATGCATATAACTTTGAAGACGAGTAAACTTTCACCAATTAAATTTCGGCATGATTAATTCTTTGAAGCTTTAATGCAACGTCTTCAATTTCTTTTAATACGTCATAGACCAAGTGGGATCGTGACAAAATAAAATCTCCTTTTACATATTACAAACACAATTTTGTTCACGAAATTATGTCAAAACAATACAGGGACTCAATTGAAAATTTATGTCCTTACAAATCTCACCCTTTGACTATTGCAGGACAAAACTAAACCTCTGAAATGCCTAAGTTGGGCCGTCAATCCGTATGACGCCTAAATCCTATCCCATAAACCCAAAATCAAAAATTACAAGACACAGACTAGTATATGTAGCACCGATATGCATAAACTGTCTGAATGTGATGTAGACTTGAAATCTCGAATCGCTGAAGCATACATACACACATGAAAAAGACAAACAAATACCAAGAGAAGTATGGAGGAACAAATGAAACCAATATATATCCAAATGATATCAAACAACAATAGATACCAATATGAATAATCCCTGAAAAATCATTTGTTAAACAATTGAGCAACAATATGATACAAAATTTAAACTACCAATTTGTAAACTATGTAATCCAAAACATGCTCAAATACCCCCTACGTCACATACATATCTCCCCCTTTTTGTCTTGAACAGACAATCCGGTGAAAAGATATAAAATCAGTAAACCAATGAATCACAAAAAAAATATATCAAACTAGTCATGTGTGATAAACAAACTATACGCAAAATACCCATTTTGAACCAATATAACCTGCATATAAACCAGTCAGTCCAGAAAACTTCCAGCAGTACCAAAAATATACCAAAATAAACAGGGACTGCAAACCAATCACAAGCAATAAATTAGGTTGTCATTCGAACGAGCCAGGGAAGTCGCTCAAATAAAACGAGGACTTCTCTTGAATGAAGTATAGATGTCGTTCATGTGACATGGAGATGTCATTTGAACGACTTCTCGAGACATGCCAAACATTCACATTTCCCATAAATATCTTATATTTTTTCCCAGTGATAAAAATTCTTGAAAAAAATCAGTGGAAGTGCCTGACAGCAGCAAAACATTGCTAAAACAGTAAGCTTTTAACACCAAATGCAAAAACGCATAAAAATTAAAAATGCGAGTTACATGCAAACATTGTACCGATGTGCTCAAACGTGGAAATGGAATGTATGGGCGTGAAACTACAACAAATGAGTCACAATTCCAACACATCGAAAGTATTAAGAAGCTCTAATTGTTAGCGATAAATCATCAAACTTTATCATAGTCATATGACAATAAAAGTGTGAGCTTAATAAACTAAACATACTACATGCACACAAATCCAAAAGTTTGACGATTCTACAAATAATAGCGCGAAATTGCAATAGTTTAACATTAGGATTTGTTGAGCAAACCTGTTTAAATTTTATCTAACCAAACTCCCTCATAAACATATATTTTTTTCACGTTCTTTTGAGGTTTCTAGCATTATCAACTTAGAGAAAATTTTATTGGCTCTTTTCTTAACATACTGTCTTTTCTTTTTGGGCTCTTTCAAAAGGTGACTTTCACGACGAGTTAATTTTGAACTCTCACAGCCCTTTCCCGTGAATCACTCATCATATTTTCAATTAGGTACCAATTCAAATCCTCGCGGTTAACGATTCTAACATGCACACTTCTCCTTAAGTATACTTAAGCATAGATGACAAGATTGAGATAAGAACGCCTCACCAAATTTAAATATGCAAGAGAAGTCAAACATCCATATAAACTCATGCATGTGTGCAATGTTGGCATATATACAGAGTCGAATTAGAATGCATATCAACTTCGAAACAACCCCATATAAACAATGGTTAAGATCATTATAAGCATCGATAATAATGACCAAATGTCCTAGCCACATGGATAATGAAACGATGGGGGTCCAAGCACACTAATATGCCACAACAAACATGAAACTCAAAAACAAAAAACTAAAATCTTTTTGGATTTTCAAACATTTTCTCAAAACCCAATCTTTTTTTATTTTTCAAATAAGACTCAAACAAGTGAAAAATAAAATACAAAAGAGATAAACATGTCATAACACTATCAAATTATAAATCATGATGCAAGGGCTAGCGTATGACAAAACATGCAAGATACTATCCATAAGAAATAACAAGAGATAAATCATGTGCATGAATGTGAGAATCAACCAATGAAGCATTTAGCATCTCCAAAACAGATTTTGCTAACCCAAAGCGGTGTATAACTAACAAAACGGGTTTTAGGAACTGACAGGACACTACTTTTAAACTTTCTAGGGTCTTTTCTAAGATCAAAACAAAAACTCCTAAGGTGACCTTTCCTACCACAATGCAAACATTTGAAAACACAACGAGGAACGAGACCTTTAGGTAGACATTTTCTAATCCCCTCGGATTTGGTTGATGCTCTAAAACAAACTATGGTTTTGGATTTTACATTCGAACTACTAGAATAAGATAAGCCGCTACCATCACTACTCGAGTGATTTAAAACATTTTTTAACTTCAAAACTTTCGACTCAAGCAAATGATTAGACTCCTCAAAATTTTGGGACTCCTTCTTTAAATTTTTCAATTACCCCTAGAAGATTATCTCGCTCCCCCTCAATATGAGAAAACTTATCCCTTAGAGTCTTTTCTCGTGCCACAAAATCATTAATCGAATTATTTTCCTCAACGGCACTAACCCTAGAACTACTCAAATCCTCTAACTCTTTTTCTAAAATGAGAACTCTATCATCACTCCCCTTTTTTCCCAATTTCAATATATTAAAATCTTTAAACAAGGAACTAAACTTCTCACGACAAATATCTCTTTGAATTTGAAACGTTTGCATATATTCAATCCTATTTTTGAAAACGGAATTTTCTTTCTCCAAAACTTCAATATGTTTTGCAAACTTTAAATTCAAACAATGTAAATCGTCAAAGCTTAGAGAATCCATCGAGAGAAAACAAACACAGGAAAGACACAAGGGATCACAAAACAAATAAATTTTGTTTTCTAGCTCTGATACCAATTTGTAGAAACGAGGTGTCCCTTATGTGTGTTTCAAATCAAATTAATTTTTACCAAAAATTATTCAACTTTTAATATGCACCAAACCAAGTTGTGAAAATACTTTTCTTACTTTAAATAAATTTTATCTTGAATAATCCAATACATGCATCTAGTGATTAAAGAAAGTAAAGTAAAGTAAAGAATACTCACAACACCGGATGTACGAGAAAAAACCCTAAAACGGGAAAATAACCTCGGACGGCCCAAGCCAGACAATCACTATGAACAAAGGTTTTACAAAGACAGATTAGCCTTACTCAATGACTCGGTCCCCATGGGTCTTGATGCTCCTTATGATCTTCTACCGTTCTTCAATAGTGAACACTAGAAATTCCATCTTCCACGATACTTGTCCACAACACACACGTCCACGTATGTCTCGATGTCCACCGAATGGCTTTGATTCATCTACAATGTCTAACAAGAAGTCCTTCTATTTTCTTCATCGCAAAACCTTGATGTTCAATGGTAGAACAAACCTTCTTGGTGCATCAAGATCACATAAACATATAAGAATGATAACTCGGATCTTTGCAAACTCTAAGGATGTGTTTAAACTTTTTAAACCATAGAAAACATATGCAAAACTCGTACTGGAACGTAAACAATTTTTCCTGACATCACACTTATGAAACTCTGACGAAAACACTCTTTAAATAAGAATTAAACTCCGCCTAGAAAGCAGTGTCATTCGAACGAGATAGGCATGTCTTTCGCGCGACATAGTCATCTCAGTTGAACGAAGGACATATGTCGTTCGAACGATAGTCCTGCCAGTTTGAATTTTTTGACTTTTTGTTTAAAACATCTTGTGACAACCCCTCCTAATAAGATACCGGGCGATCACTCCAATATTAAATTAAAATAGGAGTCTCATATGGATCATTCTTAGCATCACTGTCGAAAATCAATTTAATCACTAATAACTTATTAGGTCGGTGTCAAAATTTTACTTAACTACTCTTTTTAACAACTACAATTTAAAAACATCCACACAAATTTTGCGGAGATGAAACTAAAATAAAATAAAATAACCGAACACTCGGTCAAGATATACAACCATATCGAATGATGCTCTAAAAGAATAAATAAATGAAATTGGACCATTAGCCCGAATATTTATATATTACCTCCTATCTAGAGTACAAGAATGGAAGCGGCTATCAAAAACCTACATGCATCCGCAAGTGTTGCAGCTGACATCTGACTCGAAGGAAGTTCCATCTAGGCGTCCTTGTGTCTGGACACCTATATATATATATATATATATATATATATATATATATATATATATATATATATAGAGAGAGAGAGAGAGAGCAAGAGAGAAAAAGTAGATAAACGGGTCAGAGCCCGAGTTTTAAAAATATTTAGCAAGTGCATAAATGCCTTATTATTTTGAAAAAGGTTTTATTTCATATTTAAGTTTTGTATCGCACTCCCATGAGATATCCCTCACCTCTCTTCTAATAGTGCACTCCTAACACATCCCTCTAAACATCCTAGTCAAACTACCCTGCTAAACTAGTCTATCACCCAACCACTATCAACCCTAGATAGTACAAGTAAAGTACTAAAGGATAAACTTCTCCCCAGTCTTAACACATTGCCATATTCGTGTGTGCAGTGTCTCGCAAAGAGAAATCAAAACAAGGAACCCCCCCAATACACTATTATGCGGCAAGGTCGATCATCGGGATCCATTAGACCCTCGGTACTCGATTCATCCATATACATATTCATGTTACAATATACATCCGGATCTATCTCCCGGACTAAGGATTCATATACAAAGTATTTATCAATACCTTTCATTTTTCTCAAAACTTTCCATTTCCCTTCTCATATCCAGGAAATGTATTTTAAAATCCAATTCATTATCATGAATTGCTTTAACAAATCATATAACTTTTGAAAGCCAGTTTTATTATCATAAAAATGCTTTTCCTTTTCAAAATATCCCATTTCCCTTTATATATTCAGGAAATGTATTTAAAAGCCATTTTTATTATCATAAAAATGCTTTTACCATATCATATTCTTACACATCCCTTCTTCCATTCGAGAGTGTTACCGAAGCCAAAACCTTTATCCCATCTCCCTTCTTCCATCTAGGAAATGTATTTTAAAGCCAATTTATTATCATAAATTTCTTGAACAAATATATAACGCGTTCTAAGACTGCCCGTACGGCGCGCCCCTAAATGACCATCATCTTCCAGTGCCTATCAATT
The DNA here is from genome assembly GCA_949130495.1 of Sambucus nigra. Lineage (NCBI taxonomy): Eukaryota > Viridiplantae > Streptophyta > Magnoliopsida > Dipsacales > Adoxaceae > Sambucus > Sambucus nigra. The sequence continues at coordinate 445,185,899 of OX422213.1, forward strand.
ACGACACATGGGCACCTATACGCAACACGTCGGGAAGCAGCCATATGCCTGCGGGCTAGTCATACCTAACCATCGCAGAAAACATAACATAACATAAAGGCTGATATGGACTAAACGACTATATCCACCCTGCATTCATTAGTTAGGGGGCTTCACCTCACACACGAACTTCCCTTATGATGTCATTTATAGAGGGTGTTAACTATAAATCCTTAATTATGAAAATCATTTCTTTTTCCATTTTGAAAACATTCATATTTTATTTTCAAAATCATTTATCTCAAAATATATATATACTTGAATCGCATAGTATACATATACCATATATTCCTCCTTGAATATATATATGGCCATATTTGGCAATTTCATCTAGCGATGACCAATAATCCCAAAGGTTCCCTCAAGGAATTATAATCATGCATTCATATAAGCATGATATTAAACCCAAAGTATTTTCTTAGTTTGATAATCAATACATACCTAAATCCCATATAAGGATTTATTGGATATCTCCAACTATAACACTCCACACTAAGCGAATATATATGTCTATATTCCCATAATATCCTAATCACCTCCTAGGAGTTGCCTTACACCAATCCAAGGAATTCTCTTTCATCTAAAGGTTTATTAACCCTCAAAACCATCATTTAGGAGTCCTGAATTCATAACTAGGAACCCCCATATAAAACCCCAAATTGAAATTTAATCACCCTATACTCTTTAAGGGAAGAAACTGGCAATCCTGCCCAAGGCAAATCGATTTGCCTAATTTGTGAATCGATTCGGCTAGGCGAATCGATTCGGTTCCCAACCCGAATCGATTTGGAAAACATTCTGGAAACAGGTACCTAATGGCAAATCGATTCGTTCTAAACCCGAATCGATTCGGCCCACTGCAGAAACCCAAGCCCCCTTAGGCGAATCGATTCGGTCTGGATCTGAATCGATTCGGCCTGTTCGAGGGTCACAGTTTGGACGATTTTTCACATTCTAAAATACCAAAACTCAATCCAATCTCCATTTAAATACTAACTTGGATTTATTCCTACAAACCCAAAGTTTTAATATCTCCTCAAATTCTTTAGAGGTCCTAACAATCCTTTTGAGAACCCCTGATATTTATCTCCAATAAGTTATATCTAATTATTTCGATCTCGGATAGCTTTCCGTAGAAAAATCACTATAAATCCAAAAAAAATCAAAAAAGTACGCGGTTAGTGCCCACGCGACCGCGTCGAAAAGATATACAATTTTTATTTTTTGACCAAGAGCTGAATCGATTCGCCTCTAGGCCGAATCGATTCAGAAAGCCCGCTTCTCACTATTCATCATCATCTCCAACGATCCCAAACCTCCATTAATACACCTACAAGCTTTTTATCGCCTCACCCAATGTCCTACAACCTCAACCCACTACAAATACATATATATTAAGGGTTCTAAACATCCTAGAACCCTAAACCACCCATTTATTTCGATTAATTTCTAAGTTTCTCCAATTACGAAATTTTAGGGGTTTATTCGTTTTAACTCCAGAAAACCCGTTTTATCCATGAAAACCCAACTCAAAATCTTTAGGGTTTGTTTATACCAAACTACGGTATGAGATATTTATGCAAAAAGTAGATAAAGCAAGTACACACTTCCCTCGTGGATAAAATTCGACGACCTCGAGCCGAATCCCGTGGAGTTTGGCCGGAACCTCCCCTTTTCTCCTCTTTTCTCTCATCCTCTCTCTCTTATCTCTCTTTTCTTCCTTTCTTTCTCTTTTTTTCCCTCTCCCCCTCTTTCTAAAGAAGAAAAAAGGGTTATACCCCTTAAAACCCAAAAATGACTCGTTTACTCAATTACGAGCCCGTTAAACTCTAAAATTCCCCGAAACTCAATTTCGACAATCAGACACTCTTTTCTGACTATCTCGGACATTCCGAGACTCACGGCGTACTCGAAATTCCCATCTGAGATACTTGACCGCAAATCACTATTCTAACCCATAAAAGTAAATGCGAGTTTTCTAATCAAAATTTTACCTCTTTTGTCGCTATACTCCACGGTGACATATAATTAAAATACTTAGACCTATTTAGTCCCAAAAATAATTACAAGACCCATCGAAAAATATTAAATCCTCGAAAATCCCAAAAATCACTATCTCGAGAAATTCTCCAAATTCCCAATTTATACCCAAATGTGGGATTTAAGTGTCTCCAAAAGGACGGGTTGTTACACATCTCTTCCAAAAGAGATTCAAATAAGTCAAACTCTATTTTGAGTTTATCAGAATAAACTGTAGTGTAAACCACTTAAAACACTTTAAAAATATTTTTAAATATTTTGTTTTATAAAATTACATCCTTATCTTTTATAAGAACAATTCCGAGCACCATTATTATACGCATTCATACTTATGGGATCTCGAAATGTAATTAACTTTGAAGACAAGTAAACTTGCACGAATTAAACTTAGGCATGATTAATTCTTTAAATCTTTGACGCAACGTCTTCAATTTCTTCAATACGTCATAGACCACGTGGGATCGTGACAAAATAAAATCTCCCTATGACATATTACCAACATAGTTTTGTTCACAAAATTAAGTCAAAATAATACAGGGACTCAATTGTAAATGTATGTCCTTAAAAATTAAATGAATAATATCATCCCCTTAGACTTATAACTAACCTCCCAATTTGGTGTACACTATTCACCTTCCAAGTGAAATGACCATATTACCCCTCCGGGTGACTTTTCGGCTCCAAAGTGCCCCGAGACCCTATAGAAATGCCCGAGTAGACTTTTTTTACTATAAAAAAACTTCTGAACACCTTGGAGGGGTCAAAATGACCATTTGGATGTCATAAAAATACTCCTCTTTTATTTCATATAAATCCAATCCCAACACTACTATTCACATGCGTCTAACTTATTCATCGAAATTGACGTATTCACTATTCGTGACAATTTCTAAAATTAATCGTAAGTAATGTCATAACCACATATTAGTTTGATTCACTATGTAATATTTAACATATATCATATATTACTATATTCTCAAGTAATAATTAAATCCGAATTAATCTCAATTATTTAATTAATGCCGAATAAATGCCTTTTAAGAGTTATCAAAATTACGGGGTATTACATACTTCCCCCCTAATAAAGGAATTTCGTCCCGAAATTCGAAAAAGAAAAGAATATATAGTATAAATAACTTTGGGTAACGTTCGCGCATATCCTCCTCGCGCTCCCAGGTAGATTCCTCCACATTATGGTGTGCCCAATGGACACGCACAAGAGGAATTACTTTCAACCTCAAGCGTTTCTCAGTGCAGTCCAAGATCATCACTGGTCTCTCCTCATACGAACTATCTTACTACAATTCCACTTCCTCCAATGTAATATGAGTATGAGCCAACTCATCTCGAAGATATCGCCGCAACGAAGAAATGTGCAACATGTCATGTATACGATATAGGTGTTCTGGACGCCTAATTTTGTACGCTACTTTTCCCACTCTCTCTATGATAGGAAATGGTCCCACATATCTTGGTTCCAATTTCCCCTTCTTCCCAAATATAATTATCCCATTCATCGGAGATACTCGCAAAAGTACCTGGTCCCCCACACTAAACTCCCTAAAGAACCTCTTAGCATCAGCGTAGCTCTTATGTTTATCTTATGCTACAGGAATGCGACATCTGATCATTTTAATTTTGGCAGACGTATCTTGAATCATGTCCGCCCAAGTAATTTGTTGTCCCTTACTTCTAGCCAACATGAAGGGGAGCGACAAGGTCTACCATATAATGCCTCAAATGGGGCCATACCAATAGTGAAATGATTGGAATTATTATACGAAAAATTCTACCAAAGGAAGATACTGTTCCCAACTCCCACCAAAATCCAGAATACATATACGTAACATATCTTCTAACATCTGGTTAGTGCGTTGCGTTTGACTATCAGTCTGCGGGTGATAAGTTGTAATCAACCGCAGTTCAATACCCATGGCCTCATGAAAACTTTCCCAAAATTGGGAAATAAAGATCTTGTCCCGATTGGACACAATATTAAGCGAAACTCCATGTAATCTTACTATCTCAGCTATAAAGATATGTGCATATTTCCCTATAGCATAATCAGTCTGTATCGACAGGAAGTGATCTACCTTAGTCAAACGATCCACAATCACCCATATGGAATCGTGACCTCTCTAAGTGGTAGGTAGATCGATGATAAAATCCTTAGAAATTCTCTCCCATTTCCACATTGTAATCTCTAACGGCTAAAGAAACCCTGTTGGCTTCTGATGATCCGCATTCACTAACTGGCACATTGCACATTTAGAGACAAAATCGACAATATCTTTCTTCATGCCGCTCCACCAATACTGTCACCGCATATCTTGGTACATTTTGTCCCCCCGGGATGTACCACAAATTTGTAACCATCCAACTCAGATATCACCACGTATCGCAACACTTCCCCTTCCTGAATAATCAGTCCACCATTAAAGCGCAAGGCTCCCTGTGACCTCACTGAGTAAGACTCCACTCCTTCGACCAATAGTTGTCGAATTTTCTCCTGATAAAATGCATCTTCTACCTGAGCCTGTACTACCTTCATTATAATTTGAGGAGTAATTATCATAACAAACATAAATGACCTAGCAACTGCATCCTGATGGCCTAGTTCTTTCCATTTTGCCTTCCATACCGAGGCTAGTTCACCCTCAGGTTTACGACTCAAAGCATCGGCTACCACGTTAGCCTTTCTCGAGTGATAACGTATCTTAAAGTGATAATCCTTCATGAATTCAAGCCACCTGCGCTGCCGCATATTCAACTCCTTCTGAATGAATAAATACTGTAGTGACTTGTGATCCGTGAATAAGTGAAACTTTTCACCCAACAAATAGTGTCTCCATATCCAAAGGGTAAATATGACCGCTGCAATCTCTAAGTTGTGGGTAGGGTAATTCTTCTCATTAGGCTTAATCTCCCTAGAGTCATAAGTTATAGCCTTCCCTTCTTACTGCAACACCCCACCGATTCCCTGTAAGGACGCGTCAGTGCATACTAGATACTCCACTCCTGGCCTAAGCAGCGCTAGAACCGGAGTAGAAGTCAACTTATCCTTCAATTCATTGAATGCCAACTGACACGAATTGTTCCATATAAACAGTATGCATTTACGGGTTAGATTTGTCATCGGTCCCACAATCTTTGAAAAGCCTCTGATAAACCGTCTGTAGTAGCCATCTTATCCAAAAAAATAGCGTACTTCCATCGGTGTCGTGGGTTGTCCCCACTCCCTCACCGCTGATACTTTGCTAATATCCACTAAAATACCTCCTTCTGACACTACATGCCCCAGGAATCGAACCTCTCAGAGCCAAAACCCACACTTGTCGTATTTGGCATACAATTATTGCTCACATAGTGTCTATTGGACCTTCCACAAATGCTCGGCGTGCTCCTCTTCTGTATTAGAGTAAACCAGGATGTCATCTATGAAGACAGTGAAAAACTGATCTAGGAACTCTCTGAATACTCGGTTCATCAAGTCCATAAATACACCCAGCACATTGGTCAACCCGAATGGTAATACTCGAAACTCGTAAGATCCATATCGAGTCAGAAAAGCAGTCTTCGATACGTCCTGTTCTCTGATTCTCAATTCGTGATATTCAGATCTCAAGTCTATCTTCGAGAAGTAAGTTGCACCTCTCAGCTGATCAAATAAGTCATCGATGCGAGGCAAAGAATACTTATTCCGAATCATGACTTTATTAAGTTCCCGATAATCAACACATAGGCGTAAAGATCCATCCCTCTTCTTCACAAACGGAACTGGGGAACACCATGGTGAGTTACTCCTATGGATGAAACCCTATCCAACCAACTGCTCGATCTGATCCCTCAATTCTCTAATTTATTCAGGAGCCATATGGTAGGGAGAACGGGCTATAGGTCGAGTGCCTGTTGCTAAATCAATCACAAACTTAATTTCCCCACTAGGTGGTAATCCAGGTATATCCTGAAATATATTGAAAAATTCTCTAACAATTGGAATTGAATCAAGGGAAATTACATCTCCCGGAGAGGTCTCCTCCTCTAAGTAATATAAATGAATGGATGATCCTCCTTCGGGCCGAGGCATCTCTACTAAAAATGTCTCCTGTCCTGGAATAAAGAAAATAATACTCCTACCAAAACAATTGATCATGGCTTTATAAGTGACTATCCAGTCCATCCCAATAATAGCATCGTATTCGAACATCTGTAATACAAGCATATCAGCTGGTAAAATCAAACTCCCAATCTCTATACTCACACTATGGCATAAAAAGAAAATAGGCATGCCATGACCCATAGGTGAATCTACATAAGTAATAGTATTATTGGTTGTGTCTAATAACCTTGTGGCCCGAGCAAAAGTAGTGGATATAAAAGAATGTGATGCTCTCATATCAAATAAAATTTGTCCCATAACTCTAAAGATAAAAAAAACATACCCTCAATCGTTGGTTGTGGCTGCTGAACTGCCGCCTGCTGATCATTGTACACATGTCCATACTGTTGCTACCCCTGCTATGTAGGAGCTGCTGGAATGGCCAGTAAGGCTGGCATTTGGGACGGTGATAGAAGAGGAGCTAAAAACATAGTCCATTGAGGCTCTCGATGCGCACCCTGCTTCTAGGGCATCTTACCTTGATTTGGGCAATCCTGTTTCTTGTGACCAGCTTTGCCATATATGAAGCTTCTACCTACAAATTGCCCCCCATTACGACCCTGTTGTCCATGGCCTGGTTAACCATTCCCACCTTTGCCTTGGTCCTGATGGCCCTGTTAATTGTGTTGTTGGCCCTTATGGGCTTTCCTGTTACCATCCTACCCAAAACGCAATCCTCCTGACCTTGGACATTTTACATAATCCCCCGGCTATGAATTATGATCACCCTATTTCGGTTGTCCCTGAGCTGAAGATGATCCACATCCATTATTTCCTCCAGTACGGGGCAGTAAAGTAAGGCAGCATTCAATACATCATTATAGGTCTACAAGGAAAGATTTCCCAACAGATGCTGGAAAATCCTCCAAGTAACACCATCCCTGAACAGCTGAAGCTTCTTCTCCTAAGTAGGTACCTTTCCTGGTACCAAATTGGTCAGCATAGTAAACACTTCTTCATATTCAGTAACTGATTTCCCTTCTTGGGTGGGGTCTAAGAGTTTCCTCTGCATCTCAGTCTGAACTACAGAAGGAAAGTATTTGCGATCAAACTGCACCCAGAAGTCCAGAATAGGCAAAGTATCCCTCTCCTCTATTGTGGTAGTGGACTCCCACCACTGTAGAATTGCACCAACTAACTTGAACGTAGCTAACATTTGTTTCCGAACCTGCGTACATTCATACATACGCATATGTCACTGGATGTCTTTCTTCCATTATCTAGCAGTTCCGACGTAGGAACCCCCTTTGAATTCTGATGGATGTGCCTTTTGGAATGCCTACCTAACCCGTTCCAAAGCAGTGGGAAACCCTTGCGCTGGTGCTGGCGGCACTGCCTGTGCCGGTGGAGGAGCTTGCTGGGTAGTCGCCAAGGCAACATTTACTGCTTGAGTAACATTGGCAGCAACTTCTGTCGCATTGATAGTCCCCTGTGCTGGAGCGGGCAGTGGTGCTGGCTGAGTGGCACCTGGGGCTCTTTGTACACGTCATTGAGGCATCTCAAATGAGATACAATAAAATCAACATTTTTAAAATACAACATAAATAGCTGAAGTCGTAAAAGCACAAATATGATTCTGAACGATCCTAATGATATGGCTCTATATCAAAGATCACTAAGAAGAAGTCATAAGTAAGCCGCACAGATCATAAAGCCTCTAGAACCTGATGCTCTAATACCACCTGTAACACCCCGCCTAATTAAATACCGGGTAGCTACTCCTTTATTAAATTAAACATAATATACATTTGGTTCATTCTCAGCATCACTGTCGAAAAACACCTTTTCTTTTAAAAATAATTTAGCCAATACTTAATTAAGGTATGTGTTAAAAACATTTTCCATGATTAACAACAATTTGAAACCATTACCACAATACTGAACATTAATAGATAAGTCTCATAACACAACTGAATAATTAATAATAAGATTAAATGTAACTGGATAAAACTTCCCAGTTTAAAACATCCAACACCATTCCGACAAAACCAAAATGAAAGTACCAACATAAACCTAATAAAATATATGAAAAGGTAAATGATATACTAGAATCCTGGGCAACATGCCCTGAATAAGGAAAGTAATAAGACATAGGAATCAAATAAATAAAGCTCCTAAACAAGTCTGCATCCCTAAGAACAACAACTCATGATCAAACATCCAAACCCTAAGCTGCACGTCCCTGATGCGGGGCATGTGTTAATATATATAGTAGAGAAGAGAACATGCAAGGAAACGGTTCAAAGCCCGATTATAAATGATTTTAAAATAGCAAGGGTTTAAAAAGTGCAATAAAGAATTTATTATGTGCATGTTAGATCCCGTCTCTCACGTGATATTATCACATCTCATCTAAAGTGCGTATCTGAGTAACTTCCTTAACTAGTTTACACAACATGATTCTATCCCATTTAATAACCCCATATGTCCCATACCATACGTATTATAATTATTCACATTCTATTCTCTTTAATATGAAATTGATTTTCCAAAGTCTTAGGGTAAAGTAATGTTTTACCTACTTAAATTCAATTTCTTTTATTCACAGTCAACTACAATATCACAGAGTAGATTGAATTACAGTATATATATGCACCTTATAATATATACTAATATAGAACCTCCCAGTCACAGCTGCGGTGTAGGCATACTCTGCTATCATGTCCATGTACAATTCTCATTGTCTAAAGGACAAATGGTTCGGTGTCTTCCCCAAATTATAAAAACGTACCACATATATGTTGGAGGCGAGCATACTCCCCAGCCAAATGGGTCACGCACATACCTACATTCCTGTTCAATAGTAGAAACTATCAATCTAACTAATAGCATGTATCCAAGGTCCTATGCTCAGGGTACGAATCTGAAAATCCTCCCAAATTGGGCGCACCGGATAAGACCATCCACAACGCAAAACCTCCACCCCGATAACAAGTGGCGTAGGTATGTCATACACATAATAAACTATACTATAGGTATACATTCATCTATATATAATAATGACAAGGTATTCACACAACCAATAGATACTTCCCATACGTAGTATTATCTAACTACCAAATCATACTTATTTCATATTATGACTTTAGTCCTTAATTTATTATTCCCGAGCCTATCTCACTTCCCGAAGATTAAATAAGTATGCTTTGATATATATCCAGTAAGAATTTCACTTATATCCTACTGGTCCATGTCATCATACTCCCGGAATTATTGTGAATTAATATCATCTTTAATTATAGTTATATTCGATAGAACCTATTCTCTCATAACTGTATATACTTTCACTTAGGTTTATTCACATAGGGACTTAGAATTTTTCAGGTGATTCAAATGATTACCTACCTACTAGTCCTATCCTTAATCTCCATAAAAACAATCCACAACCCAAAACGTGAATTTAACAATCGTAATTCATTGGATTCATTAACATAATTCTCTCCAATTTAAATCCCAAACATAATAACATAAATCCGGGTTTTAGCTATGGCCTACTTCCCTTCCATAAATCCCATTATGTTCAAATAATAATCACTAAAAGTTCCTAAAAGTTTTGAAATTAAAACAAGAAATAAAAAGAAATAAGTCCATCAACTCTGGGGAGGTTGATCGATCGAGCTTCTTGTGTCGATTGATCGATCACCCACCTATCAACCTACATTTTTACAACTTTTATTCTACGGGTTTCACAACTTTTGATCATTCAAATCTCTAATTTAACGTCCCAAATTCCTTATACTTCATACCACATGATATAGCAACATATATAAATGATTTCTACTGTTCTAAACAACCTAGAATTATCAAGAGTTTGGATTAAAGTGTATATATTTCATATTTTTTTAGAAAAACTAAAATATATGATATCTTAAGATTCAATCCTCTAATTTTCTGAATTTCACCAACATGTGATGTTTATTTCGTGGATTAATGTCCACTAACAACATGAGATTAATCCTACATATCTCTACTTTCTAGAAATGATTTAACATCAACTAGTTTATCTCCAAAACATGTAATTTCTCCTCATTCCTAATTATCCTAACATGGAGATTATACAAACTAGATTGCAATTATCAAATAGCTTGCCTCTACTGAAGATCTGATCCTTTGGGGATGAATGTCCACTGGTGGTTCTTCCTTCTCCGATCAACTTCCGGTGGTGGTGACCCTTGGCTCTTAGTTTTCCCACAAAGACTCTTTCTTTTCCCCAGAGAACTCCTCACTTTCTATGAATTTCTTTCTCTCTAAGTTTGTAGAAAGAAATGAATAATCTCAGCCCCTTAGACTTATAACTAGACTCCCAATTTCATATACACTATTCACCTTCCAAGTGAAATGACCAAAGTGCCCCGAGACCCTATACAAACGTCCTAGTAGACTTTGTTTACTATAAAAACACATTCGAACACTTTGGCGCGGTCAAAACGACCATTTGGATTACATAACAATATTCCACTTTTATTTTATATAAATTCAGTCCTGACACTACTATTCACATGCGTCTGTCTTATTCACTGAAATTGTCGTATTCACTATTCATGACAATTTCTAAAATTGATCGTAAGTGAAGTCATAACAACATGTTACTTTGATTCACTAGGTAATATTTAACATATATCATATATTACTATATTCGCAAGTAATAGTTAAATCCAAATTAATCTTAATTATTTAATTAATGCTGAATAAATATCTTTTAATAGGCATCAAAATTACGGGGTATTACATACTTCCCCCCTAATAACGGAATTTTGTCCATAAATTCAGAAAAGAAAAGCATACCTGGTAGAAATAACTCTAGATAACGTTCGCGCATATCGTCCTCACGCTCCCAGGTAGATTCCTCCACATTATGGTGTGCCCAATGGACACGCACAATAGGAATTTCTTTCAATCTCAAGCATTTCTCAGGGCGATCTAAGATCATCACTGGTCGCTCCTCATAAGAACTATCTTGATACAATTCCTCTTACTCCAATTCAACTTCCTCCAATGCAATATGAGTATGAGCCAACTCATCTCGAAGATACCGTCGCAACGAAGAAATGTGGAACACATTATGCATATGATGCAGGTATTTTGGAAGCCCAATTTTGTATGCTACTGATCCCACTCTCTGTATGATAGGAAATGGTCCCACATATCTTGGTGCCAATTTCCACTTCTTCCCAAATCTAATTATCCCGTTCATCAGAGATACACATAAAAGTACCTGGTCCCCACACTAAACTCCCTAAAGAACCTCTTATCATCAACATAGCTCTTATTTCTATCTTGCGCTACACGAATGCGACTTCTGATCATTTTAATTCTGGCAGACGTATCCTGAATCATGTCTGGCCCAACTTGTTTGTTGAACCTCACTTCTAGCCAACATGCAGGGGATTAACAAGGTCTACCATATAATGCCTCAAATGGGGTCATACCAATGGTGAAATGATAGGAATTATTATACACAAAATTTCACCAAAGGAAGATAATATTCCCAACTCCTACTAAAATCTAGAATACACATACGCAACATATCTTCTAACATTTCCTGAGTCTAGAAATTCATGGTGCAATATGCCTTGTTATGTATTACATAAGCTAATAAAAAAATATTCTCTAGCTTGAGTCATAGACTTAAAAGATGGATGATAGAAAATTCACATCAAATGAATGAGATGAAAGAAACTACATGAAATTTTAAAAATCAGGTCTAAAAATCAAAAAATTTCAAAAGAGGTACGATTTTGATAAAATTCCCCACCCCCAAACAAAAAGGAACATCGTCCTCGATGTTAAGTAAAATGATTTTTAAAATTAAGAGCATAAGGTAGGAAAGAGATTACCACAATCAACTGCTAATGAAATGGGCAGATAAAACCAAGAAGAAACCTGAATAAATGGTAAGATAACAAAAGTGTACAAGTTTATAAAGCATGTAAAGCATAGGGTGATGTGAAACACCATCCCAAACAGTATGAGACTCATACAAGAAACAACAGGCTGCCTCCTGATAGTGCTAAGTTTAATGTCTTCAGCCAAACCGAACTATTCTCACTCTAAAGATAAGATCTATGAAAGCACGGGGGTAGCAGAAAAATTGGGTGATGATAATCACCCCCAAATAAGACTAAAGCATCAGTCTTATTGGATGAAGGCTAAAATTGTCAATGCACTTGTATGGCGAAGTGCTTCATGCGATGCAATGCATCGATGGACCATAGGCGTGTGGGGACTAAGGTATAGGGGAGAAAGGAAATGGTAAGAGTGAAGAGGCACTAGTCACGGGCCTTATTGAGCTTAAAAGCGAGGGAAACAAGGGCCTTATAAGCATGGTGCTCCAGTTGGCGAAGGAGGCTAAATGGTGTGGAAATTTGTGATGGGGTGGGGATCATATGAATCACACAACTGTTCTATGACTGGGAGATGATAATGGTCGCGCCGTGACACACCGCGGAGATGACGAGAAGAAAAATCAACACCACAAGGAAGTGGTGTGCATGGAGGAACAAGCTCGATGTCACAGAAATGGAGAGTAACAACACATATACTCTCATGGATGGCGCGATGGATGGTGGGTGGAGGATGCAAGTAAGGATCTACAAATGTAGATGGAAACATGAAATGTGTAAAATCAAGATCCAAACCAGGTGGTGGGGTGGAAGGGGTAATGGGTAGAGCGGATGGGATAAAGGGTGGGGGAAGATGATCTATCTCTAGAGTAGGGGGCACACACTCATTTGGAGGGACATAATTATCCTCAAAATCCTCTTGAAGAGGGAGTGTGGTATCAAGTGATGGAGAGATCAACTTATCCACCAACGTATCACCATCCGATGTGGTGAAAGGGTATAACGAGGCATTAATATCCGAGATATATGAATCAACATAAATATCAGACTCAAAGTGAGCCAAACATCGCCAGGGAGGATCCATAGAAAGGGAGGTGGGAACCATCTCCGATTCAATCTCGGTGCAGTGGGGGGCAATCGTAGTCGGAGCTAAGCTATAAGGAATGGGTAGGTGGAGGAGACACTCAATGGGTACAATAGATATAAACTCGGGCGTGTTTTTGGATATAACGGGTGGGAGAACCTCAAATGTGGGTTCTTTTGGATATGAGAGGGAAGGGCGAACCTCGGCGTTAGGTTCTTTTGGATCTTTAGGGTATGGATCAGTCTCACTAAAGATGGGTATTTCAATAAAATTTTCAACTTGAGGCTCAGACCACGAGGTGGTCCCAACTATGAGATTCTCAGGGTGGTAAGGTTGGTCACACTAACAATTCGTGTCACAAGATGACTCATCATCACTCCACGTGGGTGCAACAATGGGTTGACTTGAGGTGAAATCCGACTCCCTCGCACAATCAAATTCATTTAAGCGTTGTTCAAGCCTTTGAAGTTCTTCAGTTTGAATTTGAGTGGCTTGCTCCTGATCAAGGATGAACTTTTGCAAGAGGCTTTCGAGAGCAGAGGTGGATGATGGTGGGGAAGTGATGGTAGGTGGTTGGACAATTATGGATGGTTAAGGTGGACACAACACACTAGTATCATAACTAAACGGAGAATACTCATAGGAAGTAAGGGGAGCGGGGCCAAGTTCATCATACACGAAAGGAACGCATTCGTGATGGAGAAATGGTTGATACTCATGGGGCGCGTAGTAAGGTAACTGATCGGGATGGGGTGCACAAGGTTGCCATGACGATTGTGGGAACGTGTGAGGATCCACAACCATGGGTTGGGATTCGTATTGCATGGAAGGGTGATCAGGCCTCCATGAATAACTAGGGTACTCACACCACTCGGGATTAGATATATCATGACAATAGGACGAGGTGGGTTCCGAAAAAGTGTCATATGGATACACATGTTCCATGGTGGCTTTGGATGGATAAGGAAGATATGGACACTTATGGGACATGTGATCGGTGTGAAAACAATGGGTGTACGATGAATAGTGGAAATGGCTAAAGTCGTCCCATAAGGATGTTCTTCGGCCATGATGGGGAGGATAGGGGAGAAAAAGGTTTCTCTAAATATTTTTTTGAGAAGGAAAAAAATATTTTTGGATTTTTGTAAAAATAAAGTAAGAAAATATTTTTTGATTTTTGTGGAGAAAAAAAAATATGAAAAATATATTTGATTTTTTTTTTTTTGAAAAAAGGATAAAAGTGGACTTGGTATGAACACACTAGAATAGAACACACAAAACCGACTACCAAAGGATTGGAATTAGACACATACAAGCAAAGGAAAAATCCTAACTAGCATGTAACCAATTTTTATCTTTAATTTAGTGAATGGGTAGTCAAATTTTAATTACTCCGCAGGCGAGAAAATCATGGAATCTTTATACGTCGCCTTTGAAAAATTATGTTCCTACTTGGCTTGCTAGTTGATTGATTTTAATTAAATAATGGCACGGGTTAGAAAGCAAGTGAAGTTAAGTGATTAAGTCGGGTGATGAAATCCCTTCTCGTTTCAATGACCGGGTCTAGGTCTTAAGTTCATTAATTCATCAAAACATCCAAAATAAATGTAATAATAAAAATCACATAGGAGCAATTAAGAACACAAGAGTGGACTCTCTAACAGGAGATGCGTGAGTGATAAACAAATGTACCTCCCACAACTTTTACACACGTGGGGTGAAGACTGAGGTGAGTCGATCGGGGGGAAGTTCTCCTAACTTCAGTCGTCCCCGGGAGTCCTACGGACCCAAAGTAGAGAGGCTTCAAAATTCCACTCCAAGGGCGCTCTCTCTCTACCTTGTCCATTTCCCGTTTCCCTTTTTTCTTTTATTTTTTTTATTTTTTTATGTAATTAATTATTACAAATAATTGGTGTCCAAAGCACCACGAATAAATGTACAAGGCCACAACAATCCTAATACAAACAATCTAATGAAAAATAAAGAATATATACAAATATACAAATGTAGAAGTCTTTAAAAAGATCCTCAACTCGAAAAGTCGGCCATAGCAGTTCGTGAAAATTCAACCGCCAGTGTATGAGCAAAGTCCAAAGCGTAAAAAGCCGGCAACGACGCCATTTGATAACACGCCTTTTCCGTATATGTCGTTGTGGGGTAAAGACGATCAATCAAAAATCCCTATTGGTACCTACAAACACACGAAAAATGTATATTAACAAGGGGTCAATCCGCGCTCTCTAATGTGGACAAGAGCAAAATGAAGACAGTGTATGATTTTTTATAATAATTTTGAAGGGATATTATACTACTAACAATGAACTGAAAATTAAAACTACACTAATAAATAATGAAAATGATAAAGTGAGCTAAATATGAGGAGAAAATAATGATGAGATAATTCAAGTGATTAAACTTCACCGCCTAACCTATTTATTTTTATTAATTGGTTTGTCTATTTGAAATACCCCAAAATATAGATAAATTCACAAATCAACTCTCGTTGCAAATGTGAAGTTACACATAGTCCTTTTAGAAGATTAATATTTAAATTTCACATACTCTCAAAAAATTAGACTTAAACATTTTCTAATAAATCACCCGCTAGGGAAAATTCACTAAAATTATTTTAAATCACTAAAAATTACATTTTTAGAGTAGAGAAATTCGAACTACAATACAATTTAAAAATGGCCTATCTCTAGTTTAATTAATTAATAAATATTATAATCATAATTTTCGATTTTCTCTCGAAAATAATTCACCCACTCTCGAGGCATAAATATAAATTGTAAAATTTTATTATTAATATTCAAAGGGGCATAATAAATAAACAAATAAAAAAAATAAAAATAATTAAGTTAAGGGTTCCATCTCACCCCATGAATGGGGTATTTAACCTCTTATTTTGGTATTATTACATATAAAATGTAATAATGACACAATAAGAGGGATAAAAAAAATTAAAATTGAATGAGAAAAATAGTTGAACCAAGTCTACTTGAACTCAATAAAAATTTCCCAAACATGAACAATTAAGTGCACCCACAAATCTGATTATTACAACACTGAAATTTAATACCAACTCAAGATTTGCATTTCAAAAAATATTCAGCCTCACTGAAGTCACTAAAAAAAATTATAAAAGAAGAAATAAAATTTTTATACAAACTAAAACTAAAATGGACTCCAAAAATGGAGTACTAAAAAAACTAAAATGTTCTCTAAACTACCCTGTTGTGTCTCCAGTCCGTTTCTTTTATGAAGGGAGGGTGCGAGGGGTTTGGTGGGTAGGGTACTGTAGTGATAAGCTTTGCAGAGATAAGGTGGGGGTTTGGTCCCATTTTGGAAGGTGGTCGAGTTGTCAGAGGTACAAGTTTCGGCTAAGGTGTACGGAGATGGGATTGCTTGGGAAAGTAAGTGGGTACTGGGTGGAGAGGTTCTCGGGTTTGGGTATCTGTTGGTTTGAAATCAGAGCTGGGTTTAGACCGTAGTGGGTCGCGGGTTAGAGAGGTTAGGGTCGGGTTAGGAGGTGGTCCAAACAGGGGTCAAAACCGGGGTATGAAATTTAGCCGGATGGTGGGTTTCAGTAGGCCAGGTTTGGTTCCGGAGGGACGCCGAGTGGAGTTTGGGTGGCGAGAAACGGGGTCGCTGGATTTTAGTTGATTTGGGTTGTGGGTATTAGGTTTGGGGATATAAGTTTGGTGGTGGTGTTTGGTTATAGAAAATGCTGAGGGCTTGGGGTGTTAATGGAGATCTGTGAGTGGTGGTATGTGTTGGGTTTATGTTTTGGTGTGGAGTGTGGTTATCGAGGAGAGAGAAAGTGAAGGTGTGTGATGGGGAAGATGAAAATGATGATGGGTAAGGGTTATGTGTGGGTGAGGTGTAGGGGATGGTGTGTTATGGTGAGGGGTTAGTTGGGTTTATGATAAGTGTGTGTGGGTGCAAGGTGTGTGTGTATTTGTTGTGACCCTAAAAATAATACTAACTAACTAAAAAAGTAAAATTAATAAATTTAAAAATATGAAAATAAAACCCTACTCTAAAAAATTAAAAGACACAAATAAAAATAAAAATAAAAATCTATTAAATTTAAAAACTAGAGTCTTAAAAAATATGTTAAATCTAATAAAACTTAAATAAATAAATAAATAAAATCCTAAAAAAAATTAATCCTAATAAAATAAAAATAAGAAAATAAAAAATAAAAAAAAAATAAAATAAAAATCCCAATAAAAGACAAAATAAATCTATCCTAAAAAAATAAAACTAAATAAAAATAAAAATTAAAAATATAGATTAAATAAAAATAAAACTAACACCTATTATATTTACAAACACGGACATAATGACACACACCTAATATATAATACTAAAAAAATAAAGACTCTAAAATAAAATAAAATAAAATAAAATAAATAAAAATAACACAACTATACTCATGCAAATTATATTTACATAAAAAAATATAAACGATGAACGATACAAACTCTAATTTATACAACTATACGCACAAATAAATCCTAAAAATATACATGGCTTGAAATAAAATATATAAAATAAATTCTAAAAATTATATACGACACAAATAAAAATCTAAAAAACCTAAAAGGTACGAGCTAAACACATACAAGCTTCAGTGTAGGTTTAGGGACTCGGTTAGGCTTGGATAGGGTTACGTGACCGGGTAATTAGCTCCATTTGACAATAAATTGCCTTAAACTAATGCTTTTGACACTGCAACTGCAATCAAGCCTGCACAATGTAACACCCCGCTTAAAATAATAACGGGTGGCCAGCCCTATACTACATTAAATCAAGAGTTTCAGATGGTCCAGTCTTAACATCAACTGACGGTACTGCATAATATAGGACTAACTACCCGATATCATATAACCGAATGTTAAAATTAAATAAAATATGCAACAAACAACAAACTAACACTACTAAAAAAGGAAAGGAAGATGCATGAAAGAACTATGAGAAAAGAAATGATAGAATAAAATTAAATAAATAACTACAACTGAGTATACCACAAGGAAGTAAACCCGAATAAGCTGTCGGATCACAGCCAATACAATAACTGAATTGGAATAAATATATGCATCTATAAATATCCCTTGGGTATAAACCCGATATATAACATGAAAACAACCTAGATTTTTAAAGAAGTAGGAAGCGACTACAGATACATCCCACAATAGTCCGCACATGTCATGGCTCCCAAGACTCTGGATAGAAGGTCATCTGACATCCATGCGGTAGGACAACTGTAGTAATATATATATATATATATATATATACACACACACAAACAGGAGAGAAAAGTAAACAGGTCAGAGCCCGAGTGTGAAAAAATATTTAGCAAGTGTGTTAACCGTGCATAATAAATATCGGTGCACTTATTTCATAATTAAAGGGGAATCGCACTCTCGTGGAACCCCAACTCACCTCGCATCTAACGGCGCACACCTATTCGCATCCTGAATTTTTGTTAAATTACCCCAATTATAAGGACAACCTAACTTAACATAGGCCCAACCTATACGCACGAGATTTTTCCTTTCTATCTTAACCCAAGAATCCACCCCTTCTAAACACACTTGATTATGTTTACAAACAATTATGCCATAATTGTCTTAATGGATTCTGGTTTATAATTTATTTAATTATAATTCTTAATACGTTCCCCATTTATATTTGGGTTGAATCATAAGATTTAATTTCTAATTAATATGCATACAAATTATTATTGACAAAACTTCTCTCCAATATCAACATTATACTATGTTTCGTGCGTGGGGTGTCTCGTAAAGCGAAATCCAAACAAGATACCACCCCGTTACACTGCTCCTTGACAATGTCGATCCTAGAGATCCATCATGCCACACATAATTATTTGACAAAACTTTTCTCCAATCTCAACACTGCACTACGTTTCATGCGTGGGGTGGTTCGCAAAGTGAAATCCAACCAAGGAACCACCCCGTTACACTACTCCTTGACAATGTCGATCCTAGAGATCAATTATGCTATACATACAATATTATACTACTACAACTATTAGATTTGAGACAACAATGTGAAAATAACTTAAAATCTCCAATAATATCCTTGGGATGATGTAACCGAAATATTCCTTAAATGCGATACATCAACCCCCATCAATCTAGTACATCATAATCATCCAAGATGTACTCCACAAAGATATATAAATAAATAAATATATATATATATATATATATATAGGCATTTTATTCTAACCATATGTATATATACCATCATTCATACCCATGACCAAGTGTTAATATCACATATGATGTACAATGGCCTTGCACAATAATATACCCGGCTATATATAGCGCTGATAAACTATAATATACTCGGCTATATATAGCGTCGATAAATTTCACCATTCTATCATTTCCCAGTGCCCGACTCACGTAGCATACTGGGGCCACCATGGTGGGACTAAACGACACCCATCTCGTGGTAAACTCACACACATGACGTCCCGGGAAGCGGTCATAGCTCCAAACCGGCAATGAGACGAAACATACCCACCACGTATCATCCCAAAAATATAAATCATATAATAACACACGGGACGACTATGACCTGGGGAATATCCACACCCTGCTCCTTAAGCCAGGATGCTCACCCTCTGCGTGAAAACTTCCCAATTATAGCATGAGCAGGCTATGCTTAACCACATAAGTACGTATATCATTCACATGCACAATATACATACATCCATATGATCCCATCATATGATCAAACATTAAACCATCATATACGGATTAAATATCCATACCATGTATGTCCACAACATAAATATACCCATGTATTCATATCTATATAGATACATATACATATATTCACATATCTTTATATCTATATATACAAACTAATTCTCGTGCATATGTATAAGATATCGATATACACTCGGCTATAAGCATACATAATCCTCAATATACAAGCCGTCACCACAAAAAGCATCTTATTTACCTCGATATGTGAATACAATCCCTCACTTGAAACATATTCAATCATTTTTCCTATGATGAATAGTCTCCCAAAATCATATGTATATATATATACATATATATTCAACATTAGGGTTATCACCCAAGATTTTTTGTAAGAAACCATCACTACACATACCATCTATATCTGAGAGCACATTAAAGAATCTTGTAATAATTTTGACTATCGGTATACATCTAACTAGTTGTTTGTAAACCTCATTCTCAATATTATTTCCATCAAATAATCCCATTTTTTAGGGAAAATACCCGTTGTAAATCACACACCGATAAACAACATCTACCCCAACTTGATTTTAAACACTCTACTATAGTTGGTAATATGATCCCATCGCTCTCGATTTCGACTACGGTTCAATCACTTTTGTGAATCCCCTAGTCTAAGATATCTCGGATTTATTTCTTAAAGTTTATCATTACAAAGGGCATGCGACCACTCTCTTTCATTGGGCCCCAACTTGTATCGAAATAAAATCCCATTTTTATAAGGATTCGACATAAATATTGGCCTAGAACTTCACAACATACCCTCGCAACTCTCTCTAAGAGTTATTAACCTCACATCACATCTATACTTACTTTTGGTCTATAAGTATGATTCTCAATCCCAATGAGGTTTCCACACAATCTCTATACACATCTCCAAATACATACTTGGATATATTTTTCCCAAATTATCCCAAGAAGTCCTCATAATCAAAATGTGTGAGAAACCCCTAGTGTGTCTCCAAACGTATCTCTTACATCACAAGAGAAGACCCCAAATCAATAAACCAATCCAAAAAGGGTTTGAAGCCACCATAGAGAAAAATTCCTCAAAGTGCCCTGTTTCCTAATCGATTTGGCCCTATTCTGAATCAATTCGCCTAGCGAATTGATTCGGCCTCCAAGGAAAATTGATTCGGGTCCAAATACATGGGCTTCTGTTTTAGGACGATTCGATTCGGCTTGGGTTCGAATCGATTCGGTCAATGCAGACCTACCAATTTGCCTAGGCCGAATCGATTCTCTTCGGGGGTGAATCGATTCGTGTCTGCAGAATTTTGAAGGGTTCTCCTTCTTTAATGAACCCACAAATTTTAAACCCTAAAATTTCTATTCTAACCTCGAAATCTTCTTCAAATCAGGATTTTAAACCAATAAATCAACCCAAAGTTGATCCCAACCATTTCTACACCATTTAACCCATATTTAAACATTCATTTCAAGATTTAACCCCAAAAATCTAGGTTTTGACATTTTTACCCAAAATCATTTCTTAACCCCACAAATTATGAAATGAAATACACAAGTAACTATTTAGCAAGATTAAACCCTTGCCTCAGATTTATAGAGGTCGGATCGTCCTCGATGTCGAGGTTGGGCAGGAAATCTCCAAGCTTTCTCCCTCTCTCTCTTCCTTTTTTCTTCTTTCTCTCTTCTTTTCCTCTTCTTTCTCTTTCCTTTCTATTTCTCTCTTTCTCTAAATGAGAAGGCTTGTCCCTTAATCCTCTTAAATGCCTAAAACACAAGTCCCAACTTTAATTGTTAATACACACTTTAAATGACTCGTTTACTCCAATTCGAGTCAAACTAACTTAAAATATTCCGGAGCCGAAATAAAACCCAATGACAGTCATTTTGACTAGCTCGACCCTTTAAGAATCGATGGTACCCTCAAAATCATCATCCAAAATACTTTAAAATATCCCCTATTTTTGGACCTCAATTCCCAAATTTTAGAATTCTCCAATTAATTAAAAAAAAATCCAAAAAATTTAATTTCTCAGTCTAAAAAATCATAGGGTGTTACAATCTTCCCCCCTTACAGAAATTTCTCTCGGAAATTTAAAACATGCCTAGGACCTCAATATCATCTATGGTACTAGTCCTTACATCAATCCTTAGGATCACTATACCGATCCTTTCTAGTTCTCACATCGAACCAAATAAATTTTAAAGCAAACTACTACCCAGGGCGCCCATACACCCCGTACTCGAGCTTCCACTCGTAGAATTATAATCAGGCTCCATTAGCCTCAAATCGTAATGTAACTATCACCAATATAATCTATAGTAACATATTAATTATATAAAAGTTTGAAAATTCCCAATGGTTGAACTCTCATCAATTCCTGACGCTAGCCACCTTCGTGCGAGGGAGGTCTCGCATGCGAAATACAAATAAGGAACCCTCCCACTACACTACTATGTATCTAGGTCGGGATTGAGATTAGTTAAACCAGGGTTAAGGTTTTATAAAAGTTTTTCATATTTTAGATACTTCCCGAAGGCCTATGTAACAATATATAATATAAACAAATCCTGCATCTTTCGACACGCCAAACAAATACCTTATATTTAGAACATAAGGCCTCAAAAAATACAATATTCTATCCAACACCTAGTCCTCAAACTAGTACAACCATGAGATAAATTTATCCTCTCAACATAAATCTACCAACTTGAACCTCTCAAGTATAAGAATTTCTCTACATTACATCAACACCTTTCCATAAAATAAGTTCTTCCCTCTTTGGAACACTATAATTACATGCCCTACCCTATCCATAAGACAATAATCTTATAATCACTACCCAACAAACCTCGACATTCCACACTTCCGAAATTCAACAACAAAACTCCCTATTGTCTCCTTACGAGACAGTATTTTTGTCAAAAGACGCCATACGTTCTCACTCCTTCCTAACCATACTGAAGGAAAAAATGTGATTGCAACTACCGAAAACTCCCTCAGTCCTACGCAACGAAACTGAGTCTCCAATTTCTTTCTCCCTCATCCCAGAATGAAATACTCCTAATATTGGGACAACTCCACCTTCCTCACATCGGTAAGAGTCACCAACACCAGGTTTCCTAACGAAGGTTGATGGGTTTATCAACCTAAACCTCCCAAGGACTACACTAATATCTCCTCAAACTTTCCATATTAAATCCAAGATTCGCCATTCAAGTAATTTCCCTTCTTACTCAACCACCTATAGGTTACCCTAAACTACTGCTAGAGTTCTCTAAATTAGACATGTCCTAGACGACATAATCTAGGCGACGTCTGAAACGAGAAGCAACTGTTATCAGAACGTCGATCAAGTGAATACACTTCACATAAAAAGATAAACGCAGTGAATTCAATAGTCCAAATAGTAGGGCTTTATATCAAGAACGTTAATGGAAGAACGCAGAAAACTCACACAGATCCTAAGGACTCTAGAACCTGATGCTCTGATACCATCTGTAACACCCCTCTTAAAATAATAACGGGTGGCCAACCCTATACTACATTAAATCAGGAGTTTTGGATGGTCCAGTCTCAACATCAACTGACGGTACTACATAATATAGGACTAACTGGCCGATATCATATAAGCGAGATGTTAAAATTAAATAAAATATGCAACAGACAACAAACTAACACTACTAAAAAAGGAAAGAAAGATGGATGAAAGAACTATGAGAAAAGAAATGCTAGAATAAAATGAAATAAATAACTACAACTGAATATACCACAAGGAAGTAAACCCTAATAAGCTGTCAGGTCACAGCCAATATAATAATTGAATTGGAATAAATATACACATCTATAAATATCCCTTGGGTATAAACCCGATATACAACATGAATCCTACCTAGATTTTTAAAGAAGTAGGAAGCGACTACAAGATACATCCCGCAATAGTTCGCACATGTCATGGCTCCCAAGACTCTGGACAGAAGGTCATCCGGCATCCATGCGGTAGGACACCAGTAGTAATATATATATATATATATATATATATATATATATACAAGCAGGAGAGAAAAGTAAACGGGTCAGAGCCCGAGTGTGAAAAAATATTTAGCATGTGTGTTAACCGTGCATAATAAATATCGGTGCACTTATTTCATAATTAAAGTGGAATCGCACTCTCGTGGAACCCCAACTCACCTCTCATCTAGAGGCGCGCACCTATTCGCGTCCTACAGTTTGTTAAATTATCCCAATTATAAGGACAACCTAACATAACATAGCCCCAGCCTATACCCACGAGATTTTTCCTTTCTATCTTAACCCAAGAATCCACCCCTTCTAAACACACTTGATTTTGTTTACAAACAATTATGCCATAATAGGCTTAATGGATTCCATTTTATAATTTATTTAATTATAATTCTTAATACGTTCCCCATTTATATTTGGGTTGAATCATAAGATTTAATTTCTAAATAACATGCATACAAATTATTATTAACAAAACTTCTCTCCAATCTCAACATTATACTATGTTTCGTGCGTGGGGTGTCTCGCAAAGCGAAATCCAAACAAGGAACCACCCCGTTACACTACTCCTTGACAACGTCGATCCTAGAGATCCATCATGCCATACATAATTATTTGACAAAACTTTTCTCCAATCTCAACATTGCACTACGTTTCATGTGTGAGGTGTCTCGCAAAGAGAAATCCCAACAATGAACCACCCCGTTACACTACTCCTTGACAATGTCGATCCTAAAGATCCATTATGCCATACATACAATATTATACTACTACAACTATTAGATTTTAGACTACAATGTGAAAACAACATAAAATCTCCAATAATATTCTTGGGATGATGTACTCCAAAAAGATTATATATCCTTTCATCTATAGGATATATTAATATATATATATATAGGCATTTTATTCTAACCATATATATATATACCATCATCCATACCCATGACCAAGTGTACATATCACATCTGATGTACAATGGCCATGCACAATAATATACCCGGCTATATATAGCGCCGATAAACTATAATATACCCAGCTATATATAGCGCCGATAAACTGCACCATGCTATCATCTTCCCAGTGCCCAACTCATGTAGCATACTGGGGCCACCATGGTGGGACCAAACGACACCCATCTCGTGGTAAATTCACTCACACGACGTCTCGGGAAGCGGTCCTAGCTCTAAACCGAAAATGAGACGAAACATACCCACCACGTATCATCCCAAAAATATAAATCACATAATAACACATGGGACGACTGTGACCTGGGGAATATCCACACCCTGCTCCTTAAGCCAGGATGCTCACCCTCTACGCAAAAACATCCCAATGATAGCATGAGCGGGGTATGCTTAACCACATTAGTACGCATATCGTTCACATGCACAATATACATACATCTATATGATCCCATCATATGATCAAACATTAAACCATCATATACGGTTTAAATATCCATACCATGTATGTCCACAACATAAATATATCCATGTATTCATATCTATATAGATATATTACATATATTCACATATCTTTATATCTATATATACAAACTAATTCTCTTTCCTATGTATAAGATATCTATATACACTCGGCTATAAGTATACATAATCCTCAATATACAAGCCGTCACCACAAACTCATTTTATTTACCTCGATATGTGAATACAATCCCTCACTTGAAACATATTCAATCATTTTTCCTATGATGAGTAGTCTCCAAAAATCATATGTATATATATATATATATATATATACACACACACATATATATTCAACATTAGGGTTATGAACCAAGATTTTGTGTAGGAAACCATCACTACACATACCATCTATATTCGAGAGCACATTAAAGAATCTAATAATAATTTCGACTATCGGTATACATCTAACTAATAGTCTATAAATCTCAAGATCAATCTTATTTCCATCAAATAATCCCATTTCTTAGGGAAAATACCCGTTGTAAATCACACACCGATAAACAACATCTACCCCAACTAGATTTTACACACTCTACTCTAGTTGGTAATATGATCCCATCGCTCTCGATTTCGACTACGGTTCAGTCACTTTTGTGAATCCCCTAGTCTATGATCTCTCGGATTTAATTCTTAAAGTTTATCATTACTAAGGGCATGTGACCACTCTCTTTCAGTGGGTCCCAACTTGTATCAAAAATAAAATCCCATTTTATAAGGATTCGACATAAATATTGGCCTAGAATTTCACAACATACCCCCGCAACTCTCTCTAAGAGTTCTTAACCTCCCATCACATCTATAATTACTTTTGGTCTATGATTCTCAATCCCAATGAGGTTTCCCCACAATTTCTATACACATCTCCAAATACATACTTGGATATATTTTTCCCAAATTGTCCCTAGAAGTCCCCATAATCAATATGTGTGAGAAACCGCTAGTGTGTCTCCAAACATATCTCTTACATCATAAGAGAATATCCCAAATCAATAAACCCAACCAAAAAGGGTTTGAAATCACCATAGAGAAAAATTCCTCAAAGTGCCCTATTTCCGAATCGATTCGGCCCTATTCCGAATCGATTCGGCCTAGCGAATCGATTCGGCTTCCAAGGTGAATTGATTCGGGTCCAAAGACCTGGGCTTTTGTCTCAGGCCGAATCGATTCGGCTTGGGTTCGAATCGATTCAGTTAATGCAGAGCTGCCAATTTTCCTAGGTCAAATCGATTCGGGTCTGCGGAATTTGAAGGGTTCTCCTTCTTCAATGAACCCAAAAATTTTAAACCCTAAAATTTCTATTCTAACCTCGAAATCTTCTTCAAATCATGATTTTAAACCAATAAATCAACCCAAAGTTGATCCCAACCATTTATACACCATTTAACCCATATTTAAACTTTGATTTCAAGATTTAAACACAAAAATCTTGGATTTGACATTTATACCCAAAATCATTTCTTAACCCCACAATTTATGAAATGAAATACCCAAATAACTATTTAGTAAGATTAAACACTTGCCTCAGATTTGTAGAGGTTGGATCGTCCTCGATGTCGCGGTTGGGCCGGAAATCTCCAAGCTTTCTTCCTCTCCCTCTCTCTCTTCATTTTTTCTTCTTTCTGTCTTCTTTTCCTATTATTTCTATTTTCTTTCTATTTCTCTCTTTCTCTAAATGAGAAGGCTTGTCTCATAAGCCTCTTAAATCCCTAAAACACAAGTCCCAATTTTAATTGTTAATACACACTTTAAGTGACTCGTTTACTCCAATTCGAGTCAAACTAACTTAAAATATTTCAGAGCCGAAATAAAACCCAATGACAGTCATTTTGACTATCTCGACCATTCCGGGATCGATGGTACCCTCAAAATCATCATCCAGAATACTTTAAAACATCCCCGATTTTTGGACCTCAATTGCCAAATTTTAGAATTCTCCAATTAATTAAATTTTATTTTCCCAAAAATTTAATTTCTCAGTCTCAAAAATCATGGGGTGTTACACACATTAAATATTTAAGGATATAAGACCCAAATTGCCGAGAATTAGCAACTAAAAATCGTCTATTTGGGGCATAAAATATACACTTTTGAGTGAAACTCCTTATGAGTAAACAAATACTGTAGTGACTTGTGATCCGTGAATAAGCGAAACTTTTCACCCAACAAATACTGTCTCTATATCCAAAGGGTAAATACGACCGCTACAAGCCCTAAGTCGTGGGTAGGGTAGTTCTTCTCATGAGACTTAAGCTTCCTAGAGGCATAATCTATAGCCTTCTCTTCCTGCTACAACACTGTAATAACCCAGATTTTTTATATTAATTTTGGAAATTAGAGAAAAATTAAGTTTTGAATTTTATAAATATGATAATTTAAAATATTGGTTTTTATATTTGAAAACTAAAATTTTAAACGGAATTAAAATGGAGTTTTAATTGAATTTTTTATTATATAGAAGAGTCCTCAAAACATAAAACTCTCTAAGAGTCCTCAAAACATAAAACCCTCTACAAAAAAAATATTTAAAAATATTGGATAATCCGATTGAGCTCAAATTTTTTGTCCAGATTCCTCTCATCTTCAGCTAGTTTTCCCAAAAATTTCATCTAATTCCAACGATCCGATCGTCCAGAATAAACTTTTAGTGTTTATATCTGATTCGAACTCTTTTCTTAATCAAACTCTTAATCCTTTATATATCAACAAAATCGTGTCCTGTCTTTTCAAATCATTTTTTATCAAACTTTTTAACTAGAGGACGTCTCCAAAATTACTCCCTTTCATCTACAAACCATAACCCCAAACTTATTTAAGATTTCAACCTTAGATTTGAAGACTTATTTGGTGTTTTCTCGAGTTTGGGCTAGAATGAGATTTGATTATATTTGCGAGAAGAACGTGACGGTGTGATTAGTTTGGAGGCTGATTTTGATTCATGTGATGATTTTAAGGTATGGGGTTTCACACAATATGATCCTTCATCTCGCGAGTGTTATTCCCCTTGAATTCTTGTGATTATTGAACTCATATTTGAATTGATAAATTCATTTGGAAATCTAGAAAATTATTGTTAGAATATGTTTTTGATTCATGTGGTATTATTATTGTGTTGGGGATATTTTCATGAGATATTAATATGGCACTGATGTTAGGCACCTTTCAAGATTCCTATTCCGGCTACTTGATAAAGTATGGCACGGTATATTGAGGCCTGGTGACTCGGATTAATGTGTTGTTGAGAAATTATATTGATAAAATGATTATGAGATTCACATTTGATTTGAATATTCGTACTCATACTGTTACATTTTATTCACAGCTAATATTTGTTGCGCATCTTTCCTGTCGTATTGTGTACTTCCCCATATTTTCTTTTAGTGGCAGGTTAGCACGGATTTTGGGGGCTTTGGATTTGATTTGCAGAATAATATTTAGCATGGATTATTATTGGGAAGAATATGGAAGAGAATACATATGAGAAGATTGTATTTATTTTTGTTGTATAAAGCATTTTATTTCGAGATCGATAGTTGTATTATTTTGAGAGATTATTGGTTCGATTAAATTTGAAGAGATTGAGATAAGTGGATTCTTTTTTTTATATTGCTGGATTTGTTTTAGATGCTCTATACCTAGTTATTTATTGATTATTATAGTTTTTATCGACAGTAGCGCTTCGTTCCTTCTCCCCGATCGGGCGAGGTGTTACAGATGATATCAAAGCTTAGGTAAACGACAACCCTCGGTTCTTTGGATTTTGGGTCTAGCATGCGTGAGAGACGTGTTTTATTTGGAGATATAAAATTTTTAGTGATAAGTCGTGTTAGGCATCGAAGTTAGATAAGAGGTATTTAAGTTGATTTTGGAGACGAGATTTATTTTCAGAGATTGCTGATGTGGCCTGATTTTTTAGCGTTAGGCTTCGTCAAATTTCGAGGGAGAAATTCCTTATTAGTGGGAAAGTATGTAAGAACCCGGATTTTTTAAATGGATTTTTTAAAAATAATTTTGGAAATTGGAGAAAAATGAAATTTTGAATTTTATAAATTTTATAATTTAAAAAATTGTTTTTATATTTGAAACATAAAATTTCAAACGGAATTAAAATGAAGTTTTAATTGAATTTTTTATTATATAGAAGAGTCCTCAAAACATAAAACTCTCTAAGAGTCCTCAAAACATAAAACTCTTTACAAAAAACAATATTTAAAAATATTGGACCGTTCGATCGAGCTGAAATGTTTTGTGCAGCTTCCTCTCATTTTCAACTAATTCTCCCAAAAATTTCATCCAATTCCAACAGTCCGAAATAATTTTTTTAGTGTTTGTATCTGATTAGAACTATTTTCTTAATCAAACTCTTAATCCTTTATATATCTACAAATTCATGGCTTGGCTTTTTAAATCATTTTTTCTCAAACTTTTTAACCAAAAGACGTGTAAAAAATTACTCCCTTTCATCTACAAACCATAGTCCAAACTTATTCAAGATTTCAACCTTAAATTAAAAGGCTTATTTGGTATTTTCTCGAGTTTGGGCTAGAACGTGTTTTGATTATTTTCACGAGAAGAACGTGATGTTGCGATTAGATTTAGATTATAATTTTGATTCATGTGATGATTTTGAGGTATGGAGTTTTAGACAATATGCTCCCTAATCTCGCGAGTGTTATTCCCTTTGAATCCATGTGAGTATTGAACTCATATTTGAATTGATAAATTCATTCGGAAATCTAGAAAATTATTATTGGAATATGTTTTTGATTCATGTTGTATTATTATTGTGTTGGGCATGTTGTCATGAGATTTCAATATGGCACTGATGTTTGGCACCCGCCAAGATTCCTGTTCCGGCTACTTGATAAAGTATGGCGCCGTATGGTAAGGCTTGGTGACTCAGATTAATGTGTTGTTGAGAAATTATATTGATAAAATGCCTATGATATTCACATTTGATTTGAATATTCATACTCGTATTGGTACGTTTTATTCACCGCTAATATTTGTTGAGCATCTTTCCTGTCGTATTATGTACTTCCCCATATTTTCTTTTAGTGGTAGGTTAGTGCGGATTTTGGGCAGTTTGGATTTTATTTGGAGAATGATATTTAGCATGGATTATTATTGGGAAGAATATTCAAGAGAATACATATGAGAGGATTGTATTTATTTTTGTTGTATAGAGCATTTTATTTCGAGATAGATAGTTGTATTATTTCGAGAGATTATTGGTTGTATTTAATTTGAAGAGATTGAGATTAGTGGATTATTTTTTTTATATTGCAGGATTTCTTTTAGATTCTCTATACCTGGTTATTTATGGATTAGTTTAGTTTTTATCGACAATAGCACTTCGTTCCCTCTCCTCGAGCGGGCAGGGTGTTACAAACACCCCCACTGAGTCCCTATAAATATGGTTCAGTGTATATAAGATACTCCACTCTTGGCCTGGGCAGCGCTAGAACTATAGCAGAAGTCAACTTATCCCTTAATTCATCAAACGCCAATTGACACGCATCATTCCAGATGAACTGTACGCCTTTACGGGTTAGATTTGTCATCGGTCCCGCAATCTTTGAAAAGCCTCTGATAAACTGTCTATAGTAGCCGACTAATCCTTAAAAACTACGTACTTTCGTCGGTGTCGTGGGATGTCCCCACTCCCTCACCGCTGATTCGTTGCTAGGATCCACTGAAATACCTCCTTCTGACATTACATGCCCCATAAATTGAAATTTTCGGAGCCAAAACCCACACTTGTCGTATTTGGCATACAACTGAGGCTCACGTAGTGTTTGTAGAACCTTCCACTAATGTTCGACATCCTTCTCTTTTATATTAGAGTAAACCAGGATGTCATCTATGAAGACAATGAAAAATTGATCTAGGAACTCTCTGAATACTTGGTTCATCAAGTCCATAAATACAACCGGCGTATTGGTCAACTCAAACGGTAAAACCCGAAACTCATAAGATCTATATAGAGTCTAAAAAGAAGTCTTCGATACATCCAGTTCTCTGATTTTCAATTGGTGATATCCAGATCTCAAGTCTATCTTTGAGAAGTAAGTTGCACCTCTCAACTGATCAAACAAGTCATCGTTGCGGGGTAAAGGATACTTATTCCGAATCGTGACTTTATTAAGTTCCCGATAATCAACACATAGTCATAAAGATCTATCCCTCTTCTTCACAAACAGAACTGGGGAACATGGTGTGGTTTTCCTATGGATGAAAACCTTTTCCAAAAACTTCTCTGTTTGATCTCCCAATTCTCTCATTTCTTCAGGAGCCATACGGTAAGGAGCACGGCCTATAGGTTGAGTGATTGGTGCTAAGTCAATCGCAAACTCAATTTCCCTATTGGGCGATAATCCTGGTATATCCTGAAATACATCAGCAAATTCTCTAACAACTGGAATTGAATCAAGGGAAATTACAACTCCCGGAGAGGTCCCCTCCTCTAAGTAATATAAATGAATGGACAATCCTCCCTCGGGCCTAGGCATCGCTACTTAAAACATCTCCTGACAATGAATAACGAAAATAATACTCCTACCAAAATAATCGACCGTGGCTCTATAAGTGACTAGACAGTCCATCCTAATAATAGCATCATATTCGTACATATATAATACAAGCATATCAGTTCGTAAAATCAAACTCCTAATCTCTATACTCACACTACGGCATATAAAGAAAATAGGCATGCCATGACCCATAGCTGAATATACATAAGTAATAGTATTGTTTTCTGTGTCTAATAACCTTGTCGCCCGAGCAAAACTAGTGGATATGAAATAATGTGATGCTCCCGTATCAAATACAATTCGTCCCATAACTCCAAAGATAGAAAACATATCCTCAATCGCTGACGGTGGCTGCTAAACTACCACCTACTGAACGTTGTACATATGTCAATACTGTTTCTTCCCCTACTGTGGCGGAGCTACTGGAATGGCTGGTAAGGATGGCATCTGGGTCGGTGCTAGAAGAGTAGCTGGAAATATAGGTCTCTGAGGCTCTCAGTGTGCTCCCTTCTGCTAGGTCATCTTACCCTTATCTGGGTCATCCTGTTTCTTGTGACCAGCTTTGCCACATGTGAAGCATCTACCTACAAATTTCCCCCCATTATGACCCTATTGGCCATGGCCTGGTTGACCATTCCCACATCTGCCTTGGCCCTGATGGCCCTATTGATTATGCTGTTAGCCATGCCTGTTACCACCCTGCCCAAAAAGAAATCCTCCTGACCTAAGACATTTCGCATAATCCCTGAATATGAATTCTAATCACCCTGTTTCGGCTGTCCCTGAGCTGAAGATGATCCACTCCCATTATTTCCTCCAGTATGACACTGCTGACTGGACTCAGTTCCCCTTTTACTTCCCTTAACATGAAGATGGTGGTACTGGCATTGAAGTAAGGCAACATTCAATACATTATTATAGGTTTGTAAGGAAAGATTTCCCAATAAATGATGGTGAATCCTCTAAGTAAGACAATCCCTAAACAACTGAATCTTTTTCTCCTCAATATGTGCCTCTCCTGGTACCAAATTGGTCAGCATAGTAAATCTTCTTCATATTCAGTAACTGATTTCCCTTCCTGGGTAAGGTCTAAGAGTTTCCTTCGCATCTCAGTCTGAAGTATAGATGGAAAGTATTTGCAGTCAAATTTCACCCAGAAGTCCAGAATATGCAGAGTATCCATCTCCAATGTTGTGGTACTGGACTACTACCACTGTAGAGCAGCACCAACTAACTTGAACGTAGATAACATTAATTTATGAACCTCCGTACATTCATACATAAGTAGATGCCGCTGAATGTCTTTCTTCCATTGGCTAGCACTTATGACGTCGGAACCCCCTTTGAATTCTGGTGGATGTGCCTTTTAGAGGGCCTTCCTAACACGTTCCCAAGCAGTGGGAAACCCTTGTGGTGGTGCTAGTGGCACTGCCTGTGCTAGTGGAGGAGCTTGCTGGGCAGCCGCCAAGGAAGCATTTACTTCTTGAGCAACAATGGAAGAAACTTCTGCCGCATTCATAGTGCCCTACGCTGGAGAGGAATCAACATTTTTAAAATACTACATAAATTGCCAATGAAGTCGTAAAAGCATAAATATGATTCTCAACAATCCTAATGCTAGGGATCTATATCAAAGATCGCTAAGAAGAAATAATAAGTAAGTCCCACAGTTCATAAAGACTCTAGAACCTGATGCTCTGATACCACCTGTAACACCTCGCCTAATTAAATACTGGGTAGATACTCCTTTATTAGACTAAACAAAATATATAGTTTGTTAATTCTCAGCATCACAGTCGAAAAACACATTTTATTTTTAAAGTAACTCACCCAATACTTAATTAAGGTATGTGTTAAAAACATTTTCCATGATTAACAACAATTTGAAACCATTACCACAATACTAAAAAATAATAGAGAAGTCTCGTAACACAACTGAATAATGAATAACAAGATTAAATGTAACTAGATAAAACTTCCCAGTTTAAAAAATCCAACACCATTCCAACAAAGCCAAAATGAAAGTACAAACATTAACCCAATACAATATCTGAAAAGGTAAATGAAATACTAGAATCCTGGGCAACATGCCCTAAATGAGGAAAGTACTAAGACATAGGAATCAAATAAATGAAGCAATCAAAACAAGTGTGCATATTGAGGAACAACAACTCATGATAAAACATCGATACCCTAAGCCGCACGTCCCTGATGCTGGGCACCTTTTAATATAGATAGGATAGAGGAGAGAATATGCAAGGACACGGGTCAGAGCCCGATTATAAATGATTTTAAAATAGCAAGTGTTTAACAAGTGCAATTAATCATTTATTATGTACATGTTAGATCCCAGACTCTCACTTGATATTCTCACATCTCATCTAAAGTTCGTATATGAGAAACTTCCTTAACTAGTTTCCACAACTTGATTCTATCCCATATAATAACCCAGTATGTCACATACCATACATATTATAATTTTTCATATTTTATTCTCTCTAATTTGAAATTGATTTTCCAAAGTCTTAGGATTAAGTATTCTTTTTCTTACTTAAATTCAATTTCTTTTATTCACAGTCAACTACAATTGAAGCACCTTATACTCTTGACTCACTTGAGTCTATATTGTATAAGTGTTCATCTAGTTTGGAAATTGTGACAAAATTATGTCTAACCTAGAATCCAAAGAACCCCAAAGCTTGCATTGCTATTTCATTTTTGATTGAAGTGATCTAGACCTTATTATCAACTCTCACCCACGGTAGAAATGGATCATAAACATCTCATATTGCATATTAGTGTGTGTACATATGTTGAGTGTGTATAAATCCCTAATATTGCTTTTTAAATATTTTTTGGGATTTTATAAACTTTTTAAAATAAGTTTTTATTAATTAAAGCTTGTTTTTATAAGTTTTTGGGGTCAATCTGCAATTTTACATTAATGATTATATTGACTTAAAGTTACCTTGGGTAGAATTCGAAAGCGGCAGAGAATTCAGGGTGTGATTTTAATTACATTAGACGTGCGTTTCATCTCCTCTAATTGTCCAACACTTGGTGCCTTCTGATTAGTGGTAAGTGTGTTTGTTTATAGAGAGTAAACCAACATCTGTTTTTCAACCCTTGGATCGTTTTTACCAACGTTCTGCATGCTCCCTTTCATGATCCCTGTGAACCCCTTAAGAACCAATCAAGTGTATTTTAACCACCGCATATCGTGAACCCTTGGATCTAATTCAATCATCCTTGACTAAATCTGAACCCTTGATTTTAGTCCTCATTCTCGAACCTTCTCATCCTCTTATAAAAGGACCCTTCCTCTTAGCATTCGAAGACTTTTGCCATTCGTCCTTTGAGAGAAAAAAATAGAGTAGAGAGATAAAAGAGAGAGAGAGTTAGAAACCCTAACCCTAACCCTAAATCGTCAAATCCCTTTTGAAATAAAAACCTCTTTCCAAGTCCTGTACATCCCAAACACCATCTTGAGTGTTTGAGTGTTTGAGAGTTGTTGTTGGTATTTGATTTGAAGCTGAAACCTCTTTGTTCTTTAGATCTTGTGTCCAACTTAAACAGTTTGTCTTAGATCTATTTTCTGCTTTATAGAAATTTCAAATTTATTTACTTCATTTTACATTACACTTAAACTTACATATTTCGTTTCTCAGCTTGAGAAATATTTTGTTGATTCTTTTTTTAAAATGTTTTTAACTTTTAAATCAACAATAATGTTTTATGTTTCTAGTTCTCTTGAAATAAGACCTTTGACCTAGTTTGGAATCGCACTTGGTGGTTTTCAATCTCAAAAATCTTTTCAAAACCCGAGATTGATTAAGATCTTGATACGTCTTCTGAGCAAGATAGCCGTGGATTTTGGGATTATTATAAAGGTCAAAAAGGTTAAGTTTTGTGAGAAGAGAGAAAAAGAAAAATCATTGCATATAGACTTATATGTAATTTGTTAGGACTGTTTGTACATAATAAGTGTGTGTGTGTGTGCATGCATGTGTTAGAGAGCACCTCCACAAACACTTTCACTCTACCACACAAAAAGTGTTGGTAATAAGATCTTGAGAAAAAGAGTCGACGTAAAGAGCTTGAACAAATTGAAAGTTAAGAAACTGGGAGAACAACATCAACAATCAAAACTGCAGAGAAGTTATAAGGACACCAGAGGGTACATTCCTAAACTTATATAGGTCTGAGTTGTATGCATGTTTGTTTTGTAGTTTGTAACTTTTAAATTTGTTTATAGTGGAATTTTTGTTTTACTCCGTAGAGGGAGTCGTGGATGTTTCCTCAGTTGGGTGAGGTTTTACCACGTAAAAATCTTGTTCTTAATCTTCCTACGTCTTCTCATCTCATTCTTGGTTGTGCTAGGTTTAAAGTTTGTTAAAACTGATTTATAAACCTGTTGATCTAATCTTTAATAGATCTCGTACATACTTTTATAAAACACATCTTGTGTTCAATTAGTTTTGGTTTTTAAGAAAAGAGTTTCGTTAAAAAACTGTTCGGAGTTACTTAAATAGTTTAATTTTATTAAACGGGTTCAGTAATAGATTTTCAATTGGTATCAGAGCTTGGTAAACTTCTTTTAAAGAGATCCTGTGTTTCTGATTTTTTTTTCTGAAAATCAAATATGGATGAGAAAAATGAAAGATTTGGTAACTTGACCAGACCTCCTATCTTTGATGGAACCAATTTTGCTTACTGGAAAGTAAGGATGATTGCTTTCATTCAAGGAACTCTGGGAGATGATGTCTGGGACATTGTTGAAAATGGTTAAATTTTTCCCACAAAACCAGCCACTGAAGGAAGTAATGAGAGGGTTATGAAAGTATTAAGTGAGTTCACACAAGAAGAGAAACAAGTTTCTCAAAATAATAACAAAGGAAAGAATGCCATGTTTATGTCCATAAATGAACATGAGTTCAAAAGAATCTGATCTTGTACCACTTTTAAGGAAGCTTGGGACACTTTGGTTACTGCTCATGAAGGTGACACTAGAGTTAAGGCTACTAAAAGTCAGATGCGCATTCAACAGTATAATTCTTTAATTATGTCTGAGACTGAGTCATTTGATGACTTCCGTATGAACCTGACTGATATTGTGATAAAACTGCATGCTAATGGGATAACATATGACAAACAAGAAATTGTATCTAAAATTCTAAGATCATTACCACAGAAATTTGCCAACAAAAGATATGCTATTGAGGAAATGTGTGATATAAATCTCACTCCTGAATTACTCAATAGTAAATTAACAACTGTGGAAATGGAACTAGAATTTAAGAAGAAATTGACCCAGTCCCATAGGAAACAGACTAGTTCCAATCTAAGCTTCTCTTCTAAATTGATTAAGCCTGAGTTTAATACTTCAAATGATGACTATGATGAGGAATGCGATATAGAGAGTTTGGACAATCAGACTGCCTTAATGTCAAAATAGTTTAAGAAAATCATTAAATTTAGAAACAACATGGAAAATAAACAAGGCAAGTCCAATTATCCAACTCCCTTCAATCACAAATCACATGAGAAAAGTCATTGCAAACATCACAAGGACTCTCACACTAGACCTAATAGAGACCTTAAGAAGGATGAATGCTTTAGATGTGGTAAACTAGGACACATTGCACAAGACTGTAGAGTTAACTTGAACACTCAAAATAAACACACTAGAGCCAACATTTTCAAGACATGGGATGATTCAAGTGACTCTGAAAATGAGGAACCTGAATCATCTAATGCTTTTGACCCTTGCATGTCTTTTTTTGCCAAGATTATCTATAATGATGATATATTTGTGTTTGTTAGTGAGGATGAATCTAGTAATTGTACTTTTGATGCTTCGAATAATGTTGTTACTGGTTTAGATGCTTTGATTACAGAGAATATTGCTATCTCTTCCTCGGGGTGTGTGAGTCAAAGGGAAAGCGATAATGACGATGTCAATGGGTGTGTGAGTTCAAAGAATGAAGCCCTAGGGGTCACTTCACACACTACACTTAGTGACTCGGACAATGAAGACCTCCCAGATATTCACACACTATATGATAAAACTCTCAAGAAAAGCACTAGACTAGAAAAGATTGTGAAAGATCTCACTAAGAAGTTAGAAGATCTAAGCCTAATGGTCAAACTGAATGCTGAAGAGTATACTACCCAATGTTTAACTTATGAAAGTGAAATAAAAATGTTTGATAAAAAACTCAAAGATTTGACTGAAACAAATGAAACTATGGAGAAAAAAATACAAAGGAACATTGTTAGAATTGGAACAAACTAAAGAAAAGACAACAACTATTTTCAAAAAATTTACAAACTTTGAAAATAATTCAAACGGTTTTGATGAATTTGTTGCTGAATCTAAAAGAAATTCTCATGATCGAACTGGAATAGGGTTTTGACCCAATTTAAAGACACAAATAAAATCTTTTGAACCTATCAAGTTTGTGTCAGGAGGTAAAAGACCTATTGAAACCTGCCCAGACTTTCATTCTCTAAAAATTGAGTTTGATTAAAAACATCAAAATTTTAACATTGGGGAATCAAGTTTCATTAAGCATGAAAGTTCACCTAAAGCTAAATATGTCTGCCCCTCTATTAGAAAGAGTGAGTCTACATTCAAGACTGTCCTACCTAGGAATAGAGTTCAACCTCAAAACTTCTCAAAACTTTTGTTTAGAGACTTTGCTTAGGAGACCCCAACCTTGAGCAATCTTTATTGCTCTTACAGTGATATATACGGTTACTCTTTTGATAGTTTCTATGCTAGGAGACTAGTTAAACCTGTCTGTAATCCTTCTACCTATCAGAACTTTAACTATTCTAGGAGGAGCCGCAACAATCATGTACTTCCTAGACAACCAGACAAAAACTCTAATTATAGAAAGAGAAAGACCAAACCTAAAAGAACATTTCCTAGAAGGATTCCTAAGCACTTTCCTAAACCAAATGCTCATGTTTTTCATAAAACTCAAAATCATGCGCTAAACATTTTTCAACAAAAATCGAATGCTCGCAAATTTTATCAATTGAGAGCTAATAAGAGAAAAATGAAAACTAGAGCAATTTGGGTTAGAAAAGATGATCTATTAACTCAGATGAAGTGTAATATAGTTATTACTGCTTTAAAAGATGAGCACACATCATATGGTTGTTATTTAGACTATGGATGTTCTAAGCACATGACTGGGGATGATACAAAACTTTTGAACAAAACCAGCTTTGCTGGTGGAAAAGTTATTTTTGGTGATGGAGTATCATCTCAAATCACAGGAAAAGGAACTCTTCAAGAAGATGGACTTCCCGTTCTCAAAAATATTCTTCTAGTTAAAAGTCTTAAGGCCAATCTACTTAGTATCTCGCAATTTTGTGACTCAAATCATATTATTACCTTTTCAAAGAACAATTGCAAAATTTTAAATGAAAAAGGTGAATGCATAATTACAGGATTCGGAACTCCTAACAACTGTTATACTGTCATGAACAATTCTGAAATCTGTAATGTTGCCAGAATGGGTCATATAAATTACGATAATCTTAGTAGACTTACCTCTCAAGAAATAGTTAGAGGAGTTCCAAAAATCAAATCCATGCGTAATATTGTTTGTGGTTCTTATCAGGAAGGTAAAATTGTTAAGGCACCTCATAAGAAAGTTAATGATGTTCTTACCTCTAATCCCTTGGAGCTCATCCATATGGACCTAATAGGTCCCTCCAAAACTGTTAGTCTCTGTGGACACAGTTATATTCTAGTTATGGTTGATGACTTCACCAGATTTACTTGGGTAGACTTTTTAAAACAAAAGTCTGACACTTTTCAAACCTTTTTAAAAATACTTCTTCAAATTGAAAATGAAAAGGACACTCAAGTAAATAGAATCCGTAGTGATAGAGGTGGAGAATTCAAAGACACTAGTATAATAGAGTATTGTGACTATAATGGTTACAAACATGAGTTTAGTGCTCCTAAGACTCCTCAACAAAATGGAATCGCCGAGAGAAAGAATCGTACCCTTCAAGAGATGGCACGTGTTATGATACATGCCAAGAATTTGCCTAAATACTTTTGGGTAGAATCTATTCGTACTACGTGTCACATTATAAATAGGGTCTATCTTAGAAATAATTCCAAAAAAACCCCTTACGAACTTTGGTATAAGAAAAAGCCTAATCTTAAGTACCTTCAAACTTTTGGTAGTACTTGTTATGTATGCAAAGATAGGGAACACTTGTCCAAATTTGAGAGTCGGGGAGATAAAGCTATATTTCTAGGATACTCGCCTAACAGTAGAGCCTATCGAGTATATAATCTTCGCACTAAAACCTTGATGGAATCTATAAATGTAATTGTCAGTGACACTACGGTAGAGAACAAGACTGGTGAATCAACTATTGTGGAAGAGCCTACAAACATTTTTGAAAATGACTCTCCTGAAATAGATGATTCATTACCAATTGAGATACCTGAAGTACCTAACTGGGTTTCTAAAGATCATCCCATAAATAACGTAGTAGGTAACCCTAGTAAGCCAGTGCGTACAAGATCCCAACTAAGAAATTATGCACATTATGCATGTTTTGTTTCTCTAGTAGAATTAAAGAATGCAAATGAGGCATTGAATGACTCTCACTGGATTTCTGATATGCAGGAAGAACTTCTTCAATTTGTCATTCATGATGTTTGGTATCTTGTACCTAGGCCTGATCAAAAAAAATTTATTGGCACACGTTGGATTTTTAAAAATAAGTCTGATGAAAGTGGCAAAATCATTAGAAACAAATCTAGATTAGTTGCTCAAGGATACTCTAAAATTGAAGGAATAGATTTTAACGAGACTTTTGCTCCTGTTACTCGTTTATAATATGTTCGTCTTCTCTTTGCTATAGCTTTCCACTTACATTTTACACTTTACCAAATGGATGTCAAATCTGCATTCCTTAATGGAATATTAACTGAAGAGACCTATGTAGAACAACCTAAAGGGTTCATTTACCCTCAATATTCAAATCATGTATTTCTTCTTAAAAAGGCTTTGTATGGACTTAAACAATCACCTAGATCTTGGTATGAGCGTCTTTCCAGTTTCCTCTTAGATAAAGGTTTCAAAAGAGGTGGAAATGATCAAACCCTTTTTGTCAAACATTTTGGCAAACACATTATTATCTTTGGATCAACTTCTCCCTCAGAAGTAAAATCCTTCTCTAAAATTATGCATAAGGAGTTTCAAATGTCTCTTATGGGGGAGTTGCAATTTTTCTTAGGTCTTCAAGTCAAACAAAATTCAGAAGGACTATTTGTTTCGCAATCTAAGTACGCTTTAGAGATAGTAACGAAATTTGTCCTTGAGAGTGCCAAAGATGCTAAAACACCTATGAGTACTACAGTAAAACTATCCAAAGATGAAACTGGAAAATCCATAGATCCAACCCTATATCGTAGTATGATAGGAACCTTACTACACCTTACTGCCTCGCGTCCCGATATTATGTATGTTGTGTGTGTATGCGCTCGTTATCAAAATAAACCTAAAGAGAGCCATCTGAATTCTGTTAAACGAATCATTAAATATGTAAAAGGCACTCTAAATCTAGGACTATGGTACACTCATGACACACCAAGCACTATAATTGGATACACTGATGCTGACTAGGCTGGGTGTACTGATGATAGTAAAAGCACAACAGGAGCATGTTATTATATCGGTAATAACTTGGTAGGATGGAGTAGTAAGAAACAAAACTGCACATCACTCTCAACAGCTGAATCTGAATACATAGTCGCTGGCAGCTGTTGTGCTCAAATACTGTGGCCTAAACAAATGCTGAGTGATTATGGTATTCAAGAAACGAATTGCATCTCTATTGTGATAATCAAAATGCGATCAATATTTCTAAAAACCTTGTTCAACACTCGCGAACAAAACACATAAAAATAAGACATCACTTTATACGTGAATTAGTTGATACTAAGGAATTAGAAATCAATTATCTTCCTACTGATTTGCAACTCGCAGATATGTTTACCAAACCTTTAGATTACAATCGATTAATTTATTTGCATAAATCTATTGGAATGGTGTGTGCTGATAAATCTCTTTGATCTCTTTATTTTTTCCCTCTGTCTATTTGAGACAAAATGGGGGAGAAATTTGAGTCTAATGAAATTCATATATGCTAAATAGCTTGATCTTAGTGATTCATTGCCGGTCTTTGTACAGTTATTCTCAATAGTTGTAATAGGGTATTCAATTGTAAATAGTTGAGTTATGTACTTTTTCTTTCCAGGATTTGGGTAAATAGATTTTTGTAGGAATAGGTTTCTTCCTTTTTGTTGCCCTACGAGTTTTAGATGACTCAAAGGAGATTTTGTCTCATATTTCCAAAGGGGGAGATTGAAGCACCTTATACTCTTCACTCACTTGAGTCTATATTGTATAAGTGTTCATCTAGTTTGGAAATTATGACAAAATTATGTCCAACCTAGAATCCAAAGAACCCCAGAGCTTGCACTGCTATTTCATTTTTTATTGAAGTGATCTAGACCTTATTATCAACTCTCACACACAGTAGAAATGGATCATATACATCTCATATTGCATATTAGTGTGTGTACAAATGTTGAGTGTGTTTAAATCCCTAATATTGCTTTTTAAATATTTTTTGGGATTTTATAAAAATTTTAAAACAAGTTTTTATTAATCAAAACTTGTTTATATAAGTTTTTGGGGTCAATCTGCAATTTTACATTAATGATTATATTGACTTAAAGTTACCTTAGGTAGAATCCGAAAGCGGAAGAGAATTCAGGGTGTGATTTTAATTACTTTAGACGCGCATTTCATCTCCTCTAATTGTCCAACACTTGGTGCCTTCTGATTGGTGGTAACTGTGTTTGTTTATAGAGAGAAAACCAGCGTCTGTTTTTCAATCCTTGGATCATTTTTATCAACGATCTGGATGCGCCCTTTCATGATCCCTGTGAACCCCTTAAGAACCAATCAGGTGTATTTTAACCACCGCATATCGTGAACCCTTGGATCTAAGTCAATCATCCTTGACTAAATCTGAACCCTTGATTTTAGTCCTCATTCTCGAACCTTCTCATCCTCCTATAAAAGGACCCTTCCTCTCAGTATTCAAAGACTTTTTCCATTTTGTCCTTTGAGAGAAAAAAAGAGAGTAGAGAGAGAAGAGAGTGAAAAGAGAGAGAAGAGAGAAACCAGAAGAGAGAGAGAGTTAGAAACCCTAACCCTAACCCTAAATCGTCAAATCCCTTTTCAAATTAAAACCTCTTTCCAAGTCCTGTACATCCCAAACACCACCTAGAGTTTTTGAGAGCTGTTGTTGGTAGTTGATTTGAAGCTGAAACTTCTTTGTTCTTTAGATCTTGTGTCCAACTTAAACAGTTTGTCTTAGATCTATTTTCTGCTTCATAGAAATTTTAGATCTATGTACTTCATGTTACATTACACTTAGACTTACATATTTCGTTTCTCAGCTTGAGAAATATATTGTTGATTCTTTTTCTGTAAATGTTTCTAACTTTGAAATCAACAATAATGTTTTATGTTTCAAGTTCTCTTGAAACAAGACCTTTTACCTAGTTTGGAATCGCACTTGGTGATTTTCAATCTCAAAAATCTTTTTAAAACCCGAGATTGATTAAGATCTTGATATGTGTTTTGAGCAAGATATCCGTGGATTCTGGGATTTTTATAAAGGTCAAAAAGGTTAAGTTTTGTGAGAAGAGAGAAAAGGAAAAATCGCTGCATATAGACTTATATGTAATTTTTTAGGACTGTTTGTACATAATAAGTGTGTGTGTGTTCATGCATGTGTTAGAGAGCACCTCAACAAACACTTTCACTCTACCACACAAAAAGTGTTGGTAATAAGATCTTGAGAAAAAGAGTCGACGTAAAGATCTTGAACAAATTGGAAGTTAACAAACTGGGAGAACAACATCAACAATCAGAACTGCAGGGAAGTTATAAGGACACCAGAGGGTACATTCCTAAACTTATATAGGTCTGAGTTGTATGCATGTTTGTTATATAGTTTGTAACTGTTAAATTTGTTTATAGTGGAATTTTTGTTTTACTCCGTAGAGGGAGTCGTGGATGTTTCCTCAGTCCACGTAAAAATCTTGTTCTTAATCTTCCTACATCTTCTCATCTCATTCTTGGTTGTGCTGGGTTTAAAGTTTGTTTAAAGTGATTTACAAACCTGTTGATCAAATATTGAATAGATCTCGTACATACTTTTATAAATCACATCTTGTGTTCAATTAGTTTTGGTTTTTAAGAAAAGAGTTTCTTCAAAAAACTATTCGGAGTTACTTAAATAGTTTAATTTTATTAAACGGCTTTAGTAACATATTTTCAACAATATCACACAGTAGATTGAATTACAGTATATATATTCACCCTATCATATATACTAATATAGAACCTCCCATTCACAGCTCCGGTGCATGCATACTCTGCTATCATGTCCAATTACAATTCTCATTGTCTAAAGAAAAAATGGTTCAGTGTCTTCCCTGAGTAAAAAAAACATAACACACATATGTTGGAGGCGAGCATACTCCCCAGCTAAATGGGTCACACACATACCTACATTCCCATTCAACCGTAGAAACTATCAATCTCACCTATAATACGTATCCAAGGTCCTATGCTCAGGGTACTAATCTAAAAATCCTCCCAAATTGGGTGCACAAGATAAGACCGTCCACAATGCGAAACCTCCACCCTAATAGCTATTAGCGTAGGTATGTCATACACATAATAAAATATACTATAGGTATACATACACCTATATATAATAACAACAAGGTATTCACACAACCATTAGATACTTCCCACACATAGTATTATCTA
Organism: Sambucus nigra; assembly: GCA_949130495.1. NCBI lineage: Eukaryota > Viridiplantae > Streptophyta > Magnoliopsida > Dipsacales > Adoxaceae > Sambucus > Sambucus nigra. Next base: position 445,230,783 of record OX422213.1, read on the forward strand.
ACTCCCAAATCCTACGTATTTCATATTATGACTTTACACCTTAATTTATTATTCCTGAGCCTATCTCACTTCCCGAAGATTAAATAATTTTGCTTTGATATATCATCAGTAATAATTTCACTTATACCCTACTAGTCCATGTAATCATACTCCCCGAATTATTGTGAATTAATCTCATATTTAATTAGAATTATATTCGATAGAACCTATTCTCTCATAACCATATATTCTTTCACTTAGGTTTATTCATGTTGGGACTTAGAATTTTGTAGGTGATTCAAATGATTCCCTACCTACTGGTCATATCCTTAATCTCCATAAAAACGATCCACAACCTAAAACGTGAATTTAACAACCGTAATTCATTCGATTAATTAAAATAATTCTCTCCAATTTAAATCCCAAACATAATAACATAAATCTGGTATTTAGCTATTGCCTACTTCCCTTCCATAAATCCCATTGTGTTCAAATAATAATAACTAAAAGTTCCTAAAAGTTTTGGGATTAAAATAAAAATTAAAAAGGAATAAGTTCATCAATTCTGGAGAGGTTGATCGATCGATGGTCAGGGGTCGATCGATTGATCACCCAATTATCAGCCCATATTTTTGCAACTTTTGTTCTACGAGTTTCACAAGTTTTGATCATTGAAATATTTATTTTAACGTCCCAAATTCCTTATAATCCATACCACATGATATAGCAACATATTTAAATGATTTCTACTGTTCTAAACAACTTAGAATCATCAAGAGTTTGAATTAAAGTGTATATATTTCATATTTTTCTAGAAAAACTAAAATATATAATATCTCAAGAATCAATCCTATAACTTTATGAATTTCACCAACATGTGATGTTTATTTTGTGGATTAATGTCTACTAACAACATGAGATTAATCATAGGTATCTCTACTTTCCAGAAAGGATTTAACATCAACTAGTTTATCTCCAAAACATGTGATTTCTCCTCATTCCTAATTATCCTAACATGGACATTATACAAACTAGATTGAAATTATCAAATAACTTGGTTCTACTAAAGATATGATCCTTTGGGGATGAATGTCCACTGGTGGTTCTCCCTTCTCCAGTCAACTTCCGGTGGTGGTGACCCTTGGCTCTCGGTTTTCCCACAAAGACTCTTTCTTTTCCCCAGAGAACTCTTCACTTTCTCTGAATTTATTTCAATCTAAGTTTGTAGAATGAAATGAATAATCTCAACCCCTTAGACTTATAACTAACCTCCCAATTTCGTGTACACTATTCACCTTCCAAGTGAAATGACCATATTACCCCTCCGGGATGACTATTCGACTCGAAAGTCCCCTTAGACCGTATACAAACGTCCGAGTAGACTTTTTTGACAATAAAAACACTTTCGAACACTTTGGCATGGTCAAAACGACCATTTGTATGACATAACAATATTTCTCTTTTATTTTATATAAATTCAGTCCTGACACTACTATTCACATACGTCTGACTTATTCATCGGAATTGCCGTATTCACTATTCGTGACAATTTCTAAAATTCATCGTAAGTAAAGTCATAACCACATATTACTTTGATTCACTAAGTAATATTTAACATATATCATATATTACTATATTTGCAAATAATAATTAAATCTGAATTAATATCAATTATTTAATTAGTGCCGAATAAATGCCTTTTTAAGTGGTATCAAAATTACGACGTATTACACTTTCACAATCAAATAATGATAAAATAAGATTTTCATTAGTTTAATTAAATGATTACATATTGTTTCTTAACATGTAGAAAAAAATACAAATCCTTATTCTACATGGGGTTTCCTTCAGCTTTAGAAACAGGATCCATGCCAGCTAGAGGATCATCCAAAGTATTTGGAGAACTGGTGAAGTTAAAATCTTGAAGCATCCTGGTATTGCTGCTACTAGGACGATCAAGAAGATATGGAGGTTGGATGATCTCTAATTCATCTTGTACCTCATAATATCATAAATACTTCGAAATCAAGCATTGAGGAATATAATGATCAGGATTCCTATTAACATCTAACTTGAATTGGGGGTTGTCAAGCTCCAGCATGCCAGGGTCATACCAATCCCATAATGAATTGTTTAGATCCACCTTCATCATGGTTAAAGCCTTTATCCAATCCCATTTATGGAACTTATTCTTAGCCTGTTGAAGCCTATCATCAAGATGCCCCAGAGCCTCAGTATATCCGTCCATCCAAACCTCCCTTGGTTGCTTATGGAATTAAAAAGTTAATTTATCAACTTGGGATTGCAGCTTCTTCAATACTCCATCCTTAGTCTCTAATTTGGAAGCTTGAGTGGATAGTTGTTTAGACAAGGTCTCCAGCTTCTGGGACATCTCAGCAATAGCTCAGTCTTTAGCTTTTAACTGTGCAGCTTGATTGGCAAGAGCCTGTTGAGTCCTAATTTCTTCTTTAGTTCCTTGGCCAGGCTTATTTCTTGCTCGGGAAGATACATGCTTAATATTTTTTAAGTCTTCTAACTCATCCCTTAGTGTGGCATTCTCAGATTCTAAAAAGGAATATCCCTCATTAGTAGTAGAAATAGTAGCTCCAGAGGTAGACTCCAAAAGATTCACTTCATCCCTCAAATTATTATTCTCCTCTTCCAGAAGTTTGTCAATGGTTATAGGTTCTTCAACTTCAAGCTTAAGTAAAGCTTCCTTTTTATTGTAAACATAAACAAAGTTATCAAAGCCCCGACCTACACTTAAGTTTCTATATTTCTGCTCGTAGCTCTGATAAAATATTGCAGTATATTATTTATGTTGTTCTTAAAGTTCTTCTATCACCTCATAATAGGCAACATTGTTTACTATTGCCCGATCAAGTAAGTACTTAAAATACTTATAGGATTCTTTTGCATCCTCTAATGCATCGTTACCGAGCAACTAAATAATTTCTTCCTCAAAAAAGTCTGTATAACATGCTTTGAAAAAAGCATTGCATTTCCTTAGTAGCTTAGTATCATTTGAAAGATAGTTGTTCCATCTTATCTATAAACTAGCAAGAAAAAATAATCACCAATCAACAACAAAAATAAAGAACAGGTATAATCAATAAGAGACAAAAAGGAACAAAAGTTTTCTTTTATTGATTATGAAGAGTTCAAGTACAATAAAAATAAAGAAAAAAGAAATAAAAAGAAAGAGGGAAAATGCTGAACAACTTTACACCTTCTCCCTATGATTCTCAACATTCTTGTCCTGCTCAAAAGAAGGGGCTACAAACTAGAGTTGCTCGATTTGATCCACCAGAGGAAGAGAAGACTGGGTGATTTTAGGTTGGTCTACAAAAGATTCAACTGCTAAATAAGACTCTTCAGACCAACTTCATCTTTAATCTCATCCACAATTACAGCAGGAAGACCATGTGTATATCTCTAAAAAAGTTCAGAGTTTTCAATAGTTTTTAACTCCTGAAGGGAAGCAACCTAACCATCTCTGAAACATTTTTATTTGGCATACTCAATCTGAGCAGAGGCAGCATAAATGGCTTTGTTCCAGCCCTTATTTTAACCAGCACTGAAGGATGTCTTAACAACAGACTTCCTTTCAGAACATTCAGAGGACACAAGCTCCTCAACAATCTTTGCCTTGCGCTCTGCCTCTTTTGCCCTACTCTTAACTTCCTTAGCCCTACGCTTAGCTTCAAGGGCATTTTCATCATACGTCTGTCGAGAAGTCTCAGTTGTCCTCAGTTTCTCAGCCCAAGTACTCTTTTTAGTCTCCAAGGCTTGCTGAGAATCGAGCAAAGATTTCTTTAAGACAGCCAAAGCTTCCTCTACATCATTTGAAGAAGAGGCCCGAATTTCATTATCCTTCTCCATTATATTATTAAAATGCACCAAGAAATACAAGAGAAGAAGATCAAGTTAGTATATGGGAAATATAAAAGACAATAGTACCAAGAAGAGGGAAAGACTTACTGATGAAAGGCTCTGAGCAGATAATTCAGAAATATTTACTCAGGGAAGCATGGCATCCACTCGCATGTGGTCTAGAAGAGTACCAGCCTTGATCAATTTTTTGGCCAAAACAGGACTAATAACTGCTGGAGGACCATCCTCAGAAGAAGGAAATTCGATGAAGGTCTGTTGGTCGGTCACCTGTTCGACCTGCTTCCCTGCAAGCCCTCTTTTAAGTATCCTTAAAGAGAGTGAATCATCTTTAGGGGTTGGGTCTTTGGGGACTGGGGCTTCATAACATCCAATGCCCTCTTCTTGGCTCCTTCAGTATGTGCTTGGGAGCCAGAAGTTCTACAACTAAGAAGATCAATACATTTTATATTCTTCTTGATGTTAGAAAGAGGAGTGTCTGAATCTTCTTGATCAAGATCAATCACTAGAGAGGGAAGAGCAGCTGGTCGGGCGATGAAGGAAGAAATAATATTTATGTATTGAAGCAAATAAGAAGCAAACCTAATGTGCTCCTCAACAATCGTCTTGTGAAGTCCCTAAATAAATTTCAATTCTTTTAAATTTACTTCACTCTCTTTTGATATTTTCTCTTCCTTTCAACTGCAATCATATTTATAAAACAACAGTTAGTATGAAATCTTATCAAACATAAAGAGGGCGAAATTATTAAAACATATAACAACCTATCCCGTTGCGAAAGAGAGGACATCTAGGTCCTTTATATTTAGCACCTCTAGTTAATGGAGCATGTTGCCAATTTTTTACAACTACCTCATGATCAAAATAATCCCTATTAGAATCAGGGAGGTTAACTACTAAATCTTTACTAACTGCCCTAATTTTCAAATAATAAGTGCTATGAATAGTTACCCATTTATAACAAAACATTATCTCTAGAATCCCTAGATGGGTTCCATAGATTTTATTTAACCTATATACTCCATTCACCACTCTCCATGTGTTAGGAGCTATTCTTGCACGTACAACATCAAAATACTGACAAAACTCTAGACACAGGGGATTGGGAGGAAATGTGAAACCACACTGAACAATAAAGATGACAGGGAACAAATGGCCATCCGTAAGAGAGAAAAAATTATAAGTAAAGTGGGATGTTCTAGAACAACCCAAGATTGAATGTTGAAGTTATTCCTGATTTTATCAAGCGACTCAACATAATAAATCATGATGAAGAAACAAAGAAGAGGAGAGAAAAGTTCTTATAAAGGTTTAAGGATTCAACAAGAACTGAAGACAAAAAAGAAAACAATCGCACAAATGTTCAAAGAACACAGCACCAGAATCAGAAATGAAAGATAGAAGATGATCAAAGTTTTATTACTCTTTTTATAAGTCGCCTCGAAAACTGGGAAAAGTAATGATTAAAGTGACTGATGGTTGAGTTTACGGCGGCTAACAAGGGAAAAGATGAAACTACCCCACAAATGTTTGCTAAAATTTGAAATATTAACAAAATTACCATTCGCGCTAAAAAATTATCAATTTAGTGGATAAATTTCACAAGTCTGGAAGGTCTGTAGCTGACCAAACAGCCCAAACTACTGTTAAAGCATAATATTCCTTACTTTTGCATCAACTCCAAGTATGAAACATTAGGGGCTTTTGTTGATGCCAAAATTTACCACCTTTCGAGGACTAATTATAAACCAATGTGGCACAAGTCCAAGTCATCATGTTGCTAAAGCCCAACGAACAAGGAAGCCCGACCAACAGGGCATCCCGACCAACTAGGAAGACCAATGAACGGTCGAAAATCCAACTTGTATAGCCAACGAAGCGATAACAATATTACAACCTGTATAACTAGTGAAGTGACATAAATAGTATATTTAAATCTCATTATGTATTGATGTATATGCCTAACGAATGAAGGCATTCTATCCTTTCAAATGACAACTATCAACACCCCCTTGGGTTATAAATACATTATAAGATCCTCATTGTAGGGGATCGAAAAAAAATCAAGGCAGTGAATACATAACAGTGGACGTAGGCTTTTCCATTGAGTCGAACCACTTTAAAAACCTCTTTGTCCTACTTGTTTTGTTTATTTATCTGTGATCAATCAATTAGGCCTGTTTTAGTTTTTTACATCAACAATAAAAGGATTCAAGGAAAAAAAAGATTAATGATAGACTCAGGAAATACAACAATTACACTCCATTAAACATGGGCATTCACTAAGTTTTAGAGGAAATTAAGCACAATAAGGAGGTACGTTGGCTCGAGAAGCTAAGAGAACCTACTGGGAAAAGGGACAGGTCAAAGTACTATAAATTTAATAAGGACCATGGGAATATGACATATCATTTTATAACTTTGCAAAACGAAATAAAAACCCTTATCCGACGAGGAAAACTAGACAAGTTTATTGATCGGCAGGACAACATAGGAGCTCGACGAAGGTTAAAATATCCATGAAAGCCAAGGGATGAGAGAAATAGAACTCATGAGGATGATTAGGAAGATGACCCCGTCCTACTTAAGAAACTCAGGCAACCAAAACCTGAGGTATTTATGCTTAGTTTTGGATCTTTTGACTATCGTATGATTACAGGTGGAGATGCCATGGGAGAAGATCATACTGCTGAAAGAAAATCTTACCTTAATGAACCTCAAGCTTGTTCTTATATTAAGAGGATTAATCTAGTCTAGGAACATCGGACGAGGAAGGGCAACAAGGACAAGTTGGTGATCGGTTTTTCCAAAAATGACCTCCCTAGGGTACTGTATCCCCATAACGATCCCTAGTAGTCAAGTTCAGAATATAATATATAATTATCTCCAGGGTACTAGTAGATAATGGAAGCGCAATGGACATCATGTTCTATTCATGCATTGACAGTTTGGACCTAAATCTTAGCCATTTGTAGCCTTATCACAGGCCCTTGATGGGTTTCTCAGGTAAAAAAGTGTACCTTGGGCACAATCAAGTTAGAAGTGTTACTCGACACATCGTCAACAAGTCAGATATAGAAAGTATGTTTCTTTGTGATGGACAAGAATGTTCAATCCCCCTACAGTATGTTCATTGGTAGGTTAGGACTGAAGAAGTTCGAAGTTGTGCCCTCCAAACTCCATTAATGTTTGAAGTCCATGACCAACTTTGGTGTAGGAATTTTAAAGGGTGATTAAAAGGTAGCCATAGAGTGTTATTACTCTGATGAGCAAGAAAACTTGAATGAATTAAAGAAGAAGAAGAAGAAGAAGAAGAAGAAGAAGAAGAAGAAGAAGAAGAAGAAAAAGAAGAAGACCACTACTTACCAAATGGACACTACTAAGCCCAATAGCGAGTCTGCGATTGAAACCATAGATCCAAGAGATGAGGTAAAACTGATTAAAGGTCAGATTGTAGAAGCAACTAAAAATATCCTCCTGGACGATGACAAACCAGAACAAATTACAGAAATAGGTTCAACACTGGATCCTCTTCTTAAACAGGAGCTGGTGACATTCCTACAACAAAGAAATAATGTGTTCTCTTAGAACCATGAGGATATGCTGGGGATTGACCCCAATTTCCTCTACCACAAACTCAACGCCAATGATGATGCTGTAATCAACACCATCAGATAAAGATGAGATTGCAAATAGCTTAAGCTCAATCACAGAAGAACAATAGAGATATATATATGTATATATAAGCGAAAAAGACGTGGATAAGAAGATGAACTCAATGACTTAAAGTGATTAAGTCAATTAGGCCTACATCCACTGTGTGACTGTGTGAGAAATCCACTAAACAAGGGCACTAATGGCCATGGATACAACACTCAAAGCTCTCTCTCTCTCTCTCTCTCTTTCTCTCTCTTTCTTTTCTGTATACAATTAGATAGTGTTCTGTTAGGGTTATGGATTTAGGATGCCTTCTCATGGTGAAGATGAAGTGTATATATAGGGGATGGGTGGTGTAATGTACCCCCCATGCATGTAATCAGCACGTGCATGAGGAAACTACAAATAGGATATGGACACATGTCTTTGGCATATGGGCACAATAATGATGTAATATTCACTCACCTAAGGGAATGATCTTGTTATAACAGAATTGTCCACATGTGCATACCTCTTTCGTACTTTTTTATGCTCACACTGTTGGGTATCATCCGTTGTAACCTCAGCCTGAGAGGATACAAGGTTGTTAATTCCGATAGGGTGCTCCCATGCTCTTTCATAAGTATGACATCAGCGAAATAAATTGGGCCGAGGTTGGATTAATTAGGTCACTCCTGTTATTGGTCGTGGTAGAGTACGAAGATGGTGCTAGATGAATAAGTGATGCTCTTGTGGTCCTGGATTTTCATATGGCTGAGGTTAGTTAATGTGAGGCCAACCCTTATCGGTACGACCCTGCCAATGACACGTGGGTCTCCTATGACAACTCGGCCATGAGATGTGATGCCACTCTACCTAAGACACGAGGGTACACTTTGGTCATATCAATCACCCCCTAGCCCTTAGCTTTTTGTGTGAATAGGAGGTTGAGGGGCACAAGTTGCTGAGGGCGTGATGAGATGTCTCTTACGTGTTAGCTACATAGCGCTTGATATATAAGTGGGTGACACATGTCACTGACCTGATTGATTAGCATTTGCGCGCTTGGGGTTTTGTGCCCTCAATGATGGAATTATGGTGAAGAGTGCATAATCATTAGGGGAGATTTAAAAGCCCCCAAAACATTTCATTTCTCTTTCTTCACCAACTTTGTTCGCGCCGTACTCCAGTTTTTAGCAAACAAAACCTCCATAGCTGTCCACTTGCAAAAACATTGCAAGCCTTCCAATCTCAAGCTTTCTCCTGCCATTTCCCTTGTCTCAAGAGATTGAGTTCGCTCAAGTAACCCTCTCCACCTCATATTTATTCATTTCTAGAAATTGCAATCGTTGTTTAAATTTTTCCATTTGTGTTTTGATTTTTCGATGGCTGTCCTACCATTATTGGGAGGTCTATTAGGCTGAGAGAGGGGTTTTGTTGTTAGTTTCTCCTGTGATTGTGAGGGGTTTTTTGGGTTAGGCTGCAATTATTTAGGTTTTCAGGTGCCCTCCGATAATCATCTCTGGTGGGTAAGGTTAGGCTTGTTCTTGGTGTTCTTAGGAAAAACCTTTCGAATTTATGAGGTTTTTTCCTTAAGTCAACTATAGTCGAACCTTTAGTTGTTTTCCCTTTACTATTTCGCCCAAGTATAGCATCATCCTTAGGATTCTAAGACCCTTGAATAAGTTAGCAGAGGACTTCCCTAGTCTAAGAGAGAAGTTCTTTGATAAGATTAGTCAAATAGAGGAAGCCCAAGTCGAGAGTCGAAAGGCTGAGGCTTTTCCAGTCCGACCTATCTTTCCACCACCCTTAGCTATTGTATACCCCCAAGCCTTTGAGACATGTGAACAAATATCAGAGTCGTCCACGATCGACCCCATGTCCACCTCTCAACAAGCTGAGAGTGTGGATTCACACGAAGAGGCTGTGGAATGCTCCACTACGCAAAGTGCAGGGTCTGAAATTTAAAGAGGTTTCCTCTCGCAACTCGTCTTCTAGAGGAGTCGAGTCATCACCCGAATCTTATTCTGTAGAAATATTAGAGCCCAACATAGTATTCCCTCCTCCAATAAATGACATTCCACTATCGGCCGCGACTGGTGTTGAGTTTGCTGAGAGGTTCCCTAGTGGAGACCCAGGCAATCCTCAGGTCGAGGTCCCAGTTGGTAGTGATAAGGAGAGCAAAGTTGATACCTCCATCGCTTTTGAATATGAGAGTACTATCTCTGAGGCCTATCTCTTATTCTTGAGACACCTCTATGGCATAGATCCCTCTATTTCTATGAGGGTACCTCTTGAGAACGAGAGTGCCTTTCACAATCGGGATTGTGAGATCTGCGTCTATGAGCAGATGTTTAAGTTAGATTTTCATCCGCCTATTCATACCATACTCCAAGACATCCTTATTCATATAAACCTTTCCCCTTCTCAGTTGTCTCCGGATGCGTGGAGAGTGATGATTGGATCAATCGTCCTTTGGAAAGCTCTATATCAAACTGACCTTTCAGTTCAAATATTTCTTAGTTGTTACACACCTTCGTCTTCAAAGACTCATCCAAGATACAACAGTTTGTAGATAGGATGTCTGAAAAGAAAATGCTACTAGTAACTCATACCTCCAATAATAATTATAAACCCTAATTCTTCTTCATTTCGAGTTCTTGGGAATTCGGCCCCAACCAAGCTTACAGGACGTCTGCACTATGAATCATCTCAGGTAGGCCAAGGTTCCCATATCGGCCAAAGCTGACCCGGGCTTGAGCCCTGATGCCTACGATAACATAAACAAAATCCGTAAACAAGGTGATAAAGGTCGTCTTGTGAAGTTTGAGCATCTAATGACCCCGTATTACCTTGCTCAGACAAGTCTGGGGGTGGCCACTGACTGAGCTTTGTAAGTTATTTTATTACTATTGCTAAGTGACACCTCGTATCTTTGTATAGACAATACACTGATTCTGAGACTTTTCTTTTGTAGAGAGTCTAGAAAGAACTTCAGATGAACTTTGGAAGATGTCGGTCCCTAACCTGACTAAGATCATTGACAGACGTGGCAACAAGGCTACCCATCCAACTCCCCTTTTCGAAGAAGAACGTCGGCTCCAGCAGAACTGATGGTGCTCGAAAGAAGAGGAAGATTCCTTCGACTGACCTAGCCTCCACCCGACCTTCTAAAACTCTGTGTTCCAACCATGCCATGACCATTTCAACAAATGATGCTCTCACTGCTCGTCTGTCTCAGCTGAAAATAAGCGATGATAACATCATTGGACATAGTTTGAAGGCTACAGATGTCCTCTGCTCCATGATCTCATAGGACGATAAGTATTTCCTTCAGTCCATGGACATCCCTCTACTGTACGAATTTTCCCTTCACCGAAGTTTTTAGGTAACTTTAAGAATTTTTACAAGTGTTGCCCCTTATAAGTGTTGTCCCTCCACTTACTATAACTCGTACTTAAGTGTCTACCTCTTGTGTTGCAGGGTTTAGTTTTTCTTCACCGCTTGGCCAATTGGACTCTGAAGAGGCTTCCCTTGATCCAAAAAGGCCAAGATGCTCAGAAAGTAGAAAAGGCCTAGAAGGTTGAACTTGATAAGGTCAAGGGGGACCTGAAGAAGGGGAAGGGTCTGGTCACTAATCTGAAGGCTGACTATGAAAAGTCTCTCAAGGCTAAGGATGAGAGCATAAAGGCCAACATTGATACCTCCGTTAAAGCTTCCCTAGACAAGGCTAAAGGCCAAATCATTACCGATTACAAAGTGTCTAATAAGTTTGTGGACTTCAGCTTTGATTATCCGAAAAGGGGAATTCGGGCTACTGGATGATATATTTCCCTTAAACATGCTAAGAATGCAAGCCTTTCCCCGGACGACATCATTGGCCTTGGTTTTGGTGACCGTCACCTCGGAGCTGCTTTGGCTCAGGTTAAAAATTCTATTCCTGCCCGTGTCGAGACCAACCCTCTGGAGGTGACAGAAAATAATAAGGAGGTGGATGATGATGACGATGGTGTTGTGGTCACCAACGTCGGAGTTATTGAGACTTCTCATGCAGGTGATGGGTCAATCGTGGCTCAGGGTTAGGTTTTTCTTTGAAGGATCCTTGATTATTTTTCTTATTAAGGCATTTTTCCCTGAGGGCTTTTGTATTTTGTGTTTTGTGAATTCTAGTATTTGTAACCTTAGACATTTTTAATTGATGAATGTTTCCTTTCCATGTGCTTTCCATTATTTTTCTTTCTTATGCTTATTCTCTTTTGAGGTACGATACCAACAACTAATGATGTTTGGGATCACATCAAAATCACTCACATATCACCACATCATAACACATATCATTAATTTTGTGATGTTTAGGGTCTGAGATCACCATGCTAATGATGTTTCATCTCACATTCACCATTAGGGCCTGAGATCACCATGCTAATGATTTTTCATCTCACATTCACCATTAGGGCTTGAGATCCCCAAACTAATGATGTTTCATCTCACATTCACCATTAGGGCCTAAGATCACCATGATAATGATGTTTCATCTCACATTCACCATTAGGGCCTGAGATCCCCACATTAATGATGTTTCATCTCACATTCACCAAATTAATGATGTTTAAGGTATTATATGACCAAACTAATGATGTTTCATCTCACATTCACCAATTTAATGATGTTTAAGTAATCAAGAACACCTAAGTGATTTTTAATTTGGACTCTCCAAATTATGGTGTTATACTATACCCCCTCTCACTATTTTGAGAGTGCACGGTCGACAATCGTCTCGTCCATGCACCGTCGTCTCAGTCTAAAGAGGTTTTTTCACCAAGTTAATTATGTTTCAATAATTAATTTAACCCTTATTGATGTTATTGAAAATCCATGGATGGGGTCGACCCCTTTTCCAGGTTATCATTTCACCAAGGTTAGGTGTTGCTATCTCACCACGAGTGATGTTTTATTGCTTTTAAGGGTGCTTGAAACAAATCATTCCAGATAAAGTATATAAGATATGAGGGAAAACTCCATTTTTATTTTTCCCATTCATAATAAACCCTTTTTACAATGATTCATAATGAAAATCTCATATACAATCAAATATTGGTAGTACATGTTTAAGTGGTCGGCATTCCAAGGGTTGGAGAATGGTTACCTCTTTAGGTTCTCCAGTCGATAGGTTCCTAGGACCACCTCATCTATAACCCTGTAATGACCATGCCAGTTGGCATGAAGCTTGCTTCGTTTTTTATAGGTCTTCTTCAGAACTAGGTCTCCTGCTGCTATCATCCTCGATTTTATCCTCTTATTGTAAAACTTGGTCATCCTCTACTGATAGGCTGCCACTCTGACCTCCGCATCCTCTCTTCTCTCCTCAATTAGATCTAGGTCATGTCTTCTCTTTTCCATATTTCCCTCAAGGTCATATGTCTGAACTCTGTGAGTGGGGAGGCCGATCTCTGTTGGTACCACAACTTATAATCTATAAGCTAACATGAAGGGGGTATCCCCTATCGGTGGTTTCACTGTCGTCCAGTAAGCCCATAGTACTACATATACTTCTTCAATTCTTCTCCCCTAAGAATCTTCCAACATTTTCTTGATTCCATCAAGAATAGTTCTATGAGTGACCTCAGTCTGACCACTGACCTGGGGTTGGCCAGGTGACGAGAAAAACTGTTTGATGCCGACCTTTTTACAATACTTTTCTAAGGAGATGTTTTTGAACTTGGTACCATTCTCTGAGATGAGTCTATTAGGCACGCCATATCTACAAATGATGTTCTTCCACTAGAACTGAAAGGTCTTCTTTTCTATGATCTTGATCATAGCCTCGGCCCCTACCCACTTTGAAAAGTAGTCTATGGCCACAATTAAATATCTGTATTTTCCCATGCGCCTTGTCAGAGGTCCAACCAAATTAATCCCCCATACCGCAAATAGCCATGGTGAGGTGATTGACTTCAGAGGTTGATGGGGCTGATGAGGGGTGGTGGAAAACCGGTGGCACTTGTCTCTCTTCTTTGTGTATTCAACCGAGTCTTTGACCAGGGTTAGCCACCAATATCCTTGAGTGAAGATCCTCTTTTCTAATGATCTATCCCTAATATGTCTTGATCAAGATCCTTCGTGAACATACTTCATGATATAATCTACCTCGGCTGGGTGGACACATCTGAGTAGAGATAAAAGAAACCCCTTATTGTATAACACATTTCCTAGTATAAAGAACTTAGAGGCTTTATATCTCAACTTCGTTCTTTCGGCCTTAGACTCCAGCAAACTACCCTCTTTGATATACTGAATAAGGGGGTTTATCCAAGATGGTCCTACGTTTAAATTGAAGAAAAAAAATTAGCTTTGCGTCATCCTCCTCTATTGTTAATGGACAAAGGATTTCTATTGGCACTAATCTCTTAGTCTCTGTCCGAGTAGCCGGGGCTAACCATACTAGAGTGTCGTCTTGGCTATTATCCAGTAGAGGCGCCCTTTTGACCATGATCACACTAAAGTCCTTCATTATCTTCCTCATCTTTTCTAGATACCTTGCCATTCTATCGTATTTGGCGTCATAAATCACAGGAGCTGATTAACTACAAGCTGAGAGTTCTTATGGACTAAAAGTTGGTCGACGTTGAGAGCTCTAGTGAGGGAGATTCCGACTATGAGGGCCTCATATTCTGAATCATTATTGAAAGCGTTAAAACTGAATCTCAACGCATATTTTATATCTATTCCGTACGGGGCCGACATAATCAAACTGACTCCACTCCTATTTTTGTAGGATCAACCATCAATAAATAAGCTCCACACTGGACCTTTTAAAAATGGCCCTTCTTCAATAATTCCATTTTTGAGCAATAACTTGTTAGTCGGCTGTAAGAGGTCTCATCATTATTATCTCGACCTCTGTCGGTTTGATATCGATTTTGGCTAACCTCTCTAGACTGTCTGCTTCTTCACTATCGGTTTCACACCAGGTGAACTCTGCCCCAAAGTTTGGTAAGGTCTGCCACCTTGATTGCCACCCTAGGCTGATAGACTAGCCCAAGCCATCAACCTACCTAATTTCTCAGGTTTATGGATGACTTGCCTGAGGGGAGTGTTTGTTAAGACAACCATTGTATGAGCTTAAAATAAGTCTTAATCTTTCTTAAAGCGTGGATGAGGTCTTATGCTAGTTTTTCCATCTTTGGATACCCCTGTTTAGCCCCGTGGAGGGCTTTGTTGTTGAAATACACTAGTAGTTATACACCCTCATCATCTCATACTATCACCGCACTGATAGTCGACTCAGATAGGATAATGTATAGGTATAGTTTATATCCTTGGATAGGATGAGACAGTAACAGTGGAGAGTCGAGATAGACTTTAGTTCCATAAAAGCTCAATCTCATTCCTCACCCCACTTAAAATCTTTTCTAAGAATCTTAAAAAATTGAAGACATTTATCAGTTACTCTTAAGACAAACCTGTTTAATGTGGCTACTCGCCCGGTCAGCCTATGAAATTACTTGATGTTGCTTGGTATATTCATCTCTAATAGGGTATTTATCTTATCTGGGTTGGCTTTTATACCCCTCCTATTGATAATGAAACCCAAGAACTTGACCGCTTTGACGTCGAAGACACACTTTGATGGGTTGAGCTTCATCTTGTACTCGTCCATGGTGTTGAGAGTTTTTTCAAGGTTCGCCACATGAATTTCGGCCTTTAGACTCTTGGTCAACATATCATCAACATAAACTTCCATATACTTCCCAATCTGGTCTTCAAACATCTTATTTACCAACCGCTGATAATTAGCCTCGATGCTCTTCAAGCCAAGGGCATAACCTTATAACAATAGGTCCCCTTGTCGGTAATGAAGGTTGTATTCTCTACGTCAGTTGGGTCCATAAAAATTTTGTTTATCCGGAGTATACATCCATGAAGCTCATCAATTCATGCCCTGTCGTAACATCTACCATCTGATTAATTGGAGGGAGAGGGAAGTTGTCTTTAGGACAAGACTTGTTCAAATAAGTGAAGTCCACGCACATTCTCCATTTTTCGTTGGCGTTACGTACTATGACAGCATTTGAAATCCATTCAGGGTATATCACCTCTCTAATGAACTCAGCCTTCTCTAGATTTTTAACGTCATCTATGATGACCTCTTACTTCTCCCTTGAGTTGATTATTCTTCTCTGTTTTATTGGCTTGGCACCATCAATAATGTTCAACTCGTAAGACATTACTTTTGGGTCAATCCCAGGCATGTCATCATGACTCCATGCGAAGATGCTTTGTCTCCTCCTCAAAAATTCAATCAACTTATCCTTGATCTCCTGTTTTAGGGCTTTCTCGATATGGATGGGTTTTTTCGACTGTTCCTCATTGAGGACGATGGATTCTACCTCTTTTGCGGCCTCCCCTTTCTTAAGTTTTGTCTCGTCTCTAGGATCAAGGGTGTCAATTTTGTATATGGTGGTTCCTTTATTGTATGCTTCTCTCTCCTCTACTAAGTTAAATAAACATTATCGTACCAATATTTGGTCATCTTGAACTTCCCTTACCCCATATGGTATCGGGAATTTTATCATTTGGTGGACCGTTAAAGGCACGGCCTCAAACGCTTTGAGATCTACTCATCCCAATATGAGGTTGTAAGCTGAGAAGACGTTCTCATCTGTCACAAAAAGTTGATTGTCTTGGTAAGCCTCTTTGGACACTCGTTTCCCATTCTGACATCCATTTCAAACATCCCCAGAGGGTAAACCTTTTTTCCACTGAATCCTATCAGAGGATGATGGTACTGGATGAGCCTACCCTACTAAGTCCTAAGACTTCGAAGCATGGACATAACATAACATCTACAGAACTTCATCTATCAACTAAGATTCTCAGTACCTCACACCCGTGTACTCTGGCAGTAATAACGAGCGGGTCATCATGAGGAGCTAGGATATCCTTAAAATATAGTCTTAAAAATCCTACTATAAGGGTTTCCATATCCACTTTCTTCCTCTTCTCAGGATTAACATCAATAGTGGTTAAGTATATAACCTTGGCCCTAGTTATTGCCTTAGCCTCGGCTGTGTGCGCCTTTTGATCGGCCACCTTAGAGCCTCCTTCTGCTAGGTCACTACAAATCATGACCACACCAAATGAAATCATATTGAGCCTCTTCACTAGGACATTATCATGCTTTGGTGGGAGATTCGAATCATCACTATCATCATCCAAAGGGTCATCTTACTTGGCTGGAGCATCTTCTCTACATTTATCATTTCTCCCCTTTCGGGGGTCATCCCAGCCTTTATAGTCTCAGCCTGAACTTCCATTATCAACATATTTTCTTAACTTACCAGATTTCAACATTTTTTCTATCTCATCTTTGAGGGCGAAGCATTTATCGGTGATGTTCCCATGATCCTAGTGAAATTCATACCAAAGATTTTTATTTCTCTTATGAGGAGTTGTCTTCAACTTTTCCAATCACCTAAGAGACTTTTCATTTTTTATCTCATTTAGAATGTGCACACAGCTAACTGCTAGAGGCGTATAGTCCGCAAACTTGTCATCTATTGGCCTTTTCTTGCTATCATTTCCCTTAGACTTCTGACCCTTTCCATCACTATGCGATATTTTTCTTCATCTTCTTTAGCGGCCATTGCCTCCTCTTCATTCATGACTGTCCCAAACATAGCCAGGAGTTTAACCCTGGACTTTGGAGGGTTCTCGACCAGCTTCCATAGCAGCTTTCCTTTCTGAAGACCTCCAATAAGGGTTATCATTGCGATACATTCTTCATAGTCTTTGACTTCCAGCTTCTCCTTGTTAAAGCAGGATATATATTCCCTCAGATTCTCGTCCTTCCCCTATTTGATGTACCACAAGTGGGTTGTCTTCTTGCTAGGTTTTACCCCAAAGCAGAAGTTGTGGACAAAACTAGCGGCCATCAACTTAAAATTTCTTATAGAGTTCATAGGAAGGGATGTGTACCGTACGTGGGCTTCCCTTGTCAACGTGCTTAAAAATGATAGAAATCTCATCTAATCTGATATTGAATAGATGTCAGAGGCTAACCAATACATCTCCATGTGATGCACCGAATTTATGCTCCCATCATACTTTGGAGTAATTACCGGTAGTTTGAAGTTAGCTGGGGTTGGATAGTTCAGTATCTTTGCTATATATAGAGATTCTTCAGCATATCCCCTTTGTAAGGGGTCTCGACTTTTTATGATATCACCTATTTTGTTTTCCAACCTCTGTATGGACTCATTCCAAGGCTTGTCTACTGCAACGTCCACTTTTATGGGGATAGAATTTTCCTCGACTCCTTCTCAATCGTCTGGCGGAGCTGATTATTGTCTATTAGCTAGTCAGGCCGAGGGTACCCTCTCTGCACACCTAAGTTGGTTGCTGACCACTCTTTTCTCCTCTCTGTCTTGAGGAGGTCTGCAGTCGTCTCTCGTCTCATTTCTTCTTGAGTCGGTAACACTCCTTGATCTGGATAGGCGATTCCTCAGATCTTCGTAAGGGTCGAGCCAATTAAAGGTCGACCCTCTGCTATAGTCCCGGCTGGGCCTGTGCTCTCAGTTGGGCCTCCGACCCTGGTCCCTTCTCTGCCAAATAGGATGCATAGTTCCTTTGGATATCTCATGAGGTTCCCAAAATTCGAATTATCCCTCTTCCTCGTCGAGGTCATTCTCGACTAAGTCATCACGGAGCTCTCGACCTTGCCTCCCCAGGCGTAAATGCCTAGGGTCGATAATATCTCTTCATCTCTAACACAATGGAAGGCTTTTTTTCGGAGCCTGGGGTGGTCCTCTGGCTTGCTGACCTAGTTCGCCTTCTCTGGCGACCAGATTTACAAATTATTCTCCAACGCCGCCCGTCATGGCCCCAAAATTCTGGCTGAACATAGCAAATTGGTTTTGCATTTGCTATTGTCTAGATACGAGGGAGCGAAGCACAATGCCAACTCATCCATCTCTGACTGGGGCAATGCTTGACTGGAGCTTGCACCACCTCTATGTGGTGGCGCCAGTTAATTCTCAGGTGGAGGAGGTGGATCCATTGCCATTGGTGTAAGTTGTTTGATCTGAAGAAAGACAGATTAAATGCTCAACAAGAGTTCCTTCAAGGGTGAAACCACTAAAAAAAAGAGGGAGTATTGGTTCGCCACTAGATACTCTGATGAGTATAAGCTAAAATAGGGAAGAGATGGATATCTTCGTTAACACATACAACGCTATATTGATGATGTTATATCAAAACCACCAAATCAAGATGAGATTGCAAATATCTTAAGCTCAATCGTAACACAACAATAGAGATGGATATATGTATATATATGAGTGAAAGATATGAGGATAACAAGATGTACTCAGTGATTTAAAGTGGTTTATCCAATAAGGCCTATATCCACTATGTGAGTCTGTGAGAAATACACTAAACAAAGGCACTAATGGCCATGGATACAACACTCAAAGCTCTCTCTCTCTCTCTCTCTCTCTCTCTCTCTCTGCTATATACAATTAGACAGAGTTCTATTAGGGTTATGGATTTAGGATCCCTTCTCATGGAGAATATGAAGTGAATATATAAGTCTTGGGTGGTGTAATGTACCCCCCTAGAATGTAATCAGAATATGCATGAGGAAACCCCCAATAAGGTGACTATAGCACATGGGCACAATAATGATGTAATATTCCCTCACGTGAGGGAATGATATTGTTATAATAGAATTGTTCACGTGTGCATACCTTTTTCGTACTTTCTTATGCTCGCGCTATTGGGTATTGTCTGCTGTAACCTTTGCCTGAGAAGATACGAGGTTGCTAATTTCGATAGGGTTCTCCCACGCTCTGTCATAAGTATGACTTGGGATGAATAGATAGGGATGATGTTGGATTAACTCAATCACTCCTATTATCGGCCATGGCAGAGTAAAAAGATGGTGCTAGCTGAAGAGGTGATGCTCTTGCGATCCCGACTTTCCATATGGCCGAGGCTAGTTGAGGTGAGGCCGACCCTTATCGGGATGACCTTGCCAATGACACGTGGGGATCTTATGACAACTAGGCCATAAGATGTGATGTCACTCGTCCTAATAGATGAGGGTATACTTTGGTCATATAGCCAGTCAAGGAAAGGCGTAGGGTGTTCAACCTAGAGAAAAACCATGCTATTCAGGAAGAAATAGAGAAGCTCCAAAAAGCTTCATTCATTGAAGATATAAAATATCCAGATTGGTTGGCCAACATTATTATGGTAAAAAAGAATAATAATAAATGGAGAATGTGTGTAGACTACACCGATTTGAATAAAGCGTGCACAAAGGACCATTTTCCTTTATCGAGGATCTATGAGCTTGTTGATGGTACATTAGGACATGGATGTTTATTATGGTTACAACCAGATCAAAATGAAGCCTGAAGATATGGAAAGTACCTCTTTCATTACACTTTGAGGAACTTACTGTTATAATGTGAGAGCTTCTGGTTTAAAAAATATAGGTGCTACCTACCAGAAGTTTGTGAACAATTTCTTTAAAGATCAAATAGGAAAAAATATGGAGGTATATATGAATAACATGCTGACAAAGAGGAAGAAAGCCTCTGACCATATTTTTTACCTTAGCCAAACCTTTGATCAGTTAGAAAAGCATCAGATGAAGCTGAATCCGACCAATTGCATGTTCAATGTCTAGGTTGTCATGTTTGTCGGGTATATAGTGAATCAGAGGGGAATTCGGGCTAATCCTAATAAGATTAAGGCATTGATTGAAATGAGACCTATAAGAAGGATGTGCAAAGGCTCACTAGGCGGGTAGTAGCTCTTAATATATTTGTGTCCCGAGCTATAGACTAGTGGTTACCTTTATTAAAAGTGTTGAGGAAGACCTTTGAATGGAATGATGAGTGTGAGAAATGTTTTCTAGATATGAAGAAGTATTTAGGATCACATCCATTGCTCTCCCGACTAGTTTTATGAGAAAAATTGTATTTGTACTTAGTCGTTTCTGAGTCAGCTGTAAGTTCTGCTTAGATACAAGAAGATAATGGAGTTTAGAAGCTAGTTTACTACCCTAGCAAAGCCTTCTAAGGAGAAGAAATTAGATATCCATGATGGAAAAACTTTTTTTGGCACTTATAGAGGTATCCAGACGTATGAAGCCTTATAGTGGTGTACACTGACATGCCTCTGCGGCAAGAACTTAATAAACCTAAGAAGTATGGGAGATTGATGTATTAGGAAATAGAACTGGGGGAGTATGACATTGTGTATGAGACAAAGTTGTGGCAGACATCATTGTAGTAATCACTTATCCGGAGGTCCTCAAGAAATACATATTTCAAGCAAAGCAAACCCCAACAGGGGAAAGCTCAACCGAAGTCATCACCGACCAACAGTTAGAGTAGACCCCAGCAAAGGAGATCTTAGAAGAAGTTGATACCGACCTACCAGAAAAATCAACCACGATGTAGGAGATGGCTAAAAAATATGATGAGGCAAGAAAGAAGGTATTCCACTATAGTACATTGTTAAACCAACGCTTTGACAACATCCCAGTATGGAATTTATATGTGGATAGATCTTCATGCGTGATAGGAAGTGGAGAAGGTATTATACTAAATACCCGTGATGGGATTGATATTGAGTATGCACTTAGATTACAGTTCCAGGCCTCAAACAATGAAGCAGAGTATGAAGCCTTGATAGTGGGATTAAGGTTGGATCATTCACTAAATGATGAACAAGTTGTGGTGTATAGTGATTCAGAATTGGTGGTCAACCAGATCTTAAGTTTAAACGGATCCAAAGGAGAATTGATGACAATGTACCTCGCCAAAGCATTGGAGTTCATTGAAAAATTACTAGTTGTTCGGATAAGCAGAATTCCAAGACTAGGGAATGACCGAGCAGATGCACTTGCTCATTTTACATCAGCAACCAGGATTGAACTCAGGAGAAAAATCCTGATTGATATTCTGGCGAGTAGGAGCATTAATGAAGACCTAATGGTTAATTTCATTAAAATAGATATGGGACCTTCCTGGATAGATCCCATCTAACTCTACCAGCAAAACCAATTGAGGCAACAAGGATTAAGTATAAAACGACGAGGTATGTGTTAGACAAAGGATTGTTATACATGAGAGGGTTAACAGCTACTTTGCAGCATTGTGACCACCCAATGGAGGTTTAGGATCTGATAGAAGAAGTTTATGAGGGATCTTGTGGAGGTCATATGGCAGGAAGATCATTACTATAGCAAATGAACACACAGGGATATTACTGGCCGACCATAAGGGAAGATTGTATAGCGTTAGCAAAGAAGTGTGATAAGTGCCAAAAATTCTCTAACATTCGCAAAACTCCACATGATGTTTTAACTCCCATTACTTCACCTTGGCCATTTTCTATTCGGGGAATAGACTTGGTCGAGCCATTATCGACCACCAGAGGAAGGTTCAAATACTTGGTCGTTGACGTGGCTTACTTCACCATGTGGGTTGAGGAATAACCATTGATATGCCAAAATATACCCTCGTCCAGGCCGAGGGTAGCCTTCATCCTGGATGAGGGCTCAACTTTACTACCCCCCAGGGGGTCATACTGATGGAAGGGGGTCAGACAGTTAAGCCCCATCATTGACGACCCAGGGAGGCCAAAAGTATGACCAAACGACCTTGGGATGCCGACCCCACTATTAACTTTGATGTCCCAAGTCATCCGAGGCTCGTGGAGTCAAAAGCTTCATCTTGGGGTAGTCCAAGTAGCTGGCCGACCCTATGAGGGGCCAATAATACAAAGCATACATCGAGCAGTTCAGCCTCGACCTAGACCATAAGCCGATGGTGACATCATCATGGCACTTGATTTAGGAGATGGGTGGGACAGTGCGCGTGGGGATCATATAGCACGTGGACTAGATCATTATAACAATATTATCCCCTCACATGAGGGAATATATAGTCATTAACCATAGGTGGCCCAGTTAGGTGTGAAGAGGAGGTTGGCTAGATCATCATTCACATGCTCAATGCATGCTTGGGGGGTACGCTACGCTCCCAAGTCTTATATATACTTGTCATCTTCAACCTTATAAAGGGATCGATAATTAAAACCCTAGCGAAAACTCTGCTTGTACATATAGTAGAGAGAGAGTGAGCTTATGAGCATTGTATCCAAGGCCATTAGTGACCATATTTAGTGGATCACACACTCACAGTGGATGCAGGCCTGATTGGATGAACCACTATACACCATTGTCTTCATTCCTCTTGTACTCATCCCCTTCGATATACTTATACATATGCATAAATTTATTGCTTCCATTGTTACTATTTTATCTCTCCACCTCTTATCTGGTGGTACTGAATCTTAGCATCATCAGTTTGGCACCATCTCTGGGAACGAGAAGATATATCTTCCTCTCTACAACTTTAACTCACCGAAGACTCTTGTGGTGAACTGATTCATCCCCTTTGTGTGGATCTATTTCACTATTGAAAGAGATCTATTAAGGTTTTTAAGCTCTTTTGGTCATCTAGATCATCGCAAATCAAACATATGGCACTGGAGATGCCACCACCACCTCCTCCGTCGAATAGTGGAGTCTCACCTAAAATAATTACTCCGGCAGCTGCACCAGGACAATATAAGGCCAGGGGACCACCCCAGGCACCATACAAAGACCTACCTCCTCCATAACAACGGAGGGATGTTGTTGACCCTCGACGTCTATGCCTGGGGAGTCAAGGAAAGCCTTTGCTCGTAGGATAGATATGATGATGTCGAAGTGGAAGAGGCTCCCATAAATTACTGGGAACCGTATGAGGTCTCTAATATTAATGTACGACCTGTACAGGAGAGAAGAGGGAAGTGTAGGAGGAAGAATTCTGATGATCACTCGAGAGGCTCAACTTTCGACCGTTTGAGTAGAGGGTGACCCTTCGGGAGGCTGGGCGCAGTAAGGTCCAGATCAAGAAGTCTTGCAAGGTTTAGAAGGGAGGCAGTAGATGGCCGACCCCACGGGGTCTAACCCCTTGGATGAGACGATGGTCAGGGGGAGGTGAACAACCGACACAGATTGGTCGTAGCAGATCCCTCAATACACCCTAGAGAAGCGGCTTGGGATAACATCGGCCAAGCCGACCCTGTGAAGCCATGGAATGACTCGATTCAAAGATTAGAGGATAAATTGGTGATATCCTAAAAAGCCAAGACCCTATTCATAGAGGATACTCCATAGGCTGACCCTTTATGGATAAGATAGTCAACTTCCCAACGCCATCCAAGTTTAAGCCACCTATGGTCACCCTAAGGTGTAACGGGAGTAATAACCCGGTCCATCATATTGATATGTACCAATCAGCGACAAACATATACTCTATCTCAGATGAGATGAGGTGTCGTGCTTTTTCTAGTACTTTGTCCGGGGCTGCACATGTATGGTATACTTCTCTTCCAAAGAAATCCATTGCAAGCTTAAAGTAAATAGCAGACCGGTGCATCCACAACTTTTGCTTCGGAGTGAGGCCACAGAAGAAGACCACTTACCTGCTCTATGTTAAGCAGGGGAAGAGCGAGAGCCTCGGGAATTACGTAGCCAGGTTTAACAAAGAAAAATTGGAGGTCGAGGACTACGAAAAAAGTATTTCCATAACAACCCTTATTGGGGGACTCCAAAAGGGGAAACTATTATGGAAGATTGCCAAAGACCCCCCGGAGACAATGGCTGAGCTGCTAGAAACAGCGGGAAAGGTGATGAACGCCGAAAAGGCGATGGTCGCCAAATACGAAGATGAGAAAGGAGGCACTAGTGGGGGTAAGTACCAGAAAAGGAGTAAAGAGGGGAAAAAAATCCTAGAAGATGACAAATTCACTGATTACACCCCTCTGACGATCAGTTGCGAACACATTCTGAATGAGACAAAGAGCAACCGATTCATAAAATGGCCTGAGAAGTTGATGGCACCTCCTCACAAGAGGAACAAAAACCTATGGTGTGAATTTTACCAAGACCATGGCCATCTGACCGATAAGTCCTTTGCTCTGAAAGATGAAATTGAAAAAATCCTAAAAGAATGGAAACTAAGAATATACGTGGACAAGGGTGCTTCAAGAGGGGCCGGGGGGACGACCCTACGAAGAAGAGAAGCGATGTATGGAGAGAAGATCCCCCTAACATAAGTGATGACACTTCAGAGGATGATGATGATCCTGACCTCCCACCAAGAGACCACCATGGCCCCATGAAAGGACTTAATATGATCTTGTTCAGTGTTGGAATGATCTCCGGGGGTTTGGCAGGAGGAGGGTCAGAAGTCGCCGATAAGAAGGCCCATGTAGCTGAAGCCAAGGCAGTAATGAAAGCCATGCACTCAACCTTTTCCGAAGCCAAGCCAGGAAAGAGGAAGAAAGTTAACATGGATACCCTGATAGTGGGTTTCTAAAGGATGGACTTAAAGGGCCTCTTTTCCCCGCATGATGACCCTCTCATCATCACCAGTATACGGATGCGAAGTGCCAAGGATCTTGGTAGATGGGGGTAGTTATGCATATGTGATGTTTTGGCCATTCCTTAAAGCCTTGGGACTCATCCATGCTAGACTGGTCCCATACCATCATTGGATTCACCTTCTTGCCATCGCTTGATTGACATGGATCTCCATTACTCCTCGCTCATACACATACTTGAATTTCTGATGGTAGGTCGAGGGGACTGCCTTCATCGCATGTATCCATCCTCTGCCGAGGTTAGCTTGGTATGGGGAGTCAATGTCAACTACCAAAAACTCAATCATCTTGAAGATACTTCCTGTCCTTACCGGTAGCACAATCTTTCCATGTGGGATAGCCCATTTTCCACCGAATCCAACTAGTGGGAAAGTGGCCTCCTTCAGGTCGGCGATGTTCAACTTTAATTTTTTGAACAGATCGAGATACATTACCTCATATGAGCTTCCTTGGTCGACGAGCAACTTGTCGACGTCATAGTTGGAAATCGTGAGCGTAATGATCAACGCGTCATGGTGTGGGGTTATCACTCTCACCAGATCTTCATCTGTGAACACGATATATTTGCTATAGTCGAAGTCATCTACTCAACGATATTTTCCTGATTGGGTCTTTACTGGATCGATCTAAAAATATTGCATTACCGCTGTCAGCTTTTTTACCTCCATCCGAGTTGAATTCCCCTGAATCTGCTACATATCAGATGCCCCATGAATTACTATGAATTCATGGCCAGCATCGTCTTTGAGCACGTTGTCAGGTCTTATTTCTCCATTATCAGCAAGTTTCTTTGCCTTCTTCTCTACAAACTCCTTCAGGTGCCCATACTGGGCTAGTTCTTCGAGGTGAGACTTAAGAGCTTTGCAGTGCTCAGTCTTGTGTCCTCCTTCTTTATGAAAAGCGCATCTAACCCTGTTTTTTCTCTTTAAGGGATATCCTCCTATCTTTTCAGGCCACTTAATAAATGGCTCGTCTTTGATCTTCGTCGGAATCTTGTAAATTAGTTCTTTGAAGACAGTGTTGACTGCCTGAAATTCTTTTGGAACATCATTCCAACCTCCGTTTTTAAAGCCATTCTTACCCCCACTCTTGCCTCCTTTCTTCTGGTTCTCAGCTTTGTCATTGCCTTTGGCAGCTAGCTTAGTTCGGCCATTTTCCCCTGTGCTGAGGCAGGTCATATCTTCCACCTTGGCGTACTTCTCGATGCGAGCCATCAGGTCATCGATGGTTGTATCCTCTTTCTTCGTCAGGGATTGGTATAGAAGGCAAGAGCTAAATAGCCTAATTTTGAAAGAGGCCACTGCCACCTGCTCCGAGAAATCCTCGACCTCATTGAACAACTCCTAATACCTCTTCACATAGTCTCAAAGGCTCTCTTGAGGCGTCTTTTTCATTGTTAGTAAAGCATCCATACTTTTAGGATGGGAGCTACTAGTAATGAAGAGGGACGTAAAGAGCTCGGTCAGGGACTCAAAGCTCCTGATCGACCTGTGAGGGAGCCTTTTGAACAATTTTTGCTCCACATCATACAGGCTCGAGGGAAAAATCCTGCACATGAGTGCATCCCGATGGTTCTAGGGAGTCATGGCTTGCTTGTACTGCCTAAAGTGATCAATGGGGTCAATTTTTCCGTCATAAATATTGAATCTTGGAATAACAAATTTCTTGGGGGATTTCTCTTCTTCTATCTCCCTTGAGAAAGGGGATTACATCTGGGTCTTGAGAGTTCGTGTAGCAATATGTTTGGTCTATCTTGCTCCGCGATGTGTTGGGTGTTGGTCCATCTCTCTTCAGACCAAATTTTGTATGTTCTCATTGATGTGAGCTGGGATCTTATAATGGTGAGCCGGTCGCTGGTGCTTGAGAGAGTCGTTACTTGACTCGTGCTTCTCACTCTTTTGGGATCCACGCTTATGGATCCTTCCTCGATTGCGAGACTTGCTCGCCAGAGGGCTAGGAGTGCGGTATGGATGTCGCCTAGTGTTAGGATGGAACTCTTTCTCCATCCTTTCAAATTTCCTTTTGAGTCAAGAATTCTCAGCCTCCCGCTTATGAGCAAAATACCTTTTCTCCTGGAGCCTTACCTCATAGGCATCAATCAGCCTAGAGATTTGCGTGGACCTCTCTGGTCCTTGGTTTTCCTCTGAGGTTGGTCTCTCTAGGCGAGCCCTCTGATCTAAATGTCGAATATTGGATCTGATCCTGTGAGGAGCAGGTTATTCTTGGATATGTTCTACCTAAGGAGCATTACTGCTGTGACCAGACATTTTGAACTTCTTTGTTGGTGTGGGCTTTCTCAGGGAAGACAAACGTTTCCCACAAATGGTACCAATTGTGGTGACAATTATATTCAACACAAATAAATGAGAAAAGCGCAATCATCAAGGAAAATAAAGAACATGAAATGCCAATCACACAACACAGTATGTACGTGGTTCAGCAAGAATGACTACGTCCATGGTGGTGCATTCAGCATTATTTATATATACTCCGGGAGCGTTTACAGCGAATACAGTGCGTGCCGCTTGCCCCAGACTTAAGGTTTTTTATATACATATTTATCTTTGGGGTTTGGGGGTTTTGGACTCCCTCACGTCCATTCTTTTCTCCTGGAATATCTCTATACGAGATCCTAGGAGAGGACTAAGTCGTAACTGTATTTAATTAAGGTGAGGGGTCCGGACTTTGGGTCGTTTTTATTAGGATACTCGTCCTGGCCCATGATGGAAAATTCGGGTACCCACAATAAGTATAAAAGGTGGGCTTGATCTGAACTGGGTTTCTCAATAGTATAGCCCTTCCTACTTGGGTATTGGGATTACAGTAGGGGCCCAAGATAAATAATCAAATAATCTTCAATTAAATACTAAAAAATCCTAAATTACATTAACTCTAATTTTATTTCCTTTCTTTATTTAGTTATAATTAATTCTGCTAAATAATTATGGCTGTGCTCCAATTAAATTAGCTCAGAAATCACTTAGATATAATGAGGTATTATATACAAAGTAGATAATGGTATATATAATATGATTCCTTGCGTGAAGATTTCGATACTCGTATCAATTTGCAGCAAATTGACTTTAACCAACATCTAATGAATTCCTTAATTCTCAAACTTAAATTATTTTTCTACTCCAAGGAATTACAAATAATCCACCGATCATTTTTATGGGTGGAATCATATCATATAAGTCTATTGAGGGGGGGCATCGCAAGCCAAGGTATCCCCGAATGATGATTCCTCTAATTTATAACCTTAGACCTACATACATAATTGCCACCCAATATGCAGATATCATTTAATCCAAGAATGAATCGCATACATAACAATCAAGGCAACAATCATATAAGCATTTCAATCCTCATAATTCTCGGGATTAAGAATTTATGCACCCTTTGGAAATGGTGTGAGATTTCGCGAATCTAATCAAGATATCTCTTAAACTCTAATCTTTTGGGTGGTCCTATTCATTTCATTCTTGGTATGATTCAATCATAATCCTCTGATGAACTATCACACAAGTTTTTGAACCATCATACACATGCTCATAGTTTGATATAAACTATTAGGGTTGCATCACAATTGTTTAGATAGGATATTAAGTACCTATTTAGGTTGTGAACTGTTAAATAGTTTTAGAACTGGAATTCCAATCTTCTTGTGATCAACCCAAAGTCGACTCAGTGGAATTCTTACTAATCTCTATTAAGCAACAATAAGTATGAAACAATATTTTTAAGAATATATAAAGCATTCTCACTAATTTTATTCTCATTTCAAAATTAATAAAACAATAATTTATGCATCATTAATTAAATTTTTTTACACATGGTTTTATGAATAAACACCAATACTTGGCAGATTGATGATGTTTATGGGAAGGTTATTTCCCTTGAGTTATATGCTCAAGAGGATGCTTGGGTTACTGTTGAGGCCAAACTACAAGTTGTGGTAGAGAGTTTTGTATATGTTGAGGGTGTCTGTGATGTTGATGATTTCGTTCGTATAGTGTCCCCATTAAGTTTAATACCCTAAGGATGAGGTTTCATAGGATATTTATTTTCATAACTTTACCTCGGGCCTTAGTGGCCTCTAAATTATTTTTTTATGCAAGTGGTCTATAACCGAATATTTCCCATACTGACGGAACTTACATTAAACTCTCAGTTTATACAATGTTATGGTTTTGGTACTTTTATATTTGTTTTGATGTGTGATTCTTTGCTTGAGTATTATAGCGAAGAATATTTTCTTGTTGGTTTCCCAATTAATAACCCCCTTATGCTTAATTATATGACTTGATCTTTTTATGCCTGTGGCCGATTTTTATTAGACTGAACGGGACATTG
This sequence comes from Sambucus nigra, assembly GCA_949130495.1. Lineage (NCBI taxonomy): Eukaryota > Viridiplantae > Streptophyta > Magnoliopsida > Dipsacales > Adoxaceae > Sambucus > Sambucus nigra. The sequence continues at coordinate 445,260,153 of OX422213.1, forward strand.
GTCATCATGCATTAGTTAATTTGTTTTTGAACAATTTTTTTCTTCAAATTAGCCGAACGAACTAATAGTCAACTTCCTGCATTTTAATCTTTGCCTTATTTTTATCCCAAGTCGTAACTAAGTTTTTCATATAAGACGTGGTGGACTTTACCTAGAAATTGATTTTAATGAGCTTTGGCTCCTGTCTTTATTATTATTTCATAACTTTTACAACTGACACTACACCAATTATATTCATAAAAGTTTTAAAACATCAACTTATGGCTTAACTTAACCCCGACTTTATAATGTGTTTCCACTTTCATAATTTCTTTAACATAACTCTAAATTTTTGATAGTAGACTAACTCCGTTACACAACCTCTAATTTATTATTAGACATGCCCCCTTGTGACTTTTTAAAACAAAAACCCTTTATTTAAAAAAAAATCCTAAATCCTATTACCAAACACATATCTTTTTCCCCACCCAAAAATGCCTTTGCACCAGATTGGGAGCCATCATTACAACTTCACTGTAACGAAGAAATGCATTCCTATAGTGAACTGGCGATGAAGATAGGTCGTGATAAGTTCCAGGAAATTTTGGACTTGGATAAAGTACTAGTAAAACCACATTCATTGTACCAACGATGATCTTCACTACAATGACTCTACAGTGATATAGGTCGTACACTTGACCAAAATTTAACAAGTATTTTCCATCCAAGTTTTTGTAAGTAATTTTGACAAACACTCTAAGTATGTTTATTCATAGCTCATTACACTCATACTGAAAATACACACATAAGAATGAAATTTCTATGGAAATTATTTTTCTGTGTAATAAGTATATTTCAAAATGTATTTGTCAATTCGTCCAAGAAACTCACACACAAGTTTTAAAAAATTTCCATTTTAAGAAAATTAGATTTTAGTTATGTTAAAACAAGGGTGAACCTAAGACATTATAAGTTCTTTACCTTTATCCTAAAGCGACATTCTCACTGGTCATGGGAAGAGGTAGATTTTTATAATACCCTGTAATTTCCTTACATTATTTAAATGAGTTATTTTTGGGATATGTGATGTCAATATTTTTTTGTGTGTATTTATAATTCAAAATTGAAATCAGACTTGATACGTAATAATTCATTAATTAAACATTTGGAAGTGACTGTGTATTATGGGCGACTAAGGAATGGTTAGGGATTTGGTATCGAGGGTTTCCTTATTTGAATTATCCCCTCGATGTCATGTTACACCGATCATGAAATAGTGTCTTATAATGCCATGTCACGATAAATTAATAAATAACTTGATAATTGATTTTTGAGAATCATATCGGTTAGAATATTAGTTTGTTTAGTATTGTATTTAGGCTTTATTTTTGGGGCATGTAGAATGTTCGGTTATGACTAAAAATGAGGAATTTAAAGTCCTGTGGGTTGGTATATGACTTGGGTTATGTTTGGGTCATTTGGATATATATTTAAGCTCATTAGGGTGAGGCCCGTATGGGGCATGTTATCGTCTAAAATTAGTATGTGAATTTATGGGCCTTAGAAAGATTATACCAATTATAAACTACAATACATAAGAGATGATAACTACTAAAATGCCAATTTAGCTTGATTAATAAGAGATATGAGAGAGAAAAAGAGAAACTAGGGTTTACGTGGTTCGGCCCAAAGTGGTGCTTATGTCCACATGTGCAATGGTGAATATATTGATTCCAAGGGGAAATAGCCAGAGATATACCATCATAAGAAGCTCGCATGATCACTCTAGAAATGGGAAGCACATTGGTAAAGAAGAAAAATACCCCCTCCCTTTGAGGGATTAAGTGCCATTTATAGGCTGTTATGATAAAGAGTGTGTTTAGTGGGACACATAATGTGCCTTTATAGGCTAGGTGGTTACACCAATTATATGGAAGTAGGTGGATAATCATGAGTTTGTTACAACACATAGAGGAAGAATATTGTTTTTCTCCCTCGCATTCATAGGTGGTGTAAGTGTGTATTGAAATTCCATCACATAGTACAAGATTACATTGACGGGGTTAACTAACAGTGTTAGTTAACACTGTGTTGACAGTGATGATATGGTTTATAATACTACCTGGCCGAGGAGATTATTACTTGAGACGAACTCATTGCTCCAACCGATCAGATTCAATCCTAGGTCGATCCTCATATTTGGCCTTAATGAGGATAGCGTCACCTCTTGAAAGGCGCATAAGGTATCCCATTGTTATGGTATAACAAAAGTCCTCAAGTCTTCACTCGTGATTGGAACTTTTAATCGGTCCTCTGGAATGTTGAATCTTCAGAGTAGTTGCTAGGTAAAATGAATGACTGGAGTGTTAAATAAGAGAATGTTGTCTGCCTCTAAAATCTGGTCCACTCAAATTCTTCTCGGAGCACGTCGGACAAAAATACTTGTAACATTTTGGGTTTGGTGTTGGACTTTCCATGTGTCCAGCGATGAGAATTAGCATTTGGTGTAATCATTATGTGTGTATGAGAAAATGTGCATGTCAGTTCTAATTGCATCTGTTTACTTTTCTAGGCATGACATCATGCGTAATGAGTGGATGGATGTTGTCACCAAATGGAAAAATAAAATCACAGGACCTGAAGCATCCAACCTTTTAAGTCCTTTCAAATTTTCTTAAGGTGTCTTAAGAGAGAGGAAAAAAACCCTGCTTAAAGAAACTCTTCATCTCTGGCCAAAATCATTCAGTTTCACCTATCTCCGATGAACTTTATTCATTTCCGTTGTTCTGCATTAGATTGTTGTGACACCCCGCCTATTTCAACTACGGGTGATCAGTCCCTTATCAAAATAAAAAGGAATCTTATTTGGTTCATTCATAGCATCACTGTAGAAACTTTTTAAATTACTAACCACCTATATTAATTTAATATGGTGTCAAATTTTATCTTTCATTAACATATAACAACATTAGGAAATATAGACATATAATAACTCATCCACAAAAAATGTAATAGTCTAAATCACCACACGATAGATAGATAGAAATAAATACTGAATAAACTATTGGTTCCAAAGTACTATCCAAAGCATGAGTCTACTGAAATAAACAGAGTCTCAATACATAGTCTAATAAGTAAAACTAAAATGTATCAACTGAAGGGTAAACATGCCCAAATTAAATACTGAATAATAAATCATAATCGATGAATAAATAACTTAAGCATCTAAACAAATCATGCAAGCCTTCACAAATACTGCAGCTACACATCCCGATAATGAGTCATCAAGCTTGGTGTCCCTATGGTTGGATAGCAAAAAAATTTTGAAAAATATATTTGACACGGGTCAGAGTCCAAAACCTTTGAAAAACATTTAGCAAGTATTTCAATTCTAGTTATAAAAGAAATTATTAGATACACATGTTAGTCCGACGTACACTCCCTTGAGTTCCTCACCTCTCATCTAAGTGCATATATAACATCTCCTATTTTACCCACCAAGCTATGCTACCGAGCCTAACAAGGCCTAAGTATCCAACTAACCACAATAGGTTGATCTCCCCCGTACTCCCATACGACACGCTACCGTTAAGCCAATAATTCATTTTAACCGAATATTATTATTGCACCGTCTATTTAAGTTTCTTACACTTAAATTAATTTTAGACATAAACTATCTATCTTTTATACCATGACACACAACTACGATAATTACACTTGTATATATATATATATATATATATCATTGTAAAGATTTACAACATCTCCCAGGATGACCACCGCGATGCAGGCATACTCTGCTATCAAGTCCATGTACATCTCATACCAAATCAGGGACTACCAGTTCAGATGTTTCCTCGAACCATAAATCAACAACACAAAATGGAGGCGAACATAATTCTAAACCTTTGGGATATGCACATACCCAATTGACCTGCCAGTCCCACTAATACACCACATATAGTGAGACACCCTAAGTTCTATGTTCTAGGGCGGACATCCAGACCTCACTGGAATCGCCAAGTTGGGATTTCCCTCTGCGCGAAATCTCCCGTGATAGCAGACAGCGTAGGTTTTTTCACACACATAAAAAATCTATACAATAAGGAGTAGAATTTTGGTTACAATTCAATAAGAGGATAAGCTAAGTAGAGGTGAGGATTTCTCCACATCCCTCACAAATGAAGGGTTGAGATTATTTCTTCCATTTGCACACCACACTCCCACACTCCCATACCACATATCTTAATTTTACATACCTACCCCTCATTTTTTCGATTTCCCCCCATTTTATTCCTTATCAAACTTACACTTTCATTCAAAAATTGGGCATTTTGGTAAGATTCTCCAATTCTGAAAAATCATTTGGACACAACAACTTTAACGCAACCCAACATTCCATCTCTCTCTCTCTCTCTCTCTCTCTCTCTCTCTCTCCGACGCAACCCTCTCTTGGACTCAACCCACCATTCGTGATCGTTTCAGAGCAAGCACACAAATGGTTTATCACTCTCGATCCTCAGCCCCTCGGGTTTGTATGATTTTACTCTTAGGTACAACATCCAATTTTCTTTATATTTTTGTTTGAATTTATTTAGATCTTGCAACTTTTTTTCTAGGGTTTGAAATCCTTTTCGTTTTCATCATTTATCAAAAATTATTTTAGGGGATAAAATGGTTTTAAGGGTTTAAATATGATTTGATTTGTAGGTACTAATTTGGGATAATTTTGTAGCTGTTAATTTCTTAAGTAGGTAGTAATTTGGGTTTCAGGTAACAATTTTGGCTTAAGTAGGTGTTAATTTGATTTATAGACACTAATTTTGTACCGATTTATTGGGTTTTATGGGATTAGTCTTTATAGGGTTTTATTATTCTACAACCTTGAAGTTTTAATCCTAACTGGTTGTAGCTTCAAAATAATTCACTCTTTTTTTTGTATTTGAAGTTCTCCCCAATACTTTGATATAGATGAATGATCCTGGAGGTATATAGATTGTTAGTATTTTTATATTTTAGATGTGTTTATACTTGGAACACAAAGTGTTTGATGAAATTTCATAGTGAACACCATGTATTGGATGAGATGTTGTAGTTAACACCATGGGTTTGTATTAAACATATATGGTACTCACTGCTTTGGCCCAATTTGTTTTAATGGGTTTGTAATAGAAGTGTTTTTTGTTCTTTTAAATATTGGTGTTTAAATCAGTTCAGTTATTTTGTGTTGGATTTTGTAAATCAGAAACTCTTAATTTTTGGTTATTTTTGAAGTAGTCACAAAAATATTTTCTATATGTTTGAAACCGAAAGCACGAAAGATATTTTCTCTTTTACTTTTTAGATCTAATATTTTTTGTTTTTGATTTTTCTTACTCAAATATCTAATCATGTTCCACTCTCACTTTAAATTTCTTCCAACTAAGTTTGTTTACATATTAGTTATATGAGTTGTTGTAGGATCAAATATTGAATGGAATGTTACATAAGAACCAATTATGTTCAGATTTTAGGTTTGGGTTTCTGAAAAAAGATTGAATGGAATGTTACATGCTTAACAGAATGGGTTTCTGTACATAAGAACCATTATTATGGATTTTTTAGAGTAGTGAAATAACTTTTGTTTGTTTTCGTTTATATTTGTATTTACATGTGTCACTATTAGAATGAATTTTTATCCAAGTTTTCTCAATGGGAGGTCTTTCATTGTCACATGTCTCCGTTGTCAGGTCTACATGTCAAAATAACGTTTCAATCATTTTATTAGTTGCGCATATGAATATAACTAAACTTTTATGCATTTAAATATAATGATATTCTATTGTTCAGTTTAACTTCAAATGTATTAAATGAATTTGCAATTTGATGTTCAGGAGATCGTAGTTCATTGCCCATTGACCCTCCATATATGCGACTGGTCCCGCTGATTCAAGAAGGTGCTTTTGAGGTGTTTTGGTTGCATTCAATTAGTTAAATGTATTAAATGTTTTTAATTAAAAGATTTTGTTAGCTAGAGGAGATTTAGTCTATTAATTGGTCATATAATTGCTACTAATACAAATCGGTTGCAAATGCGGTATGGAAAGGGGGTACACTTGATTTAGAGACATTCTATATTGATTATGATTGACATGCTCTGGTTCCATTGCATACATTTTTACCTTTTCCATTTAATAATTTTGAGTGCTTATTCCCTCTCAATGCATTCACCAATTTATACATCTCTCTCTTTCACATATTCCCTCTCGTTGGAATTAAGGCGTTTGATAAAGTTACTTGTTTTACTTTGCAATTAAGGTATTTGATTGTAAATATGTGTGAAATTTTTCCCTTACCTGAAGGTCTTATATTACAAGGGCGTTTGATTGCAAAGGTGTTTGATCTCATTTCGAACGCAGCTGCCTCTATTCTAAAACTGAGTTGAAGGTGAGGGAATCCAAACTTGCTGTTGTTACCATCTTCATCCTCAACACTTACTGTCATCACTATCAATGCTTGTTGTCGTCATCATCATGCGGTAATACCTCTTTGAGATGAGGGTTTTGACCTTTCTCTCTATCACTTCGAATGAAGCAGCCTCTCTTCTAAACCATCAGGAGGTGAAGGTGAGGAATCCAAACTTGCCTCCATCACCATCTTGGTCCTCAATGCTTGCTGCCGTCACGTGGTTATACCTCTTTGAAATAAGGGTTTTAATATTTACGATTTTGTCCATTAAATTGATCTATTTCGTTATGTATGACTATTAAATTATTTAGTGTTGGGAATTCAATTGATCTATTTTGTTGTAATTACCATTTTTAGGTTAATTTAGAAATTTTCTTATATTCCATTTATTCGAATCACATGTAATATTACTTTTCCTCCCAATAAGTTTCACTTGATATTTTAACCTATATGTTTATAAAAAATGCAAGTACATATCATATGAGTAAGTTCACAAAATCATGTCTACATATGCCAAAGTATACTTAAGTTATTAGTCGTACATTAATAATGTGTATTACAAAATGCATGTACAATTTCTTTAAGTCAGGGGCATAATGTTCTGATGATCCATCTAATGTTATACTGATCCATCTAGGTCAGGTCCATAACGCATAGACCTTTCTCTCTGTCATTCTTTAAAGTATGCAAGTGCCCCATTTTTCTATTAATTGGCATTTCTCACAATTCATGATCTCTCTTTGTATATATTTACAATTTATATCAAATCTGTTTATATATCTTGACATGGAGTAATTAAATCCAGTATATTTCTTAGGTTGGTGACTTTCTGTTTACCCATTATTTTTCCTGCCATGTACATAAATTCATTATGCATACATATTCATGGATGGTTAGTGATGGTTGCTATCCAAATCATAGGGGTTATAAGAACCAAATATTTTAGATTATATCCACATCCCAAGGGTTATAAGCACGACATGACATGGGTTATATCCACATCACACTAGATTTTATTTTGTTATCCACACCCCTTATGTTTAGTCGTTATGTGTTGAACTGATTAAAATATACAATGGGTTTGTAAATTATCTTTTCATTCTATTACAGTCAATAGTAATATGTTTTAGGTGGTAATCTGATACAAGTTACTTGCCCTAATTCCATGAACATATGGTCATGCTCCTACTTACTGATCAATTAACTTCATTTCTTGGATTTACTTTTGTATATTAGGTTGACTAATTAAGAATTTATTTTTCATTGGGAGTAGCTTATCTAGCCCCTTGGTGGTGTGATTATTCATGTTCAATTACCGATATGTTGTTGTATACAAGGATCTATTAACTCAATATATTTCTATAATGTGTTATCTAGGATCAGTATTGCTTAATATTTTGAACATAGCTTATATATTTTAGTCTTTATATAGGTACCACATTTATTTATTTATATTTTTTACTATATTGAATCAGTCTATCCACATTGGGTGATAAATTATTACAAAAGAGGACTTTGTTGAAGGTTTTTGTTTCCAAGTCTATAACATGCGAATTTACGTAATTAATGGAATTATAAGTGGCACGCATGCAAGGGTGATGATGTTTATATAGAGAAATGGTAGTCATTTGTTTTATACTCTAGACCACTGAGAGAATCTTAGTGTTATCACACATGGTGTTATGAAACTAAACTTCAAGTGTGATCTTTTAGACTTTCATAAAAATAATACAGTAACAGTTATTAAACTTTAGAGCGGTATGAGAATGACTGAAATTTGGCTGTATAAAACAACATGCATATCGGTATCTTCTCCTACCAAACCAGAAATTAGAGACAAGCATTATTAATGAAGGCTAAATGAAATTACCAATCCACAACTGAATTTGTTGATCAATTGTTCGCAACTGAAGATTAAGCTTTGTATTTGCAGCAGCCAAATCTGTTACATCTCTCTGGTATATTGTGAATTTTTTAGAAAGAGTTCTTACATCTTTTTCAAGGGCCTCAACCTTTTTTTGAAGTTCTAAAATGTAACAAGCCTTCTTTTCCTTTAACCGAGCAGCAGATAGACATACAGGTACCACATTTAACAATTGGGCATTGATTCTTTATGTACGGTTCTCGGGATAATTGCATCATTACAGTATATTGATACATGAACGTTATATTTAACATTTGTGGAATTTATGTATATGTGCCTACTACTTTATCATCAACTAGCATTATATTTAGAAGTATGTTGTGTTTCTTCCCATGTATTCACCTGGCGAAGAGCTGAGTTAGCCTTCTGCAGCTATTTCATTAGTTTTTGTGTTATTATCTATTGTCGTTATGTTATGCTTTGAGATCTCCATATTCATCCCATAAACAATTAAATAAGCATTCAGCTGTTGTGTTTCTATCTGTTTTGTTAACATGTTAACGATGTTTTTATCTTTTTTATCTGGATTCACTACTTTTTAAGTCTCTTAGACCTTATAGAGGAAGGTTGTCACATACCCATGTTTCATTAATTTCTTTTTCTCTTTGTTTTGGATGAGAAGTTCTCTTTTGCATTGTTTATAGGCAAATTTTCCTTTTTGTTTCTATAATGTTAGAATACCTATAGGTAATTGAATCCAATTGATTGAATAAGATCTATAAATATAATAACTCTTTGTTGTAGAAGTCACTCATCGAATGAAATAAAAATTTATTTTATACTTTCTCCTTCCTTTTATTATTTTCCTAATCTAATAGTGTTACAGATAATGTTCCATGCCCACACTTGAGACTGAATAGGTTCCCATATGCATGGTGGTCACCTGTTGCAACTGTTATTTTCATGTATAAACCAAAAATTGATATCAATGAAGAGATGATGGAGAAACACTCGAGGAGAAAAAAGGTTTGGTTGAAAGTAGTCCTACCGAAGTGTTTTACATTAATATTGACACCTAACAGGTTATTGTGGTTGGACATAAGGCATACACGTACGAGGATGAAGTGCCAAGAAAGCGAAGGCTATGGGGATACCATGACTGAAAAGAAATATATGCCAAAGAAGAGAATATTATATTCACTATTGAGTCCACGAGTGCGGTCAATGCCATTGATATCCTGAAATAGAAACTCAATGCATTTTGTCTTTCGAACGATACTGTAGAAACGGATGTACATGGTGAACTGGGTGCCCATATGCGAGGTGGGTGATCGAAATATCTTTTATGATGTACTTCATCACTTACAAAATGGATGATAAACTATCTTTTGTAAAGCATGTCAAGTGTCTAAGGGACAATCAAGCTATAAACAAGCACCCTCGCCAGATAGCACATCATCGAGAGCATCACGACCGAATGCTTTGTTTTGTACCAAGTGATCAACAAGGACGCAGTCAACTTTTAGTGGAAATGGAACTGAAAGAAAATGATCAAGGAAAAAGATTGCTAATTGTTACACACTAGTTTTGACTTATCAAAATTATATGCGTGCCTCTAAGGGATGAACTGGAACTGAACATGTGCATTATATGTGGTGTGGGAGGATGACAAATGTCATTTTTTGTTAATACCGACTCTCGCAACTGTACATATAGTATTGTTTTTTTTAAATGTACTTCAAAAAACTGTTGTTTAATTGATTCTCTTCGTGCTGGAGATATTATTGGTTTATGGGATCTTTTTTATTTAGTTCCACGTGGAATAATTTATTACATTTGATTTTTTACCTATTCTAATTGCGTCATGTGATAGTGGATTTAACTTTGTGTATAAGTTGTTGGACTATTATGGCCATTTTTTTTAAAATTACACTTTTTGTCGGGAATGAATTTTTGTCGTTTTGTAGTTACATACTCTCGAATTTTTTTGTTGCTTTGCGATTATGTATTTTGGAATTTTATGCCGGCCTTCAGGCATGGGCACTCCTCTAGTCACATAATATGTATTCACATAACCTATGTATATATATCATCATCAGTATAGGTATACACATAACATATAATATATCCCGTGCGTAGTATTTGTATCTCTTGAATACTCGACGTACCAATAATTCACACATATTATTATTCTTATATTATCTGAGTATCACCTACTACCCGAAGGCTCCCAGTTATCCCTTAAGTATTTTCAGTAGTTAACCCATCACTATAGTACTAGTATTTGCCTTAGGTCATGGTTTACTCATCTCGTAACCCAAATCGTAAATTCCTAGTACGCATCCTAATCGATTAACGATTGTCGATCCTAATCCCAATTTTACACTCATTAAAATTAACCGATCCCTAAATAAATGTCTGTTAACCTTCTCTAGTCTTTATATTATTACTAAACTATCACCAAAGTTTCCCATAATTAACTTTGTGGGGAAATATAACATAAAAAGAAAAATTCATCAAAATTGTGCAGTCGAATCGATTCGCACCTGATTGTGTCATTTTCTTCGTTGCTGTTACGAGTTTACACCATTAAAACTTTATGAAAACTCCATAATACTTCCCCAAACTGCAGTCCAACATACCCAAACATTAAGTATACGTGTGAGGAAATTTTTTAATGTAAATAACACATCGAGACTGCAAGAAATCTACCCAAGAACAAATCAAAATTCATATTTCATCAAAACCCTAGTTTATGTGTTCGTCATGCATATACATCAATTCACCCAGATTTTTTCATATTAATCATCCCATATCCTTTGATTTCTTTTTACCTATGTACATGAATTTGTTATATATGAATTCCTACTATGAATCATGAATTCTACCCACTTAAATCCTAAGAATCATTATTTAGATCATAAAATTAAACCTTACACTACATGGGTGATATAAATTGCTCAAAGTAATGCAAGATAAACACTTGGCTTAATCAAGTAGGTATAATTTACGTTATGGGATGGTGAGAATGTCATTTCCTTGCTCCGATCTAGAATCCGACAATGTCTGTGGTGTGAAATGGTGTGGAATAGCCTAGGTCTCTTCTCATTTTCCTTTCCTATGTCCTTCTCTATATCTCAAGTGTTGTAACCCTAGACCATAACCCAAAGGGTCCGATATAACACTATAATTTTGGCATTACTTCTACCTTAGACTCCTAAATGACCAAAATGCCCTTACGTGTTTCATGGTTGGCCTAAAATCACCCCGAGTCCCAAACAGTACACCTAGGTACACTATTTCAACTATTTCAACCTTTTCGGAATCAACCGTGACCTCTAAATTACCATTCAAGTCACTCTACAAAAATTTCTTATCTCGACTGCAATATAGTCTACACGTTACTCCTAGTTTAGATATAACACATCCACGTCGATATCACTCACTACGACATATAATAATTATCACAAGTTATTTTTTATTCCCTTAGTAGCTTTATTACATAAATATTAATCATTATCTCTCCTGATTAATATTTTAACAAACACATGAAATTTTAATTCAATTAAATTACGCTACACGTGTAATTTAAAGAAACAAATTTAATTAATTTTGAGATACTCAGAAATACGAGGTGAATAACACTGGATACTGCTTCCACATGTCATCTTCCCGTTCCCACGTCGACTTGTCAACATTGTGGTAACCCCACTCAACTCGATCTAAGGGTACCACCTTAGGATGGAGCTTACGCTTACTACGAATAAGTATCTCCATCGGTCTCTACTTGTAAGATATATATGGCTGTAATTCTATCTCCTCCAATGGAACATGCCAAAAATCCCACTCTCTCCTCTGGTACCTCTTCAGCGACGACATGTGGAACAGATCATGAATCTGTTGTAAATTTTTTTCTGATCCCAGCCTATATGCAACTGGTCCCACCCTCTCGATAATAAAAAATAGTCCCACATATCTCGTTGCTCGCTTTCCTTTCTTGTCGAACCTCATGACCCCCTTTATAGGAGACACTCGTACGAAAACCTAGTCACTAACCTCCTGCTTTATGTGCCTCCTGTCTGAATCTCCATTACTCTTCTACCTATCCTAATCTATGAGGATGCTCCCTCAAATCAGCTCGATCTTCGTAGTAGTGTCCTGAATCATCTCTGGACCCAATAGCTTGTTGTCCCCCACCTCAAACCATCAAGTTGGCAAATGACAAGGTCGTCCGTACAGTTCCTCAAATGGTGCCATATCGATGGTGAACTAGTAGTAGTTGTTATACTCAAACTCCACCAAATGAAGGTAATGCTCCTATCCTCCCCCAAAGTCATGTATGCACATCCTCAGCATATCCTCTAACATTTGATTAACCTTCTCCATGTTCCCATCTGTTTGTGGGTGGTAGGTTGTGCTCAAACATGAATCAATGCCCATAGCCTCCTGAAAACTAATTAGGACACAAAAATCTTGTCTCGATTCGACACAATGTTAATTAGGGCCTTATGCATCCTCACTATCTCAACAATGAATAACTTCGTATACTGTCTCGTCTCAAAATTCGTAAGAATCAGTAAAAAATGGGCCACCTTAGTCAACTGATCCACTATCACCAAGATGGAGTCATGACCTTGTTATGATATCGGTAACCCGTTAACGAAATCATAGAGATACTCTCCCACTTCCACATTAGAATATCTAGTGGATGCAACATCCCCATCGGTCTCTGGTGGTCTAACTTCACTAGCTGGAAGGTAGCGCACTTCGAGAAAAACTCCGCTATGTTCCCCTTTATCCCCGAACACCAAGAATTCCTACGCATATCCTGGCACATCAGTGTACCACAATCCTCGTCCCATGAGACTCTAAGATTACTGCATGTTTCAAATCATCATCCTCTAGAACCATGAGTCTCCCATTAATGTGTAAACCTCCTTCAGAACTAATCGAATAAGATTTCGCCACATTAACTAACAACTGGCGAACTCTGTCCTGGAAAACTGATCCCCCACCTGTTCTTTCGCCACCCTCATAATAATCTCGAGCGTGATAACTAATACGGACATATAGGATCTGGATTCCTCATCATCATGTCGAATATCTCTCCACTTCGCCTTCCAAACCTCCATTGTCTCCCTAGTAGTGCATTGGCTTAATGTGTCTACCACCACGTTATCCTTCCCAGGATGATACTGAATATCAAATTGATAATCCTTCATGAACACTAAATATCTCCTCTGCCTCATGTTCAGATTATTACGTGAATAAATACTGAAGTGATTTATGGTACGTTAACAAGGTAAATTGCTCCTTTAAAAGGTAATTCCTTTGAATCGTCAAGGCAAACACAATAGTTGCTCACTCCAAGTCATACATGGGGTAATTCCTCTCACGGGGCTTAATATTATGAGATGGGCTTAATATTATGAGATTCATAAACTATATCCTTCTTCTCTTCCTGTAGTAAACCCCTAAGTCTCTATAGGGATGCATCTGTGTAAACAAGGTACTCAACTCCTCCCCTAGGCAATGCAAGTAAAGATTATGAGGTTAATTTGTCCTTTAGCTCATCAAAAGATAACTGATAATGGTCGTCCCAAATAAATGGCACCCCCTTGCGAGTCAGATTTATCAACGAACCCGTAATATTCGTGAAACCGTTAATGAATCAACGATAGTATCTGGCCAATGGTAGAAAATTTTGACCTTCGATCGGTGTCATGGGTTATCCACACTCCCTCGCCACTGATACCTTATTTGGATCAATAGTAATATCTCTGTCAGACACAATATGGCCTAGAAACTTCACCTCTCAAAGCCAAAACCCTTATTTCTTGAATTTAGCGTACAACTGATGATCCCATAATGTCTGTAAAACCATCCACAGATGCTCGGCATGCTCATCCTCAGAATGAGTGTAAACCAGAATATCGTTGATGAACACAATCAGTAACTGGTCAAGGAACTCTCAAAAAACCCGGTTCATCAGATCCATGAACACTACTGGCACATTGGTGAGCCCAAATGACATCACCTTAAACTCGCATGGCCCATTCTGTGTCAAGAAATAAATCTTAGGGAAATTCTCCTCTACGATGTGCAACTGATGATATCCCGACCTCAAATCTATCTTAGAAAAGTAAGTTGCTCCCCTCAGCTGATTGAACAGGTCATCGATCCGAGGAAACGGGTGCTTATTTTGGATTGTAACCTTATTCATCTCCCTATAATCAATACATAGGTGAAATGTTCATCCCACTTCTTGAACAACACCAATGCACCCTGTGGTCATGTACTCCGTCTCATGAAACCCTGACCCAAAATATGTTGAATCTAAAAGTAGCCATGTGATAAGGCGCTCGAGCGACCGACCTCTTACCCGATACTAGGTCAATGATGAACTCAATTTCTCGGCTGGGCGCGGCGCGAGTATCTCTTGGAATACATCCTGAAACTTCTTTACCACTAGAATGGAGTTTGAAGGAATAACCACCTCTTATGAGGTCTCTTCCTCAATATAATATAAATATGTGATCAACCCTCCCTCAGGAAGAGGCATCGCCACTAAGAACATCTTTTGTCCTGGAATAAAGAACACAATGGTCCTCCTGAAATAATCCACCATCACCTCGTATCCAACTAACTAGTCCATACCCATGATAATGTCATAACCCTCCATATCTAGCACTATAAGTGTAAAGGTTAAACATAGTCTTCCCATGTCTATATCCACAACTCTACAGATCGAGTGTATAACTGACCAACTACCCAAATGTGACTCTACACACATAATGAGACTACTGGATATCTTTAACAAATCGATTGCACGGGAAAATATGGGGGTTATAAATGAGTGTGACGTCCCTGTATCAAATAAAATCTTACCCTCAAGCTCGTGAATAGGAAACATACCCTCTGCTGCTAGTGGCACCGATAGTGCCTACTATATGAATACATCTCGAACATTATATATATGTTCATACTGTAACTTTCCCTGTTACGGTGGGGTTCATGGTGCTAGTGCAGTCGGGGGTAATTGTGCATGTTTCCCCTGCTGTTGTATCTCCCTGTCCTGTTATGGGAAGTCTCTCCTCTTATGGCCCGTATATCCACAACTAAAATAACATCTCAAAAAGTCTCTCTTCTTATGTCCCTATTAAGTATGCCCTTGCTGCTGGCCCTAGTGGTCTTAGCCTTGCTGGCCTCCCTCATTGTTCCCTTGACCCTGGCCGCCCGAGGAAGATGTTGTTGCTGTTGAGGACCCTAATGGCCTTACCTGAAACCTCCCTCGGGTCTGTAACCCCAAATCAAAATATCCTGGTCGAATCCTCCTGTCAGGAATTATGCCCCTAATGTCTATCTGACTGTTACTGCATTGCTCCATTAGCATCGTTCCCACCTACCTTGTGCGTGCTTCCCTTTAGATATAAGAAATGATACTAAAAATGGAGAATTACAGCATTGACGACCTCCTTGTAAGTCCTTAACGTGGGGTTGCCTATGAAGTGTTGCATGATCCTCTAGGCTAGTCCATCCATAAACTTAAGTTTATTATTTTCTTCAATATTCACCTCTTTGACATAAAATTAGCCAAATGCGTCAACATATTATCATACTCAGTTAAGGAGCGGTCACCTTAAACCACCTCATTAAACCTCTTTCGCATCTCCATCTCAACAGCTGGCGGAAAGTACTTGTGAACCCTACCCAAAACTCAATAATGGGCATAATATATCTCTACTCGGTAGTAGTAAAAGACTACCACCACTATAAAGCAGCTTCGAAAAGTCCAAAAGTGTCCAACATCTTTTTATACACATTACTACACTCAACCATGTGAAGGTGATGTTGAATAACCTTTTTCCAGTAGAAAGCCAAGATCGCGTCAGAACTACCCTAAAATTCTAGTGGGTGGCCCTTCTGAAATGCCACCCTCGCTCTCTGCCAATCAGGCGACCCCTAGTGGGCCTGAACAACCCATGCCACTAGATGTTGTGGAATTTGGTCTTGAGGAAAGTGGTGTGCCATGGCAGTCATAGCAGCATTAACTATATGTGCCACAATAGTGTCCACCTCTACGATTGTCATTGTCCCTTGCGGTGCCTGTGACTACGGTGTTTGTGGCTCTTACTGAGCCTCCCTCTCATCGTCTCTCGCATCTACCCTCATCAATCGTCCTCTCTTGAGTGGCATCTGAAATCAGATAGAATTGTATGAGTTCACAGTTTATACAAATATAATATTAGAACATCTTAGTCTCATATGCATAAAACTGAATACAACAGTCCTAATAATAGGGCTATATATCAAAGGACGTTATGATGAAATCGCAGTAAGACGTACATATCCTAGGGACTCTAGAACCTGATTCTATGACACCATATGTGAAATACCTCCTATTTTAACCATAGGTCATAAGTCATTTATAATAATAAACAAGAATCTCATTTGGTTCATTCTTAGCATCACTGTCGAAACTTTTTAAATTACTAACCACCAATGTTAAATTAAGACGGTGACAAATTTTCTCTTTTATTAATATATAACATGTGGAAATATAGAAGTAAAATAACTCATCCACAAAAAAATATAAGAGTCTGAATCACCACACGATAGATAGATACAAATAAATAACGAATAAACCATCAGTTTCAATGTAACATCCAACCCACGAGTCTACGGAAATAAACTGAGTCTCAATACATAGTTTGATAAGTAAAACTAAAATGTATCAACTGAAGGGGCAACATGCCCAAATAAAAGTCTGAATCATAAATCCTAATCTAATAATGAATAACTGAAGCGTCTAAACAAATCATGCAAGCCTCCACAAATGCCGCAGCTACGTATCCCTGGAATGAGTCATCAAGCTTTGTATCCCTGTGGCTGGACACCTAAAATATTTTGGAAAATATATTTGACAAGAGTAAGAGCTCAAAACCTTTGAAATACATTTATCAAGTCTTTCAATTGCAGTTATAACATTAAATACACACGATAGTCCAGCGTGCACTCCCTTGAGTTTCCCATCTCTCATCTATAGTGCACACCTAATGTCTCCTATTTAACCCACCTAGTTATGCTACCCAGCCTAACTAGGCCTAAGTATCTAACTAACCAAAATAGGTTGAGATCCCCCGTACATCCCATACGATTTGCTACCATTAAGCCAATAATTCATTTTAACTGAATATTATTATTGCACCATCTATTTAAATTTATTATTCTTAAATTAATTTTAAATATAAACTATCTATATTTTCTATCATAACACAAAAGTAGGATAATTACACTTGAATATATATATATATTTGTGTGTGTGTGTGTGTATATACTAGGGTATGCCCGTGCCTGAAGGCACACTAATAATCGTGAAATGGGAAAAAAATTCCAAAGTAGGTTATCGCAAAATGGCAACACATTCCAAAGTACGTAATTGCAAAACAAAAATAAAATTCGTTCAGTTTATGTTTGGGCGGGGGGGGGGGGGATTGGGGGAGTGTGTGTTTGGGCGGAGGGGGGCGAGGCGGGTGATTGGGGGATTCACATTTACATCATACACATGAAGGGAAAGTACAGTAGATGCATGAACTAAATGATAATAAAAGTGAACCATCAAATTTAGACTTACTTCTTTAGAACTAAAGTTTAACCTTAAAATGCAACAAGAGAGTGTTGGGGAGAGAGGGAAAATCCAAGAGTTTGTATCATAAATATTTTTGCATTTAGTAGAGTCCTCAAAACCCATTGTGCGAAGAAACAATGGAAATATACACATTTCTACAGCACCAAGTATGCAGTATAAGCTTGCATCCTGCCCAAAACATTAAAACTTCAAGATAACAAATTTAAGGAAAACACAGGGCCGGTTAAAGTGAGCATAAATTTGATTTTTAATGTCACAATCACAAATTCCATAGAAGAATATCTAAAGCAACTCCTTATCATGATATAATATTTTGGACAATTGTAAATAAACACCACCCCGAATGGATGTAAGAACAACAATCAGGATAAATTTAGTAAAACTGCTGAATAATTAGCTGTGTGGAAAGAAATTTAGTAGATCTACATTCAGGATATATTTTGACTTAATATACGATAAAGAGTATACATGGCACATAGCTGCCATTTGTATGATCCCTCTTAAACTTATAAAAAAAGAATTATACATGTAGAAATGTGCTATATTTGTTCGATCCCTATAGTACTATATATTAGTTTCATGGATGAACGACATGTAGTTCATGTAACCGAGTCCCTGTCTTCGAACAAACTCATTGAAGCCCCTTTCACCCTTGATGGCTACCATAAATTGAAGGGTTTCTCTTATAAGACGTAGCTCATCATTATCGGGAGGAATCTGTGTCATTCATTCTGTAGCAAAGTGATGCAAACTCTTTACTACTCGACATACCAACCTGTAGTACTCCACGACATTGAGTAAACTATATGCTCATATAAATTAATTATTGAAGTTCAATCAATGAAGATTAAGAAAAAATGGGGAATATAGTGAGAGTTAAGAGACACCTACAGTGTAGACAAATTTATGTTTCCATAGCTAAATCATGATGTCCATCCAAGGCCTTGTAGATCACAACTTGCAAAATGCAACCAAAGAGAGTTGGTGAGATTGTGTTAAAGAATAAGATAGATCATACAAATGTTTGGTGTAAAAGTTGTCAAGTTTAGACACCAACAATCGCAGCTACCAAAAATCATTGACTACCAATAACCGCATATATGCTACCAAAAATCACTGAAGATGTTACTTTTTGAATCCACCACATATACCAACAATCGCATCTACCAAAAATCGATCATAGCCACCAACAATCGCAGCTACCAAAAATTAAACAGAAATGCAAAACCACCCAAGCATATTGATAAAAAAAACAAATTGCACTAGATTGTAAAAAAAATATACAATTCTCATACTCAGATCAGATCCATACCGTCAGTGAAGAGTCACGACTAGAGGTGTGTAGTGTCACTGAGTCTTGGATAGAGGTGTGCAATGACACTATTTGGTATCTCAATCTGGGTCCTTGGTGTGCATTGACACTGTTTGGTATCTGTAATCAATAATAGTCGTCAGTATGTCCAACAATTAATATCCCGTCGTGAAAAATAATGAATATCAAGATCATTTTTAAACAATCATACATGAAATTGAACAGATGTTGGCTCAGTTTGAACATGGGGTGGATCGGTACCTTCAAAATCAATGGTCAGAGATGACACTACTTGGTATATCAGCTTGAGTCATTGGTGTACATTGAGACTATTTGGGATTTGAGTAATCAATAACAATCGTCAGCATGTCCAATAATTAATATCCCGTCGTGAAAAATAATGAATATCAAGATCATTTTTAAACAATCATACATGAAAATGAATAGACGTTGGCTTAGTCTGAACATAGGGTAGCTCGGTACCTTCAAAATTAATGGTCAGAGACGATACTGTTTGGTATCTCAGTTTGATTCATTGGTGTGCATTGACACTGTTTGGAATCTGAGTATTCAATAACAGTCATCAGTATGTCCAATAATTAATATCCCGTCGTGAAAAATAATGAAGATCAAGATCATTTTTAAATAATCATACATGAAAATGAACAGATGTTGGATCAGTCTGAACATAGGGTGGCTCGGTACCTTCAAAATCAATGGTCAGAGAAAAAAAAATCTAACACGAATGATTTTCATCACAAATATAAAGAATAAAACAAAAAAAAATCAAGACCAAAAGTCTCTTAGGTTTCTAATCCAAGGTTTGTAACAAAGTTTATGCTTATAACATAAATGATGTTCTAATTTTAAGCATCTTTATCCCCGTAGCAGTGAAGTAATAGCATCTGATTTGATCCAAGAACCCCTATAAAAATAAGAAAGAATATCAATGCAATAATGCTATTGTTTAAGTTAAGAAAAAAGAAAAACACAATATCCGTTAGAGGCCTGCATAAAAAATTGAACCTCCAAAAAAAATCTTACAGTTCATAACCCCATGACGGAGTATGCTACATGAAGGCTCTGGAATGGAAACACTCACCTGAGACTCAACCAGTGGATCAAGAACAGGTACAGGTTGATGATATATTTGGGTTTGTGCCTCCATAACTCAACGTATGACAAAACATATATTGCCACTATAGCATGACTGAAAAGCCATGTTGGAATAATTAATAAATTCAACCATTCATCAAACACAAAAACATTCAGTATTCAAACAAATTTTGTGGGTAGAGCTTCCACATCGCCAGCATCGGCGTCTATGTTTTATGCAACACCACTTTAGTGCCGCGAAAAATTCAACTTCAAGTTCTTTCCTCGCTTTCTTTCCATTTTCTTATAGAGTATGTTCAATACTTTAATGCAATTATAGTGTAAGTTAACTAAACACTAAAGGAGAACAAAAAAAAATACAACCAACTTTAACCCCAAAATTGGAATATTGAAAACAAAAAAATTGTGTTATCCCCTAAAAACCATGATTTTGATCACCAAAATCGTGGACTAAACCCCAAAATCTCCAACAGTTGTGAAACTGGAGGTACGTGGTGGTAGATGGAGTTATAGATATTAAAATAGTATAAAATTGATATACGGATTAAGAAATGAAATTTAAAGATGGTAATAGAGAAAGAGAGAGAGTATTGTAGATCTGGTAAAATGGACAAACACATATGCTCTAACGTAGAACACTAACATAAGTAAAATGGACAGAAATATATGGGGGCTTACTGTAATGACACATTTGACAATAAAATGCGACATAGATTATCTTGATAGAGGACAACATGGAGGGTCTTAGTGGGTCTTCAGAGAGGACGAAGAGATGGTCTTGAAAGAAGACGAATTAGATGTCGTAGGCCATTATAATTTTTCATGGTTCATGATCTTCAACTGTTACTCTAATGATTGCGAAGGGAGAATGAGTGTAGGGTTTGTGTGATAGAGAAATCACAGATGAGGGAGAATGTGCTGGATGGGGATATGAGAATAGGAGAGGCGGCTAGGTGAGAAGGAAGAGAGTGAGTGTAGTGTTTATTTACTAAAATATCCTTGTTTTTTAATTAAAGTAAGGATGTGGAATATATTGAGAGTGTTAGAAAATAGGGAAAATTCAAAATTTTAAGGGCAAAATAGGAAGGACAATTTTTTTTTATTTTGTGATGTCTAAGTTGAAACTTATGACATACATAAGTTTTCTACTTTATTATATATATATATATATATATATATACAGCATCTCTCGGGATGACCACCGCAATGAAGGCATATTCTGTTATCAAGTCCATTTACCTCTTGTACCAAATCAGGGACTACCAGTTCGGAATGTCTCCTCGACCCATAAATCAACAATGCATAATGGATGAGAACATAGTATAAGACTTCGGGATATGCACATACCCAGTGTTCTAAAAAACCCGCCTAGGCTCCGCCTAGGCTTAAGGCTTAGGAGAAACGCCTCGCCTTACGCTTTTCACGCCTTATTCTTGGTAAAACCCTTACGGCGCACTTTTTTCTAAAAACAACAATGCCTTAGTGAAACGATGTCGCCTTTTAAAGAATTTGTTTACAAATCGGACCATTATCTTGTCCAAAATAATCAGATAGTATTTTAATTTGCATATATTTAGACATATTTTTATGATATGTGCAATTTTTGTATTTTAATATCCTTGTTATGGTTAAAAAATATTAAAATATATTAAGAAGGCCTAAACGCCTTTTCACGACTTTTTACGCCTAGGCCCGCCTAGGCTTCTAAGGCTTAAGGCTTGGCCTCCACGCCTCGATCACGCCCCGCGTTTTTTAGAACCTTGTACATACCTAACATACCCAAATGACCTGCCAGTCCCACTAATACACAACACATAGTGAGCCGCCCTAAGTTCTATGTTCTGGGGCACAAATTCGAACCTGGCTGGAATCGCCATGGTGGGATCGCCCTCTACGCAAAACCTCCCGTGATAACAGGCAGCATAGTTATGTTCAAACACATAAGAAATCAAATTACAGGAATTCACACGACCTATATATAATATCAGTATAGGTATACATACAACCTATAATATATCTCGTACGTAGTATTTATATCTCTCGAATACTCGACGTACCAATAATTCACACATATTACTATCCGAGTATCACCCACTGCCCGAAGGGTCCCAATTATCCCTTAAGTTATTTTAGTAGTTAACCCATCACTATACTACTTGTATTTGCTTTAAGTCATGGTTTATTCTTCCCGTAACCCAAATCATAAATTCTTGATACACATCCTAATCGGTTAACTATCGCATGTACTAATCCTAATTATTTTCACATTAAGATTAATCGATCCCTAAGTCTTTATATAATTATTAAACTATCTCCAATGTTTCGAGTAATTAATTCCATGGGTAAATATAAAATAAAATGCAAAACTCATCAAAACTTGGCATCAAAATCAATTAGGTAGGGATTCCGATTCGAGTCGCCCACTGAATCAATTCGATTTTCCAACCAAATTGATTTGCCCCTGACTGTGTCATCTTCTTCGTTTCTATTACGAGTTTACACCATTAAAACATTATTAAATATCCATAATTCTCCCCCCCCCCCCCACCCCAAAGTCCCATACAACATACCCAAACATTAATATATGCGTAAGGATAATTTTTAATGTAAATAAGACATGCAGACTACAAGAGATCTACCCTAAAACAAATCAAAACCCATATTTCATCAAAATCCTAGTTTATATGTTCTTCACGCATATACATCAATTTATCTAGATTTATTTCATACTAATCATCCCCTATCCTCTGATTTCCTGTTATCTACGTAGATTGATTTGTTCTACATGAATTCCTACTCTGAATCTTGAATTCTACTAACCCAAATCCTAAGTGTTGACACAAAAATTCTCCATATACGAGGACCTATAAGAAAGGGACAGATGTCATCCTACATGGAAATATTCGGCACCTGAGGAGAGCTGATCGACACCCGAGGAGAGTTGGTCGGTACCCGAGGAGAGTTGGTCGGCACCCGAGGAGTGTTAGTCGGCACCCGAGGAGAGTTGGTCGGCATACCAACCAGGAAGATCAAAGGATAACTATCCATTTAATGTGCATTAATGAAAATGACAACGCATTTAATGTGCCTTAATGTATATTTCTACGTTATTAATAGATGATAACACATAGCATACCAAGCAATTCAAGGAATATCAACCATCATAGAAGGCCAACGATTAGATTCATTGAATGTAGACATAAATGTCTACATACAATGAATCTCTTTATCTCCCATCACTATAAATACGTGTATTCCCTTAGCCAAAAGAAGGGGAGAACTAAGAAACACCATACACAAGATACACATCCTTTCTCTCTGTACACCCTATGGTACTATTGTAAACCCCTGGAAATAAAATAACAGTGGACGTAGGCTTTATTCATAGCCGAACCACTTTAAAAATCTTTGTCTCTTATGTTCTTGATTGGATTGTTTTTATCTATATATCTGTGATCATAAAAACGGGATTCGATCCAGTTTCTTGCATCAACAAATTGGCGTCGTCTATGGGAACGTGTTACAAGCATTGTTCTCCATCAAAAGATAAGTTTTTATTTTCTCTACGTATAATAAATTATATGTTATTCACGCATCTTTTTATTCAAAAATGATTCTAATATTTTTATATTCATAAACTTTGTTGAGCATACAAATTTTGATTGAGTCATGATCTTATATGCATAAACTGTTGGATCAATTTTTTTCCATAAATTTGCATAACCGTGAATTTCACAATCACAGGTTTTAAGAAATTTTTATGCATACATGTTTGTATATCGATATACATATTGCCACCTTCAGATCTTGATTGGAAGCCCTTGTTTAATTCAATCATGATTTAGTGTATATACAACGATGTATTTCTTATAAGTCTGGAATGATTCCTTGAATATCTTAATTCTCCTGATAGTTATAATTACTTGCTTAGTTTTCTATATGCAATGGGATAATTGGAGATACAAATCCTCTCTCTCTCTTTAAGAAATTTTATTTTGATACACAAACCACATTTAAAAAAAAATGGCGATTGGTATTCAGCAACACATACAGAGGTATATTGGAGAAGAAAATAATCTTCACAAGAAGGATCTTACAAATCCAGACCCTGCCTTCAGATCGAAGCAATTTCTAGTCAGTTGACAGGTGTCAAAATTCATAAGACTCATTTTGGCTCTGGATCATCATCAAAAATATATTTTCATATTATGAAGATGATGAAGTTGGCTCGTCATCAACCAAGAAAAAGATTATTCATATCCAGAAAGAAAAATATGAAGTAGACTGAGATTTATCTAAAGAATCATGCACTGGAAAGTCGGTTTCAAAATTAAGGGATCGTTCGTGTTTTCTACACTAGTTCACCATTGGATCTAGATGAGGTCGCACACGTAACCGTGGTCGGCAAAAAACCTTTTGTACGAGTTGGGGGATTTTATTGATCAGATGAAAGACTATAACATCTCTGGTTCTCTTACTTACAAAATATGAGAGTCGGATTGATCGGTATCCTAATGGGCAAATGTTATGAGGTTTCCCAACCACATGTTTCTTTTCAGCAACACCCGTTACTGATCGGGTGCACCTTCTATCGGTTGGTAACCTTTAAATGCCCAATCTCACACCTCAATACCATCTGGAGATACCCTTTATGGTCGATGAGTCAGCGACCACCATATCACAGCAACATATCCAGAAGGAGATGGCCCATGAACCCACATTTTTGGTCGAAAATACTTATTATTTATTCTGCAGTACCCATTATTGATATCTTTCACATGTATTGCATAAGATGGGTATTTTCCAACAATATGTTACTGGCCGGCAACATCAATTCGTGGTCGGCATCACCTATTAACTGTCGGCAACAGGTTTTATACGACCTTTGGTCGGCACCATCAAATCAACATCTGATGCTGGTCGGAGGCACCTATTTGCATAGGTCGGGGTCTAGGGGCATCCCCATAACTATTTAGAGGAAACTATTGCTAATCGGTGACATGATTACGACGAATTCTTGGCGAGTTTTCGGCCACCCATTTACCAGTCGGTACATTCATTTCTCGTCGGCAACACCTAATTCTTGGTGGAGATATTTTCTTTTGATAGGCAACAGTACAATAGTCAAATATGACCAGTTCGCCGATAAAACCCATTTGGGTTTGCAGTACAGGGGAAACCTGAGTCTCACCTCATAATTGGACTCAAATATATTAATTTTGTTAATTTCAATATTGGTTGTTTAACGTTTTGGTTTCTTTCATCAAATCCCAATACTTCACATTTTCTATTGAGAAAAATATTTTCAAGCCAACTTATTTTAGGCATTTGCTTAAAATTAAAATTATTTTGCAAAAAGTTCAAATCAAACCTCATGTCTTGCATATTTGATAAAAATTTAATTTTCTATCACATGCTCGGCATAAAAATTATTATTTCATGCTCTGAATTTTTTATTGGCTGAACAAATTATTCTCATGATAAACTTTTGATTTAGCCTCCACAGTTGCTCGAGCAACTTATTAAATTTCACAGGTATAAGATTCAGTGCCGACGAATGCTCGGAAACAATCTTAAACTTCTGGAAAATATTATCACTTCTCGGCATTATGAAATTTTACCTCAATGAGGCACTATTGATTTATTGCTCTGATATGTGCTCAAGCACGAATCATTCTCTATACCATTCCATATTCATCTCAGCATGGAGCTCGCCAAAATATTTGTTATCATATAGATCTGCAACAGTTATTATATTTCACGACTTACTATTTATTGGTCGGTATCATCTATTTCTACTCGGCAGTTCTCATACACTTGGTCGGCATCAAGTCGGCAGCAATCCTCCACCGAATTTTAGTTTACCAATTCCAGTCATCAACAAAGAACACTTGAAAAACTTCTGGCATAGGTCGGCTGTAAAAGGTCGGGGCCCCTCATAATTGCAAGTATGGCCGAATGATTGTTAGCAGGGCGGCAACCAATACTACAACAATAAACATCACCAGCACCAATTGTGTTGGTCCACGATATATAGCTAGTCGAAAAAATCAAATGTTGGTCGGAGGCATTTCATTATGATCGGCGATGGATACTATGCAGTTTGTGGAGTTCCCGAGCTCCCATTCGTTGATCGGCTACATCTATTTCTACTCGGATGTACCTATTGTTGGTCGGCGTGTATATAGTTGGTCGAGAAAACCTATTGTTGGTCAGTAACATCTCAACCTGGGTCGGAGGCACTAGAAAGCTAATACCATAATTGAAAATTGACGATTTATTTGGTTCTCTCTTTTAGATTTTGATAAAATCACTACTTCGCTGCCAAAGGACAAGACTATCCCATTATTCTCATCCTTATCCTTTATTAATTCAAAACACGAAATTCCTACTTAAAAAATTAAAATGCATACTTGGTTATTTTCTAATCCACATAAACTTTATGTGAAAAATATTTGAAGACCAAAAAACTATATTTGAGCATTTATTGAATTTCAAATAATTCCTAAAGTGGTAAATAATTTCTAAAAAATCAACGTACATTTGGTCTTTTACTCAAAATTAAAATGTCGGGCATTTTTTATAAAAATCTGCTCACATGACATCATAGTCGGCATGACACAAGGCATATTATTTTATATTTCGAAATTGATATTTAGTTGCCCAGATTATTAATTTTGACAAAGTCAAAATCATCACCATAGCTCCCTACTATTTCTTAATTCACACTTCTGTAATAAAATAAATTTTGTAAAGCTAAATAAAATATAACCCAAAGCTTTACCTTAGGCTAAATTTTCTGAACCAATTTATATTTGGTCTTTTACTCAAAATAAAAATGCCTAGCATTTTTATCAAAATTTGCTCATGAAATACATGTGTGGCACAAAAATATTATCTCATATTTTGAAATTTTTATTATTCTATGCTGATAAACATCACATATTGTTTGGCTAAATAATTATTCTCATGACAATAATTATTTGATCTAGTCTCGACAGGTGCTCGGGCAGCTTATTAAAATTTCATATGGGCGAGATTCAATTCCGATGAAAGCCCTCACAAACCTCTGGAAACTAGTATTGCTCGACATCAGACAATTTTGCCTCGACATATCAGCCAACATATATTATTTCATTTTTTGAAATTAATATTTTTATTTCTCAAGCATACACCTATCATATATTTATTGAATGATTAAATTATTCTCATGACTAATCAATTCAGCCTACACATATGGTAGAGCAAGATATTATTTTTTACAGGTACAAGACTCAACGCCGACAAATGCTCGGAAACAATCTGGAAACTATTATCATTTAACCTCAGCGAGGCATTATATATTTTATTATTGCTCAGAGATATCGGCTCAAGCACAAATTATTCTATATATCCCTTGGGATTCATATTGTATATTCATATCAACACGGAACTCTACGAGATATTCATATTCAACTCTGAGGAAGAACTATAACATTGATTATATTTCACCCCCAATGGATAGTTGGTCGGGGTAATTCTTATTTATATTTAGCATGGAGCTCGGAAAATTTCTTCTCTCTCTATATATTCATCTTCAAGGATGTCTCCAGCAATTATTATATCTTATTCCCAACAATCCATTGGTAAGCTCCGAGGAAGTCTCCATCATTTAATATAGAAAATCCACCAACTAAGGTTGGTCGGGAATAAAAAAATTTCCCAAAAACGCCAACTACGGTTGGTTGGGAAGAAAATCCACCAACTAAGGTTGGTCGGGAATAAAAAATTTCCCAGAAACACCAACTACAGTTGGTTGGGAAGAAAATCTACCAACTAAGGATGGTCAGGAATAAAAAATTTCCCATAAACGCCAACTACGGTTGGTTAGGAAGAAAATCCACCAACTAAGGTTGGTTGAGAATAAAAAAATTCCCAGAAACGCCAACAACGGTTGGTTGGGAAGAAAATCCACCAACTAAGGTTGGTCGGGAATAAAAAAATTTCCAGAAATGCCAACTACGGTTGGTTGGGAAGAAAATCCACCAACTAAGGTTGGTCGGGAATAAAAAATTTCCCAGAAACGCCAACTATGGTTAGTTAGGAAAAAAATACACCAACTACGATTGGTCGGGAATAAAAATTCCACCAACTACGGTTGGTCGGGAATAAAAATCCACCAACTACGGTTGGTTGGGAATCAATCTCCATCAACTCCGGTTCGTCGAACAGTAGACAGCAGGTGGAGCAAATCTTATTGTCTATGCAAAATAAGAAAATTTGTCAAATAACATACTTTAAGGCCGAGAAAGCATTCAAAATTCATATTCCACACTTGGGAGCTTCTATTACAAATTTAGTTGTTCATTTGGTGGAACATTCTCATAACATCATGCAGTCGAGCATCAAATTCAACTCCATAAACTTACATAGTCGGGGCCCTGACTAATTATCATTCAGAAGTTGTTTTTCTTGCTCGAGAATTAGTTTTGATATTGAAGTTCAGGAGGCTATTGAAGTTCAGGAGGTATTTAGAAGTTCAGGAGGTGCATTCAGAAGTTCAGGAGGCATATTCAGGAGTTATTATGAACATACTATTGAAGTTCAGAAGTCAAATTCAGCATCTACAGCACTGAGATCTTTACGACTACTGTCCCGACCAATATTGAAGAAGAAGTTGTATGAAAATGTTTCGAAGTCCACCATTAGCTTGGTACTAATCAGATTTAAGAGTTGGGTTCAAAAGCTAGTATGTTACTCGACAAAGTATTTAGAGGAGAATAAATCAAAAAAATCAAGCACGTGAAGTTAGCACTCAGTTGCTCGGCACAGGAGGCATTTGGTCGGCTACCAAACCAATCAACGTACTTGAATATTATGACAAGCTATAAGCTGCATACTATGGCATGGCTGCATCAAAATTCCCAGGGGTGATACATAGCACACGTTCACTTGACGAATAGAGTTCCACAAAAGAGGTATTAGCAACCATCGATCAGCCGGCATCATATATCATCCAAGAGATAGTTCACTTTATGTTGAACAAATCAAAAAGGTAGATCAAGAATTTCACGAACACCGAGCAACACTGCAGAATAAATACTTCATCCTTTCAGTAAACCATCGAGCATGGAGCATTGGGGGCTTCTGTTGAGACAAAAATTCTCCATCTACGAGGACCAATCAGAAAAGGACACATGTCATCCTACGTGGAAATATTCGGCACCTGAGAAGAGTTGATCGACACCCGAGGAGAGTTGGTCGGTACTCGAGGAGAGTTGGTCGCCACCCGAGGAGTGTTAGTCGGCACTCGAGGAGAGTTGGTCGGCATACCAATCAGGAAGATCAAAGGATAACTATGCATTTAATGTGCATTAATGAAAATAACAATGCATTTAATGAGTCTTAATGTATATTTCTACTGTATTAATAGATGACAACACATAACATACCAAGCAATTCAAGGAAGATCAACTATCATAGAAGGCCAACAATTAGATTCATTGAATGTAAACATAAATGTCTACATACAATGAATCTCTTTATCTCCCATCACTATAAATACATGTATTCCCTTAGCCAAAAGGAGGGGAGAACTAAGAAACACCATACACAAGATACACATCCTTTCTCTCTGTACACCCTATGGTGCTATTATAAACCCCTGGGAATAAAATAACAGTGGACGTAGGCTTTATTCATAGCCAAACCACTTTAACATTTTTTGTCTCTTATGTGCTTGATTGGATTATTTTTATCTATTTATCTGTGATCATGAAAACGGAATTCGGTCCAGTTTTTTGCATAAACTCTAAGAATCATATTTTAAACCATAAAATAAACCCCACACTACATAGGTATTATATCATGATCAAAGTAATGCAAGATAAACATTTAACTTGATCAAGTAGGTCTGATTTACATTCTGTGATGGTGAGAACGTCCTTTCCTTACTCCGATCTCAGATTTGGCAACGTTCAAGGTGTGAAATGGTGTGGAATAGCCTAGGTCTCTTATCATTTTCCTCTCTTATGTCCTCCTCTCTATCTCAAGTGTTGTAACCCTTGCCCACAACTTAAAAGGGTTTATATAACACTCTAATATTTGGATTTCCTTCTACCCTCGGCTCCTAAATGATCGAAACGCCCTTACGTGGTGTTAGGTTGGTCTAAAATTGCCTCGGGACCCAAATAGTGCACCCGGGTACACTATTGCAACTATCTCGATCCATTCGGAATCAATTGTTTCCTCAAAATTTCCATCGAATCACTTTACATAAATTTCATATCTCGACCTCAGTATAGTCTACACGTGTCTCCCAGTTGAGATATAAGATAGTCTCGTCGATATCACTCGCTACAATGTAAAATGATTATCACAAGTTATTTGTTATTCCCTTAGTAACTTTATTTCTTAAATATTAATCATTATCTCTCCCGATTAATATTTTAATAAACACATAATATTTTAATTCAATTAAATTACATCATATGTGTAATTTAAAATAACCAATTTAATTAAATTCTAGATACTTAGAAATACGGAGTGTTATAAGTGTATGCATTTTTTTAGTCATACATAACCTCTCTTAGGGCTTCCAGATATGTCACTACTTGTCCTCTGAGTTTCTTATGGTTTTTTATCAATCTTTTTAAAAAAAATCAGAAGTTTTTTCTGTACTTTCTTTTTTCTTGCTATTGAGTTCAATTGTGGTTGGTGACTATTTAGAGAAGAAATTGTTTACTTGATAGTTGAGCTAGTTGATGGAGGCATATGAGTCCATCACCAACGACGATAGGCTGGTGAGGCTGGTCAAGTTCCTGCTGAAGGAACTGCTCTTCCCACCGCTAAAAACACCATATGGCTGAGTCGCTACTCATCAACAACCCCAGGATGCTGTTATTACTGATGCTATAAATGTCCTTCTGGCATAGTCGTTCTGAAACTTTATATTTTAATAAAGCTCGTGTATTTTTACGATGAACATTTTCACATATTTTGGCCTATAATGAAAACTTAATTTATTCTTTTATTTATGTTTGCTTTCTTATTCATTATCAAATATGGTTCTATTTGTTGTCTTCATTCATGCATGTATTCTCTATTTGTGTTTCTCGCCTACACTTTTTGCTTTAATAAATTTTTTCCCACTTAAGATCATTGTTTTAAGAAAAGGGTTTTTGATAGGAAAATATCGTCAGACCTCTTTAAACTGGTTAGTTTTATTCTATGGAATTACTATAGTGTTCTTACTACTTGCCATGTCAACTTATAAGCTATTTGGTACTGAGATGGGCCTATTAGTATTTTGGTATGATTATCATGTGGTCGGCTTTTACCTACCTTATTTTCCTTACTTGCTACTAGTTTTGGACAAACTTGGGTTGTCCTGACTTAAGTTTTTATCGATGCTTGTGCTAATGTACTGGTTGTATGGACGAATCTTATCGTCTTGACCATATGTTAGCATTAGTTACCTAAGTTGACCAAATGTCTTAGGATCTATCCATACGCTAGTCAACTATGGTCGGATTATATCGTTCATATAACTACAACATATATACCATATTTGGATAAAGTTCTTGATCGTGGCATGTCCAAAGACGAGGACATAATTGAATTTGTGTTTTGGTTATGCATTTTGATATGCACTACTGAGATGTCTTCGGCCTAGGCTTCTTGCATATCTCGCATACTAACGAAAATAGAAAAACTTGAAATGACACAATGCTTGGGGGAATTTCTAATTTTCATTTATAACTGAATTGAATTATAAACGAATGAAAAGACTTTATATGTTTTATTTTAACACATTTCATGCCACTAAGGGTAGTATTTCCTCATGTATTCCATATATTCTTTATTTGTTATCCTTCAAAGGTTTCGATTCGATAAGTCCTTGGTCGCATGACAAAATATAGTTTGTATAGGCCATGCCAATTAGGTTATAGCTTGTTTAACTTTTTGATGACCTTTTTAATCACATAGTCTCCTACCTTTAAAGTTCTCAGTTTTACTTTTTTACTGTAAAACCGTGTAGTTTATTGTTGGTACACTTTTACACAATGTGCTACGTGTTCGATAAACTTTTCTACTAAGTTCAAATCTAGTCTTCTTATCAAATCACTCTATGGTGAGTTCAAGTTGAGGGCTTGATGACTGGGCAGACAAGCTTTCATTAGTACCAGTACCTCTATTCTCAAAGCTAACATACAAGAAGTCTCGCTCGTTATTGTTCTCTTTGTCGTCGTATATGATCATATGACGCTCTATAACTCATTGATCTATTCTCATTGGCATCTTTTTAATATTTTCTTCATTCCATCCCGTAAGGTTTTATTTATCACTTTTATCTTTCGTTATATTGCGGGCGACGTGGTGCCGAGTGTAGTTTTTAAATTTTGGAGCATATGCAATAACCTTCAAACCCCTGGTTGTCGAACTGAGTGTTGTGATCGATGAAAAAGGCATATGGAATCTCATAATGACAAATAATATTTTTCCTAATGAAATGAAATACTTTCTCGTATGTCATCTCAAATAGGGCCTCAGCCTCTCCCCATTTAGTGAAATAGTCCACTACTATGACCAGGTTTTTGAATATTCCTCTTGTCTTTAGAAATGGGCCGATTAGATCAATTCCAAACACAGTGAAAGTACAAGGAGGTGTGATAATTATGGGTCAGGATCCCAAACTCTTGTGGGTGATGGCCTATTTATGGCACTTATCATAACTCCTTTCATAATCTACAAAATCTCCCTTCATCATGGGTTAATAATAGCCTTATGTACCACCCGTTTCTCCAATAATTTTCCCTCCGAAGGGGATACATATGAACCTTCATGTACCTTATTTATTAATTCATTGACTTCATCTAGATGGATGCATTGGGGAAATGATATGATAAATACTCTCTTGAACATGATTCCCTTTTCTAGTACGTACCTCATCGCCTTATATCAAAGTCTTATTGCTTCTTTTGGATCTATCGAGACTCCACCGGTCTTCAAGTATACTCATATGTGATCCATCTAAGATGGTCCTAAGTTCATTTCCATCACACTAACATTCTCTTTATCGGTACCGCGATGCATGAGGATTTATATAGGAACTGTTCTTCTCCGTTTGTCCTTGTGGTCCATGCCAGATGAGCAAGCACATCTGCCTGTGCATTTTTATCCCTTGGGATTTTGATCATTGTAACTGCTGAGAATTTTGACAATAATATTTTTTCTTTAACAAGGTACTTTTCCATGGACTCCTCCCTTGCCTTATAAATAACTCAACTTTCAGCTGCTCGGCATCCAATGATGATACCAACCTAAATCCTGTTATAGGGGCTTCATACTCCATCTTATTATTAGAGGCCTCAAAATAGAACATGAGGGCTTTCTCCATGTCAACCCCATCATGCATTGTTATTATTAAGCCTGCTTTACTGCAAGTGGCTCAGGATTAAACATATATATAAACAATAACCAAACAGGAGGTTCATGTTCAAAGATTCCATCAACTAGGTATCCATTTTTGAGCAACTTTTTTTATTTTCTTGAAATCATAAGCATTTTCTTTTTATCGAGCCGATGATTCTGGTATGTCAATGATTTATTCATTACCTCTGAGCTATCTTCCACAGAAATCTTCTCGTCTGGACAAACTATTGAGATATTGTTTAGAGAAGTCGACTCGATTTGCTATGGGGTAAACTCTCATTTGTAATAGTCTTCTCTACCAATTTTAATACTGATCTCTCTCCTGTGGAAGTCTTCTCGGTAGGATTTTCTTTATAAGTAAATTTAGGAATAAAATTGTTCATTGCTTAGCCCTTGATCGTCGTCCTTGGTTCATACTTAATGTCATACTCTCATAACTCTACTGTCCAGGTTTTTTATCTTCCTAATTTCTCGGTCTTGTGGATATCCTGGCCTACTGGTAGGTCTGTATAGATAATAATGTTGTGCACTTGGAAGTGTAACTTTATTTTTTTAAGACTTCAATTATGGCTAAGGAAAGCCTTTCCAGCCTAGGGTACTAGATTTCCGCTCCACGGTATGCCTTATTGGCTTCATACACGGGCCTCTAAACCCCATCTTCTTGTCATACAACTTAACCAACTTTCGACTAATACACGTCTAAATATAAATAAATCTTCTCGCCCATGACCGGCCTTGATAACAATGGTGCAGACCCTAATACCAATTCAACTCCAGGAATATAGCTTCACCTTTTTCATTACATTATGGGGTCTTTAATAGAACATTGAAGATTGAAAGACACCTATCAATAGTTCTTAAAATGATTTTGTTTATCGTAGCCACTCGTTCTATTATCCTTTGAGTTTATTTCATATTTGAAGGGCTTGCATGTTGATTAGTGCTTTAATCTTGTCCAACTTGGACTTAATTCCTTTCCAGTTGACAATGAATCCCATGAATTTTCCTTCATCGAATCCAAAAATGCACATAGCTAGGTTGAGCTTCATATGGTGCTTTTCTAATTGGTCAAAGGTTTGCCCCAGATCCCGTATGTGGTTGGTAACATTTATGCCCTTTGTCAGCATATCATTAATGTAAATATCAATGTTTTTGTCAATCTGATTTTCAAAAACATTATTTACCTGCCTCTAATATGTTGCTCTAGTATTTTTGTGATCGAAGGTCATAATATTGTAGCAGTAAATACCTCAACTCGTGATGGACGAGATTTTTTCCCAGTTCTCTAACATCATCTTAATTTTATTGTATCCTGAATAAGAGTCCATAAAACAATGCAGTTCATACCCTGCTGTAGCATTGACTAATTAGTAAATCCTGGAAGATGATAATGATCTTTGGGGAATGCTTTGTTCATGTTAGTAAAATCAATGCACAAAATCCACTTATCATTTTTCTTTTTTAGTATTACCATTCGAGAGCTATTCAGGGTACTTGACATCCTCAACAATGTCTGTCTTCTTCAACTTATTAACTTTTTCTTGTATGGCCATGTTCTTCTCTTGTCTAAGGACATGGCACTTTTACTTCATAGGCTTAACATCATTTACTATACTCAACCCGTGGAAGACAAACTATGGACCCATTCCCGATTTATCCTCATGACTCCAAGAGAACACATTTTTTCACTGCCTTACAAATTATACTAACTCACTCTTGAGATTAGGATCTAGCAAAGAGTTGATCTGGGTTATCCTCCCCGAGTTCGTGTCATCTAGGATTATCGGTTAAATCTCCTATATAACTAAGACTTTGACTAATGTATCTTCATCTAGAGTGTCTAACATCTCAATATGATAAGTAATTGTTAGTTTTTCTCTCCCTTCCTATTATAAAAAATTGTAGTAATAATCCCAGTCTTTGACTTGGTTTCCCTTCACTATGCTAAACCCATAGTTTATGGGGAACTTCAACCACCAACAAATAGTGGATGGGCCGACATCAAAATTCTTCAACCCCACCATGTCAAAAATGATATTGTACGCTGAATGGACATTCTTGTCCTAGATGAAGAAACGAATCATTTTTATTAGATATGTGGTCCAAGTGATGATCACAACTTCCAACTCGATTGTTTTGAGGGGTACACTTTCTCCCCGAAAAAACTGATAAGATTCCTATGATACTCCTCAATTTTCCTAACTCTTGACCTCAGGTTCTTAAATCATTTGTAGAATAAGACATCAGCTAAACTGAAACTGTTAACTAGAATTCTCGTGACTTTTTACTCGTCTACCATCATCTTGATGACCAGAGGGTTGTTGTGTAGGTTGATCATAGAAGATAAATCATCTTTAGAAAAACCAACCACAAGGCGATATTCGTTCACCTTCCTGAGGAAAGAGTCCACGACATCTGTTAAGTTGATTTATCTGATCTGAGCATAAGCCTTTACCTCACTGAGATAGGCTTTCCTCTATACAGGTCGATCTCTGCCTCCAACGACTCCTCCTATAATCAAATTACACCCAAAAGAGAATATGTTAACCTCATGTAAAAGCTCCTTAGGTCTCTTGGGGAGGTCTAGGTCATCCTCTGAATCATTATCCCTTCCTATTTTCTTCTCGTCAGGCATCCTACAAGGGGATTCCGATCATTTTCTATATTTTTTCCCATCTCTATGATCTGTTCGACTACCCTTGTATAAAAACTTTGCCAGTTTTCTTTGTCTAATTAAGTTTTCAATCTCATTATTTAGATTTAGGCAGTTTTCTATGTTGTGGTTGGGATCTTTATGAAACACGCAGTAATTTCTCTTATCTCTCCTGTTTGTAGGAGGGGACTTTAATTTTTTAGGCCATTTTAGTTACTTACTTCCTCAAATTTCATCAAGGATGTGGTGCATGCCAAATGTCAGTGGGGTATACTCATCCAATCTTTTATCTTATAAGACTTCTTATCCATTTTATCATTCTTCTCTGAACCCTTGCTAGCGTTGGCCTTATAGTGGTTCAACTTCTTAGACTCCATGGCCTCTTCTGTATTCATAATATTGCCTGCTTTGGCCAATAACTCAATCATCATTCTCAATGGACCTTTAGCTAGTTCCTAGTAAAACTTCTTCAATAATAGACCACTCATTAGCGTCATGATTACAATTCTCTCACCATAATCGATAATCTCTAACTTTTCCTTGTTAAAATGAATGATGAACTCCTGGTTCATCTCAATGAATTTTTAGCGAACACTTAGCAGATGAGCAGCCCTCTTTCCACGATTGGCTTTAAAATAAAAATTACTAACGAAGAGATTATCTACATGCTAAAATTTTAAAATTTTCCCCTAACGAAGAGATTATCTACATGCTCAAATTTTAAAATTTCCCCCTAGCGAAGAGATTATCTACATGCTAAAATTTTAAAATTTTCCCCCTAAACAAACAGTTGTACCAAATATGTACCGATCCGGTGATCATAGTAGAAAAATGCTCGATAATGCATCTCATTGGAAATCGAGTAAATATCAGTAATAACTTTGTACTCTTCTATGTGTAGTATTGGGTCAGTATTACCATTGTACATCGAACTGAAAACTGGTGGTTTGAACTTTGTAGGCATTAAATATCCCACAATAGATGAAGTGAATGGAGATCCTTTCATAAAATCTCTCTATAAGGGTTATTTGCCATTACAATTTAACCTATGAGATCCCTTAAACGCTAAATTAACCCCTTTCAAGGATATTCTTCGTGCTTCCCTTTAAATGCGATGGACCTTCCTGATCGACCTTGGTTCTAGGAAGAGGTCTCTTCATGGGAAGTCTCATCGGCCTAAGCTAATTCTCGTACTCTCATCTGGAATTTAGATTAGCATTTTATTGTTCTAGTAACTGACATCCAATATTCTTCCCTATGATTTCTAGGCTCCGTAGGCTCTTTGCGATATTGCACCCTCGCTACTCATGCGTAAAGATAATCAAATGCAAATACCTTACTTGGCCTCTCTAACACACTAGGCTTCGAATCAGAGTAGGTTTGCTCATCATCATAAATAGTCTTCTTGATGGTCGAAATGACCCCTGGATGGTACGATCTGTCATCTTACGAACTGGAGTGTGTAGATCTATTTCTTTTATCTCGTGAATATAAATTAATCACACGGGGTTCTCCATTGCTTTGTCGTGGTAGGTCTGCCTCCTGTCTCTATAAGGGAAAGGGGAAACATTTCACCCCTTCTGTCGGAGTGATTACCCCTAATCGGGGTGATGGGATTCGCTTCGAGCATGCTCTTCCCGACCAAAAATGTGTGCATTAGCCATTTTATACTTTCTTATATATATTCTTGACCACTAGCCAGATTCAATAGGATCCCCTATAGGTCGCCCATACCAATAGATGTTAAAGGAGGATTTCTCTCTGTGTCATGAATACATAATAGTTTTTCTCCTATTTTCCCAAAATTTGCAAAAAAGTAGAGTATTGTGGATGCTAAAAATAGAGTGTACTCGAACATAAATAAGAATTATAAAGGAATTGATTTGAAGTTAAGGGAAAATTAAAAGTAATTTGTGAATCAATTGACTCTAGCTCGATGAAAAACGAATGGATTGGATCACAATTCACTATTTTCTTCAATCCGAGTATCCTCAAATTATACGAATCAACAACGTCATGAAAAAATAAACGGCCTGTCGAATTCCCACAAATGGTGCTAATCTGTTATTTTCTAGAATTAGTACATGGAGTTATGGCCCTTACCAAGAATATATCAATTATAAACTATAACAAATAAGATATAATAATGACTGAAATGCATATTTAGAATGAGAGATATGAAAGGAAAGGAAAGAAACCAGGGTTTACATAGTTTGACCCAATGTAATGCCTAAGTACACAAGTATAGTGATGAATGTATTGATTTTAAAGGGTAATAGCCATGGATGTACCATCGTATTGAGATCTCATGCTCACTCTAGAAATGGGCAGTATAATGGTAGGGAAGAAAAATATAACCTCCTTATGAGGGATTGTGTGCCATTTATAGGCTATTATGGGAAAGAGAATGTAGTGGGATAGGTGGCATGCCTTTATAGGTTAGGTAGTTTCACTTTTTACATATGAGTAGGTGGATAATTATGTTTTTATTAAAACACATGAAGGAATAATCTTGTGTATCTCCCTCACATGCACAGGTGGTGTAAGTGTGACTGTTGACATTCCATCTTATGGTACAAGCTTGCATTGATCGGCTTAAATAACAGTGTTAGTTAACACTTTGTTGACAATGATAAGATGGCGGATAATACTACCTGGCCGAGCATATTCTTACTCGAGCCGACCTTATTGCTCCAGCCGATCAGATTGAGTGTTAGGCCGATCTCCCTCCAAGTCCTCAATGAGGACATGTGTCACCTCCTCAGAGGCCCACAAGATGTCATATATTTATGGTATAATAGGGACTAAGCCTAATTTTGGAATTAATAAATTTGGAGGGTCATTAGGTTAATCTATATTCATTATAACACTTTTAAAGAGGAACCTTGGAGCTAGATAAATGATGCAACTTGGAGAAGAGAGAAATTATAGGTTTAATCTTGGAGCTCATCCCACCTTTGATTTGAGGCAAGCTTACCTAGTGTTGGAATATAATTATTTTGTGTCATAGTGTAGCCATTTAATGGAATTTAAACCTAGTTTTAGTATAATCTAATTTTGAAAATCAATTAACTATTTTAATAATTAAATTAAGAAGAAGGCTTATACATCGAATTGAGTAAAAATCTATATGAATCTGAATTAGGATTGATGTAGAATTGTTAGAATTATGTTAGAGACCTTAATTCAGGTAAAAGACTCTTGTTAATCTCATGAATTGATCAAAATCTTAGCCAAATTGACATAAATTATAAAATCGGGGTTCTATAGATGATTTTGTAATTAAACCCTTTAAATTATGTTAGAATCATACAAAACCATTAGATACAGGTTAGGATTTCCATTAGACAAATTATATCAAAAGGAGATTAGGGGTGCTTGTAATTAGGTATCTTTGGTCGTTAATGACATATTTTGACATGTTGATGGAAAATGACAATGTGAATCTCGTTAGAACGAGATTAGTGTCTCATTGGAACATGATTAAGTGATTTGTCTTATTTAAAAGAGTTAGGATTTCTAGTTCGAATGACCTTAGTATGCCATAAGAGCAACTAATGTAAACTTGTTAAAATAAGTATGGTGATTTCATTTGAATGAATTGGACACTATTTGGAACTTTAATTCTTAATTAAAGGAGACTACTTAAGTTAATGATTTTAGACTTAAGACTTAATAACCTTTGTGTTATTAGGAGTATTACTCTTGTGTATTATGTTCTACATAACATGTGTGAGTGCTCATGGGATATGTACTAGATGGGATATTCTTTAATGGGCATGTATGACATCGATTCCCCTAGAACCCTGGTGATAGAGACGGACTCTACCTTTGTCACTTTACTCCAAACACAATCTGTTGAAAATACGCGTATATTGAGGGGACTAATGGAGGGATCCTCTCGTATAGCCTGGGATATGGGGAAATATGATTGGTGTGAAGGAATAATGGTTATCCGATATGTTTCTGTAAACTTTACTTATATTCAGTTGATATGAATAATATGTAATTATGTGGTTCACTTGGGTTTGGGAGTTAGACACATGAGATATTTAGGACTGTTTTGGGTTGGTATAACATAAAAAAAATTAAATATGTGATGTGTAGTTGTATTGTAGACCAAACTCAGTCATATTCTTCTTCATAAACTTGATGTTAACACTATTTTTGAATTCACTTTTTAGGAACTAGGTCGTCGGTGCATTCTCACCCCTAATTATATCTTGCATTTTTTCATTACATATCTTATGAGATGTAGGTGTCAGGTATGCTAGTTATTATTTTACTCAGAGGGTTGGATTTATGTTTGAGGCAGTAGTGCTTTCAATGTTAGATTTTATTACTGTGATGTTATGTTAGCAGAGGTTTATGTTTATTTACTCTTGTGGTTATATCAAGTTATTTACTTTATGTAGCTAGTTTATTTTTTCTTCATGATTAAAATGATATCCAATTATTTAGATTCCTGCATTATTTATTTTAGAGTTGACCAATTTATCTTTGATTTTATGGGGTGTCACATTTGGTATTAGAGCATTACAGGTTCTAGTGTCCTTAGGATTTTGAGTGCGTCTGTGATTTTTTCTCGTAGCGTAATTTAATACTTTAGAGCTTGTCATTTACATTATTATACTTTATTTTTGTACATGTAATTACACACTTTTTTGCTAACTTTCAGATGATGAACAACACCGGTGAGCATCACGACAACGATTGACCTTTAGTGTTGAGTCAAACATAACAACACCTTAACATTAGTGGAAACCACTGCAACAATATTACCAAGGGCAGACACTAGTTACAAAATTGATTGACCTAGCTACCATCATGGCATAGACAATAGCTACGACTATGGTAGCCTTACATTAGGAGAATCCATTACCTCCACCACGTATAGATGCACATGTATCTACCCCACATATCGTATCTTCCATGGAGTGAGAGAGTAATGCCTTTGAGAAAAAGGCATCAACTAGACTTCTCAAGATCCAAAGACCCCATTGCTTCTATACAGTGGAGGCATGACATCAAGAGGGAACTATGTTTGGTAGAATGCACTAACATTCAAAGACAAATGTTATCCAACTTGAGGCTAGTAGGATAAGTCCTACAGTGGTGGGAGTCCGTTACCACTAAGGAGGACCTTTCATAGTTGATCATTTCACAGAAAATATTTGAGAGAACAGTTTGATCGGCTAAAGTGGGATAGTCATTAGGGCCAGCAGTATCAAGTCCAGAGAATACAAAGCCAGCAGGGCCGTCATTGGGATAGGCCCATCAGAGGACCATGTTATACTTGTGTTGAGCTGGAAAACTCATTCAATAAATGTCCTAAGGGAAACCAAGCCAGTCAGGGCCATCCACATTAACGGAAGCAACAGGCTCTTCCAACTCGATCACAGTATCAGGTATTATCGCCACCACCAGTGTACCTAACATTTCCTCTAACTAAGGATCAGGACCGGGGGAACCCAAAACTTCATTACAGATGTGTTTTCAATGTTTACCATGTGGATTAGCCAACACAACCTCAGGAAATTAATTATGCATATAGTAATTATGCATATATACTATCATTTTATGTATATAGTAATTATGCATAAGTTCTTTTTTACAAGGGTGCGTCAAACTCCTTCACCAGTTACTCATTTGCATCTACATTAGGATTGGTAAATAAAGATACAGATGTATCTATGCACTTGGATAACCTAGTGGGTAGGGGTGATTCCTTACGTGAGTTTTGTTGAGACATGGAAATGGAGATCGAATGATTGTTTTTTATTTATCGACATATTACTTTTGGATATATCTACATACGAAGTTATATTGGGTATGGATTGGTTAGCTTAGTATCACATCTAGATCGACTGCAGTGGGATAGCGATCATATTTGCTATTCCCGAGAATGACATGTTCTTAGTTATTATGCCTCGGCTCGAGGGAGGTTCAATCACACACTTGTATTACTCAGTTATGACTTTATCTAAGGAGGTCATCATATCGTTAGATTCGATATTGATTCCCAAGAGTTCACAAACATATTTGATGAGGTACCAGGGTTACCACCACCTAGAGAGGGAGACTTTTATATAGATTTTGTGCCTAGCATTAAGCCCATTATGAGGGCACCGTATTAGATGGATTTATTAGAGATGCAGGAGCAACGTGAGAAGATTCATTAGTTATTGAGCATGGGAAGCGTACAAAGGAGTACATTTTCGTGGAAAAATTCAGTCTTATTTGTGAAGATGACGGATGCTTTACTTTTATTTTATGGGAATTATGTGGAACTCAACAAAGTCACAATACGGAACAATTATCCATTACAACGTAGCGATGATCTGTTCGAGGAGTTTAAGGGATAATCATTCTTTTCCAAGATTTATTTACGCTCGGCGTATAACTAGTTACATATTCGATAAGAGGACATTACAAAAACTGATTTTCTAATGCTATATGGATCGTATGAGTTCTAGGTCATGTTGTTTGGGTTAACTAACACGCCTATAGTATTTATGGATTTAATGAATTAGGTATTTTGACCATTTCTCTATCTGTTCATCATTATGCGTATTTATGACATTTTTGTATATTCTCGATCGAAGGTGGAGTGTGCGGAGCATTTAATGTTGGTTTTGTAAACACTACAAAAACATATGTTGTACTCTATGTTCTCTAAGTACGGATTTTAGATTCGAGAGGTACAGCTCTTGGGCCATATCATATATATGGTTGAGATTTTAGTGGGTCCTAGCAAAGGTATCTACAATGGTAGATTGGGGATAGCCCACGATGCCTACATAGGTTCCAAGTTTCTTGGGTTTGGATGGGTACTGCAACAGGTTCATTTTGAGGTTCTCGAAGATTATTGGGCCACTCACTTCACCCGAAATGGGGTAATGTTTGTTTGAAGAGAAGATTGTCGGAGAGTGATAAACACTCAAAAGTGTTTAAATAAAATCCCCAATAGACGGTTTTTAATTGCTAATTCTCGGTAAAATTGATCTTATGCGCATTCATGTCTATCTTGTAGGTTAAATGCTTCTTGCGGAGTTTAAAGCCTTATTTCAAGTCAAATGTGGCAAATGTATGATAAAAGAGCCTCAACCCATTTTTCGTGGCAATTACCCATACCCGAACCTAAGTCCAGACCAGTTATGAGCCTTGTGTGTGTTTAATTTGTACTTTTTATTTTTTAAGATTTTTATTTTGAGTCGTATATAATTTTTAGGATTTTTGTGTTTTATTTGTGAACGTTTAATTGTAAATATTAAGGTCCATATTATGTGTCGGCTATTTTATATTTTTATGTAAATATAATAGGTGCATTTTATTTTTATTTTTATTTTTTATTTTTAGTTTTTATTATTAGTTTAGTTTTATTAATATTTTATTAGGTTAGGTTTATTAGTATTATTTCATTTTTGTCTTTTATTTTTAGACGAGGAATTTAATTTTTTCGTTTTAATTGATTTCATTTTTTCTTTGGATTCATTTTTTTTATTTTTAATAGATTTGTGAATATTTATTTTTTAGGTTCGGAATTTTTCTTTTTTGTTTTAGTAAAAAAAATTTTAGTTATAAATATTTTACCAATTTTTATTTTCTTTTATTCATTTTTTAAGTACAAATATGAATACACACACGACTTACTCTACACCTCACCTACATGCAAATACCCTTCGCACCTAATTCAATAACCCAAAATATCTCCTCCACCCCATCTTCTCTCTACTCCCATATCAACCCACTAAAAGGTGACCAAACTCCACAAATCAAACATCGATGACCTGTTTAACCCCTTTTATCCGACCCATACCTGCTACCTAGGGCCGACAATATGGGCTTTTGAGGATGAAACCACCCATAATCCACCCAAAATAATGGGTTTGGATCTCATTAATTGTGTTTGTGGGTCAAAATGATTTGAACAATCCAATAAGATGGTTTGTTGGCGGGTCATTAGCGGGTCAAAATGGTTTTGGACCCTCACAAAAATAAAACTCAAATTACAAGAGTTAAAAGATTTTTTTTATTCAAGTATTTACTTGTATATTTTTTTTCAAAATTATTATACCATATTTATTTGTATATGGTATAATAATTGTTTTTTTAAGTGGCCCAACCCGGCTCGATCCGGGTTTGACCCGACCCGACCTGAATTTAAACCGACCAAATTATTATGTCCGATCCGCTTTTGATCCATCCAAATTTATCCATATCCATTTTTTATCCGTTCATAACCGCACATATGCCACTACTACTGCTACCCAATCATC
Organism: Sambucus nigra; assembly: GCA_949130495.1. Classification (NCBI taxonomy): domain Eukaryota; kingdom Viridiplantae; phylum Streptophyta; class Magnoliopsida; order Dipsacales; family Adoxaceae; genus Sambucus; species Sambucus nigra. The sequence continues at coordinate 445,304,865 of OX422213.1, forward strand.
CCTATCACTTCTTCACCCACCGGCAACCATATCCCATCCAAGACCCAACAACCAATGCACCCATTTCGACCTTATCTCTCCGGCAAATTAAACCCACGCACCCACAGCCAAGGTCCAACGATACTCATTTAAAACCCACGACCCTCTTTAAACCCGGAACCAGAACCCAAGAAACCGGCGAATCTCACACCAAACTTGCGAACCCAGAAATCAAAACCACCGGATCCTCACATGGCAGCTATCCCATATAGGGTTTAACACACAGGAAAAATGAACCCGGGCAGAACTCAACCACCGCCCTCCTTTAACCCGAGAAACCACGAATCCAACTCCATTAGCTGTTACCCGCGACCTACCCATTCCTACTCAACCTGCGACCCACCTGCAATAATCCGAACCAAACATCAACCCATTTAAACCCAGAGCCGAAATCTCAAAGGCCCAACCCATCTTACCCGATTCTACACCCATTTCCTATTCGGCCCAAGACTTAAAATAAAACCAAAAACAAAATAAAAACCCACGTATCCAAAATGCCTTCTGCTTAAAACACGGGCATTATCTCACTTCCAACATGTACAACTACCCATTCCTAAATTACCCTTTACCCTAATTACAACCCATAAAACCTCCCCATTACAATATTACTCCTCAGCTCCATTTGTCCCGTACAAAAGAAGATCCAAGGCTCATTTGAAGGCCATGAGGAAAAATTCTAGAAAAGAAAGTAGAAAATTTTTTTTGGTAGAATTAATTTATAGTTTAGATTTATAATTTTATTTTTCTCATTTTTTTTTTATTTATTTTGAACGAAAATAAATACTTGTGAGAATCAACTCAAGTGTGAGCGTTTCATTTAATTTTATTTGATCATTCAAATTGCGGGTTGTAATCTTCATTGCAAGGATTAGAGTTCAATTATACTTAAAGAGAATTGGTTTGATTTTTTTTTTTTTTAGCAAAGAGGGACGGAACCCCCACACGTTTTATTAATATAATAAGGAGAAAAAGCCTCTCCGAAGCTTACAAACCCAAGCAAACTTAAAATCTAGAGGTTGGGTCCAATACTCTAGAAAGAAAGCAATAAATATGGGATTTTATAATAACCCCATTACATAGAGAAAAGGTTTGATTGTTCTCTTCTTTGCTCTTAATATTTTAATGCCTTTGTCTATTTTTTTTTTATCACATTTCATATCATGGTATGTTAAAAATCCCTTTCAAAGGGTGGGATGAACCCTTATTAATGATCTTGTAATTAATTAGTTTGATTATTAGAAATTCCTTCTGAATGTTAATTTTGAACTTTCACCTTTCAATTTACGACTCGAACGAGGGTAAAAATTTTCGAGAGAAAATTGAAATTCAAAATATAATACCCATTTTAGAATCGAACTAGAGATAGGGGTTTTTTAAGTGTGGTATTATGCCTTGAATTTCGATTCTATGTTGTATTTTCTATGACCTAAATGAATTTTGTTGAATCGATCATAGCGGATGATTTATTAAAAGAAGTTTAAGTCTACATTCTAAGAGTTTTGGGATTTAAATTTAATTTTATAAAAGGTTTGTGTTGAAATTGCATTTGTGACGAGGGTTGACTTGTAATTTCAATAGTAACTTGAGAGTTATCAATTGAGTGAATTGATTAATTATAATTACTAGAATATTAGGTATAGTCTCATCCTTTGATTGTTCTCATATTTATTTACCTAGCTTTTTTCTTATTTTAGTATTTGACTTAGTTCATAGTTTGTTCACTTAGTCTAATTCAGCCTTGAAAATTATTTTAAAAGAAAATTAAAAAACTAGCAATAGAAATAATTGAAAGTGAATTGTATTTATCTTCTCATTTTAGCATGTGTCACTCTTGAAAGTTGGATTGATACCTGTATTTATCACAATAAAAGTTGTTTAACAATTTTGTAGTTAATTCAAGGGCTTTTGATTAGCTTGGCTTATTAAACATCTACATCACATAAAAAGTTCACGTTATCAAAGAGAATTTGAGGATTCTCAGGGGGAAGCTGACAAGTCACGTTTAATGTATTTAATACCCCGTTAATTTGTTCATTTTAGCATTCTCGTGCATGTTATTACCGCATCTTATTCTCATTTATTGATTAACCCATGTTTTCATCATATATATTGTGTTTGCCTTAATTGAGCTTTTTAGGTCTCGGGAATGCATGATATGAAGTTTGGTTGAATCCCGAAAAAGCTTCATTGACCTTTGCAAAATCGAGGGCATTTTAGTAAATTCAGCATTTGATTTTTAGTCCCGATATCTTCGAGGAAGTTGAAAACCTTCGATTTATTTCATGTGGCCTCTGACGACACATGAATCTGAGATCGAACGAAGAAGTTACGGGCTTTTCCGTGGAGAATGTCCCATTAGAAGCCAAAACAAACCATCTTCATTTTCAGAGTAGGTCCAAATCGATTCTGCCCTTGCAAATTAATTCGGTTGATGACAGTGAATCGGTCTCCCATATTTGAATCGATTCTCTCTCAGCCGAATCAATTCGGTTCTGCAGTCTCAACTTTCTCGTTATTACTAGTTTTCTATTTTGGATAGATTTTTGAGGGTTTATCCCCTATTTTTCCCTCATTTGAAGGGATATTACTTTTGTTAGAAATTGGATAGATAGAAACACTATCTTCTCTCTCCTAGGTCAAGTGTATTTTATTTCTCTTCCTACCTGTAAATCATTGAATTCTCACAAGTTAGTTATTGTTATTAAAAGCATTGATCATTTGATCCATATCTACTTGTGTTCCTTGGATTTAAATTGCATTTATGAGCATAGCTTGTATTGTTTTGCGTCTACACTTGACGCCTTGCTTAAATATGTGGTTCCTTTTCTTGTGTAGCCTAGTGTCTAGTATGAATAGCTAAACCTAAGGTTGGGGATCATAATCCCACCTCAGATGTTAAAACTTCACATTTAGGGTTTGATTTAAAATTGATCGAATGGAACTTCATGTGTTAGTATTGGAGTATCCTAGCACCTTAATTTCCATTTTCATGCAAGGGGTAGTATTTGAAGCTTTACTAAAACCCTAACCCATTTTATCAATAAGTAATTAACCCCTAATCCTCCATCGACGAATTTAGTCTCCACATGGTTGATGTTCGGATCTAATTAATTATGCTTGATTATAATTAATTTGAACCAAGTCCTATCATATTTATTAGTGAATCCAAGGTGGGATAATGATCCTCAATCCCTTTAATAACTTGAACTTAAGCTTAATTTAGTTCGTTTTGGTATATCTTTATTCTTGACTTGTTCTTTGTCAATTTTACGCATGTTAGTTTAGCGGTTAATCAAATCACCTCTTCAAACAATCAAATAATCGTTAACATTTTAACCTTTGACATTTTGAGAATATCCTTTATCCTAATCATGTTCTCCTAGGAGCGTTCAATCCCTGAGGAATATGATCCCGGTCTTGCCCGGTTACTACTTCTTGTGAAAGATTTGCACTTAAATCAAACACTCTTTAGAGAACAACTAATATTTTGGCACCGTTGCGGGGTACTGGCTATAATTTTAGGTTAAAAGACGTTCTCTTTACGCTATTATGTTCCCTCTGGTCACCGTAACAACACGATTTCCAATATCAATCTAAATCCCATAGATGCAAGACGAGAGCGAGAATACACCAAATCCTATCGTTAAAGCCCGAGATGAGAAAGAAAACACTCCAAACCCCATCGTAGAATCCTCGTCATCTAGCGAAAGTTTGAACGATTGGAGCCATCTCCAACTCCTTCTGTTTTAATCGCAGCTCATACTAGATATAACTCCGCGCACAATTTTATGGTTGACAATCAAAGCGAGCACGCTGCTAAATTCCATTTCTGTAATGGAATGATCCAATTACTTCTAACTTTTCATGGAATGGAAAGTGAGCAGACTCATCTCCATGTCCGAGGGTTAGAGGAGGTTTACATTATGTTTAGCAACCAAAATTTTCTTATTGATGTAAACCGACTCAAACTCTTCCATTTCTCCTTAAAGGACAAAGCCAAAACTTGACTTTGGTCCTTAGCTCCTAATTCCATCGTTAGTTGGCACGATATGCAGGTGCAATATTTAAATAAGTTTTTCCTAACCCATCGCAACCAAAGATCTCAAATATCAAATCCAAACATTTTCTCAAGGCGAGGGTGAGACTTTTGAGCGATGTTGGGAAAGATTTAATGAGCTACTTCACAAATTCCCACATCATGGCTTTGGGAAATGGAGATTAATCTCTTTTTTCCATAACGGGCTTTCTTTAAATGCAAAACAAATGATGGAGATAATGTGCTTCGGGGAGTTCTTTGGGTTAGACCCGGATGATGTATGGGCTCACTTTAAATATTATGCCGAGACTACCCAATCTTGGGACACCTCGGACCCTGGAAAAGCCAATTCGCGTTCATCCATTCTTCCCTAATCAAGCCATGGGATATATCACCTCATCTATGGGTATGATATGTCCTTAAGAGTAGTTCAACTTACCAATCGTATTGGGGCCATGGATTGAAAGAATCGGTAACCCTCCAATCCTTCTCCTTCGCTTATAGAAGAGTCTGTGCCATATGTGATGTGGAAAATCACATAATCAAGGATTGTCCTATAACCTCGACATACAAAGTGATGCTTCATGACCAAGAAAATGCAATGGCCACGTACAAGAAAAAATTTATGACTCCTCTAGGAGAAGGGTATAATCCTTCGTGAAGAAACCACCCCGGTTTCTCTTACGAGCATTCCCAACAAGCCCAAAATCCCCTTCACCTAAATTATCAAAATCCTCCACCACCTCAAAATTACCAACAACCATACAATCAACTTCTTCCTCCTCTATTACAAATCCAAGGTCCCCCTCTAGTACCTACATCTCTCGTTATACCCCCGTATGTTCACCCGAACAAAATAAGTCTTGAAGATACTCTTCAAGATTTCATAACTTCTCAATAAGCCACCAATTCTCGTCTTTAAGATAAAATAGCGAAGTTGACTGCTTCCTTGAGCGTTCAAGAAAAAGATAAGTTTCCCGCCCAGCCCCAACGACCTATTAAGCAAAATAGTGTGAATTCCAACGTCTCTACTCCCCCTTCCTCTCAATGCCGATCAATTAAGTAAGCCAATTACATTACTACTCTTAGAAGTGGGAAGGTGATTCAAAATCCTATACCAATTTCCCCAAAAGAATATGATGAGATCACACTAACTCCCGAGAGAGTGGAGTGACTCCGAAAAAGAGAAGTGATAAGTTTCCAACCATGGAGCTAAAAGTTTCAGTCTCGTGTCCATTTACTGCACCCTACCCTCATTGACTCCTTTCCATTTCTAAACCCAACCAATATCAAGAAATTATGGAGACATTTAAACAAGTAAAAATCAATCTCCCTCTCTTTTATGCGATTAAGCAAATCCCATCCTACGGTAAGTTTTTGAAAGATTTATTCACCTTTAAGGAAAAACACGTTTCCCCAAAAATGGTAAAGTTAACTCAACAGGTGAGCACCATTTTCCAAAATGACACGATTCCAAAATTTAAGGACCTAGGGTGAACTATTTCATTTGTAATTGGAAACTTTGCCATTTTATCGCACTCTTCTTGACCTTGGAGCTAGTGTGAACCTTTTAGCATATTCGGTCTATCTTCAATTGGGCTTTTAGGATATCTTAGCCAAACCAAAACTATAATTAAATAGGCCGAAGGCTCCAACAAAATTCCACAGAACGTATTAGAGGATATCCTCGTTCAGGTTGGCACCTTTATGTTCCCGTTCGACTTTATCGTTCTTGATACCCATCCCGTTTTAAGCCCCAACACTCAATCTCCCATTATCTTAGGATGATGATTCCTCGCAATAGTGAATGCATTAATCAATTGTAGGAGTGGTGAGATGAACTTATCCTTTGGAAATATGACATTAGATGTTAATATTTTCAATGTGTCACACCTCTCGAGTGGCGAGGATGAGTGTATTAAGGAAGTGAATTTTATTGGAGAGGTATTTATGAAAGATGATCAAATTACGAGGGATAAAATTGAATGGAGTGTGTTAGACGCGTGTTTTGACATGCTAGGAGAGGATGGAGTAGGTGAAAACTAAGATTTAGGTAAGGAATTCAGGAGTTATGAATTCAACCCGATTAACGACTCTATCATATCCGAAATTATGATTTACCTAAATTCATCAATCCTGTGTGAGGAGCATTGCCCGAAGGAAAATAGGGTTGATGATGTAGCTATCAAATTATGCACCGAACTATAGGGCCTTCACTTTAATAACCCATGGCCCCATCTTTCAAATATCAATCCGATTTCCAAAACCAGACACGGGTCAAACGCCCGGGGTTGTTCATTTTTTATAGGCATCATATCTTCGGATCTAGAACCCAATAAAATTGTTAAGTGCTTGAAATTAAATTGGAACAAGGTCAGAAAAATTAGAACAATAGGAAATTGTCTAGGAAATTACGTTTTAGTTATATATGCAGATTTGTCGCCAGATATTATACGCAATAACCCCATTTGTGGGTCGATTAGTGTTGATACCAAAATTAATATGCTGATGTGGACGAATAATATGAAGACACGTGTCAATCTACGTGGCACAATAGCAACGAGGAAGATCATTTCCCGACCAGCCATGTTTCTTTCCGAGCAACGAGAATACACCGAGGAACTCTATCACACCGAGGAACTCTATCACACCAAGGAACTCCAACTCACCGAGGTACTCTAATGTTCCGAGGAACTCCTGATCAGCGAACAGCTAGGGCGGTCCGAGCTGCATCTCGATCGTATCATTAATTGCCAGATAATCAACAGCTCAGATATTCATTGAATGCTTATATTCTTGGCACGCACTCTGCATTAAATGTATTACCCTTTCATATGTATGTCATTTAATGTATCGAACCTTTCATGTACAGCCTCAAGGCTATAAATACCACGTATCATCCTCATTCAAGGGGACCGGAATTTCTTGAGAGAATTTGTAATCAAGAATTCCACAAACACTCAGCAATAACATAACAGTGGACGTAGGCTTTATTCCTAGCCGAACCACTTTAAAAATCTCTTTCTTATTTATTTATCTGTGATTAAAAAATTAGAGTGATCTAGTTTTTTACATCAACAGATTGGCGCCGTCTGTGGGAAACGACTGTTATTATCGTTTTTCATAAAAATCATTTATCACCAATGGCAGATAATCCAGAATCCAGTAATCGAAATGTTGGAAATACTGGAAATCTTCCAAATCCATCTGCATCCCCAGATCTGGCTGGAATTATGACAAATCTGGCTCAAGGACAAACCGCCATGCAAGAATCTATGAGGCAACTCATTCAAACTCTTCAAGGCGGTGCACCTACCAATTCAGGGCAAAGGAGTGATCATAGGCAATCGCAATCTAGACGTACCGGGTCATATCGCAATGAGGAGTCTAATGATTCTTCTTATCAACCTGGGCGAACTTCATCGATACGGGCTACGGATACAGATCAACGTATCACTCTTTCTCCGGAGAGAACCAGCGCTTTGGAAAGATTAAGCAGGGCGTCTCCTTTCAGTCGGTTAGGACCAAGGAGGAACATGAGTCCACCTAGGGCTCCATCAAGAAGTTTTCGACCACCACCAGGTTTGAGAGAAGGATCTGCACAATCGCGACCAACTATTCGTCGAGATAAATCTCAGGAAGCTACGTCAGAGCAATCAGTTGCTCGGACTAAGTGGCCCGAGGAAGGGAATGAGGGATGGAAAGGTTCCATTCAACGGTTGGAGGATAGACTGGGAGAAATGGCTAAGGCGAGGAACCCCTTACAGAGAACTTTTGTTCAAGGAACACCTTTTGTGCAAGCCATTGTGGATTTCCCTACACCGTCGAAATTCAAAGCACCCGTAGTGACCCCCAAGTACGATGGAAAGACAGATCCCGTACTTCATATAGAACAATACCAGGTTGCTGCAGATATCTACGATGTCCCTGACGAGATGAGGTGTAGAGCATTCTCAGGAACTCTTACCGGATCTGCACAGATATGGTACAATAATCTTCCTCGGGGTAAGATTTCAACTTTTGTTCAGTTAGCCGAGCTGTTTATTGGCAATTTTTGTTTTGGAGCAAAGTCGGTAAAGCGAGTAGCACACTTGCTAAGTGTTAGACAAAAATCAGGTGAAAGTACTAGAGATTACATAACTCGTTTCAATAACAAAAAGTTGGAAGTCATAGATTATGAAGAAAAGACAGCAATCACTGCTCTGATGAGTGGTTTGCTGCCTAACAAGCTGTACTACACTTTGGCCAAAGATCCACCTAAAAATATGTCGGAGTTGATGGCAAAGGCGGCCAAAATCATGAATGCCGAGGAGGCTATGGCTGCGAAGAAGAATATGGATAAAGAAGTTAAAGTGGAGGTCGACAATTCTAAGAAGAAAGATCAGAAAGGTAATGGTGGTGACCAACATTCCAAGAATAACAGGATGCAGTTGGAAGCCCTAAAGAAGTATGATAATTATACTCCATTGAAAGTGGGTATTAATCATGTTTTGGAAGAAATCAGGAATAACGAGGAAATCAAGTGGCCAGAGAAACTGAAGACAGATCCCGACCTGAGGAATAAGACCAAATATTGCGAGTTTCACAAAGATCATGGCCATATGACCAAAAATTGTATAGCCCTTCAGAACGAGATTGAAACACTCATCCGAAGAGGAAAATTATCAAAGTATGTAGATCGCAGGAGTGAGAGGAAGAATGATGATAGAACTAGAGAGAGATCTAGATCTCCTCGTCGTGCAGAGGAGAAAAAGAGGAGGGACCATGAAGAGGATCCAGATGATGACCCCGATCTTCCCAAGAAGCCAAGGAAACCCGAACGAGAGGTATTTTCCATACGTTTTGGGTCATTTGATTATAATGTTATTACAGGAGGAGATGCAGGAGGAGGAGACCTTACTGCAGAAAGAAAAGCTTACCTCGGAGAGGCTCAAGCTTGTTCATACATTCAGCGAATAAACCTGGCCAAGGATGATCGTCCGAGGAAGGTAAACAAAGAGAAGCTAGTGATTGGTTTTTCAAAAAATGACCTGGCAGGTGTTCTTTACCCTCATGATGATCCTCTGGTGATCAAAATGAGGATGAAGGATGTGGTCATTTCAAGGGTGTTAGTAGACAATGGTAGTTCGGCAGACATCATATACTATTCATGCTTTGATAGCTTGAATTTAAAATTATCTCAGTTAGAACCTTATCACAGACCCCTTCTGGGTTTTGCTGGCGAGAAAGTTTTTCCACTTGGGACGATCAAGTTGGATATACTCATTGGAACTTGGCCTGCTTGTCGAACAGAAAGAATACGCTTTTTTGTGATGGATAAGAATGTGCAGTCCGCCTACAACATCATCATGGGAAGAGTTGGATTGAAGAAGTTCGAAGCAGTTCCATCTACAGTACATCAGTGTTTGAAATTCCCAACGAATTTTGGAGTAGGAATTATGAAAGGTGATCAAAAAGTAGCTCGGGAATGCTATTATTCGTCTGCCGAGCAATAGGAACTTGAAGAATCAAAGAAAAAGACTACTACTTACCAAGTGGAGGAAGGCACAGAAATTGAAACTCTTGACCCTAGGGATGAATCTCAACTCATAAAAGGGCAAGCTGTGGAATCTACAGAAATTGTTATCCTGGACGATGAGCATCCTGAACGAATAACTCAGATAGGATCATCGTTGGATTTTTCAATAAAACAGGAGTTGATAACTTTCTTGAGAAGCAGGAAGAATACTTTTGCTTGGAGTCATGAAGACATGCCAGGAATAGATCCAAACTTCTTATGTCATGAACTCAATGTGAATAAGGAGATCAAGCCTGTGAAGCAAAGAAGAAGAGTGTTTAGTCCCGAGAAGAACCAGGCCATACAAGAGGAGGTCGAGAAACTCCAGAAAGCCCAATTCATTGAAGATGTGAAATATCCAGATTGGTTGGCGAATGTGGTGATGGTAAAGAAGAAGAACAACAAATGGAGAATGTGTGTTGATTTTACTGATCTCAACAAGGCATGTCCAAAAGATCATTTTCCATTGCCCAGAATTGATCAACTAGTGGATGCTACCTCGGGACACGAGCTACTCAGTTTCATGGATGCTTATTCTGGCTACAACCAAATCAAAATGAAACCTGAAGACAGGGAAAGTACTTCTTTTATTACCCCAAGGGGAACTTATTGTTATAATGTTATGCCTTTTGGTTTAAAAAATGTAGGTGCAACATATCAGCGGTTGATGAACAAGGTTTTCACCGAACAAATCAGCCGTAATATGGAGGTCTATGTCGACGACATGCTCACCAAAAGCAAAAGAGCTGCAGATCATTTGGTTGACTTGAGTCAAACTTTTGATCAACTGGATAAATACCAGATGAAGCTTAACCCGACGAAATGTACCTTTGGAGTACGAGAAGGAATGTTCCTCGGATACATCGGCAACCAACGAGGTATTGAGGCAAATCCAGAAAAGATCAAAGCTCTTTTAGGGCTGCGATCCCCGACGACGAAGAAAGAAGTGCAGAGTCTTACCGGACGAGTTACAGCACTCAACAGATTTGTATCCCGAGCAACTGATAAATGCCTCCCATTCTTCAAAACACTACGAAAAAGTTTTGAGTGGACTGATGAATGTGAGAAAGCCTTTCAAGATATGAAGAAGTATTTGGGAGCCCCACCATTGTTGTCTAGGCTAATAACTGGAGAGAAGCTGTACTTGTATTTGGCAGTATCAGAAAATGCAGTTAGCTCGGCGTTGATCAGATTGGAGAATGGAGTCCAGAAGCCAATTTATTACACAAGCAAGGCCTTCCGAGGTGCGGAAATCAGATACCCAAAGCTGGAAAAATTGGCACTGGCATTAATTGAAGCAAGTAGAAGAATGAGGCCATACTTCCAGGCCCATACCATCATTGTGTATACCGACATGCCGTTAAGACAAGCCCTTCACAAGCCAGAAAAATCAGGAAGATTGATGTACTGGGCAATAGAGCTCGGTGAATATGATATTGTGTATGAACCCAGATCATCGTTGAAAGGGCAAGCCGTGGCAGATTTTATAGCAGAGTTCACATACCCTGATACCCCCGAGGAGCAAAAGGTGCTTGCTGACCTACCTGTGGACGATACAGGATCAACAGACACAGATCCAAACCAACCAAGGTTGGTAAAAGGACTTGTGGATGTAAAAAAATCATCATATTCAAACCCCGACCAACTCCGGTTGGTAGAGGGGCGCGAACAAATGACCGACGAGGAACGAAGGATAACCGGGGATGATGAAAGAAAACAGATGATATTTCACCGAGGAACTCTAACAGATAAGAAATTTGAAGACGAGTTACATACATGGAGATTATATGTAGATGGATCATCTTGCACGGCTGGTTGTGGAGCAGGGATTGTTTTAAACTCTCCAGATGATATTGACATGGAGTATGCCTTGAGATTCCAATTCAAAGCTTCCAATAATGAGGCTGAATATGAGGCTATGATAGCAGGTTTTCATTTGGCGAAAGTTATGGAGGCACGTCAAGTAATTGTTTTCAGTGATTCTCAATTAATTGTGAATCAAATGATGGGAATATATGCAGTGAAGGGAGAGTTAATGGTGAAGTACCATGCAAAAGTGATGGAGTTATTGAAAGAATTTGATGCTATTCAATTGGTGAGGATACCGAGAATGGAGAATGCTAGAGCAGACGCATTGGCCCGACTAGCGTCAGCTACGCGCACCGAGCTGCGAAGAACAATACCAATTGAAGTACTAGAAAGTCGGAGCATAGAGGAAGATCTGACGGTGAAGATTATTACCCTTGATTTAGGACCATCTTGGATGGATCCTATCAGAGCATACATTGAAGAAGGAGTACTACCGGAGGACAAACAAGCTGCCAAGAAATTGAAGTATAAAGTTGCTCGGTATGTGTTAACTAATGGTGTTTTGTATAGACGAGGAATTATGGAAGGTTTGCAGAGATGTGTGCATCCATCAGAAGTCAAAGAATTGATTGAAGAAATCCATGAAGGATCTTGTGGAGCTCATGTAGCAGGTCGGACTCTTCTGCAAAGGGTGATGACACAGGGATACTACTGGCCGACGATGAGAGCTGATTATATAGCCTATGCTAAGAAGTGTGACAAGTGCCAACATTTTTCCTCCATCCGAAGAACTCCACAGGCATTGTTGACACCCATAACATCACCTTGGACATTTGCCATGTGGGGGATTGATCTGGTTGGACCACTACCGACGACCCGAGGAAGGTTCAAGTATCTCGTCGTGGCAATAGACTATTTTACTAAGTGGGTGGAAGCTGAACCACTAATTGACATGACGTACGAGAAGGTGTATCTGTTCATATGGAAGAATATCATTTGTCGGTATGGTCTCCCCCACGCTTTCATCACAGACCATGGAACGCAATTTGATAATGAGGAATTTGCTGCCTATTGTCATCAGTCAAGCGTCTTGAAGTTTCATTCAGCACCAGGCCATCCCCAAAGCAATGGGCAGACTGAAGTGACGAACAGAACATTACTAAATGGGTTGAAGAAGAGGTTAAGTGACGCTAAAGCAAATTGGATTAATGAGCTACAGTCAGTTTTATGGGCTTACCGAACAACTCCCCGAGCAGCAACAGGTGAATCACCATATATGCTAGCATTTGGAAGTGAGGCTGTGATACCTGCCGAGTTGGGCCTACCAACACACAGGGTGTTAAATTTCAATTCTCCGATCAGTGATCTGATGAGAAGGATGGATTTGGATATGCTCGAGGAAGTAAGAGAAGATGCAGCCATTAGGAATGCTGCTTATCAACAACGAACAACTCTGTTTTACAACAAAAGGGTAAAGAAATGTGATCTAAAAGAGGGGGATTATGTGCTAAAGAAGGTCATTCAGAAGCAGAATAAACTGGAAGCAAACTGGCATGGACCTTACCGAGTTACAGAGGTTGTTCGACCAGGAACTTACAGAATAGCAACTCTAGAAGGAGAGGAATTTAAGAACGCATGGAATGCTGAACACCTGCGCAAGTATTATCAATGATGTCAAATGTAAAGCATTTCTTTCATTATGAATAAAACGAGGATGTTTCGCCATTTTCTTTCTGGTTGAAAATTTTTCGGGGAATACTAGTGTAATACACTACACAACAAAAGTGCTCTAAGGAGCCAACCTCCTTTGGTTAGGAGGACAGCTCTACGGAGCAAAAGTGCTATAAGTAGCCAACCACAGCTCTACGGAGGAAAAGTGCTATAAGTAGCCAACCTCAGCTCTACGGAGCAAAAGTGCTATAAGTAGCCAACCTCCTTTGGTTAGGAGGACAGCTCTACGGAGCAAAAGTGCTATAAGTAGCCAGCCTCCTTTGGTTTGGAGTACAGCTCTACGGAGCAAAAGTGCTATAAGTAGCCAACCTCCTTTGGTTAGGAGGACATGCTCTAAGGAGCCAAAAAATGCTCTAAGGAGCCAAAAGCTTTAAGTAGCCAAAAACTGTACACCAGCATGATCAACTACGGTTGGTAAGATAAAAATATACTCTCATATTACAACTTATGTAGGTCGGGAGGTAATATTATTACAATGAGTTCTTTGAAGAACAAAATGTTCAAAAAATACACCAAGTATAGTTGGTCGGGGATAAAAACCCAATAACTGTAGTTGGTCGGCAAGGACAAATTATTGATCTTAGTTGGTCGGACGCATTTTTATAATTGAACCAATTATAGCTGATCAGGGATAAAAACCCATCAACTGTAATTGGTCGACAAACATTATTCATCCACCTTGGTTGGTTGGAAACAGTTTGAATATTTTTACTCATTACTTTATTATTAAGTGATCGAGAAACATTACTAATACTTGTAACTTTTTATTAAGTTGCTTAATGAACAATATTATTGTTATCTTTTTAACAGATACATATGTACAAATATAAATGTGTTTGATAAACACAAGACTAACAAAATTGGCAAACGGAAAATGAAAATCTTTTCATTAATCTAGAATAAATTACAAATTACAAGAAGGTACTAAATTGTTACATGAATATTACTATTCTATTGGTTTTTTGCCCTGTGCTTTAGAGACAGGTTCCTCGCCGGCAGGAGGGTCTTCTAGGCAAAGGGGAGAATTGATGAAATTAACATCTCTGAGCATTCTGACGTTCATAACAGAAGGTGTATCCAAAAGATGCTCAGGACGAGATAATTCAACTTGGGAATGAAGGCTATAATCACCAAGGTATTTTGAAATTAGGCTGCGAGGAATGGAACGAGCTGGGATCCATGCCATATCCAATTTGAAAGGTGGTACAGGCAAGTCTAATAATGATGGAGCATGATAGTCCCATAAAAAATGCCCTTGCTCCAACTTTAACACACCCAATGCATTTAACCATCCTTGCTTGTAACCTTCATTATTAGCATGTTCAATACGAGCGTCCAGATGAACGAGAGCTTCATTATATCCTGCCATCCAGAATTCCCTTGGCTGTTTATGGAATTGGAAGGTTAATCTATCCAATTGTTCATGAAGGCTTTTGGCAAAGAGATCCTTGTTATGCAAGGCAGATTTCGTCGATGCCAGCTGATCTTCCAGAGACAGATTTTTATTGGACATTTCAGTCAGAGCACGGTCTTTTACTTTCAACTGGAATGCTTGAGTTTCCAGAGTAGACTGAGTGCGAGCCTCTTCAACATTTTGGCTGAGGACTCTTCCTCTCCCTCGAGAACCTCTTACTCGTCCCCGAGCAGTTCCAGAAATGGCAGATCTTCTTAAGTCCTCCAGCTCTTGCCTTAGTTTGGCATTTTCAACCTCTAAGAATGAGAAGCCTTATTCAGTAACTGGTATTAATGCAGTAGAAGATGAAGCAGCAGATTCATATTGAGCTAATTTTTTCTGCAAATTATTATTTTCTTGTTCCAGGATCTCGGCAATTTGTCTACAGGCTTCAACTTCACCTTTTAGGGTCCTCTCCCTAACGTCATACCCAGCAATGATCTTCTTGTGGCCTGTTTCTGAAGAGAGCTGTTGGTATCTATTTTCATAATCCTTATGCAACGAAGCCATTGATTCGTTGTGTTGATTTTGAAGATCCTCTAAGGAACCATGAAGCTCTTCAATCAACTCGTAGTAAGCGACATTGTTGGCCACTGCTCGGTCGAGTAAAGCTTTCAAGTACTGATAAGCTTCAATAGCCTGCTCTGAAGCACCATGACCAAGGATATCAGCAATTTCCGATGTACTAAGATCTGTATGACCAGCCTTATAGTATTGATGACATTGCTGCATCAGCTCGGTATCATGAGAAGAGATCAAGTCCATTCTAGCAACAAACTAATGACAAGAAAAAGACAACAATCAACAAAAACAAGTTATCAACAACAGAGATAAGCAAAGATATATTTTATTAGATCATCAAAAAGTTACATTGTTCGATTACAAGGAAATATATAAATGCTACCGAACAACTTCACACTTTTTCCTTGTCTCCCAAGACTTTCTCGGGAGGCTGGGACGAGGAGCTCGGTTGCTCGGTGGTAACTACAGCTTGATCGGTAGGAATCTTCTCGGGAGGAGGAGGCATGGAAGAAACGTCCTCAGTGGCAGAGGGTTGAGAGGCAGAAACTTGATCGCCCATAGCCATAGAAGACTCATCTGAGGCAGGTTCATCTTCTTCTTCTTCCACAATTGGTGGAGGAGGACCAGGGAGATGCCGTTGGAATAGCTCAGAATCGTCTTGGACTTTTAGCTCTTGCAGAGCGGCTACCCAACCATCATGGAAGTATTTCAACTCCCCATATTGGACTTGGGACGTCATTGCAGTTATCCCTCTCTCCCATCCTTTCTCCCAACCAACGCTGAAATGTTTCTTGATTGCAGTTTTTCTCCTCGACTTCTCCGAGGAGAGCTTCACCTCCAATTCCTCTTTCTTAACCTTGATATCTCGCAGAGTAGATAATTCTTCTTCTGCCTTCTTCAATTTATCATCAGATTCCTGATGTTTAACCTCCAAAACTTTAACTTTCTCCTCCAAATTCTTGGAGGCTTCAGCCATCCTCATCTTATCAGCCTCAGCCACAGCCAACTTTTTCTCCCAAACAGTTTTCTCCTCGATGTACTGTTGGCGAGATTCCTTCACAGATTGGGTTAAACCCAACAAAGCATCGTCAACATCGGACGAGGAAGTGGAAGCTTTAATAACTTGATCTTTCTTCACGATGGTATTGAAGCAGTTCACCAGCTGAAAGATAAGAAAAACAATAGAGTCAACACAAATACAAGAATTCAAGAAAAAGAAAGAAAGACCAAAGGTATGAGAAATTTACTGAAGAAAGATGACGAGCAGCTAGGGATGTCAGTGTATCCCTAGGAATTTTTTCATCAACCCCAAGAACCTCGGGTATAACTGAGCTCATTGAAGAACTCGGAAGAAGGATGTTTGAAACACTACTACCACCAGCGGGTAGAGAAGATGCAGTTCCAGCAAGATTAACTGAGGATGATTTCCTCAATCTCTTCAAAGGACGGTCAGCAGCATCAACCAAGGAAGAAGTCTTGGTCGGAGAGATGGTAATTACATCAGCAGGAGCATTTTTCTTGCTCGGAGCCACTGGGGGCTTCTCGGCAACTTTGGAGGAACCAGCATCTACTTTTTTAGTCCCCTCTGGGACATCAATTTTGCCTTTCTGGGCTCCAACAGCAGAAGAAATTTCACCAAATAGAGCAGGAGGAGCTCTTTTCTTGCCCATTCTCTGAGATAGGGGGATATGAGAATCTGAAGATGAACTTTCTGGTGTTGAAGCTGGTTCAACAGGGCGAGCAGTATAAGAGGTTGTGTAACTCTTATACTGTAGTAAATATGAAGCAGATCTAATATGCTCGTCAGCAATGGTCTTATGCAAATTCCAGATAAGTTTCAAATGCTTGATATTCACTTCTGACTCTTTTGGAGTTTTTCTTTTGCTATCAACTGCAAATAAATACATGTCGAGATATCAGTCATACATTTTGTCAAACATGATGAAAGCATAATTTCATAAGTAAAATAAAATGAAAAATAAACCTATCCCATTGCCGTATGGGGGGCATCTGGGACCGTTGTATACTTCATTCCCAGATAAAGGGGCATGTTGCCAATTTTTTATGACCAACCCATGCTCAAAATAATCCCTATTTGAGTCAGGGAGATTAACTACAAGAGCCCTATTCAAATACCTAGTTTTGAAATAATAAATATTATCTAGAACAGCCCATTTATAACAAAACATAATTTCAGGGATCCCAATACGAGTCCCATGAGTTAGATTTAATTTGTGCACCCCGTTAATTATTCTCCATGAATTGGGGGCTATTTTTGCAGGAACAAGATCAAAATATTGACAAAACTCAAGACATAATGGGTTTGGTGGAAAGGAAAAACCGCATTCAGCAACAAAAAGACTGGGGAACCAATGTCCCTCAGCCAATCGAAAGTAATCTAAAGGCTCAGAAAGAACATCTAGAGTTACCCACGAAGGAATGGAAAAATCAGAACGGAATTTCTCAACAGACTCCACGATATAAACCATATTGAATAAAAGAGATACAGAAGAAAGAAAGAAGATCTTACAGAAAGAAAGGAGATGTGTTGACAACGAACGGAAACAAGGATGAACGCACAAGAGAAGAAGAGAATAGAAAGCTTGAATGCAGAGAATGAAAAACGTAGACGACGGTATGGTTACCAAAGAAGTTTAAATACTTTGCATTGGGAAGCGGCGAAAGAAATGATTACCAAAAAGAAACTACTGAACTTCCGGCGGCTAAAAGGACAAAAATTGCACGAAGATCGAAGCATTTATAAAAAAAGGCGGAAACTGCGAAATGAGAAGGAAATTTGAATACAATGTTCCTGAAACCCAGGAAGGACATTTAATATTTCCATATACCGAGAAAGAATGTTCCATACTCCTCAAAGTTCGAAATATGAAACATTGGGGGCTTCTGTTGATACCAAAATTAATATGCTGATGTGGACGAATAATATGAAGACACGTGTCAATCTACGTGGCACAATAGCAACGAGGAAGATCATTTCCCGACCAGCCATGTTTCTTTTCGAGCAAAGAGAATACACCGAGGAACTCTATCACACCGAGGAACTCTATCACACCGAGGAACTCTATCACACCGAGGAACTCCAACTCACCGAGGTACTCTAATGTTCCGAGGAACTCCTGATCAGCGAACAGCTAGGGCGGTCCGAGCTGCATCTCGATCGTATCATTAATTGCCAGATAATCAACAGCTCAGATATTCATTGAATGCTTATATTCTTGGCACGCACTCTGCATTAAATGTATTACCCTTTCATATGTATGTCATTTAATGTATCGAACCTTTCATGTACAGCTTCAAGGCTATAAATACCACGTATCATCCTCATTCAAGGGGACGGGGAATTTCTTGAGAGAACTTGTAATCAAGAATTCCACAAACACTCAGTAATAACATAACAGTGGACGTAGGTTTTATTCCTAGCCGAACCACTTTAAAAATATTTGTCTTATTTATTTATCTGTGATTGAATAATTAGAGCAATCTAGTTTTTTACATCAACAATTAGGTTCGATGAAACCTCAATTTTTATGCTGAGCAAACCGCAACATATGTGGGGTTGCAATTTTTTATCCCTGGCCATTTATATATCTTTGATACATCCTTAAGGTCTTTAGAAACCAACAAAATCCTACCCTATCATGAATTCCTTGAGATAACCAAAGCAGGAGAGCAAAAAGTTGGATTTTTATTAGTGAATCAATTCGATCCTAGTAGAATCGATTTGGAATAAGGAAGTGAATCAGGTATCCTTTAGTGAATTGATTCGATCATTGCCGAATCGATTCAATCCATTCCAGTGCACTCTTCGCAATTAACGAATAGATTTGGTCCTTTTAGAATCGATTCAGTTGGAAATAGTAAAACAAGTATAACCATTTTGAATCGATTCTGGCCAGCCGAATTGATTTGGATTGCAAAACCTTTAAAATTTATCCTCATTCATTTAACCTATTTTTCTTCACACTCTCCTCTCACCTTTAAATATCCCACGATTTCTCTCCTCTTATGCAAACCTCTCCCTACTTCTACTCTCTTCATTTCTCTTGGGATACTCATTCAAGTAACAATTCCAAACATTCTTATGTTAATTTCAATTTGAAATTTGTATGCCTTGTATTCAAAATAAGGGATAAAAATATTAATGTTCATATTATGTGTTTGATTCACTGAAAACCTAATTTTCTCCTCTGAGTTTCGAAGTTATCCAATAAATACAACTTGTATTGATTGATTTGCTGTTCAATGTTGTTTTTATTGGGGGTTTTCACTAAATCAAATGCATTTTCTCCCTGGTTTGAACACAGTGCACACAAACTGTTTGGTAAAATATCCCAATAGGTATTATGTTCCTAATTGATCCATTTTGCACCGTTTATTGAACATTAACATCGATTATCCCTTATTTGAGTGTAGTTCACGTTGTTTACACGTATCGGACAATTTTATTTT
The DNA here is from genome assembly GCA_949130495.1 of Sambucus nigra. Taxonomy (NCBI): domain Eukaryota; kingdom Viridiplantae; phylum Streptophyta; class Magnoliopsida; order Dipsacales; family Adoxaceae; genus Sambucus; species Sambucus nigra. The sequence continues at coordinate 445,324,482 of OX422213.1, forward strand.
GACATGCATCCCCTTAGTTCCTTTTTTACCCTTTTCACGCTTAATTTGATTTTTTGCATTACATAATTAGTCTATGTATCTAATTGATATTTTTGTAGGTTCGGAATGGCTCAGAAACCAACTACAAACACTGTGACCTGTGGTATCGGTTTTGAGACCTTTTGCACTAGGGAGGAACTGAATTGGTATGAAGAGAAGTTTTCTTTGAGGCAAGTTAGATCTATTGAGTGACCCCTGGAACCTATTGACTTTCCTAACTCGGTTAGGCGATATTATTAGAAATTTAACTAGGAGGTGCACCTCAACATGTAGGATGATGTGAATGAAGAGCACGTGTGGAGATTTTTCGCATCTCTCGTCTCAACTGGATATGAGAATTATGAGGAATTTGTGCACGGTAGGAAAATTCTGATTTCAAAGCATATTCGATTTATACTACTAGGAGGTGTGGATAATCCGGAAGTTTATGGATATCCAACTAGTGATCCTCTTGCTTTGCTTCCTAATGATCTTCTTATTGCGCGTCTAGTATCGGGTTATGATTGGATGGGTGATACATTCCTAACTAAGCATATGCCCGATTCTCACCGCTTGATCCATTTAGTTGCTATCAACCCCCTCAATCCCACCCAAACCAAATCTATCATGAGGTCCAAACAAGACCATTTCGTTTATAATCTCTTAGATGCCAATACCGTGATAATCTTTCCTATAAAATGTGGTGTGCAACAAATGTTGAACACCACATTTTTTGGCTTCGAGGATTTGTAGGAATGCGAGATACGAGACGGTTAGGACCGATAAAATTCCTTGGTTGACCTCTATGCTTGACGATTATGCGATTGAGAAAACCTTGGGTAAGTTATACTGGGAGAGGAAGAGGCGAAGGATGCTTGACTATGCGACTATGAGGGGCATTTATGATTTTGATGCTACTATGCATGACAGTGCTGAGGCACCACCCACTGCTCCACCTATAGTGGACCCCATTATGGAGTTGGGGGTGAGAATGGATGCTTTGTAAGAAATTTTTTTTCCTTTCAGGGCGCTTACCAGAGGGGCTTTGCTTCTTTTGGGGGATCTTATGAGAGGGACTAATTTTATCACTTACGCGGGGGCGAGGATGCTGTGCCTCCTTACATTTACAATCCATATGCCCCGCAAGACCCCAATACGCCCGGTTCATCGAGTTACCGCCCAGACTTTCCTTAAGGGGCCACCCTATATGTCTTCGGTTATTATTTTCGGTGTATCTCTTTATATGTATTGTTATTTTTGAAATAATTATTGGCGGGTTGTTTTGTTTTTGGTTTTTGAACAATTTAGTTGTGTTGGTTGTGTTTATGAAGATACAATTATTTTGTATTTTCTAATTTTGGTTTCGAAACAAATGTACACAACTCTTATTATTAATGAAAATTCTTAGTTTCATTTTCTCATTTGCATTTGTATATATCTCTGTATGGTATATATTGTTGTTTTTAAAACTAATATGTTAACAGGTATGCCGTTTCTCGGTTATAGGATTTGATCCTTACGGGGTGAATATTTTATATCACTCTTTTCCATTTGTGTCCCTACTAACATCCCGGAAAATGTTTATTTCAAGTTAAGGGGTGTGAATTACATTTATGTTACCTATTAACACATTATTATTAATTGTCCTTTATTTATTTATTTGTTTATTTAAAAAAATCAAAAATTCAAATTCTTCCTTTTGTCCCTTGTCTCCAATGAGTACGTATATGATCGCCTTATCCTTTTGAATAGAAATGATTCATGCTTAGAGTTTATGATTTATTAGCCTTTCGCCTGTATATGGTTTGCATTGTAAATAACTTCATGAAATTAAATATGAATCCCATGAGCACAATACACAAATAATTGTTTATGATTTGATATAAAGCTTTTCTAATTTGTTGATCATAAGTGCATGCTATACACTTGCATAAGTGAGATTCGAGATAAACCTTTAATTTTGAGCGTATATAATTACTCTTTCTATTTCTTGAAAAGCGTATCTTGTTGACAATCTCACTTTCTTTTCATTGATTCCATATTAATTGATTTCATCATGAAATTGACACTTGAACATGATTTTCAATAGTGTTATGTCCCGAGAATCACATGTAAACCTAGGAAATGATCATAGGCCCTCTTTGATATTTATCCCATACGAGCTTAGCCTTACCCTTACATATGTCCCTACTCAACCCCGTTGAGCCATATTATGACATTTCGTTTCATCCCCAAATCCCCTCACCAACTCTACATTGGAGTTTCTACCCTTATGTACACCTTTCGTACCTTGATTTGGGATTATTCCCGGGATTGAATGATTTTTGACTTATGTGGAAAGCAAAGAAAAAGAAATAAAAGAAAAATAAAAAGAAAGAGAAGAAAAATAGAATAAATGGCTCCAAAGTTCATGAAAACAAAAGTCTTACTCTCATGAATATGTTTCTTATGGAGCTTGAAATCCAATTCTTATATGGACCATTAATTCCATTACCCCGCGTGTTATTCCCAAATCCCCTTTGCTCCCATACATATTTCTTTCTCTTCCAAACCTTATCCTAACCCAAATTCTATACCCAAAAATTCCTATTTGATCCTAGGGTAATGTGATTCAAAGGTCGAGCATTAGCGATAATCTATTTAAGTGCATTTCACATCGATTAATATGCGATATCCTTTCATGATATTATATTTTTCACTTTTGTGTATTTGTTCTTAACTAATGACATGTGCGTGACCTTATTTCCTTTTACAACTACTCTTTATGCCTCATGTCCTGAGTGTGTTACATCCTATTTTTGAGCGTTTTCATTTGTTGAGTGTAACAACCGAAGAGAACTTAAGTTATGAATGCTTTAACATTTATATGGATTATTAAAGTTTCGCCAAATCTAAATTACCACATGTGTCCGCATATTTCACATTTCTATAGTTTCGATTTTTATTGAAGTTACTCGTTTAAAGTAAATAATTACCATCTTTTCTCTGAGCGTTGTTCACTTTCTTGATGGATTATGCTTCTTTGATAATTGTTGAGCTATGCATACATTTTTTCCATATCATAGTATTAGTTGACTTGATTTTTGTGGGTATCATCCATGGAAACCCTCATGAGACAACACTCATCCCATAGGGACACCTAGGGGTTTAACGAATTACTACATATGTTGGATGCAATCGTTCGCCCGTCAAAGTGGCATTTTTCTTCTATGTACACATTTTTCCTATTATGGTTTTATTGATGGATCTTGTTTCTTCATACTTCATTTCTCGAGATTAGAAATGTCTAAGTTAGGGTGTGTGATAAGTCACGTTTATTGTATTTAATACCCCGTTAATTTGTGCATTCGAGCATTCTTATGCATGTTATTCCTGATTCTTATTCTCATTTATTGATTAACCCATATTTTCATCATTCATATATATTGTGTGTGCCTCACTTGAGCTTTTGTAGGTCTCGGGAATGCATACTATGAAGCTTGGTTGAATCCCGGGAAAGTTTCATTAATAGTCACAAAGTCGAGGGAATTTTACTAAATTTAACATTAGGGTGTTAGTCCCTATCTCTTCATGAAAGTGTAAGCCCTTTGACTCATCTTAGTGTGGCCTTCGACGACACATGAATCCAAGCTCGAATGAAGAAGTTACATGATTTTATGTGGGGAATGTCCCATTAGAAGCCAAAAATTTTGAGAGTAGGTCTGAATCGCTTCTGCCTTTGTCGAATTGATTTGGTTGATGATAGTGCACCATCTTCCCATATCCTAATCAATTCTCTCTCAGCCTAATCGATTCGGTTATGTAGTCTCAGCTTTGTCCTTCTTCCTGGTTTATTATTTTGGATAGATTTTTGGTGATTTATCCCTTATTTTTCCCTCATTTGAAGGGATATTACTTCGGTTAGAAATTGGATATATATAATCACTCTCTTCTCTCTCCTAGGTCGAGTGTATTCTATTGCTCTTCCTACTTGTAAAGCATTGAATTCTCACTAGTTACTTGTTGTTATTGAAAGTTTTGATCATTTAATCCACATCTACTTGTGTTCGTTAGATTTAAATTGCATTTATTAGCAAAGCTTGTATTATTTTGTGTTTACACTTGATTCCTTGCTTAAATATGTGGTTCCTTTACATGTGTAACCTAGTTTCTATTATGGGTAGCTAAAATTAAGGTTAGGGATTATAATCCCACCACAGATGCTCGAACTTCATATTTAGGGTTTGGTTTAAAATTGTTCTAATGGAACTTCATGTGTTGGTACTGGAGTATCCAAGTCTCTTAACTTCCCTTGTCATGCAAGAGGTAGTATTTGAAGCTTTATTACAACCCCAACCCATTTTAGCAATAACTAATTAAACCATAATCCTCTATTGACGAGTTTAATCTTTAAATGGTTGATGTTCGGATCTAAGTAGTTATGCTCGATTATAATTTATTTGAACCAAGTCCTATCATCTTTATTAGGTAATCCAAGGTGGGAGAATGATCCTCAATCCCTTTAATATCTTGAACTTAAGCTTATGTTAGTTCATTTTAGTATATCTTTATTGTTGAGTTGTTCTTTGTCAATTTTACACATGTTAGTTTGGCAGTTAATCACAATCACCTCTTCAAAAAATCAAATCATCTTGTACACTTTAACTTTTTGACGTTTAGAGAACATCCTTTATCTTGATCTTGTTCTCTTAGTATCATTCAATCCTCGGGGAATACGATATCAGTTTTGCCCAATTATTACTTGTTGCGAAAGATTTGCACTTGAGTCAAACACTCTTTAGAGAGCAACTAGAAGCTCACCACCGTGCCCATCCTCACATTACCACTGGGAAATATGGAGTATTTGATGTATACAGATGAATCACTTTAGTGTCAAGGAGTTGTGTTGATGCGTGATGAGATGCCTATAACTTATCTTTATAGATATCTTATGCCTCATGAGGGTAATTACCCCACTGATGATCTGGTGCTGGCGATGGTAGTCTTTGCCTTCCGTATTCAGAGATATTATCTACTGGGAATGAGGTTTACTTTGTTTTCTGATCATAAGAGTCTTTAGTACTTGTTCACTCAGAGGGATCTAAATATCAGATCAAGGACATGGATCGAGTTTGTGAAGGACTATCTTTTTTAATTCAGTATCATCTGGGGAATGTGAATGTGGTAGAATATGTGCTGAGTCGAAGATCGACTGTTACTTTGGCAACTTTATGGGCAGGGCAGGGCATGATGAGGATTTACCTAATATTTAGGTAGCACAGTGGAGTGTTGCACGTGATATGGATTTTACAGATGCCTTTTTGACAGTTGTGACCCTTACAACAACTATGGTAACACAAGTAATATATGAACATGCTTCAGACTCTTTCTATCAGATAAGGTATAAGATCTTATATGAAGAGGTTTTCCTTCCTTCTAGATCATTTCAGATGGCGGATTGAAATTTTAAGGATGGTTGGTTGTACTAGATGGTCCTAAGTTGAGGAGAGCAGTTTTAGTTCAAGAAGATGACTCATGATTCCCGATATATCTTGGATGGGATAAGATGTACTAGGACATGCGTAGATTATATTTGTGGACTGTGATGAAGAGAGACATTACATAATTTGTATCTAGGTGTACCAGATGTTATCTAGTAAAGGTGGACCACTAGAAAGCAGCGGGGGAATTACATCGTTCGAAGATTCCCGAATGGAAATGGGAGAGAATCTACATGGATTTCATAATGGGGTAGTCGAGGTCTCACTGTGATCATGACGGATGAAGATGACACATGATAGAAATAAGCGCTATGTCGATAAGAGGAAGCAGAAGCTAGAGTTTAAAGTGGGGGATTAAGTAGTTTTACGGGTCACCTAATGAAGGGAGTGGTTAAATTATGATCCGATAAGAAGTCGGCTCCTCTCTACATCGGTGTCGATATGATAGTGAATAGTGTGGGCCCAATGTCAAATCGATTGGCCCTACTTGTCCATCTTCAATGAGTACACAATGTATTCCACGTGTTGATATTGAGGAAGGTTTTCAGGGATAAGAACTCCTATCAGCATATCGACTTCGACGAGATTGAGCTGAAACCCCGATGCGAGCTTTGAGGAGCAATCACAATGTATCCTTAGTTGAAGAGAAAAGACTCTATGTTCAAAGATCATACCATTAGTTCGAGCCCAGAGGGGACACCATAGCAAGGTTAAGTTTACATGGGAGAGAGAGGATGACATTCGAGCGAGATATCAAAGTTATTACAGTCAGGTACAAAATTCAAAATTTGAGAATGAAGTTCCTTATTTTAGGGGGAATAATTTAATACCCCGTAATTTCCTTACATTATTTAAATTATAAAATTTCTATTATGTGCTTGTTTTTCTAATGCGTCCAATCTTAGAAGTCACTTAATGGTATGGTGGATGAAGATTAAGGGAAAAGGAGAAATAGATGCAAGTTTGACAACGATCCTATGAAGACCGATGCTACAATTTTAAACATTAATCAGTCCATTGTTGATATTTTTAGAGCTAGACCTTTCTTAGGGTGCAAGTAGATTTCAAAATTTTTTGTTAATAATTCTTGTATCTTCCTCTTGAGAAGGGCTTTTTTTTCTTCTAATTAATGAAAGTTTTATTTCTTCCTAAAAATATATAATGTGCTTGTTGTAACATGTGATGTCACTAGTTATCCTTCAACTGTATTTATAATTCAAAATTGAAATTGGAATTAATATATGGTAAATCATTAATTAAATATTTGGAAGTGCCTGTGTACTAAAGGTGACTATGGAATGGTAAGTTATTTGGTATAAATTCTTTACTTGTTTAGATTATCCCCTCTGTTGGCTCCCACCATTCGTGAAGTAGTTTCTTATAATGTCGTATTGTGATAAATTAATAAATAATTTAAAAATTAATTTTTGAACTTCTACGGATTAGAATATTAACGCTTGTTTCGTTTGTAATTATAATTTTGTTCTCTAAATCTAAATTTAATTATGATAAAAATTTACGTTTGGCACAACTATTTTTAAACACCGAATTATAATATTTATGTATATAATCATGTTTTTCAGAAAACAGTAAAATGGTGTTTTCTAACTTTTGTTTTTTATTTTTCATCAGCGAATTATTTATTCTTAATATTTTAATGGATTTATATCTTAATATATAATATACAAACATAATAAATTAATTTGTGTGTAATTCTTATAAATAAAAAATATATACGCACATGTACACAAAATTAGGTATATTTATATTTTATTAAATTATTAAATATACTAAGATCTATATGTTAAATACTATTACCAATAGATACATGATACTTATATATAGTTCTATACATGTATTATTAATGTATAAAATAATATAAAATATACATATAGTACATATGTATTAAAAGATATTATCAATTCATGTATATATATATATATATATATATATTTATATATATAACAATATTGTGAATTATACATGCAATGTCATTATATAGACATATATACCGTTAGACTCTCTAACATAACTCTTAGAAACATATCTATGAACATACCCATTTAAAAAAAATAGTTAAAAAAATGTAATTTTTAACCAAATTGGGTACACATGATCTACATAGTAAGGAGATTATCTACAAAAAAATCATCAAAAAATTCAACCCGGAAGTGGGTGAAATGAAAAGTGGGTATATATGTGCATTTTCGACCTTTCAAATTTTTTCCATCATCTCACCCACTTTTGGGATGATTTTTAATTTTTTTTTTTATATATGATCTCCTCACTATGTAAATCATGCATACTATCTTTGGTTTAAAAATATATTTTTGAATATTTTTTAAAATGAGTATGTTCATATGAATGATAAGTGAGGGATGTTGAAGAGCCTGATTGGACATATATATACATACGTTATATATATATAGTCAAACTCCCTAATATACCTCATTAAATATATATAAAAAGACATGATATATTTATGCATTTATGATGTATGTTTGTACGCATGTATGTACGTATATATGAATGTATGTATGTAAATTGTTAACATTTATGTATCAAGTATGTATGAAAGTTATATGTATGTTTTTATACACACACACACATACACGCACACACACACACACACACACACACATCCACACATATAAGTATAATATAAACATACATGCTTGCCAATTTTGTCCCATTTTCAAAAACATGTATTTAAAAACAAGTTTACCAAACGCGCACCAATATTTATAAACATAAAAATCTGAATTTTAAAACAATATTTAAAAACAGTATTTAAATCGAGTTTTGAGAATACAGAATCAAACGGGTCCTTATTTTGATTAGTATTGTATTTCGGCTTGATTTTTGGCCCATGTGGAATGTCCGGTTATGACTTAAAATGATGGGTTTTAAGTCATATGGGGTCGTATATGACTTGGGTTAAGTTTTGGGATGTTTATAGGTGTATTTCAGATCATTAGGTTAATGCCCATATAATTCCTAAGCGTAATTTTTAAATTATTACATTTGGAATGTCATTAGATTAATCAAAATTCATTATAACAATTTTGGAGAGGAGCCCTAGAGTTAAAGAGAGGAAGCAACATGGAGAAGAGAGGAATTCTAGGTTTAATCTTAAAGTTATTCCTACCTTTGATAAGAGAAAAGCTTACCTAGTGTAGGAATATAATTACTTTTGAATTATAGTCTAGTTATTCATTGGAATCTGAACCTAATTATTGTATAATCTGATTTTGGAAATCAATTAAATATTTTTGTTATTAAATTAAGGAGATAATCGAAGTTAAAACCCATATTAAGCTTATACACTGACTTGAGTAGACATCCATATGAATCTGAGTTATGAATTATGTAGAATTTTTAGAATTATGTTAGATGTTATACGTACACTTTTTAAAGTTATTTATATAAGGGTATTTTTATTATTTTATAAGGTTTACGATATGCTTGACATGCACATATATGTAACAATTTATAGTAGCTAGTTTGACGGATTAAAAGTGCAAACATATGAAATTTAAGGAACAAAATGTGAAATTCGTAGAACGTTAGGACTTAACAAAAGTTGAGAAATAATAATTTCGGATCGATCCGAAGATTATATCAGATCGATCTAATGGGGCTAGTTTGCAAATTGGTCTTTTCTTTTGTGAGTTGTCGATTTTTGGTTGGTTAGGGGTGTTGAGTTATCGAGATTTGAAAGGGTTTTAGTTGATTACACTTATCCTTTAACCATAACTAGTTAAGGTAAGACTTTCATTAAGAATTAAATGGTTATTTAATTGGCTTTTACATGGTTACGAGAGAGAGAGAGAGAGAGAGAGAGAGAGAGAGAGAGAGAGAGAGAGAGATGACCCATCTCCCACCTCCGCACCTTAGTAGAGAAATTTAACCCCTCTCCCTTACATGAACCCTCCACACTTTCAAAGTTTATTCCACCATATTCTCCTCCTATATTTTTATCAAGTTACACCTTTAACCCTCCTATTTCATTATCAAAGGTTTAGTTAGAGTGGAAGTGGGTTTTTATTGATGTTAAGTGGGGGGTTTGAATTGAGATTTCTGAATACCTTAGGGCATCTTATGGATTCTTAATGTTGGGTTTCCAAAGGAGGCTTTCATGAAAATTTTGGAATCTTGCAACCCCTTTAAGGCCAGTTATGGAGGTGGGTGTTGCCCTCTTCATAGACATATACTTTATTGCATTTACTAATATATTGAAGTTTAAAGCATGATTATTAAATGTGTTGGAATATATATATATATATATATATATATATATATATATATATATATATATATATATATATATATATATATATATATGATTCAAACATGCTACCATTCTAGTTGGATATAATATGATTTCATGTGTTAATATGAGTTAAAAAAGGGATTTTCAGAAAAAGCTACAAAAGTTGTCAAATATTCAGAATATATATTGGACATTTTTATTAAAAATGTTTGAAAAATTGTTGTATGAGGTTATATGAAGGTGTTTCAAGTAAGAAATTTGCTATTTTTTATTTGAGGATATTTGGGCACAAAATAAATATGTTATATATGAAAATGTGAAAGAAATGTATGTTAAATGGGGATTGATATGAAATTATGACTTTCATAATTTCACAAAATCATAGGATATAAAGTGGTTCAATTTTATATTAATAATGACAAAGAAACAAGGTTTAATATTTTTAAAATAAAAGTTGATAAAAATGAGTAAGAGTTTGCAAGATGAATGTTTGTATTTGGGTGTAAAAATGAGTGAGAATCAAAGTAGTGGGTGAAATTAGTAACTTTGTAAAGTAGACTTTAATGTTAGTGAACATAAAATTTTTGTCCAAAAAGTAATTTGTATGTTGCTATTTTTAACAAATTGAAGAATATATTAAAAATAAAAAATTTCAAGTAAATTTCCAAGTTAAAATGATTTTTGGAGTTCAAAGTAAGTTATTTTGAAAAGCAATCCAACTTGGGTGATGTTATTCCATGAATTTGATGTTAATTCATGTTAATTAAACGTTGGGTTATATTTAAGGTCTTTTAGACACCAAAACTATAATTTTATGTGTAAAAGTATTACAAAGTCACTTATTGTAATTTTGGGCTAACTAGTAATATATTAAGATGATGTTTAAGGTAGTATTAAGACAATAATATCAATATAATGATAAACCAAACAATATGACTTTAAATTAAAAGAAAATATAAAAATATTGTTAAACATTTCTAAGGAAAATTATTATGCAAGACTTTAAACGAACACTAAATGATGGAAAAAGTCCTTAAACTTGAAAATAGAATAAGATAGTGTGAAAGTAAAGATATTAATAATATATCTATGTTGTGTGATAAGGACTAAATGGCAAAACGTGTTCAATTGTATAATAAGATAGCATTTACCTTGGATCTCAGTCTTTGGGCCAGGTGAAGCGGTGAAAGTAGCACTAAGTGAATAAAGGAGCATTTGTGCAAGTCAAGTATGCCAACAAGCTGGGTGTTTTGATAAAACTATAGTTTGACTGCAAGTAAAACGGAATTAATGTAAAATGAAAGGGTTTCCAAAAAAGGGTACAGAGAAATAATTAAGAACTCCCGAAGACCTGGGGTAAAAGATCCAAAATAACCGACCAATATATCATCGGCCGCAACATTTTATAATCGACAGTGAAATCCCATAAACATAAATGAGATAACATTTGACTCCAGGGTAATAAATGAATAATTGAAATTAGCTAAAATTTCAAAAATGGTAAAAAAACGTAAACACATATGGATCTAATTATGGGTAAATGTTTAAAATGGACAATGAAATGAATTTAATGTAAATTCAATGAAGTGCATGGAAATAGTTAATTAGAAGAATCTAATAAAGTATAAAGTATGAGTAAATAAGTGGCCTAAAGTGGCATAAACCCAAGTTTTCACAGTAATTTTTTAAAGGTGTTCTTTAAGGGTAATAAGATAAGGAGTATTAATAATTATCTTGAAACAATGGTTGTGTTTGTGGAAACAATAATTATGTAGTTTGGTAATTTTTATGGATTATAAATATTGTTCCCAGAAGATGATAAAGAATGCATTTTCCTAAATTAATCGAGTTGGATTAATGACATTAAAGGAGGCGTGCGAATGTTAATGGAACGGGTATAAAAAATGGTTAATGCAATTTATCGAACTAAGGAAATGTTTTTAATGCAAAATAAATTCTCAGTATATACGACTATATATATAAATTTTTTATCGCTATGTTATAGCACCCTTTCCTTCTATCGTTCATTTCTATATTGAATTTGGTTAGGAACCCCACTAGGCATTTTTCTCACACCCTTAATTTGTTATGACATGATAAATGTGATTCCGTATTTGAGAGTGTTTTACAAGTAATTGTTCCTTACCCTCTCCTATTTGAAACTCTGATTACTTGAAGCTTGGAGGCACTTTAATGGGTTCTATACTTGTAATATTGTGATATATTGCTATAAAATGGAATTGCATGCTATATATTTGAACCATAACTAAATAAAAGGGACAAGAAATATTATTTAGGGTTGTTTCACATATCTTCACACTAATGTAGTTGGACTGATTCTGGTTGACCAAAGGGCGACCCATAAATCTGGGTCAGGGCATTACGTTGGAGACCTTAGTTCATGTAAAAGTCCCTTGTTAATTTCATGAATTAATCAAAATCATAACTTGATTGGAATAAATTATAAAATTAGGGTGTGTGAGATGATTAATTTCAGAATCATCTCACGGACACTACGTGTTGAATGTACCCATTGTATCTTGAGGGGATTAATTAAGGGATCCTCTCCTATAACCAAGGGTATGGGTAATATAATTACTGTGAAGTCACAGTAATTACCCTTTGTTGAAGTGTTGAGGTTATAGGTGTGGGACAACCTATAACTATACATAGTACACTCGATAGATCCCATAAGGTGGTTGGGATATGCCTTCGTCGTGTGTTGGCTCGAGCGTATCCCATTTGTTATGTATATGGTTGAGACCATACATATGTGCATATTAGACATAGAGATTGTCTTTCTTTATATGTTCATATACTTGATATGAAAATAATGAGATGATTATGGAACCTTTACTTATATTTTGTTAAGATGAATAATAAGTAATCATGGGGTTTACTTAGGTTTGGGAGTATGATTCATAAGATATTTAAGATTGTTTTGGATTGTGATAACTTAAAAATAATTAAAACACATGAGGAATATGTGTACCGGATATTTTTACTCTTCATAAACTTGTGAATGGTTTTTTTGAGGTTTTATAAAGGTTCAAGTTGATTAAGTGATTCGTACCGAATGTTGCATATTTATACCCTTGAACCTACGCGTTTTAGCCCCCTCGGGTGACTTAATCTCTATATTTATGCCCATTAACTAGACAACCTCTGTTTTATATTGAACCCGGTCTATCGGTAGTATCAGATATTTGTTACCTCAATTTATTTTCTTTTCCTTTTCTTTTATTTCTTTCTTAACTTACTATTTAATTATCGTGGAACAGTATATCATTTTCCATACTTAGGGTTAGATAGGGAAGCTAGGGTTTGGAGGGTTTGGAGAGTGTGCCATTTCCTCCTTCCGAGGGTTTGCTTGTATAGATGGATTTTCTCGTCGAGGTTGTGTAGAACACTATCCTTCATATTTTCTATCAATTAGAGTTTCCAATGCTTGTTTTTCTTTATTTACCGTATTTTTACTCGCATTCTAGTTTAGATTTACTTCTTTCTTTACATGCTTTCTAGTGTAGATTTATTGCACTTATTTACTGCGTTTTTATCATGCTTTCTATGCTAATCTAGACCTGGTTGTGTTGGATCGAACTTGACTTGTGTTTATCGTGTTGCTTTACCTTGGTGATGGAAGATACATGTTTATTTCGATTGGGTTGTCCTTATTATTACACCTAGGATATTTGACGAGCTATATCATGTATGCTCCATACTTGCGACCTTATGTGCGTAATTGCAGGGGTATTTGTTGACGTCAAAGTCTTATTAAACCTTTATGAAAATTTAGGGGTGTGACAACTCTAGATTTAATTAATTGTCGAAATGAGATGCAATCGTAATGAATATGTAGAACCATGTAACCATTTATATGCGTTAAGCTGAGCTGAGGGATATCCGACACAACCTATAGTTTGTACCACTTTTGTTAGCCTTGTTTAAATACATGCCTAGATTAATCTTTCTCTTTTTACATCTTTTCCTTTATTTTTTATTTATCTTTTACACTTTTATTTTAGAAGTATTAAATCCATTAAATTCTAGCAACTCGTCTCTATGGATTTTCGATACCCGGACTTGTCCGCTATACTCCTTTTTATTGAGTGTAGTCATAAGTTTAGGTTTTTGTATAGATTTGGTGAGCCGAATATAAAAAACGACCGGCACGTAGGTGATTCTCGCATCGCGACAAAACCCTGCCTATCAAATGGCGTCGTTGCCGGGCATGAGTTCGTTTTGGAATTTATTTAATTTAGTATTTCGTAGTATTTTTTCTTTTTTATTTTGTTTTCGTTGTTTTATTTATTTTTTTGCAGGATAGCACATTTGAGAGCAAAGAAACTTTGAGTCTCGACCGCGCACCTTCCTTCTCGGATTCTCCATTAACAAAAAATTCGGTAACCTTGTCCTTTTTTTATAGCTTTATCGGTAATTCTAATGTTTCATTTGGGATATGTTCTCAAATCTGGCCTTGCAAATGTTTTATTTGGGACCTGTTCTCGAATTTTAAACCATAAGAATTACCGGTGGATTCGTATGAGTCGGTAGAAATTATTTAAATCTATTAAACCTTTTGGCGAATATCTCTTGTTTTCCATGATGGATGCTATCCCCATGTGTGAACCATCTCCCATTCCAATTGAAAAACCTTTGGGAGATAAGTCAAATTTTCTTGGACCTCAAGTGTATCTTTCCCCCTTGTTATCCAAATCCCCCATCGTCCGACCAAAATTTCAAATTGGCGATGATTCACCTTTTCCACCTCCCACGCGCCTTCCGTTGTTCAAATGGAATTCATATTTTCTAGGAGGCATGTTCTAAATAGTATGTTTTAAATAGTAGGTTGTAAATAGTTAGTTTCTTATTTTTTCTTTATTTATTTGTATGTAGTCTAGTGTAATTAGTTAAGTTTTTGTTATTTGTTCTTTCTATACTTGGTACTAACTTGTTTTGTAGATTCCCTTGGACTTGTGCTTATCGAGATTGCTCCAATTTTGGGTAATATCGTTCTTTTCCTCTCTTTGTGTTGTGTTCTTAATAGATGCGTTGAGGATAATGCAACATTTAAGTTAGGGGGTGTGTGATATTTTATCTATTTCTTTGTTTAGTCCATGGGTTTCCTAACATTTAGGTACTAAGTATGCTCTTCCTAGAAAAATTCAAAAATATTTTCTTTCCTTTTCCCCTTTGTTGTTCCTTTTTCCTTGTTTTCGATGATAAATTTTAATAATTACCCGATCCAATAGACAAATCAATGATACATGTTCTCAATTTTAGAAGTTAATAGACTTTAGTCCTCAATTATTCATATCATGAATAACTTCATGAATTAATCTTTAATCCCATGAGCACATGAAATTTTCTTACTTTATTGATTTGTTTTGAGATTTTTATAACCCGGTAATCTTTTGTTGCATTGTATATACTTACACCTAGTGACCTTTGGGCTTTTCTTCGTTTGTGAGTGTTATACACTTCTCTTTCCTCTTTGAAAATGTTAAATTCGTTGGTAATCTCTCTATTCTTTCATTGATTGTTCATTAATTGAGTTTGTATTTTGAAATGTATTGCTTGAGCATGATTTTCAAAGTTTGTTTTGACTCGCGAATTGCATAAAATTTAGAAAATGATCATAGGCCATCTTTGTTATATCACCCATATTGACCTTGAACTCACCTTAAAGGTTTTCCCTCATCAACCCATTTGAGCCTTATTATAGCCTTTCGTTGCATACCACAAATCCCAAAACCAACTCCGAATTGGAGTTATAAACCATACATATTACCTTCTATACCTTTGTTTGGAATGATACATGGGATTGAATGATATTGTGTTGAGGTTGCAATTTAGGCATGTGAGAGTGTGAAAAGTAAAGGAAAGAAAAAAGTGAAAAAGATAAGAAAGAGAGAAAGAAGAAATCAAAAGAAAACAAAAGAAAAAGAAGTGAGAAAAAGAAGAAAAGAAAAGAAAGAAAAAGTTGTATATTGTGTATATAGTGTTCGAATAATCTTTGTTTACTCTCCTCATTGTTATATTCAATGCCTTTTATGTAACTTGTTTTCCAATTTTGAAATTGCCCCGAATTTTCCCATTATCCGGAGTTTTCATCCAGAACACTTTGAATCCGTGCATACATTCCTTTCATTTCGTACCCTAGCCTAGCCTACTTTACAACCATATATAAGTCCTATGAAAAATTTAAAAGTTGACATAGTTTTGATAATCTATGAAAATGCATTTTGCCTCCTTTAATGAGCGGGATCTTTCATTGAGATTGCAAGTTTTTATTTTATATATAGCGTTCTTCATATGTGATATGTGCACGACCTAGTTTCCATTTACATTTACTCTTTATGTCTGCATGTTTTGTGTGTTCTTTGACACCCCACCTAATTAAACCCAGGGTGATCAGTCCTAAATGAAATTAGAACACGTTTCTCAGTTGGTTCATTCTTAGCATCACTGTCGAGACTTTTCAATTACTAACCACCTAAGTGAAATTAGACTGGTGCCAAGTTTTAACTTTCATTAATCCAAAAAAATACTCATACGGAAATAAATCATAAACAATCACAAGTTAACTGAATCCAACCATCACAAATAAATAAGAAACTGGACGAATAAACCATCGGTTAAAATTCAACACAAATGTAAAGACAGATAATAATGGATCTCAAGTATCCGAAATAAATACTAAATAAACACTGTGAGCAACATGCTCGGATATCTGATAGAAAATCCTTGCACTAAGAATAGAAGGAATAGAGGCGCCTAGCCAAATCCTACAACATCCACATATGGAGCAGCAACGAATCCCTGGTATGAATCAAGCCTGGCATCCCTGTGGCTGGATACCTAAAAGGTTTTTGAAAATATTTTATAGTAAGTGCTAGAACCCAAAATATTTTGAAAACATTTAGAAAATGATTAACTTGCATTCATAAAATATGCGTGAATGCCCTTCATATTTTAGTTAGTGCCGCACTCCCATGAGGACAGACTCACCCCTCAACTAATTTGCACACCTAACACCTTCTTTATATCCCACCTAGTCTTTCACCCCGAAACTAGATACTTGATATAACTCTTGTCAATTGCCCTACTATGAGTATTTGAAACACATGATTTATAAGTTATTTACCACCTTAACTTAGTTAATCATATTTACTTGAAAGCCATATAACATTCACTAGTTATATAAATAATACAATTTTCTTCGTGTATTTGAATTACCCGTATATAATTATCTATCCCACTATATATATAGAACCATATTACAACATTCATACATATGTTGAATATAAATAAACCCATCCTCCCGAGTAATAACTCACCGGATGTATTCTCTAAAGTGTTATCCCACTAGATGTACTCGCATAACCTAGTTACCCCAAGTTAGAATTGCTCACTAACTTGGCCAAATATAAACATAATGGAGGCGGTCATATTCCTTCCATGAAAGTGAGATAATCCCCTCACCCATGTAACGGACCCTATGACCTGGGCATATACTCTCCCTGTTCCTCAAGCCAGGGGATTCACCCACATCGCGCAATCTCCATTCATAGCACAAGAGTATATAAATTAAATAAATATCTAGTCACTGATATTTAATAACACACACAATGTGTGTGTATATATATATATATATATATATATATATATATATAATAATTAGTTCCCGGCTCTACCATGCACAAAATCCATAGCACTAGCCTATATTTTCTCCGAGTCTATGGTCTGACTCTTAATTAATTAATTTACACATTAATTAATTCATTTTTTTCCCGAGTCTGTGGTCCGACTCTAAATTAATTAATTTATCCCTTAATTAATTTATTACGTTGGTAACACTCAACCAATATACCCGGACTCGCTTACTTGGTCCGTATTTTAATATTTTCCGAGTCAATATTCCCACTCCAAATTAATCTACTCCTCTCAGTAATCAATCTAACACCTTGGTATCACTCAACCAATATACCTGGACTCGCTCATGTGGCCCAAAATTAAATATCACCCAAGTTAAATTCCCGACTCCAAATTAATTAGTTTTCCTCTATAACTAATTTAAATGAGTAGTGTTTCCCTACTACTATACCCGAGATTATTCACCCAGTCCGTTATTTATTTCTTAGAATTTATTTCCCAAAATTCATTCGCAATGTGTAGTCCTTACTTCCCCCACCACTTCCAATTATATCCCTTTATAATTGTTAATAAATTAATCTCGTAATTAATTTTTCTCTCTTAATTATGCTTGGGGAAATTTACAACTAAAATTTTTACCCATATAAATCCCTAAGCCAAACTGCCAAAAAACCTGAAGGGTCGATCGATCGATCGAACAGGTGGTCGTCTTCTACGCCTTGATGTTTCCTCCATTAACGAAATTCTCCAATTCCTAACCTTTCCCTTGGTATAACCCAATTACAATCAACATCATAAATATATTTAAACATGATCAGGGCCACTCATAGAACCTCAAAGATAAATTTAATCTCATAAATCTCTACTTTTCTGATTTGTGGAAATTTCCAAGTGTTTACTTGTTAGGCTCCAATTTCATCTAATTACCCCAAATTCGCCCATAACTGCTACTGGGGTTTTCTCATGTAAATCGAATACCATCACAGAACCCTGTCACATAATTAATTCCCCCATTGTATCTTATTTAAGTGTTCTTTTTACAAAAACCCTGTTTTGTACCCATTTGTACCCAAAACGAATTTTTGATTTCCACATCACAAAAATATGAATTTAATAACATCAATTAATATCACAACAAGATAACCACTTGCCTTATGGGTTCGTAGGGTCTGATCCGAGTGTGTGATTCGCAAAGTTGATGATGAACTTCCAATAGGTTCCTTGCTTTGTCTCCAAAAGACTCCAATTTAGTGCTAACTGCTCCCTCTCACTTTATCCCTAAATTCTTAGATTTAGGTTTATGTTTCTCTGTCGTTCCCCACTCTTAGATTTAGGTCTTAAAACACTAATCCCGTTTTTAGCCTAATGGTCCACGCCCAAGTGACCCAAATAGTCCAGTGTGGCCCTATTATACTTAAAAATGCCCTGTGACCCGTTTAATACCCCGGGTACACTTTTCCGACTATCTCGGTCCATCCGGACTCAATCGTGACCTCAAAATTGACATTCGAATTAATTTATAAAAATCCTTATCTCACACCCAAATTAGTCTATACCGACTCCTAACTGAGATAAATAAATGCCACGTCACTAATACACGTTATGACGTAAATAAATTATTACTATTCACTTAGTAATTAAATTTCCCTAAATATTACCCATTCACTCTCTGGTTAATATTTAAAGAAATATTACCATAATTAATTCAATTAAATTATGACACACAAGTAATTTAAAATTTCTCAAATTAATTAAATAATATATGCACAGAAATACGGGGTGTTACATACGCCCCCCCATTACAAAGGAATTTCCTCTTCGAAATTTGGTCATTACTACGGAGAATAACTCTGGGTGCTACTCTCACATATCCTCCTCCCATTCCCACGTATACTCATCAATACTGTGATGACCCCACCCCACCACACTCTAACTGGTGGTACTATCTTAGACTATAGCTTACGCTCCCATAGGTACCAGTCTCCCTTCATATTAGGTGTCTTATTGCAAGTTATTATCCTCGAATGGAACGTGCCCAAAGGCTCAATCGTTCCTCCTGTATCCCTCCAGCTATGCCACGTGGAACACATCCCGTATCCGCTGAAGATGTTCTGGAAAACCCAGTCGATAAGCTACCGGTCCCACCCTCTCAAAGATAGGGAAAGGACCCCCATATCTCGATTCTAGCTCCCATTTCTTGCCGAACTATGTCAATCCTTTCATAGGAGACACCCAAACTAATACCTGGTCACAAATCTTTAACTCGATGGCCCCTGAAAACATAGTGCCCCAGAAGACGAGCCTATACTCCGCTGGCTCCACTATCTCCCAGTTAGGAAATTCCCCTCTTATATGGGTGTCGATTTCCTTATTGTCAAAGCGCATGACTATCTTCTGAGTAATTACCCGTATCATCCCTGATTAATCATGTCATACTTGAACCTTTAACTCAAGGTGACATACCCCTCTTTATGTCCTTGAACTATATAAAAGGATACAACTTAATGAATTCTCGCTAATGGACCATAACCCATCTCGGGTCCTAACAACTTGCTATTTCCCCACCTCTTATCTACCAAAGGTGGATAATGAAACTTTTACCTTAAAGTCTCCTAAGTTGTAACGCAGACCAAACCGATACGAGGCATCACATGTAACTCTACCTGTGGTAAATACTACTCCCGAATTACCCAAAAATCTAAAATGCATAATCTTCGCTTCCCATCTACCCATAGACTTATGGGCGACACATTCAACCCAATACGTAACTCTGTCCAGAACACGTCCTGAAAGTTTACCAACCTGAGCATTAAATCCCTTCTCTGGAACCATAGAATTTCAAAGGTTTCCTGGTTGATACCCTCAAATCAACCCTTTTACATCCTTAAATGATCTACCCAGAGATAAATTCACTATGTATCATTCAACACCAATACTCATGCTCAAGAACATCATTCCTTGTGCAGTTTTCGTCAGGTAGGCATCTACACCTTGTCTATGCGTAAAATAACTCTAGGCATAGAACTAAGTGATAATATTTTATAGTTTTCCAAAAATGTGGGTTTCTCCCTTGCCTATGAATATCTTATTTCATAGCCCCCCTCGCCTTTCCACTCCCTAGGGTGGAGGTAGTTCTCCCAGATATACATCTAGTCAGACCGTTTTTATTTGTCAAATGGATTTCAGCTTGCTACACTTTTCCACTTATTTTCTGACTATCCCGCAGGCACATATTCAATATGTTTATTTACACATTCCATTTATTTAAGATGACTCTGAAGTCACACTAACCAGGCCACCCATACACCCTATGTCCCGTGCTTAACCGCACAAAATTTACCTTAATTAACCAGGGTGCCCATACATCCTGTCCCCGTGCTCAATTGCACGAAAGTTACCTAACTATGCTAGCCGTAACCCGTAGTATAACTTCCAACCCATAATTATATCACATACATGAATAATAATTGGGGTACCCCACCTATGTACTAACTACCAACCATCTGCCCACTTCCAACGTTGCGCTAACTTTCATGAGTGGGACATCTCGCAAAGCGAAATCCAAATAAGGACCCCCCCCGATACACTATTATCTAACATCGTCGGTCGTTGAGATCTGTTAGACCCTCAGTCCATAGTACGTACCCCCAAATACTTGTCTCTTAACACAAAAGCATATACGCATACTATTATGCTACCAAAGACAACATAAAATATCGCTCCTTTACTATCACTAGTTCTTACGCAAAATAAATCCCGAGCTATCTCTCCCCATTCGAAGAATAATTCTAACCACCCTGAATCGCTTAAGTATGCATCCCTTCTTACCAGGAAAAATACAATAATACAAGACATTCTTATATGTCTATCTTACCACACAATACAAGTTGTATACATAAACACACATATATATAGGCTAGTTTCCCTCGCAGGTGATACCTAGTAGGAGTCATTCACAACCTGATGTCATGAACACCAAAACATACTATCACTATCCGTAATAGTTCACACCCATTGATAACCAATCCATACCTAGGAAAAATAATGCGTCCTTAACACTCAAAATGAGTAAATCTTATAAAATATACCCTCTCAATTTTCACACCTGCTCCCCTGCAGATAAGACCAAAGAGAGATCTGCTACCCCGTGGTAACCATATACTTAATAGTAACACTACTATACACCCACTAAACTCGTCCCCCACGCGAATATAGTGCTAACAATAATATTGTGATCACTCGTATCACGAAATTCACCCTATCTATCGGAGGATAAAACTCATAATTCCACTCTCCTCTCCACCGGCGACCCAAAAGGTTCCTGGACATAATATTCCCATCTGACCAAACCAAAATTTTGCAATTTTTATCCCTACTGGGAATTCCACTTCTATCCCCTGCCTCACGGACATCTATTTGTGTCAATTCCCTACCTCTGGCCCAAATGTCCATGTTGGGGTTGTCCTTCTCGCGTACTTGGTA
This sequence comes from Sambucus nigra, assembly GCA_949130495.1. NCBI lineage: Eukaryota > Viridiplantae > Streptophyta > Magnoliopsida > Dipsacales > Adoxaceae > Sambucus > Sambucus nigra. Next base: position 445,346,391 of record OX422213.1, read on the forward strand.
GTATTGACCCTAAGTTCTACCCCTGTTCTCCATTAGGCTTCCCTAGCTCTATGGGACTCGTTATTGGCCTCGATGACCCGGATCAAATCCACCGTCAATAGGTAGAAATTTACTTAACTTAAAACGTCAAGATGGGTCCCTTACTAGGTATACCCTCCATTGTTATTCACTAGCACCATTAAATCTCATTTCGTTCTTAGGTTAAACTCCATAACCTTATTGGCTCCTGCATCTTAGAAGCGTTAATGTCAGCTACTAAACAAAAGATATTGATGACCTCAACACTAGTCATCCTAGTTGGATTTCTCATCCATTATTGTGTATTCTCACACAATTAATTATCCATTTGTGGGTTCCTTTATCGTTCTCCGTATCCTCTTTGTCGGTTACGAAGTTTTCTTATACAATTTATCATCTCTCCCACGATCAGTTATAATCTTACACATTTCATAAACTCTGAAATTTCACTCGCATCCTTATTGGAATAGAGGATGGACGGTCTTATGGTCACACCATACCCAAAATTTCCCGTTTTAATCCATATTTTCTCCTTCATACGTGGTGGCTGACTCTCTTACCACTACAACACCGCCCCACTGGGACAAAAATTTCATTGAAGATTTTATGCTGGGTACCACCGCACACCATCCTACAAAATTATCTTTGGATTATTTCCTCCCATCGACTTATCGTGCTACTCTGCTACTCAATCCTTATAGATAGACCTTCCAAAAGGGTCTTTCCACACTTCCCCACCCTTTGCTGACTACGCCGGGTGAGACTGAAGTTGTACCACCATTATCTACAATAGTTCTTTTCGAGACTATAGCTCTTGGGTGATTTTTCTATCCCCACTGGCCTCAACAACAATCAAGGTGATTCCTATCACGATCACCATTTCCAGAATACCCCATGTATTCTATTGTGCCTCTCCTCCTGCAATCCTCCTCCGACCCTCGTTGGTGGCCCCAAATAATATTCGGTACACAAAGCCCAATCGAACTAGTGTATGGATCATATCATTATACTAAATAGCAGGAGAACGTAAGTCACATACGTAGAGGAATACAACAATCCTATCATAAGGCTCTACATCAAAGAATGCTAAGCTAAAACATGAAAAGCCGAACAGATCCTAAGGACACTAGAACCTGACGCTTTGATACGATTTGTGACACCCCGCCTAATTAAACCCCGGGTGATCAATCCTAAATGAAATTAGAACATGTTTCTCAGTTGGTTCATTCTTAGCATCATTGTCGAAATTTTTTATTTACTGACCACCTAAGTGAAATTAGACTGGTGCCAAGTTTTATCTTTCATTAATGAAAAGAAATACTCATGTGAAAATAAATGATAAACAATCACAAGTTAACTGAATTCAACCATCACATATAAATAAGAAACTAGCCGAATAAACCATCAGCTAAAATCCAACACAAATGTAAAGACAGATAATAATGGATCTCAAGTATCCGAAATAAATTCTAAATAAACACCGTGAGCAACATGCTCGGATATCTGATAGAAAATCCCTACACTAGGAATAAAAGGAATAGAGGAGCCTATCCAAATCCTGCAACATCCACATATGCTGCAGCAGCGAATTCTTGGAATGAATCAAACATGGAGTCCCCGTGGCTATACACCTAAAAGGTTTTTGAAAATATTTTATAGCAAGGGTTAGAACCCCAAACATTTTCAAAACATTTAGCAAATGATTAACTTGTAGTAATAAAATATGCATGAATGCGCTTCATATTTTAGTTAGTGTCGTACTCCCTTAAGGACAGACTCGCCCCTCAACTAATGTGCACACCTAATGCCTTCTTTATATCCCACCTAGTCCTCTACCTCCAAACTAGATACTTGATATAACTCTTGTCAATTTCCCTACTCAATCCTGAGTATTTTAAACGCATGATTTATAAGTTATTTACCACCTTAACTTAGTTAATCATATTTCCTTGAAAGCCATATAACATCCACTAGTTATATAAATAATAAAATTTTCTCAATGAATTTGAATTACCCTTATATAATTATCGATCCCATTATATACGTAGAACCATATTATAACATTCACACATATGTTGAATATAAATATAACCCATCTTCTCGAGTAATAACTCAACGGATGTATTCTCTAAAGTGTTATCCCACTAGATGTACTCACATAACCTAGTTATCCCAAGTTAGAATTGCTCACTAACTTAGCCAAATATAAATATAATGCAGGCAGTCATATTTCGTCCCTGAAAGTGGGATAAGCCCCTAACCTATATAACGGACGTTATGACCTTGGGATATACTCTTCCTGCTCCTCAAGCCAGGGGATTCACCCACATCGCGTAACCTCCCTTGATAGCACTAGAGTATATAAATGAAATAAATATCTAGTCAGTGATATTTAATAACACACACACACACTATATATATATATATATATATATAGTTCCCGGCATTACTGTGCACAAAATTCGTAGCCATAGCCTATATATTCTCCGAGTCTATGGTCCGACTCTAAATTAATTAATTTACACATTAATTAATTCATTGTTTTCCTGAGTCTATGGTCTGACTCTAAATTAATTAATTTATTACCTTGGTGTAACTCAACCCATATACCCGGAATCGCTCACTTGGTCCGTATTTTAATATTTTTCGAGTCAATATTCCCACTCCAAATTAATCTACTCCTCTCAGTAATCAATTTAACACCTTGGTATCACTCAACCAATATACATGGACTTGCTCACGTGGCCCGAAATTAAATATCACCCGTGTCAAATCCCCGACTCCAAATTAATTAGTTTTCCTCTATAATTAATTTAAATGAGTAGTGTTGCCCTACTAATATACCCGAACTTATTCACCCAGTCTGCTATTTTATTTCTTATAATTTATTTCCAAAAAATCATTCGCAATGTGTCGTCCCTAGTTCCCCCACCACTCCCGATTATATCCCTTTATAATTGTTAAGAATTTAATCTCATAATTAATTTTTCTCTCTTAATTATGCTAGGGGAAATTTACAACTAAATTTTTTACCCATATAAATCCCTAAGGCAAACTACCGAAAAACCTGAAGGGTCGATCGATCGACCCCAACCGTCGATCGATCGATCGAACAGGTGGTTGTCTTATCCGCCTTATTGTTTCCTCCATTAGTGAAATTATCCAATTCCTAACCTTTCCCTTGGTATAACCCAAGCACAATCAACATCATATCTATATAGAAACATTATCAGGGCCTCTCATAGAACCCCAAACATAAATTTAATCTCACAAATCTCTACTTTTATGATTTGGAAAATTTTTTGGGTTTTTACTTGTTAGATTCCAATTTCATCTAATTACCCAAAACTCGTCCATAATTGGTACTAGGTTTTTCTCATGTAAATCGAACACCATCACAGAACCTTGTCACATAATTAATTCCCACATTGAATCTTATTTAAGTGTTCTTTTTACAAAAAAACCCATTTTGTACCCATTTGTACCCAAAACGATTTTCTGATTTCCACATCACAAAAATATTAATTGAATAACATAAATCAATATCATAGCAAGATAACCACTTGACTTATGGGTTAGTAGGGTCTGATCCGAGTGTGTAATTCGTAAGGTTGATGATGAACTTCCAATAGGTTCCTTTCCTTGTCTCCAAAAGACACCAATTTGGCTCTAACTGCTCCCTCTTACTTTCTCCCCAAATTCCTAGATTTAGGTTTATGTTTCTCTACCGTTCCCCACTCTTAGATTTAGGTCTTAAGATACTAATCCCATTTTTAGCCTAATGGGCCAAGCCCAAGTGACCCAAATAGCCCCGTGTGTTCCCGATTATGCTTAAAACTGCCCCGTGACCCGTTTAATACCCCGGGTACACTTTTCCAACTATCTCGGCCCATCCGGACTCAACCCTGCACTCAAAATCGACATTCGAATTAATTTATAAAAATCCTTATCTCACACCCAAATTAGTCTATATCAACTCTCGGCTGAGATAAATAAATGCCACATCACTAATACACGTTATGACGTAAATAAAGTATTACTAATTACTTAGTAATTAAATTTCCCTAAATATTAACCATTCACTCTCCGATTAATATTTAAATAAATATTACCATAACTAATTCAATATAATTATGTCACATAAGTAATTTAAAATTTCCAGAATCAATTAAATAATACATGCACAGAAATACGGGGTGTTACATATTAACTCCTTCTTTCGAGTGAATTCACTTGATGAGTGTAATGCCATGAGGATTGAATGTATGCTTGGCTTAATTTTTATCCAGTTTATATAAATTTTTTGCCAAATCATACTTTGCATGTGCTCGCTCTCCTCCTACATTTTAAATTTTTAATTCGATGAGGTACATTCTAAAATGTTGATAATACGGACTTCGGTGTGAATTAGCTCACTTTGTTAATAATGCGTATGAAATCTTTTTCGTATTGTTGGGATTGTTTCACGTGATTGGGCATATTTTGAGGAAACCATATGATGTTTTTGGGTTTCATCACTAAAAACCCTCACGAGACGACACTTGTTCGCTAGGGCAACCTAGTGGTTTAAAGGTTGATTGCATCTGCTAAATGCAATCGTGATCCCTGCAAAAGTGGCTTTAATATTTCATTATCGCTTTTTATCCCATTTTTGTACTTTCTTCTTTCTTTGATTTTCATGTAGTTCTTGTTGTTTACTATTTCATTACTAGGGAGTAGCAATGTGTAAGTTAGGGGGTGTGATTCGTACCAAATATTGCATATTTATACACTCGAACCTACGTGTTTTAGCCCCCTCGGGTGCCTTAGTCTCTATATTTATGCCCACTAACTAGACAACCTCTGTTTTATATTGTTAACATTCTATATGAGGTATAATCAGGTTTTGGCAACTAGTGTAACATCTACACGTAAGTTGTATCTCTCTGAGTAAGATTCATGTGTCTACAAATGGTGCGTGATTCCAAGTCCGAATAGAAAAATTATGTGACTTTTAGTGGAAGAGAGACGATGGAAATAAAGGAGGGGAAAATAGAGTACCAGTCAACCGACCCATGGCCACCGATCGACCGGTAAATCATAATTTGGCATGCTAGATAACTAGTGGCCTTTAACTTAAGTGACAGTTTGACCGATCCCCTGGACCCGGTCGACCAGTAGTATCGGATATTTGTTGCCTCGATTCATTTTCTTTTCTTTTTCCTTTATTTCTTTTGTAACTTACTAAATAAACCAAATTTGGTTTGTATTTGCATTATTTTGGAACAATAGATCATTTTCCATATTTAGGGTTAGAGAGGGAGGCTAAGGTTTGGAGGGATTAGAGAGGTGCCATTTTCTCCTTTCGAGGGTTTGCTCGTATAGAGGGGCTTGCCTGTCGAGGTTGTGCATAACACTATCCTTCATAATCTCTATCAATCTGAGTTTCCCATGTTTGTATTTCTTTATTTACTGCATTTTTACTCTCTTTCTATTTTAGATTTACTGCTTTCTTTACTTGCTTTTTTGTATAGATTTATTTACCGCGTTTTTATCATGCTTTCTAGGTTAATTTAGACTTGGTTGTGTTATATCGAACTTGACTTGTGTTTATCGTGTTTCTTTGCTATGGTGATGGAAGATACATGTTTATTTCGATTGGGTTGTCCTAGTTATGACGCCTAGGAGATTTGACGAGGTATATCATGTATGCTATGTACTTACGACCTTGCGTGCATAATTTCCGGGGTATTTGTTGACGCCAAATCTTATTAGACATTTATGCTAATTTAGGGGTGTGACAACTCTGGATTTAATTAACTGTAGAAACGAGACACAGTCGTAATGAATCTGTAGAACCATGTACCCATATATATGTGTTAAGCTGAGCTAAGGGATATCCGACGTAACATATAATTTTTACAGCTTTTGTTAGCCTAGATTAAATACATGCCTAGATTAATCTTTCCCTTTTAGTATATTCTACTTTTGTTTGTATTTATCTTTTACACTTTTATTTTAGAAGTAGTAAATCGATTAAATTATAGAAACTCGTCTCTTTGGATTTTCGATAACTGGACTTGGACGCTATACTCCCTTTTATTGAGTGTAGTCATAAGTTTAGGTTTTTGTATAGAGTTGGTGAGCCGAATATACAAAAAGACAGACGCGTAGGTGACTCTCGTGCTGTGGAAAAACCCTGCCTATCATTAAGATTTTAAAGCGATTATGTTAACAATTCAATAAGGATAAAAAGAAATCACTTACTAGACCAAAATGTACAAACCTATTGGTCTTCAACTTATAACTCCCTGAAACATATGATTTTTTATCTATTTCTTTTTTTTATTACTTGAGAGTATTCATTTTCATAAATAATTTGTTGTTATTATTTCCTCCTATTAGAATATAAATAAAACTTTCTGTACAATGGTAGTTATCACCCTCTATAAGTTGCACTTACAAATGCTTCTCTCCTAGTTTTTATAATAAAATCACAAGCAATGGTTCTTATATGAGAATATAAAAAAATAGCAAAAAAAATATGCCCATCTAGTGAAAATAAATTCAAGTAAAGTTTCTCGGATCAAAACTGAAAATACACCCTAGTCACTTCATGTATATGTATGCGCAAAATGGCAATGACCACAACATAGTCAACATGAGTCATTCTGAGATAACTTCATAGGAATGATTAAGAAAAATATGCATAGGCTCGCACTACCTTCCTAAGAATATAATCATGGAATAGAAGAATATATAGCATGGTGTGTTCTATAAGTTATCAATCATTTCAAAACTAGTTATCCATAAGAATCAACGAATTTTTATTTTTGTCAGTTTTATAAAAAAAATAAAAAATCTTTTTGTTTTATTCATTTATAAAACCAAACTAGAATGTAAGAAGATTTAACAAAAAATCCTTTTGTCCCTTTCGAATTTTTCAAAAATAAGGAAAAACAAAAACAAAACTACAAATAATACCTATATAGTAACCGTGTCAAATGATGCATAAATGAGACAAGATAATCCTAATCTAGATAAAATCATCGAACTCAATCATTGGTGAAACCTCTAACGATTTCATAAGGTCCTCATACTAAGTGGAATCAAGTGGTTTGATGAGTATGTCTACAAATTGAGACTCAATGGGGACATAACTCAATGACAAGACATTATCCTTAATAAGCTCTTGCATAAATTAATTACAAATGTCTACATGTTTTGCCCTAGAGTGATTAAAGTGGTTACGAGAAATATTAGTGAAGATCATGCTATCATAATATACAATCTTAGTGCCCCGATATTCATATAGACATTTGATTTTATCTAGATTAGGATTATTGGTTACTCACAGAGTCCAAATGTATGACCCCCAGAGGAATATGGAAGAAAAGAGACTTGATCTAGACTTAGTTGAGGAGAGGAGAGAAGAGGAGACGCTGAGATAAGGCTAGTTGCCTACTAGTAGAGGACTGCCAGGTTTTACAACTAGAGGGTGAGGTAAAGGTCAATCGCCATGGGGGACTTAGTCCTCAAAAAGTCTTGGAAAAAGCCTAATAAGCTCCACCCAAATTGGCATGGCCCATATAGGGTCATTGATGAAGTTTTCCGCGGAACCTATAGACTAGAAAACCTTGAAGGGGAACCCTTTTCCAACCCCTGGAATGCAGATTATTTGAAGAAGTACTATCAATAATGTAATGTCCTATCGGACCACAGTTGTAATGAATGTGTTGCTCCAACAGAACACTTTTTATTAATGAGAATGCCATATCGGCCACTCATTCAGTGTTTATTAATGATAACATGATTAGGGTTATTCTTGTTGAACCACCCTTGGCTATGATGGGGGAAAATGGTGGGCAAGACCCCCCATTTACCCTCAAGAAAGATGAGGGGGAACATGAATTAATTGAAAACATCATTAACTTGGTGGTAACCACCCTTGGCTATGATGAGGGAAAATGGTGGGGAAGACCTCCCATTTACCCTCAAGAAAGACTAGGGGGGACTTGAATTAAATGAAAACATCATTAAGTTGAAAACATCATTAAGTTGGTAGTAACCACCCTCGGCTATGATGAGGGTGAATAGTGGGGACGACCCCCCACTCTTCCTCCATTTCCCATTAGCTTTGGGGACTATGACTGCATTGGATAGCCATTCGGGATAGATGACCTCCCTGATAAACTATGCATCTTCTAACTTCTTAACCACATCCCTAATGACCTCATACTTTTCTAGGAAATAAATCATCCTCTTCTGCTTAACTGGCTTTGCGCCCTCTGCCACATTGAGCTAATGGCTCATAATTTTGGGGTCGATCTCCGGCATATCTGCATGACTCCATGCAAAGACGTTATGTCTTCTCCTTAGCAACGTGATGAGGTCTTCTTTTATGTCTGCCTTAAGAGCTTTGCCTATTTGGACAATTTTTTCCGACGCATCCTCGTTGAGGATGATGGATTCTACCTCTTTCACGGCCTCTCCTTTCTTGATCTTGGTCTCGTCCCTGGGGTCGAGGGTATTAATATTATAAGTGGTTATTACTTTCTTATGAGCCTCTCTTTCTTCGGCGGAATTGAAGTAGTATTTCCGTGCCGTTGTTTGGTCTCCCTAAACTTCCTCTACCCCATAAGAGGATAGGAATTTTATCATCTGATGAACCATGGATGGCACGACCTCTAATTCATTGAGGGCCACTCGCCCCAGTATAATATTGTAGGCCGAGAAGACTTGTTCATCCATTACGAAAAAGTTGAAATTCTTGGTCAGCCATCTCGACCACTCGTCCCCATTCTAACATCGGCCTCATACACTCCCAGAGGATGAAATTTTTCCCCACTGAAACCAATCAAGAGGTGATGGTATGGGACGAGCTTGGAAAAACTGAGACCCAAGGATTTAAATCATGGCCAGAACATCACATTTGCAGAACTACCCCATCTATCAAGATCCTCGGCACCTCGCACCCATGTAACCTAGTAGTGATGACGAGAGGGTCGTCATGCGGGGCTAAGAGGCCTTTGAAATCCATTATTGATAATACTACTATCAGATTATCCATATCAACTTTCTTCCTCTTTTCTGACTTTACTTTTATAGAGGTTGAATGCACAACTTTTGTTACTGCCTTGGCTTCAGCTACATGGGCCTTCCTGTCTGCGACCTCTGACCCTCCTCCTTCTAGTCCCCCGTAGATCATCCCCACGCCGAGTGAGATCATATTAAGTCTCTTTATGGGGCCGTGGTCATCTCTCGGCGGGAGGTCAAGGTCTTTCTAATCATTCGAGGGGCCATCCCCTCTGTTTGGAGGATCTTCTCTGCATGCATCGCTTCTCTTCTTCCTGGGGTCATCCCCTCGGCCCTTCTTGAAGGCACTCTTGTCAATGTATTTCCTTAATTTCCCTTCTTTTAACATTTTTTCAATTTCATCTGTCAAAGCAAAGCACTTGTCGGTCACATGGCCATAGTCTTGGTGAAATTCACACCATAGGTCTTTATTCCTCTTGAGAGGGGATACCCTCAACTTTTTAAGCCATTTCAAGGACTTATCATTCTTTATCTCATTCAGAATATGTTTGCAGCTGACCGCTAGAGGGGTGTAATCAGTGAATTTGTCATCTGTAGACCTCTTCTTCCCCTCTTTGTTCTTTTTCTAGTACTTGCCCCCACTAGTACCTCCTTTTTCATCTTCATATTTTGCGGCCATCACCTCTTCAGCGTTCATCACTTTTCCAGCTATTGATAGAAATTCAACCATTGTCTTCGAAGGGTCTTTAGCAAGCTTCCATAAAAGCTTCCCCTTCTCGAGTCCTCCAATGAGGGTTGTCATGGCTATACTTTCCTCATAGTCTTCAACCTCTAACTTTCCTTTATTAAATATGGCTATGTAGTCTCTTAGGCTCTCATTCTTCCCCTGCTTAACATAGAGCAGGTGTGTGGTCTGCTTCTGTGGCCTCACTCCAAAGAAAAAGTTATGGATGAATCGGTTTGCTAACTTCTTGAAACTTTCAATGGAGTTCTCTGGGAGAGACATGTACCAGACATGTGAAGCCCCACTCAGAGTGACAGAAAAGTCACAACACCTCATCTCATCTGAGATAGAGTATATGTCTACCACTGATCAGTACATCTCAATATGATGGACAGGATTAGCACTCTCGTCAGACCTTGGGGTGACCATAGGTGGCTTAAACTTAGATGACGTTGGGAATTTAATTATCTTTGCCACAAAAGGGTGAGTCTATGGAGTATCCTCTCTGAATACGGTCCCAACTCTTAAGGATATCAACAATTTTATCCTCCAGCCTTTGGATCGAGTCATTCTAGGGCCTCGTAGGGTCGACTTGGCCGATGTTATCCCCTGCCGTCTCTTTGAGGTGGACGGAAGGGTTCTGTTGCGATAGGCATGTGTTGACTGCTTACTTCCACCTGGACTTCGTCCCTTCCATGGGGTCGGCCCCCGTGGGGTAGGCCATCTGTTGCCTCCCTCCTGGACCTCGCAACACTTCTCAATCGGGATAATTTTTCCCACGGGATATTTATTGGGCCTAGCCTCTCAAAGGCCGACCCCCTGCTCAAATGATCGAAAGCATATCCTATCGGGTGATCGTCAGGATTTTTCCTTCCACACTTCCCTCTGATCTCCTAGATAATTCTCACAGTATTATTGGAGGCCTTATACGGCTCCCAACATCCTATGGGGGCCTCTTTCACCTCCAGATCATTATATCTATCTTTCGGACAAGGGTTTGCTTGCCTCCCCAAGCAGAGATGCCGGGGGTTAGCAATATCCCTCCGTCGTTGTGGAGGTGGAAAGTCTTTGTGTGGTGCCTGGGGTGGTCCCCTAAACTCATGCTGCCCTGGAGGTTCTTCCGGAGTAATAATCTCCGGTGATACTCTAGGAGGTCTTAGTATGTTTTAGCTAAGAGCTGTAAATTGCTCTTGCATAATCTACTGGCTTGCTGCTAAAGACTTCAGGGGAGTTGTCACATCATCCATCTTAGACTGAAGTGGTGCCTGACCGGAACTAGGTCCTACTCCACTATCCGGTGGAGGAGGTGGTGGTTGTAGCATCTCCGGTGCCATATGTTTGAGCTATAAAGAGTTAAATGATCAAAAGATTGATGAGATTGAGAACCTTAATGGGTATCTTTCAATGATGAAACATCTCCACATGAAGGGGGGAGAACAGGTTCACCACCAGAGTGTCCGATGAGGTCAAGCTGTATAAAAGAAGATATGTCTTCTCATTCCCATAGACGGTGACAAACTGATGATGCTAAGATTCAGAACCACCAGATAAGTGGTGATGAGCTCAAACAGTAATAACAATGGCAGCCATATATATATATATATATATATATATATATATATATATATATATATATATATATATATATATATATATATATATATATATATATATATATATATGCGTGTAAGTGTATAGAAGGGGATGAGTATAAGTGGAATAAGATAATGATGTATAGTGGTTCAACTAATTAGGCCTACATCCACTGTGAGTGTCTAATTCACTAAATATGGGCACTGATGGCCTTGGATACAATGCACATAAGCTCACTATCTCTCTACTGTGTGTACAAGCAGAGTTTTAGCTGGGGTTATAATTATCCATCCCTTTACATGGTTTTATGTGATAAGTATATATAGGTCTTGGGGGGAGTAGTGTACCCCCCAAACATGCATGGTGTATGTGAATGATGACCTAGCCAATCCCCTGCTGACACCTGGATGTGCCCCTTATGATAAATAATGACATAATATTCCCTTACGTGAGGGGATGATACTGTTATAACGGTCTAGTCCACCTACTATATGAGTCCCACGTGCACTGTTCCACGTGTCTCATCAATCACGCGCTGTGATGATGTCACTCTCGGCCTAGGATGCGAGGCTGAGGCTAAAGTGGATGCTGACGTTAGGTTCTGCTGGATGTGGTCCTCTTACGATCGTACCCTCATACATTCATCCATCCCATGATGAAGGGTCGGTCCCTTTTAGGGTCATTCAGACCATGGTGAAGGGCCAGCTCCTTTTAGGGTCGTCTGGGCCATGATGAGGGGTCGAACCCTTAAAGGGTCATCTGGGCCATGATGAGGGGTCACCCCTTGAAGGGTCATCTGGGCCATGATGAGAGGTCGACCCTTTAAAGGGTAGTCTGGTCCATGATGAGGGGTTATCCCCTTGAAGGTTCGTCTGATCCATGATGAGGAGTCGGACCCTTGAAGGGTCGTCTGGGCCATGATGAGGGGTTGACCCCTTAAAGGGTCTTCCTAGTTGATCCTTCTTTTAACAGAGCCGTGGTCATTGGACTTATCCTAAGCCTGAGCCCTCATCTGGGAGGAGGACACCCTCGGCCTGGCCGAGGGCATATATGGGTATATCACCCACAATCATGAATAATTTTCTTTATTCAAAGGAGTTTAGTACAATCACTCACGATCATCATATGCTCGACCTCATCAATCAATAAAGAAATAAAATTATGCTTCTTGTTATGCCAAGAAAAAGCGCACTCCCAAAATAAAGACACCAACATAAGGTTATCTTTGGATGGTCAACATCTTCGGTCCAATCGACATCAAAATATTCATATAATGTGGTATTGGTATTAACGGGAATACCAATTTCCTTACATAGGAGTCCCACTCGTGTACGTAATAATAAGCTTTATTGCCAATAAATGTGACTCTTTAGAACAGCATGGAACCTCTGACAAATACCTACAATAATGATAATGTCAGAATGATTCATGGTAAGATATAAAAACCTAGTTATCATACTACAATAAAGTGTTTGATCTACACCCTTTCCGTTGGTGTCTTTTTTTAAGCTTGGTGGTAACATACACGCATGTGATCACATGACTAGTATACATAAGACAAAACTTATTCACCAAGTATCATTCATACTTGGATTGAGATATAAAAGCCTCATCATTCACTAAAGAATATGAATACATACTAAATGGTTAGATTTCTTATAATACTCATCTTAAATTCACTCATTATCAACTCGACATACGCATGAGTATGGCCCTCTTATGTGAAACTAAAAACTATATCATAAACATATACTTAGGCAAACAAACTTTTGTTTTCTCCAAGTAAATACATCATATCCATTCCCACTCTCCTAAAACTTTATTCTATAAGATAGTAAGTCATCCTACCATACAAAGCCTAATGGGATTTCTTTAAATCATATAAGGACTTATTTAACTGATAGATGTATTTGGGACATTTAGGGTATTCAATCCCTTTTTCTTGCTTAACATGGAGTTTTGAGGATATATATTTTCACATCCACTTTATATACATTTAAGTTTAAGTGGCATGGCACAACGAAAACAAGATGAATAGATTCTAACCAGGCATGGGAACATGAGTCTCATAAAATTACACACCTTATACCTTGTGTGTAAACTTGAGGTACATTCCTAGACTATTAAACCATTATCATCCACCTTATTTTTATCAACCCACATTGTTCTTATGACATTGGTGTTACTAAGATAATTTCCAAATACCATATTTCTCAAATTAAAGCAACTCATGTTGCATTTCAAGGGTTTAATTTTTTTTCTTCGAGAGCTTCTTTCACATTTTTGGAGCCTAATTGGGATATATAGAAAAAAAAATTATAATCTTGTCAGTGTCTCTAATAATTTTGAAGGCATAATGATTTTTACTAACCCCAATATTGTGGATCCTCTTTATTTAATGATGGGGCAAGAACTCTTTTGTCTGTTCAAGGTGTGATGGTATCAACACGAGAATGTGTGTCACTCTCGATAATCAGGTCATATTAATTAATAAATGAATTGAGAGTCATCCTTTACCACCATGTTGTATGATTACACAATCTTAGAGACTTTAAGGTTGTATACCTTGTAAGCTCTATTGTTCAATTAATATTAAAAAATATTTCATCATCTCTTATGGAATCAAACTTTCCTAAAATCTCTCTTTCTCATAAAATTTATCAAGGAATCCTCAAAACTTGGAAATACTTTAGGTTGGGTTTTTTTATAGTCCATATCATATAACATGTCATTTTTTTTTATCTAAATGATGATCTACCATATTCATGGTGTAGCATGATGTGCTTACCACTTCTACCCAAACATCAATGGAAATCCTTTCCTTCGAGCTTGGATTAGGCCATCTCTTGAATGCTTATATTCTTCCTCTTAACAATTTAATTTTAATGACGTGTGGTGACGGAGAAAAACTTGAGCTTTATCGCATTCTAAATATGATTATTTTTACTTCTTGTGAATGAACTTCATTCCTTTATCACTCCTCATATTGATAATGGAGCAATCTATTAATTTTGAAGTGATCGATAGTGTGATGACATAAATTGTCGAGTATCATACTTCTCCCTAAAGAAACCAATTATAAAATACCCCAATAAGTCATATATTATCACTATAATGTATTTTTTTCCACCTAAACTCTCCGTACTCAGGCCGTGTGATATCCATATGGATCATCTCGAGGGCATGAGATGTAGCATTCATACTAAGCTTCTTTCTGGACTTTATACTTTCTTTCTCATCTAAAAAGTTTTGCATACATTTAAAAAAGGATTTACTAATGATGTTAAGCCACAAACTAGGCCCTTATTGGTAATATGATCAAGATCTCTATGATTTATGTATCCTAGATGTTGATGCCAAAAGTCAAGAGTTATTACCTTGGAATTGTGACAAATAAACGAGGACTTATGAACAAGACCATAATAGTTGTAGGTCATCCTCATACCATGTAAAACCATCTTTACTTTATCCTCAAACACTTAACAGACCTTGTGAGAAAAAATTATCTCTAACATTTTGTCAAATAATTGTCTTACCATCCATATACAATACATTATCTATATTGAATACCATAAAAAAACATGGCATTATAATCCTTGTTATCCTCATGGGGGACAAATAGAGATTTAACACTTTTCATTTGTCTTGAGAAATAACTGTGAAAATAACACTCGGAGGTACATATTGGGGATGCTCATGTTTTCACTCTATGTTGAATTATAAACCTTGCCTTCGAAATTAAAAAATATAGAACTAAGATCTTCCTTAACAACAACGAGATAATTGGAGATACAATTAACTGAAGTCTTACTAATGATATGTATGCATTTAAACCTTTTTTTTTCTTTCAGTTATTACTTAGTCGAGTGGGGAAGTCAAAGTCTTGATGTACAAACCTTTGATACTCAAAATAATTTCTAGCTCCATCATTAGCAACTCGAGAATTTTTATTCGGCCAACAAAAATAATTGTTAACCGTATTATTTTTAGAGTATTCACCTCCTTTCATGTCATGCCTAAGCTTTTGTGGATTAGATTTGACAAATTGTTTAAAATGTTTTTTTAACATTGCAAACTCAAATTTATTCTCATTGGAATCATCATCCGAGACATAGCGAGCAGTCTTTTATCCCTTCAATGTAATGCCCATCTCTTTCTTAGCGGCAAAATTTTTTCAAACTCAAAGGTTTGTATGGACCCTAAAATTTCCTCCACATTACTTTTATCCATTCATTATACAACATTACAGATGAGACATGAGTAAGAAACCTAGGTGGTAGAGAATTAAGGATTTTCCTAAAAACCCTAGAATCTAGAATCTTCTACCCAAAACAAAGTGAGATTTTGCAAAAATAAAGTGTTTACCATAGAATTCATCATAAATCTTATTTTTATTCATCTTTAACAAATAAACTCGGGTGGAAAAAAGTTAGAACTTTGCGACCCGAACATTATCAATACCCTCATGGGTAACTTGGAGGATTCTCTACACCTCCTTGGATGTAGAACAAATAGATATCTGATGAAACTCTTTTTGGATGAATCCATAGAAAATTGCATCTGATCCCTAAATTTTTAGTTGTCTAACTTATTCTCATCCTTGGCTCAGCACATCTGAGGCTTAGGGACATAAACATCACTTAATTTTATCATTGGGCATTTCTATCCCTACATGTAATTAACCATCCCCTCTCATATTTTGATTTTAGAAAAATTTATATGCTCTTTTCATTTCACGTAGTTGCCACCGTCAAATATAGGTGGACTCCTGGTTGATTGGCCCTCAACAGACATAGCCCTAGGATTTATCGTGATGAACTACTCAGATAGAATTATACAAAAGTATGTTCCCTAATGATCTAGTCAAATTAGTTAATTACTTAATCAATTACCATATCTTATTGAAAAAAATACTTTTTAATTGAAATAAATTTTAAATTTATTGAATAAAACTAATTAATTAAATTTGCCTCTAGATGGTCTAGAAATATATGTGAAAGGTAAAGAAATGACACACTATGCATAAGGATTTAAGGTGGAAACTTTTAAGGAAATACCCATTATTTCCCTAACCCAACAAGTGACTTAAAAAGATATAGACACGTCCTACATATATGAAAAAGTTAACCACCATGAAGTCACTCCATTGCGTTCTAGTGTCTAATGCATCAGCCTGCACTAGTAATTATTTTCTTCACATGTGGAATCTACTTGCAGAGTTCTCTGACCTTGGTATCCACTAATATTTTTGAGGGAAATGATCAAGGTACATGTATTGTACGTGATAATAACCCATAGGATTGCTCGTGTAAAATCTTCAATTAGTGAAGAAGACAAAAGGCTATTGTAAGTAAAACGTTTACTTTGTAATCATGAAATTGATAAGATTGCACTCTCGCAAGAACAATGTCTTAAAACCATAAGGGTTTTGTTAAAAAATTAGCTTGTGTATATTGAAATCGACATATACATTGTTATTTATTCTTTTCAACATAAGACACCAACTAAAATGGATTTTCTAAGAATCAAGCCCTTGTTCTAACTCGGTCTCTTAGCATAAGGGCTTGTTGTACGACTGACGCGACTCAATTTGTGTCTAAAGTGTTCGTGCTTATCTTGGCTCAAGTGCAAGACTGTCGCTCAAGTAATAATCCCAATAAGTCGGGTGTAGATCCTTAGGGAAATTGGATGAGAAAATCGTGACGACATTCGGAGAGACGGAGAACCCTAACTTGACTGTAAAAGAAGTGAAAAGTTGCTTTGAATAGGAGTATATCTACGAACTAAATGCAGATTTAAATTAACGACAACTAAATTAAATGTTATTTAAGTGAAACTAGTCTATCTAAACTAAGAACTAATGATAATTATATGGGGGAATTAACTAAGAATGGAAACAATAGGCCGGGTTACAATCCCCCACACCCTAGTAATTCACCTAGTAGGATACTAGATTTCGGAATTAAAACTATAAGCAAACCCGGTCTTTATTAATCCTAAGCATTACGTCAATGAAGGAACGAAGCCTGCATCATATGAAATCAAAGGCAAGAATAAAGCGGTGTCACATTAACTAACACATGCGTCGCACTCTTAAGCATCCCGGTTACCTAAGGAAAACGAGATCAAAAGTCTTATGACGGTTGCAATAGTTTCGCAACACGATTCCTTTAAGATTTTGATTCAAAAATTTATTTCCCATTATGATGAATTACATCGGGTTGGGTTCATGCACCCCAACCCTTAAAAACTTATCCGGACATAACTAAACTAAATAAAAACACAATTTTTGAAAGCAAAACATCATACTATATGGAGAATGGGGAAGAAGAAGTGTTGAATAAAAAAAAACTAATCTAAGTAAACACTGAAGGATTAAAGGAAAAATATTGTATTGAAGAAATCCCATAAATAAACTTCAATCTTCACTCAAACTTCACTCTTGTACAAAACAAGGGTTTTTGGTTACAAAACCCTTATACTACTGCCGGAAACCTAATTTTCGAACCCCTCATATTGTGTAACAACCTTGAATAAATAGTCTCCAAAATTTACAAGAGATTGAGCCAATAATAAAATTCTTAAAAATGGAAAATCTGAGAAAATCCAAAGCAGTTCAGATCGGCGGGAGGGGGCGGTCCGGATCGCGCCCTTATTTGAGTCATGCATCTGCGCAGAGGCGGTCCGGATCCTTTAATTTTAATAGGTCTGGATCACCTTTATTTTTCATTGAGAGATCTTGCTGCCAATCGATCCGGACCGTTTATTTTTAATAGGTCCGGATCGCTATTATTTTTATTAAGATTTTTTTTCTTCTCTCATCTTCAGCTGATCATAACTTCTTCGTCGGAACTCTAATTTGGACGCCGCTTCTTCCTACGCACTTGTAGACTCGAGGTCTTAAACTTTCGTTTTGGGTTCTCATCCATATTCCTGATGGAAATTATGCTTTTGCCCTTTTGACTTTTCTTCCTTGATTCAACTTTCTGCTTTGGCTTTTTCGTTTCTTTACTTAGAAATAAATACCTATAAATATCATGAAAAAGCACAAAACTCGAGATATTATGTAGAAAGGTCAGTGGCATATAAATGAGATAATTCAAGATGAATTACGTTATTCGAGGGGCTAAAAGATACTAAATTAGGGGATAATTTCGAAAGAATTTATGCCTAATCAAACCCCTCTAACTTAGAACTTTGCGCCTCCCGAGAAATGTAAAAGAATCCACCCTTTTATCTATGTGAGATCCTCGAAATACCCCTCAGTACCATACCTATGGGTCCCCAAGTTATAAATACGTCCTATCCTATGTATTTAATGAAATTCTAACATAAGCCTCGACCTACTCTCATGCCTAGGCTAGCATAATGACGACAAATTATCGAAAATCATCCCACCCCCAAAATGATAAACACGCGATAATCTACCTTCACTACTCCCATACCTAGAAGGTGTAAATCAATAAAAGGTCTACCCACTAGTCCCATACCTAGAAGGCATCCTAAAATATAGGGAGTGCATAAATACCAAACAACCTGTCATCACGAAGGCAAGTAATAAAACCAACAAGTCACATAAATAAGCTTAATTAATCAATGTACCAAACTATGCATGATAACCCAATCAAATTAAATCTTAATTTAATTATCACATCGGCAAAAAACACAATTAATCTCTTTTAATTATTTTAAATTAAATACACCAAGATTACATCATTAACACATCATATTTCCAATTTCATCATCTTAACACAAATCACGTGAGTTATACGCCCCCAAATCAATTAATTCAAGACTAGGATTTTTCTACATTCAACCTACACCAACAAAATAAAAAATTCATTCATGAATCCTACGCACCCAAGGGTTATGAATATTATTCATATTAAGAGATTTCATAAAAATAGCCCCAAGTTTATGTGTCCACTTTTTCTAGTTAGATTCCTAATTGATTTTAAGAAAAACATAAGATTAAAGTTTAGGTAACACTTAAAACACATAATACTAAAGGAAAGGAATAGAGTATTCATGCCTAGGTATAAATCGTTTGTAAATTCTGAAGAGACGATTGGATTCCTCTCGAAAAATTAGTAAATAGTCGTTCTTGAACAATCTTTAGAAAACACCAATTAAGCCTTCAAATATCGAATCAAACACTTTATTAAGTTTGGGGCTAAAGTATGTAGATGAAAGGGAATAATTTTGGAGAGGTTTTCTGGTTGAAATGTTGATGAGAAAGTGATTTTAAAAGCCGAGCCACAAATTAGTGGTGATATATAAAGGATTAAGAGTTTGATTAACACAAGAGTTATAATGAGATACAAACACTAAAAAAATTATTCCGGATGATCGGACCGTTAGAATTGGATGAAATTTTTGGGAGAATTAGCTGAAGATGAAAGGAATCTGTACAAAAAATTTTGGCTCGATCAGACCGTTTAATATTTTTAAATATTATTTTTTGTAGAGAGTTTTATGTTTTGATGACTCTTCTATGTAATAAAAAATCAATTAAAACTCCATTTTAATTCCGTTTCCAGTTCCGTTTGAAAATTTATTTATGAAATATAAAAACTAAAATTTTAAATTATTAAAATTTTAAAATCCTAAATTTTATTTTTCTTCAATTTCCAAAAATAATTAAAAAAAATTCCCATTTAAAAAATCTAGGTTGTTACTTACTTCCCCACTAGCAAAGAGTTTCGTCCTCGAAATTAGACGAAGCATACACATCAACACGTAAATCTCGCAAAAGAAAATAAGGCTCATATATGCCTACTCGTAGAATGCCATAATCGGGCGCCCATACACCCAATCCTACGCTCACATACCCCATGAACAATGAAATAATATGTATATATATCCTATATACATACGCATAACCATGAAAATAATAGCGTACCAGATGCTCTCAGAAATACCCACTCAATCCTATGACTGAAAGTCATCAAAATGCTAACATCCTCAAATTAATCCTCAACATCAAAAATCGATGGATACAATACCTAACATCTGCACGAAAATCTCTAAAATAATTATCGTCCCCATAATCCGTTATAAGGATCCTCACATCAGGTTTACTAATTCTAAACTCAATGCCTGCAACGTCCTTAACTCAAAATTCACATCTCTAAGAAACACATTTAACACGTATGTTAGACCCTCTACCTTAAGGAGTATGAATCAAGAAAGGGAATCAAAGATCGGAAATGCGGAAGCTAAAGGGATTCATAACCTACAAGACCTAAGACCATGATCTGATACCATCTGTCACACCTCATTAAATTCTCACATCGTCCGTCACCAAAACTAAGTCGGACGTGAGTAAATGAATACCATTCCTAGCATGAGACAGATATGAGACATATAAAATTAATCCACAATATAATAATAATTAATCCCAAAAGATAAACCATCCAACTAAGTGATAAAATATCCATCTCCATGCTAAACTTAAATTCCAATCTATAATAATATGATATTGAATAATCTCCAACTGAATACAGTGAAATAACTAAACAAAACCTATACAACTTTAGAACCGAATGGCCCAATCACAACCATAAACCCAGTCTCAATACAATTGCGAAGGAATAGAAAACTAAACTAAATCAATATGCATAAGGTAGAGAAACTCCAACTGGACCTCCAAGAAATTCCTCAAATAACTCTATGTAGCTTCTCCAATTACTAATTCCTAAAAACTTAGTCAACGCACGAGGTCAGAGCCCCGAGCACGAATACATACTACTCCCCTCAAATAGGATCCTTGAATCCAGACATTAGCTTTTTACGCAATTAATATCACAATAGAGTATTTTAATTAAACAAGATAGTTAAACGCAATAAATATAAAACCATCTACCCGCAGGAATCCCCATTTAAAAAGAACACATCAATATGATTTTAAATTCCCAAGTCGCGCGGAGTTAATATTTTATTAATTAACCCCAATTAACAAATTTCTCAATTATTTATGTTCTTACTTCAATAATTATTAGGTATAGCTGTCCTCCCGCCTTGGGTGATAATTTACCAAAATTCATTATAGCGATCCTCCCGCTACGGGTGATTTTTCCACCAAAATACACATCCCTTCATTAAAACGTCGGCTGACCCATTTAAACTGTCAGCCCTCGTTGATTATGTCGACACTATATTTTAATATCGGTCTTATTATCTTAGGTATTAATCCACAATTTTCTCATATTCACAATTTCAAATTACCCCACTCTTTTATCTATGTGAGATCCTCAAAATACCCCTTAGTCCCATACCTAAGGCCCCCCAAGTTATCAATACGTCCTATCCTATGTATATGATAAAATTCTAACATAAGCCTCAACCTACTCTCATGCCTAGGCTAGCGTAACGACGATAAAGTATCGAAAATCAGCCCACCCCCAAATTGATAAACACGCGATAATCTACCCTCACTAGTCCCGTACCTAGAAAGCGTAAATCAACAAAAGGTCTACCCACTAGTCCCATACCTAGAAGGCATCCTAAAATATAGGGAGAGAATAAATACCCAACAACCCGTCGTCCCAAAGGTAATTAATAAAAGCAACAAGTCACATAAATAAGCACAATTAATCAATGTACCAAACTATGCATGATAACCCAATTCAATTAAATCTTAATTTAATTATCACATCGGCAAAAAAATCCAATTTATCTCTTTAATTATTTTAAATTAAATACACCGAGATTACATCAGTAACACATCATATTTCCAATTTCATCATCTTAACACAAATCACGTGAGTTATACACCCCCAAATCAATTCATTCAAGACTAGGATTTTTCTACATGCAACCTAAACCAACAAAACCCAAAATTCACTCATGAATCCTACGCACCCAAGGGTTATGAATATTATTCATATTAGGAGATTTCATAAAAATAGCCCCAAGTTTTATGTGTCCACTTTCTCTAATTAGATTCCTAATTAATTTTAAGAAAAACATGAGATTAAAGTTTAGGCAACACTTAAAACGCATAATACTAAAGGAAAGGAATAGAATATTTATGCGTGGGTATAAATCATTTGTAAATTCTGAATATACGGTTGGATTCCTCTCGAAAAATTAACAAAGAGTCATTGTTGAATAATCTTGAGAAAACACCAATTAAGCCTTCAAATATCGAGTCAAACACTTGATTAAGTTTGGGACTAAAGTTTGTAGATGAAAGAGAATAATTTTGGAGAGGTTTTCGGGTTGAGAAGTTGATGAAAAAGTGATTTTAAAAAAAAAGCCACGAATTAGTAGTGATATATAAAGGATTAAGAGTTTGATTAAGAAAAGAGTTCTAATAAACTGTAAAAAATTTATTCGGGACGATCGAACCTTTGGAATTGGATGAAATTTTTGGGAGAATTAGATGAAGACGATAGGAAGCTGTACAAACAATTTCAGCTTGATCGGATCGTTCAATATTTTTAAATATTTTTTTCTAGAGAATTTTATGTTTTGAGGACTCTTAGAGAGTTTTATGTTTTGGGGACTTCTATATAATAAAAATTCAATTAAAACTCCATTTTAATTCCGATTCCAAATCCGTTTGAAAATTTATTTGTCAAATATAAAAACCAAAATTTTAAATTATTAAATTTATAAAATACAAAATTTTATTTTTGTCAGATTTCCAAAATTTATTTAAAAAAATTCCCATTTAAAAAATCTGGGTTGTTAAATTTTATTTATTTTGAGGCAAAATATTTTACGTTTTTTTCAAAATTTCCAATTTTTTGGATTTTTTTGGGCATTTTGGAAGTTTGTGAAGTTTTAGAAATACGAACTCATCACCCCCCTAACTTAGACTTTTGCATTGTCCCCGACTAAAAGGACTAAAAGCTAAATACGACAAAATAAGAAGTGCGATAAATAAAACAAACAAATTGGGAAAGTACTAAATTTTATATATGAAGCCGCTCGAAGGGCCCCCAATTTTTAATTTCTTTAAAAATATATTTCCTTTTTTATGAACTAGATGCGAAAGGGATGTGATGGTTAACCTTAAAAACAAATTTTAATTTCTTTTCAAAATTAAAATTAAACCAAGTGAAATTATGATTAAAACACACACTTATGTTAATTTCACTTAAAGCATATAAATTAATCCAAGTCCTAGAAAATTTGCCTAAGTCATATTTTGCAATTTTATCAAGTTAGGCCAAACCAATTTTATCAATTAAATTAAATGACTTGAATTAAATTAACATAAATATTACCCAATATTAATTTGCACCAAATTAAACAAGTAGTGATTAAAATAAACCAATTTTATCTTTTTACCTAAGCATGCATTCTAGGTGATTTTGCAAAAGATAAAATAAACAATTAATCACACTACACCGCGATGTACGAGGAAAAACCCACAATGGGAAAAAACCTCGGACGGCCCTAGCCTCAAATCCACTAGATACAGTTTTACAAATACAAGATAAAAAGACTTACAACACCCGACTTGATTCCGTCCAAGCCCCGACGCTTCTTCTTGCAGATACCTCTTCCTAGCAGATAACCGCTGAGCTCCACCGCGATCTCGGAATCCACCGATCGGACTTTATATGGTCATCTTCTCCCGAACAAGGAGCCTTTATCCAAGTGAGTAATGCCGCAGCAAACAACCTTCTTCTTTGAGGGATGTAGAAGGAAACCCAAACTTCTCTTCTTCAAATCGGTAGAGAAAACTCGGTGCCAAACTCCAAGAAAAGAATATATATATATATATATATATATATATATATATATATATATATATATATATATATATATATATATATATATATATATATGAACTTGGATAAAAAATATGGGTGTAAACTAAGTGTTTAAGATTTTTTTCTTGAAAGAATTACTCCCAAAACTCTCTCTACGAGTTTGCATGGAATGAAAAAGTCAAGTAAGAAAAAGTTGTTCCCGGACATTATATGTTTTGAAAAAGTTAGTGGAGAAACAAGTGGGAAACATGGGTAAAAACTGTCAAAAATTGTCAAAAACTGTTCTCGCCTGGCGTCACGTTCGAACGAGTCTTCTAACGAAGTATCCGAGCTCGTTAGAAATCTCGTTCAAACAGCCATATCGTTCGAACGACATTTCAAACGGAGCTGCAGTGTGCCATAATGGGAAGTCGTTGGCAAACTCGTTCGAACGACACATGGAACGAAGAGACATAAAGTTCATAAATTTTAATTTTATCCTAGAAAACTTTATATAATTTATATAAAAGTTTTAAAAAAAATCTTTCTAAAAAAACTTACATAGTTTTAAAAACCTACACCCATATAAACATGTTCCAAGCTCCTATATATATATAGATGCATTCATACCTTGGGAGCATGGAACTACTGTTGATGACGTAAAAATGAGGCACACAAACCACGACTTTTGATAAAGCTTTATACTCTTTACCGCTACGTCTTCAACAAACTCTTCATAGGCTTGAATATATTACAATAAAACACTATCCTATGAATAAACGTTTTTGTCCGAAATTGAGCCAAAACTATACTAGGACTCAAACAGAGAAATGTGTCCTTACAAATCTCCCCCTTTGGCTATTCTGGGAAAAAAACAAAACAAAAATCCTAAAGTTCCTTGAAGCTCTACTAGACACAAACATCCCACCCAGTACCTGACTCAAGACCCAAGGATCAAACCCTTTACCGATGAACGTTGTCGCTTTAGAAGTATTCCTTCACACTTAAGCAGACTATCAAATGCATATGGAATATCAAAGTATATAATGCAATTAAAATAAATACTCCCCCAAAATTAAATCACCCCTTTTATCAAAACAATCTACCAAAGAAGGTCGCGACTCCCCCTAAGTTAGGTTTAGATACCATTTCTCCCCCTATCATTCCCCCCCCCCCCCCCCCCCCCCCTTTTTCACGAATAGAAAAAGGATAAAACTAATTAAACATGATAATGCAAAAGATGATTAGAACGTTAAAGCATATGGGCAACAAAAATTCAACTAATCCATATAAAAACATGAATACCAACTAAGATGCAAGAAAACGATATCAATATGATACATAAAGTATTAAACATGTGATATCAAACAATAATGCACCAGGATAGATACCAATAATGAAGTATAAGCTTAGATGGACTAGAAAACAAGGCAAAGAGAAACCAATATCATATATATACATACTCTAAAATTATCAATAACGCACACGAATATATATATATATATATATATATATATATATACACACACACACACACACACACACACACACACACACACACACACAAATGACACAAAATACATTAAGCTCTTCACACTCTAATGGCAAAAATGTGTCAAATGGAAATGGAAGTGTAGGAGTGTGAACTAGCAACAATTAAATTTAGACCCAAACACTTAAATAACGTTCACGGAGTTCTCATTTGATTGCAAATTTTATCACATTTAAATATAACCTCATGTGACAATAAAGAGTGAACTTAATGAACAAACATACACTATGCATAGAAGCCTAGATTTTTGATGATTCTACAAACCAAATAGAGTCATGACAATAAATACAACTAGGATAAACGGACATTGTGCAAACTGTTGATATACCATCCAATCTCCCTCATCAATCATATATATTCTTTT
The DNA here is from genome assembly GCA_949130495.1 of Sambucus nigra. NCBI lineage: Eukaryota > Viridiplantae > Streptophyta > Magnoliopsida > Dipsacales > Adoxaceae > Sambucus > Sambucus nigra. The sequence continues at coordinate 445,372,364 of OX422213.1, forward strand.
GAATGATTATATCAAACAAACATAGGCCTTGGCAATTATTTTTCTTTTTAATGACATTTTTCTATTTTTAGGCCTTTGGACCACATATTTTCTTTTCGGTCCTTTAAAACGGTGGCTTACTATCTCAAAGGATATCATTAATCCTTTCGAAGCCCTTCCCCGTGCACAATTATAATGTTTTTATTTCTCACAAATCTCAAATGTAACGAATTTTTACATGCACTAGTCCTCCTAGGTCATAAATATGCAGATGACTAGATTGGTAGGAGAACATCTCACAAAGCTCAAATATAACATGTGACATTTAAATTTCAAAAGAGCTCGTGCATGTGTGAATAGAGGCATATAAAAATTGAATCCATTTAAGCAATACAAAATCCAACTACTCCATATAAACATGGTAAAGAACATTTTAAGGATTGACAATCTAAGCCAAAACTTGTAGCCACATGGGAGCGTAAAAGACGGGATTCTAACACAAGTATATGCCACATAAAGTGTGTCAAAGTAGAATACACAAAAAAAAATCTTTTTGAGTTTTTGAAATTTTTAACCAAAAATAAAAAATATACTCAAAAGATAAACAAAAATTCATTTGTATTTTTCATTAAGCCTAAATAACTAACAAGTTAAAAACACAAATGATAAACAAAAATATTTTTGTATTTTTCATTTAATGCAAATAAAAATGAAAGAAATATAATACAAAAGATAAACAAAAATCATAATTCTAGCACGTGATTAAACATGGAGCATAGACTAGAAAATGATTAAATAAACATACATTTAGCATGATAATATAGCATGAAGCACAAAATCTAAAGTATGCAATCACTAACACATTCATCCTTTATATTTAGCAAGGGAGGAAGCATGTGAAAGTAAATGAGAATCAAAAAATCTTGTATCTAGCGCATGTAAAAATGATTTCCTAACCCATATAGATTTATATTTAAAATGATGGGGATAGGGAACTAATGAAATGCTAGACAAAGATTTCCTTGGACTTCTTTTAAGATCAAAACAAAATTACCTAAGGTGACCTTTCCTACCACAATGCAAGCATGTGTAAACATGAGCAATGTTACCTATGGCGTGACCTTTTCTAAAGTCCTTGGACAAAGCTGACCCTCTAAAACAAACAATGGTTTTAGCATTAGCAACGGAATCATTTGAACAAGATGTGCTAGAACCATTATAACTACTACTCGAGTCTTGTAAATCAATTTTTATTTTTAAAATTTTGGACTCAAGTAATAAATTAGACTCCTCAAATTTATGGGACTCCTTTAAATTTTCAATTACACCTAGAAGGTTATCACGCTCCGCCTCAATGTGTGCAAAGTTATCCCTAAGAATCTTTTCACGACTATCACTCTCTTTCTTGGACTTTTCTAAAATTTCAAAGTTGTAATCTAAGTCCATGAGATTTTCATGAAAAATATCTTTTTGAGAAAGTGAGGTTTGTAAAAATTCAATTCTGGATTTAAAACATGACTTTTTATTCTCAAGAAATTTAATTCTTTTTACAAATCTCAAATTTAATTGCTTTAAATTTTCGTCACACTTATTAAGCCCATTTAATTCCTCTCGAAAATCAAAAATTTCATTTTCATTAAAATTGGACAAATTATTATTAAGACGTCCCATCGAGAGATACAAAACAAAAAATTGACAGTGAGATAAAAACGAACCACCTAAAATTACAAGGAAACACAAAAATACTAAATGCCGAAAAATGGATCTTTAATGAGATAAATTAGCGCTCCGTCTCTAATACCAATTTGAAACCGCCCGAGGGCCCCCCAATTTTTACTTTCTGTAAAAATATATTTCCTTTTTATGAACTAGATGCGGATGCGATGTGATGGTTCAACTTAAAAACAAATTTTAATTTCTTTTTCAAAATTAAAATTAAACCAAGTGAAATTATGATTAAAACACACACTTATGTTAATTTCACATAAACCATATAAATTAATCCAAGTCCTAGAAAATTTGCCTAAGTCATATTTTGCAATTTAATCAAGTTAGGCCAAACCAATTTTATCAATTAAATTAAATGACTTGAATTAAATTAACATAAACATTACCCAATATTAATTTGCACCAAATTAAACAAGTAGTGATTAAACTAAACCAATTTTATCTTTTTACCTAAGCATGCATTCTAGGTGATTTTGCAAAAGATAAAATAAACAGTTAATCACACTATGCCACGATGTACGAGGAAAAACCCACAACGGGAAAAAACCTCGGATGGCCCTAGACTCAAATCCACTAAATACGGTTTTACAAATACAAGATAAAAAGACTTACAACACCCGACTTGATTCCGTCTAAGCCGCGACGCTTCTTCTTCCAGATACCTCTTCCTAGAGGATAACCACGGAGCTCCACCTCGGTCTCGGAATCCACCGATCGGACTTTATATGGTCACCGTCACCTTAAAAAGGAGCCTTCCTCCTAGTGGCTAATGCCGCAACAAACAACCTTCTTCTTTGAGGGATGTAGAAGGAAACCCAAACTTCTCTTCTTTAAATCGGTAGAGAAAACTCAGTGCCAAAATCCAAGCAAAGAATATATATATATATGAACTTGGATAAAAAATATGGGTGTAAAATAAGTGTTTAAGATTTTCTTTTTTATAAAATGAACACTCAAACTTATGAACTTTTTCTTCAAAGAATTACTCTCAAAACTCTCTCTACGAGTTTGCATGTAATGAAAAAGTTAAGTTGGAAAAAGTTGTTCCCGGACATTATAAGTTCTGAAAAAGTTAGTGGAGAAACAAGTGGGAAACATGGGTAAAAACTGTAAAAAACTGTTCCCGCCTGACGTCTCGTTCGAATGACATTTCGTTTGAACGACATCTCGTTCGAACGGGTCTTCTAATGAAGTACCAATATGAACTCGTTAGAAATCTCGTTCGAACAACCATATCGTTCGAATGGCATTTCAAATGGAGTTGCAGTGTGCCATAATGGGAAGTCGTTGGCAAACTCGTTCGAACGACATCTCGTTCGAACAAAAAACTCGTTCGAACGACATATCGAACGAAGAGACAGAAAGTTCATAAATTTTGTTTGTATCCTAGAAAACTTTATATAATTTATATAAAAGTTTTAATAAAAATCTTTCTAAAAAAAGTTACATAGTTTTAAAAACCTACACCCATATAAACATGTTCCGAGCTCCTCTATATATATAGATGCATTCATACCTTAGGAGCATGGAACTACTGTTGATGACATACAAACGAGTCACATAAACCACGACTTTTGATGAAGCTTTATACTCTTTGCCGCTGCGTCTTCAACAAACTCTTCACAGGCTTGAATATATTACAATAAAACACTATCCTATGAATAAACATTTGTGTACGGAATTGAGCCAAAACTATATTAGGAATTAAATAGAAAAATGTGTGCATACAATATAGAAGCAAGACTGTGGTACACTAGAGAATAGAAACACAAACATTAAAGTCAACCAAGCCAAATAAAAAACAACCAACACAATCACTAAAGAAATGCTTCAATGGGGCGGTGGGCGGGAACTACTGATTGGACATAAATATTGTATATTTATTCACCTAATTTAAGTGCATTTGTGAACCCGAGTGATGTAACCTATATGGATTTAATGCACATTTATGCTACTAATATTCGTTGGCAAGTATTTCATGTTTCTTGCTTCCCTTATTGGTTTTATAGGTTAATTATGCAAGCAGCGCAAAAGAGAAAGCGAGACAATGAAAGAAAAGCTAAGAAGGAAAGTTCAAGGGCATTTTGGGAGTTCTACAGCCAGATCCCTAAGGAAGAGTCAACTAAAAAGTTGAAGACTCGGAACAATGAGAACACTGGAAGAAACAATATCCAAATCCGAGCTACGGTTGATGAGTTATGACCCATTAAAGTTGAAGAAAAATCAAAGGAAGAAAGGAAAGAAAACAAGAAAAAAAAATTCTAAGTGTTGAATGGAAGACAAAGCACCCCAGACCAGCAAACATTCGCGAACCCAGGGGCGAACCGGTTCGGGGTACATACGAACCGGTTCGGGGGGCCTGATGCGTGAATTTGCCTCCTTTATTCTGATTGGCTCTAAGGTTACCTTTTAGGTTAAAACTCTCCAAGACGTGTGGGATACGTAGGTAGTAACGGAGGAACAACCATTCTAAATTGTTTTAGGTAGTTTTTGATAGAGAAAAAGAGAGGAAAACATCGAGGAACACAACTTCAATTAATTGCTGCAAGATCAATACACTTCCGGGTTTGTTTTCAAGTTGTAATCTAAATTTTATTTTTATGATCATTATTCTTACATGGTAATTTTTCTGCGTGATTTGAATAAATTTTCTGCGTTTATAATGCTTATCCACGTATTTTGATCTAGTGTTATCATGAGTTCTTTCGCATGAAACGTTATTAATCCGATGAATTTAGTGATTGATTATGATTGTATTGCATAGTTACACAATAATTGTGGATCTTTATATCTCGTTTACCTTTGGGTACTCGTGATGATTTAGAGTACAATTTGAGTGTCACTATCGCGATACCGATTTACTCATCCTCAGATTAGGTATGATGCGGGCTTGAACCTCGTATACATAATGCTTGGGAGTACTAAATTCCGGGTCAGATCAATCTGATAAATTTATGATTAATATTATCACCGTACTACACTAGGGTTGGGGGATTGTATTCCCGTCCTGTTTCTCTCATCATTTAAAATAACAAGTTTTTTTTGAAATCATCAATCATTCTCCATTTCGTTAGATTAATTTTGTTGCATCGTTTCTCATTTTCATTATCGCAATTAGCTGTAATCAATCTCAAAACCAAATCAATTTTACCTTTCCATTTTAGAGTCAAAGTTTGGATTTCTCCGTCTCTTCCCGTCATCACAACTCTGTTGTCCTTTTTCCCTGAGGATCGATACCCGACTTACTGGGATTATTACTTGAGCGAAAGGCTTACACTTGAGCCTAGAGTGAACGCACTTCTGAGACAGATTTTCAGTCGCGTCAAGTTTTTGACGCCGTAGCCGGGGAAGTAGGTAGACTTAGGATTAGATCGAGTCAATCCAAAGCTTTGACCAAAAATATCTAAAAATAAAAATAAAAAAACACAAAAAGATTCACCATCATCTCTCACAAGCCATTAATGCAAAATTTTGAAGTCACTCCAAATGCTCCAAAGTTCTGGATCCCACCTCCCACACCGTCACACTCAATCTCAAACAACACTCCATTTTCCTTCTGTGGAAACACCCCCGAGTACACCTCGAGAACACCAAGTGAGAGCACTGAGTCATTAAGAGAGAGAGAGAGAGGGGTTGGAAGAAAGGAAAATGGTGGAGTTAGAGGTCGATCAAGTAAGAGAGGACATAGGCACTACTCGAGGGAGAGAGCTAGGGGACCTGAGCATGGAAGAATTTGGAAAAGAATTCGGTCCGGTGGATGAGAGCCTGGATGAGAGCCTTAACGACGAAGTCCAAACTCTATTGGATTCATTTCGTCACCTAGAAGAAAGCAAGTGGAAAGCTAAAATTGATAAATTCCTTATTTGTGACCATCCACCCATACCACTAGAGGTCCCGAAGGTGAGTGAGGAGAAAAGTTGTGGTCCATCCGACTTAGATCCAGACCCATGTGTCTTAAAAATTGAAAGAAACCTAGGTGTTACCTCCGAGTCAGCGCACGCAGACCATGCTTTGAGTCAGCATCACGATGATCCCTTTCCAATTAGTCATGATGAGTCTCCCGGTCTATCCTTTATCTATGGGCGAGGTCCCAACTTATTCTGGTTGTTCGTATATGATAGGAAGACGGGAGTGACAAGGAGAGCATCATTCCCCGTGTAAGGGGTCGGGTGAGTTCGTAGAGAGATGAGAGGTCGTCGCACCCCCGACGCGTATCGGGTGATTATTGTTGTATTTTTGAGTCATGCATGAGTGTCATATAGTGTCTTGTTGCATTTTTATATTTGTTTGTTTTATTTTTCCGCACTTTTCATTCGCCTTGAGTTAGATATTCATCCTTTTTGCTTGAGGACAATGCAAAAGTCTAAGTTAGGGGGGGTCACAAGTGCGTATTTCTAAAATTCACAAATTTTCAAAAATGACCAGAAATTTCCAAAAAAAAAATCATAAATTTTTGAAAAACCCAAAAATATTTTTGTTTAAAATAAATAAAAATTGGAATTCAAAATTTTCAAAAATATCATTAAAAGTCGAATTGAAGTCTCAAGTTGTAAAATTCAAGGTACACAAAGCCAAAATTGACCAAAGATGGAAATTGAGCGAAAATTGACGACTTAACGAATAAGTGTGGAGATTAACAAACCCGGTGAGATTCGAGCCTATCACTTTTTGCGAGTTTTTAAATCAATCCGAGTTAATTGTTAACTCAAAGTTCTTTTCAACGCCTAAAAAGTTGTAAAGGATCTCAATCCTTTCATTTTGATTGGTTCTGAAAAGTGAGTGTAATATTGCTGTGAAAAAACGTGCCAAATTGATCTCTAAACATAAATTTATCTCGAAGCGCATATGGTAACGCAATTGGCATTTTGGGCAATGAAGCAGGCCCTCGTTTGTCACACAAAAATATTGGCCTGAAAAAGTAGCGAAAAATTACCCCTTTTTTAACCCAATTTGATCCAAACAAATTGTCCCTTTTGTTAATTAACCCGAAAAACCCACATAGCCGGAATTGTGAAAAATGAGAAAATTCAGAATTTAAGTCCGGAAAGTGCATAAAAAGGGGCAAGAAAAAAATAAATATGCTAAAAAAAAATAGCAGGAAAAGAAAAGAAATGAAAAGAAAAAAAAATTAGAGAAAAAGAAGAAAAAAAAATTGAGCAATAGCCCGGAAAAAGCGCAAATGGACATCATTAATGACTTTTCCAATTCCAACCTTCCCGACAATTGTCATTTTACCCCATATACCTTAAAACCCGAAAATGTCCTAACCGAGTTTAAATTGCGAAATTGTTTACCGCGTGGAGAGCTAATACACCAAAAGATAATATAAGAGATTGAATGCGTGAAAAAGAGGCAATGTTCCCATTTTTAAAACCGTAACTCATTGATGAGATCGTATCATTCTAAAATTTCGGTCATTCTACTTGTATGCGTGACTTTCAATCCATTATATTTACTCTTTATATCACACATACCGAGAGAATAGCCGTAATTCGAGAGATTCGTTTGTAAGAGCATTCTGTGAGAAATTGAAATCAAAACGAATTTTCGAATAAGTAACGTAATGATCAATCGGTGGAAATTGGCGGTTATATTTTCGGCTTCGCACACACGTACTATTATTTGAGACTTGTACATATGACTTGATGATGACTATTTTCTGGAAAAATTTGAATTGCTCAATTTTTGCATATTTTGAATTTTCTTTGTGTCAATAACGAATTTTGTGGGTATATTCACTGCAAACCCTCACGAGACACAACTCGTCCTACTAGGGTGACCTAGGGGTTTAAAGTCTTGTTGCATATATGCTAAATTCAATCGCTTGCCCGCGAAAAAGGTATTCTATCCCAATAAAATGTGATTTTCAAGATTTAAGCCTTACTAGGATTCTTTTACATTGCTCGGGACGCGCAAAGTTCTAAGTTAGGGGGGTTTGATTGGACATAAATATTGTATATTTATTCCCCTAATTTTAGTGCATTTTTGAACCCGAGTGATGTAACCTATATGGATTTGATGCACATTTATGCTACTAATCTTCGTTGGCAAGTATTTCATGTTTCGTTCTTCTCTTATTGGTTTTACAGGTTAATTATGCAAGCAGTGCAAAAGAGAAAGCGAGACAATGAAAGAAAAGCTAAGAAGGCAAGTTCAAGGGAATTTTGATAATTCTAAAGCCAGATCCCAAAGGAGGAGTCAACTATAAAGTTGAATATCTCGGAACAACGAGAACACTGGAAGAAACGGTATCCAAATCCGAGCTACGGTTGATGAGTTATGACCCGTTGAAGTTGAAGAAAAATCCAAGGAAGAAAGGAAAGAAAATAAGTAAAAAATTCTAAGTGTTGAATGGAAGAAAAAGCAGCCCAGACCAGCAAACATTCGCGAACCCAGGGGCAAACCGGTTTGGGGGGCGAACCGGTTCGGGGCACATGCGAACCAGTTCGGGGGGCCTGATGCGCGAATTTGCCTCCTTTATTCTGATTGGCTCTAAGGTTACCTTTTAGGTTAAAACTCTCCAAGAAGTGTGGGATACGTAGGTAGTAACGGAGGAACAGCCGTTCTGAATAGTTTTAGGTAGTTTTTGATAGAGAAAAAGAGAGGAAAACATCGAGGAACACAACTTCAATTAATTTCTGCAAGATCAATACCCTTCCGGGTTGTTTTCAAGTTGTAATCTAAGTTTTATTTTTATGATCATTATTCTAGCATGGTAATTTTTCTGCGTGATTTGAGTAAATTTTCGCGTTTAAAATGCTTAGCCACGTATTTCAGACTAGTGTTATCATGAGTTCTTTCGCATGCAACGTTATTATTTCATGCATCCTTCAGTTTAATATGTACGTCTAGGTTTAAAAGGTCGGGATGCATGAACCCAACCTAATGTGTTAGTGCATGTGTATAAAATTAATCCGATGAATTTAGTGATTGATTATGATCGTATTGCATAGTTAAATAATAATTATGGATCTTTATATCTCGTTTACCTTTGGATACTCGTGATGATTTAGAGTACAATTTGAGTGTCACTATCGTGATACCGATTTACTCATCCTCAGATTAGGTATGACGCGGGCTTGAACCTCGTATACATAATGCTTGGGAAAACTAAATTCCGGGTCAGATCAATCAGATAAATTTACGATTAATATTATCACCGCACTACAATAGGGTTGGGGGATTGTATTCCCGTCCCGTTTCTCTCATCATTTAAAATAAAAAGTTTTTTTTGAAATCATCAATCATTCTCCATTTCGTTAGATTAATTTAGTTGCATCGTTTCTCATTTTCATTATCGCATTTAGCTGTAATCAATCTCAAAACCAAATCAATTTTTCCTTTCCTTTTTAGAGTCAAAGTTAGGATTTCTCCGTCTCTTCACGTCATCACAACTCTATTGTCCTTTTTCCCTGAGGATCGATACCCGACTTACTGGCATTATTACTTGAGCGACAGGCTTACACTTGAGCCTAGAGTGAATGCACTTCTGAGACAAATTTTCAATCGCGTCATGTTTTTGACGTCGTTGCCGGGGAAGTAGGTAGACTTAGGATTTGATCGAGTCAATCCAAATATTTGACCAAAAGTCTCTAAAAAAAAAACACAAAAAGATTCACCATCATCTCTCACAAGCCATTAATGCAAAATTATGAAATCACTCCAAATGCTCCACAGTTCTGGATCCTACCTCCCACACCGTCGCACTCAATCTCAAACAACACTCCATTTTCCTTCTTAGGAAACACCCCCGAGTACACCTTGAGCACACCAAGTGAGAGCACTGAGTCATTAAGAGAGAGAGAGGGGTTGGAAGAAAGGAAAATGGTGGAGTTAGAGATCGATCAAGTAAGAGAGGACATAGGCACTACTCGAGGGAGAGAGCTAGGGGACCTGAGCATGGAAGAATTTGGAAAAGAATTCGGTCCGGTGGATGAGAGCCTGGATGAGAGCCTTAACGACGAAGTCCAAACTCTATTGGATTCATTTCGTCACCCAGAAGAAAGCGAGTGGATAGCTAAAATCGATAAATTCCTTCTTTGTGACCATCCACCCATACCACTAGAGGTCCCGAAGGCGAGTGAGGAGAAAAGTTGTGGTCCATCCGACTTAGATCCCGACCCATGTGTCTTAAAAATTGAAAGAAACCTAGGTGTTCCCTCCGAGTCAGCGCACGCAGACCATGCTTTGAGTCAGCATCACGAGGATCCCTTTCCAATTAGTCATGATGAGTCTCCCGGTCTATCCTTTATCTATGGGCGAGGTTCCAACTTATTCCGGTTGTTAGTATATGATAGGAAGACGGGAGTGACAAGGAGAGCATCATTCCCCGTGCAACGGGTCGGGTGAGTTCGTAGAGAGATGAGAGTTCGTCGCACCCCCAACATGTATGGGGTGATTATTGTTGTATTTTTGAGTCATGCATGAGTCTTATATAGTGTCTTGTTGCATTTTAATATTTGTTTGTTTTATTTCTCCGCACTTTTCGTTCGCCTTTAGTTAGATATTCGTCGTTTTTGCTTGAGGACAATGCAAAAGTCTAAGTTAGGGGGGGTCATAAGTGCGTATTTCTAAAACTTCACAAATTTTCAAAAATGCTCAGAAATTTCCAAAAAAAAAATCATAATTTTTTGAAAAACCCAAAAATATTTTTTGTTCAAAATAAATAAAAATTGGAATTCAAAATTTTCAAAAATATCATTAAAAGTCGAATTGAAGTCTCAAGTTGTAAAATTCAAGTTACACAAAGCCAAAATTGACCAAAGATGGAAATTGAGCGAAAATTGACGACTTAACGGATAAGTGTGGAGATTAACAAACCCGATGAGATTCGAGCCTATCACTTTTTGCGAGTTTTTAAATCAATCCGAGTTAATTGTTAACTCAAAGTTCTTTTTAGCGCCTAAAAAGTTGTCAAGGATATCAATCCTTTCATTTTGATCGGTTTTGAAAAGTGAGTGTAATGTTCCTTTGAAAAAACGTGCCAAATTGATCTCTAAACATAAATTCATCTCGAAGCGCATATGGTAATGCAATTGGCATTTTGGGCAATGAAGTAGGCCCTCGTTTGTCACCCAAAAATATTGTCCAGAAAAAGTAGCAAAAAATTACTCCTTTTGTAACCCAATTTGAACCAAACAAATTGTCCCTTTTGTTAATTAACCCGAAAAAACCACATAGCAGGAATTGTGAAAAATGAGAAAATTCAGAATTTAAGTCCGAAAAGTGCATAAAAAGGGGCAAGAAAAAAATAAATATGCTCAACAAAAATAGCAAGAAAAGAAAAGCATTGAAAAGAAAAAAAAATTAGAGAAAAAAAAGAAAAAAACATTTGAGCAATAGCCCGGAAAAGCGCAAATGGACATCATTAATGAATTTTCCAATTCCAACCTTCCCGACAATTGTCATTTTACCCCATGTACCTTAAAACCCGAAAAAGTCCTAACCGAGTCTAAATTGCGAAATTGGTTGCCGTGTGGAGAGATAATACACCAAAAGATAATATAAGAGATTGAATGCACGAAAAAGAGGCAATGTTCCCGTTTTTAAAACCGTAATCCATTGATGAGATCCTATCATTCTGAAATTTCGGTCATTCTACTTGTATGCGTGACTTTGCATCCATTATATTTACTCTTTATATCACGCATACCGAGAGAATAGCCATAATTCGAGAGATTCGTTTGTGAGAGCATTCCGTGAGAAATTGAAATCAAAATGAATTTTCGGATAGGTAACGTAATGATCAATCGGTGGAAATTGGCGGTTATATTTTCGGCTTCGCACACACGCACTATGATTTGAGACTTGTACATATGACTTGATGATGACTATTGTTTGGAAAAGTTTGAATTGCTCAATTTTTGCATATTTTGAATTTTCTTTGTGTCAATAACGAATTTTGTGGGTATATTCACTGCAAACCCTCACGAGAGACAACTCGTCCTACTAAGGTGACCTAGGGGTTTAAAGGCTTGTTGCATACGCTAAATGCAATCCCTTGCCCGCGAAAAAGGTATTCTATCCCAATAAAATGTGATTTTCAAGATTTAAGCCTTACTAGGATTCTTTTACATTGCTCGGGACGCGCAAAGTTCTAAGTTAGGGGGGTTTGATTGGACATAAATATTGTATATTTATTCCCCTAATTTCAGTGCATTTGTGAACCCGAGTGATGTAACCTATATGGGTTTGACGCACATTTATGCTACTAATCTTCGATGGCAAGTATTTCGTGATTCGTGCTTCTCTTATTGGTTTTACAGGTTAATTATGCAAGCAGCGCAAAAGAGAAAGCGAGACAATGAAAGAAAAGCTAAGAATGCAAGTTCAAGGGAATTTTGGTAATTATACAGCCAGATCCCGAAGGAGGAGTCAACTGTAAAGTTGAAGAGATCGGACCAACGAGAACACTGGAAGAAACAGTACCCAAATCCGAGCTACGGTTGATGAGTTATGACCCGTTGAAGTTGAAGAAAAATCCAAGGAAGAAAGGAAAGAAAAGAAGAAAAAAATTCTAAGTGTTGAATGGAAGAAAAAGCACCCCAGACCAGCAAACATTCGCGAACCCATGGGTGAACCGGTTTGGGGGGCGAACCTTTTAGGGTACATGCGAACCGGTTCGGGGGGCCTGATGCGCGAATTTGGCTCCTTTATTCTGATTGGCTCTAAGGTTTCCTTTTAGGTTAAAACTCTCCAAGAAGTGTGTGGGATACGTAGGTAGTAATGGAGGAAAAACCGTTCTGAATAGTTTTAGGTAGTTTTTGATAGTGAAAAAGAGAGGAAAACATCGAGGAACACAACTTCAATTAATTTCTGCAAGATCAATACACTTTCGGGTTTGTTTTCAAGTTGTAATCTAAGTTTTATTTTTATGATCATTATTCATGCATGGTAATTTTTCTGCGTGATTTGAATAGATTTCTGCGTTTATAATGCTTAGCCACGTATTTCGATCTAGTGTTATCATGAGTTCTTTTGCATGCAACGTTATTATTTCAAGCATCCTTCAGTTTAATATGTCCAGCTAGGTTTAAAAGGTCGGGATGCATGAACCCAACCTAATGTGTTAGTGCATGTGTATAAAATTAATCCGATGAATTTAGTGATTGATTATGATCGTATTGCATAGTTACATAATAATTGTGGATCTTTATATCTCGTTTACCTTTGTGTACTCGTGATGATTTAGAGTACAATTTGAGTGTCACTATCGCGTTACCAATTTACTCATCATTAGATTAGGTATGACGCGGGCTTGAAGCTCGTATACATAATGCTTGGGAGTACTAAATTCTGGGTTAGATCAATCAGATAAATTTACGATTAATATTATCACTGTACTACACTAGGGTTGGGGGATTGTATTCCCATCCTGTTTCTCTCATCATTTAAAATAAAAAGTTATTTTTGAAATCATCAAACATTCTCCATTTCGTTAGATTAATTTAGTTGCATCTTTTCTCTTTTTCATTATCGCATTTAGCTGTAATCAATCTCTAAACCAAATCAATTTTTCCTTTCCTTTTTAGAGTCAAAGTTAGGATTTCTCCGTCTTTTCCCATCATCACAACTCTGTTGTCCTTTTTCCCTGAGGATCGATACCCGACTTACTGGGATTATTTCATGAGCGACAGGCTTACACTTGAGCCTAAATTGAACGCACTTCTGAGACACATTTTCAGATGCGTCTAGTTTTTGACGCCGTTGCCGGGGAAGTAGGTAGACTTAGTATTAGATCAAGTCAATCCAAAGCTTTGACCAAAAATCTCTAAAAATAAAAAAAAAACACAAAAAGATTCACCATCATCTCTCACAAGCCATTAATGCAAAATTATGAAGTCACTCCAAATGCTCCACAGTTCTGGATCCCACCTCCCACACCGTCACACTCAATCTCAAACAACACTCCATTTTCCTTCTATGGAAACACCCCCGAGTATACCTTGAGCACACCAAGTGAGAGCACTGAGTCATTAAGAGAGAGAGAGAGGGGTTGGAAGAAAGGAAAATGGTGGAGTTAGAGATCGATCAAGTAAGAGAGGACATAGGCACTACTCGAGGGAGAGAGCTAGGGGACCTGAGCATGGAAGGATTTGAAAAAGAATTCGGTCCGGTGGATGAGAGCCTGGATGAGAGCCTTAACGACGAATTCCAAACTCTATTGGATTCATTTCGCCACCTAGAAGAAAGCGAGTGGAAAGCTAAAATCGATAAATTCCTTCTTTGTGGCCATCTACCCATACCACTAGAGGTCCCGAAGGCGAGTGAGGAGAAAAGTTGTGGTCCATCCGACTTAGAGCCCGACCCACGTGTCTTAAAAATTGAAAGAAACCCAGGTGTTCCCTCGAGTCAGCGCACGCAGACCACGCTTTGAGTCAGCATTACGAGGATCCCTTTCCAATTAGTCATGATGAGTCTCCCGGTCTATCCTTTATCAATGGGCGAGGTCCCAACTTAATCGGGTTGTTAGTATATTATAGGAAGATGGGAGTGACAAGGAGAGCATCATTCCCCGTGCAAGGGGTCGGATGAGTTCGTAGAGAGATGAGAGGTCGTCGCACCCCCGACGCGTATGGGGTGATTATTGTTGTATTTTTGAGTCATGCATGAGTGTCATATAGTGTCTTGTTGCATTTTAATATTTGTTTGTTTTATTTCTCCGCACTTTTCATTTGCCTTGAGTTAGATATTTGTCCTTTTTGCTTGAGGACAACGCAAAAGTCTAAGTTAGGGGGGGTCACAAGTGCGTATTTCTAAAACTTCACAAATTTTCAAAAATGCCCAAAAATTTCCAAAAAAAAAAAAATCATAAAATTTTGAAAAACCTAAAAATATTTTTGCTCAAAATAAATAAAAATTGGAATTCAAAATTTTCAAAATTTTCATTAAAAGTCGAATTGAAGTCTCACGTTGTAAAATTCAACGTACACAAAGCCAAAATTGACTAAAGATGGAAATTGAGATTGACGACTTAACGAATAAGTATGGAGATTAACAAACCCGGTGAGATTCGAGCCAATCACTTTTTGCGATTTTTTAAATCAATCCGAGTTAGTTGTTAACTCAAAGTTCTTTTCAGTGCCTAAAAAGTTGTCAAGGATCTCAATCCTTTCATTTTGATCAGTTTTGAAAAGTGAGTGTAATATTGCTTTGAAAAAACGTGCCAAATTGATCTCTAAACTTAAATTCATCTCGAAGCGCATATGGTAACGCAATTGGCATTTTGGGCAATGAAGTAGGCCCTCGTTTGTCACCCAAAAATATTGGCAAGAAAAGTAGCGAAAAATTACCCCTTTTGTAACCCAATTTGAGCCAAACAAATTCTCCCTTTTGTTTGATAACCCGAAAAACCCACATAGTCGGAATTGTGAAAAATGAGAAAATTCAGAATTTAAGTCCGGAAAGTGCATAAAAAGGGGCAAGAAAAAAATAAATATGCTCAACAAAAAAAGAAATGAAAAGAGAAGAAATGAAAAGAAAAAAAATTAGAGAAAAAGAAGAAAAAAAAATTGAGCAATAGCCCGGAAAAAACGCAAATGGACATCATTAATGACTTTTCCAATTCCAACCTTCCTGACAATTGTCATTTTACCCCATATACCTTAAAACCCAGAAAAGTCCTAACCGAGTCTAAATTGCGAAATTGGTTACCGCGTGGAGAGCTAATACACCAAAAGATAATATAAGAGATTGAATGCGCGAAAAAGAGGCAATGTTCCCATTTTTAAAACCGTAACCCATTGATGAGATCCTATCATTCTGAAATTTCGGTCATTCTACTTGTATGCGTGACTTTGCATCCATTATATTTAATCTTTATATCATGCATACCGAGAGAATAGCCATAATTCGATAGATTCATTTGTGAGAGCATTCCATGAGAAATTGAAATCAAAACGAATTTTCGGATAAGTAACGTAATGATCAATTGGTGCAAATTGGCGGTTATATTTTCGGCTTTCCACACACGCACTATGATTTGAGACTTGTACATATGACTTGATGATGACTATTTTCTGGAAAAGTTTGACTTGCTCAATTTTTGCATATTTTGAATTTTGTTTGTGTCAATAACGAATTTTGTGCGTATATTCACTGCAAACCCTCACGAGACACAACTCGCCCTACTAGGGTGACCTAGGGGTTTAAAGGCTTGTTGCATTCGCAAAATGCAATCGGCTGCCCGTTAAAAAGGTATTCTATCCCAATAAAATGTGATTTTCAAGAGTTAAGCCTTACTAGGATTCTTTTACATTGCTCGGGACGCGCAAAGTTCTAAGTTATGGGGGTTTGATTGGACATAAATATTGTATATTTATTCCCCTAATTTCAATGCATTTGTGAACTCGAGTGATGTAACATATATGGATTTGATGCACATTTATGCTACTAATCTTCGGTGGCAAGTATTTCGTGTTTCGTGCTTCTCTTATTGGTTTTACAGGTTAATTATGCAAGCAGTGCAAAAGAGAAAGCGAGACAATGAAAGAAAAGCTAAGAAGGCAAGTTCAAGGGAATTTTGGTAATTATACATCCATATCCGGAAGTAGGAGTCAACTAGAAAGTTGAAGAGATCAAAATAGCGAGAACACTGGAAGAAACGGTACCCAAATCCGAGCTACGGTTGATGAGTTATGACACGTTGAAGTTGAAGAAAAATCCAAGGAAGAAAGGAAAGAAAACAAGAAAAAAATTCTAAGTGTTGAATGGAAGAAAAAGCACCCCAGACCAGCAAACATTCGCGAACCCAGAGGCGAACCGGTTCGGGGTACATGCGAACCGGTTTGGGGGGCCTGTTGCGCAAATTTGGCTCCTTTATTATGATTGGCTCTAAGGTTTCCTTTTAGGTTAAAACTCTCCAAGAAGTGTGGGATACGTAGGTAGTAACGGAGGAACAACCGTTCTGAATAGTTTTAGGTAGTTTTTGATAGAGAAAAAGAGAGGAAAACATCGAGGAACACAACTTCAATTAATTGCTGCAAGATCAATACTCTTCCGGGTTTGTTTTCAAGTTGTAATCTAAGTTTTCTTTTTATGATCATTATTCTTGCATGGTAATTTTTCTGCGTGATTTGAATAAATTTCTGCGTTTATAATGCTTAGCCACGTATTTCGATCTAGTGTTATCCTGAGTTCTTTCGCATGCAATGTTATTATTTCATGCATCCTTCAGTTTAATATGTCCGGCTAGGTTTGAAAGGCCGGGATGCATGAACCCAACCTAATGTGTTAGTGCATGTGTATAAAATTAACCCGATGAATTTAGTGATTGATTATGATTGTATTGTATAGTTACATAATAATTGTGGATCTTTATATCTCGTTTACCTTTGGGTACTCGTGATGATTTAGAGTACAATTTGAGTGTCACTATCGCGATACCGATTTACTCATCCTCATATTAGGTATGACGCGGGCTTGAACCTCGTATACATAATGCTTGGGAGTACTAAATTCCGGGTCAGATCAATCAGATAAATTTACGATTAATATTATCACCGCACTACACTAGGTTTGGGGGATTGTATTCCCGTCCTGTTTCTATCATCATTTAAAATAAAAATTTATTTTTGAAATCATCAATCATTCTCCATTTCGTTAGATTAATTTAGTTGCATCGTTTCTCATTTTCATTATCTCATTTAGCTGTAATCAATATCAAAACCAAATCAATTTTTCCTTTCCTTTTTAGAGTCAAATTTAGGATTTCTCCGTCTCTTCCCGTCATCACAACTCTGTTGTGCTTTTTCCCTGAGGATCGATACCCAACTTACTGGGATTATTACTTGAGCGACAGGATTACACTTAATCCTAGAGTGAACGCACTCCTGAGACACATTTTTAGCCGCGTCAACTATCGTCCGCACTCGAGTCATAGGGATCATAGAAATAGCTCAGAGGGGGGATATCAAATGATAATTGATACATTTTAGCTTAAAGACAATGTATCATGCTCGTATCGCATTGATAAGCATGCTGGTTGGCTGCTTGATCCCTGGTATATTGAGTAATGAACCCGTCAACTTTGGTTTGCAAGTGCGGTGAGGCACCTATGAAAATCAGACCCAGGAAGCTCAAAATCCAAATTCACCTCCTCATCCTGTTCCTCTTCCTTCTCTCCCATCTCAACATCGTCTTCCTCCTCGGTGCTTCTCTCCTCATAATAGGAATCCTCATCTTCCCGAGCAAGTAAAAGTGCTCTTTGGCTCTAGGTCTTGTTTTAGGGAGCCTGCCTAAACGGGATTAGGTGGAAAATGAAACCGTCTTGTGGGACAATATGTATGTCGACGAGAATAAAATTAATGAGCCACCCATACTTAAGAGTAGTTGTAAGCTTTTTGTCTAGCGCAACAAAGAAAATATCTTTGTAAATTATGTGTGCCAGATTTATGGAGGAGGAGCGGTCACAGAGGTGATAAACGAGCGTAGCTTATCAGGTTCTCATGCCGAAATCATTGGAGTTTTGTAATATATTGGCCAACACGATTTGAAATGTGAGATGCGCCTTTTTGCTCATCCGGCAGACCCTAAAAACTCCCTGACCCCAAACTTCACCGGGAGCTATACGTTGGATGCAAACAACTTTGTCGATCAGGGCAAGAGCGTTGGGGTAGGTGAAGTTGGTGGGATTTGGGACAACATTTTTTGGCAAGCTTCTTGGCAAGGGTTTCGATGGAAAAGGGAATGCGTTGTCCGTCCACACGTGCCTCAGCGAAAAAGTCAGCTCTGCGGACAAGGGTGCCGTATAACTCTCGGACCGCGGCTACCCAAACGACATTGTGAGTCTCGTTTAGATATCGGTGCCAAACCTTTGGGGATAAAAGGTTGGTGATGGAATTTGGAAACTCTTTCCACTTCACCGCTCGTTCAATTTGGAGCTTGTGAGATGGCTTGAAAAACTGCTCGAACCACAGTTTATCTTGATTGGAGCGATATGCGGGATTGTTGTTGATGAACTCGATGAAGTTATACTTTTTGGGTCGAGCTTGGTCTTCCATGGGAGGAATGGTGTGAGGGAAGGATCAATTTATGGTATATGGAGGAGGTTAGTTTAGAAGAGATGGTGGGGAAGAGATGAGGGGGAAGGGTATGTGTTTATAGGTGGGTATTGGGGAGGGGAAAGGTTGGAATTGGAGGGAATTGAAGGGAAATGGATGGAATGTGAATGGAGGTAAAAAGGGAAATGAATTGGGGAGTGTATGGATGGGGACAAAATAAAGTGGAGGGAAATGGGGGGATTGGGAAGAAGAAGGGATGCACCTACGGACTGTCGAAGAAAATCATAGGGCTATCCAGATCGGGTGCCCGAGACAGTCTGAACCGTCGCTTGATTTGAAAAATATTTTCTTTGAAGGAGAGTCGGATTGGGGCCCAGGAGCTATCCGAAACGGTGCTAAAATTTTAGAAGATTTCCCTTAATACAAATCTAGACCAGTTGCTCAGGGACAGTCCGGATCGGTGCTAAAATTTCAGCAGATTTCCCTGCGGTACTCCACTTTTTATACACTTAAGTCTATCCCACTGTGATGTCAACTCAATATAAACTCGATTTTGGTAAACCCTACATTCGAATCCCTAGGCATTCTCACAATGCGGTGTGCTTCCATACTTTCCTAGTGTGATCTGCACCTATCGACTCAACCTACTCTACATATCCTAACCGACGCACTTTTACTATACATTCTACTATACGCAAGAGTCACCCCATACACGTCGGGTGTGCGACGACCTTTTAACTGCAGCTTACTCAACCCCGTAATCGGGTTTTGACAACTAAATGGTGTTAATTTCCTCTAAGTACGCCTCTAAATATGGCTTTAGGCATTGGACATTAACTTTGAACATACTTACCCCTTTTTGATCTTCCAATTCCACAACTCCATGGGTCCAGTCCACCGAGACCACAACTTACCCAAAAATAGATAAAGTCGAGAGATATAGAGAAGCACCTTTTTCCTGGTAAGAAACTCTTTGTGTCGGATAATCTTATCATGTGCGAGTTTCATATTTTCTTTAAATATTTTAGCATTTTCATATGCGTCATTGCGTATCTCCTCTAACTTATTTAACTAAAGCTTGCGAGCTTCACCGGATTTGTCCATATCATAGTTCAATCTCTTAATGGCCCAAGACGCTTTGTGTTCTAACTCTATGGGAAGATGGAAAGTTTTTCCATACACAAAGTCAAACGGGGACATTCCGAGTGGATTCTTGTATGCGATACGATAAGCCCATAGAGAATAATTCAATCGAAGGGACCAATCTTTCCCATTAGGATCAGCGATCTTCTTGAGGTTGTTCTTGATTTCTCAATTCGCCAACTCGGCCTTCCTATTCGTTTGTAGGTGATAGGTCTTTCCAACCTTATGAACGATTCCATACTTTCTCATAGGCTTCTCAAATGTCCTGTTGCAAAAATGCGTGCCATTATCATTAATTATCGCTTTCGGATCACCGAAGCGAGAAAGTATATGTTCCTGCAAGAAATATATCACCAATTTATAGTCATTTTTTTTGGTAGCTATAGCTTCCACCCATTTAGAAACGTAGTATATCGCAACGAGGATGTATATGTATCCAAAATACGGGGGAAAAGGTCCCATGAATTTAATACCCCAGTAGTTGAAAATCTCAATAATGAGTATGGGGGATAATGACATCATGTCTCGTCGTATAATAGCCTCCATCTGTTGACACCTATCACAAGATTGTCAACTATTTCTCACATCCCGAAACATTGTGGACCAGTAAAGGCCGCTTTGGAGAATTTTAGCGGCCATATTTTTCATCGAGAAATGGCCTCCACATCCTTTTGAGTGACAGAATTTGATGACTTTGGGCATTTCATCATCCCGAACACACCGTCGGAGGATTTGGTCCTCATAATACTTAAAGTGGAAAATATCATCATAGAAAAACATGTGTGATCAAGTAATGAACCTCTTCTTCTCTTGCGGTGTCCAATCGGGAGGGACGATAAGGTAATTGACTATATCCGCAAACTAGGGGAGAGACGAGGTGGAAAAGAGTTACTCATCTGAGAAATATTCATCTATGGGTATAAGATCGCTAGGTACGCCAGACGAAAGCCAGGATAAGTGATCGACAATGACGTTTTCTACTCCTTTTTTTTCTTTAATGGAGAGATTAAACTCTTGTAGGAGTAGGATCCACCTTATGAGACCCGACTTTACGTCTTTCTTTGTAAGGAGGTATTTTAACGCCACATGGTCAGTGAAACAAGTAATAGGTGAATCGATGAGGTAGGAACAAAAATTTTCCAGAGTAAAAACTACCGCTAGCACTTCTTTCTCCATGGTGGAGTAATTAAGTTGTGGTCCAGTTAAAGTTTGGCTAGAGTAGTAGATGAAATGATCATTCTTGTCTTTCCTTTGGCTGAAAATATCCCCTACTGCAAAATCACTCGTATCACACATAAACTCCAATAGCAAGGACCAATCCGGATCTTGAATGATGGGAGGGGAAACAATCATGCTTTTTAATTTTTCAAAGCGCATTGTTATTCTTCATTCCACTCAAATGGGGTGTCCTTCATGAGAAGGTTACTCAAGGGTCTAGTGATGACGCTAAAGTCCTTAATAAACCTTCTATAAAATCATGTGTGGCCTAAGACAGAACGCACATCTTTTAGTGATTTTCGCGGGGGTAGCTCAACCATGACATATATCTTAGCTCTATTAACTTAAATTCCTTTGGATAAGACAATGTGCCTAAGAACTATTCCGTCAGTGACCATAAAATATCAGTTTTCCCAATTCGTCACTAAGTTCTTTTCCACACATCGAGCAAGTACTTTCTCAAGATTTGCTAAACAAAGATCGAAAGAGGTGCCAAAAGAGATAAAGTCATCCATGAATACTTCAAGTCCTCTTTGAATCATGTTGCTAAAGAGACTGGACATGCACCTTTGAAAGGTCGCAAGTTCATTACACTATCCGAATGGCATACGTTTGTAAGGAAACGTACCAAAAGGACATGTGAAAGTCGTCTTCTCTTGGTCAAGAACATCTATCTCAATTTTATTATATCCGGAATAACCATATAACAAGAAATAATACGAGTGTCCCTCTACTCTCTCTATCATCTGATCAATGAATGGTAAGGGGAAATTGTATTTCCTAGTTCCCGTATTGAGTTTTCGGTAATTAATGAAAACGCGACACCCCATGGTGGTACGTTGGGAGGCTAGCTCACCCTTAGCATTTTCAATCACGGTCACGCCCGACTTCTTCGGGAAAACTTGTATGGGACTTGCCCACTTTCTATCCGAGATTGGGTAGATAATTCCGGCATCCAACAACTTAATAATTTCTTCCCTCACTACCTCTTTTATGGTAGGGTTCAATCTTCTTTGGATTTCCTTCGAGGGCTTCACGTCCTCCTTGAGGTGAATTTTATGGGTACAAATAAAAGGACTTATACCTTTCAAATAACCTATGCACCAACCAAAATCACTTTGGAGCTTCATCAAAATTATTAACAATTTACCCTCTCTCTTTTCATCTAGGCTAGATGAGATAACAACATGAAATGTCTCGTTCTCTCCTAAATAAGCATGCTTCACATTAGAGGGTAGTTTCTTCAATTCAAGGGTAGGAAATTTTTCATTGGAGGTGACCATGCGTGCATCCCTTGGTGGTATTTCCTTAAATATATAAACCCAACTTACATATCTCACATCCTCGTTCGACGCTCTCTCATCAAGAATCTCTCTCAACTCCACTATCTCCTTCTCAAAGTCAGTGTACGCACATGCACTATCATTGCTCGATGTAAGGCAATATCCAAACGCATCTCCAATACATTGTTCCTCTATGTGCTCCTCTATGATATCATCAATAAGTCTCAGTGCGTGAAGATCATCCTCTTCCCCCATATGTTGGGCTATGTTCAAGATGTTGGTCTCTAAAGTCATGTTCCCGAAAGTGAGTTTCATCTATCCATTTTAAGTGTTAATCAATGCATTAGCCGTAGCTAAGAATGGACGGCCAAGGATAATGGGAACATGATTACTCAAGGCAAAGGAGGGATTCGTGTCCCAAATGATAAAATCTAACAGGAAGTAAAAGTGTCGACCTGGACTACCATGCCCTCTACAATACCTCTTGGTATCTTCACGGTTCAATCCGCTAATTGGGGAGTGATCTTTCTGGGATTGAGGTCGGCCAAATAAAGTTACCTATAGATGGATTAGGGGAGGATATTGACACTCACCCCTAAATCGAGTAAGGATTTTTCGATTCGATTCTCTCCTATGATGCAGGAAATGGTGGGCGTAGCCGGATCCTTAAACTTTGGAGGGAGATCGTTGAGTAGAACGGAGCTCAAATTTTGTGCTATAAATATATTCTTATTTATCTTAAGCCTCCTCTTCACCATCGATAAGTCTTTAATAACTTTAACATAAGGGGGAATTTTCTTGATGGCATCGAGGAAAGGTAAATTTAACTTCACTTGCTTTAGGACTTCTAGCAAATCATCACGGGGGTTTCCTTTAGGAAGGAACCGACTGTTAAGAAAATGGCGTTGTGGTGGGTGGCTTCTTTACTATCTCGAGATTATTAGTGTCTGCATTATCACTCCATTTTAAGGAAACATCTTCATCCTCTTTCGTGTCGGGCGAAATCTCCTTGTCTTACGATGCATAGTGTGGGGGAGGTGATAAATTAACAACTCTCCCACTACGTAGAGTGTTTACGGGTTGACATTTTTTTTAATCTTCTGTGGAAGTAGATATAACACTAGTTTGACCTTGGGGAGGTCTTTGGCCCTGAGCAGGAAACTTACCCTTGTCTTGAACACTCAACGATGATTGTAACGTTTAAATGTTTGCATTTATGTTGGTGAACATGAACTCATATCTAGAATTTGTTGCACTTTGGGAGTTTATGAATTCGTGTATTGTGTCCTCAAGAGTTCTCCGCGGTGGAGTGATATATGGAGCATGAGGAGGTGGTTCTACCCCATGTCCTTACATAGGTTGTAATTGTTGAAAGTGTGGAGGTAGAGGAGGGGTAACATGTGAATTTGGATTCAATGCAGCTTGCGGTTGCCCATAGCTAAAACAAGGGTGGTTTTTCCATGAAGAGTTATAAGAGTTTCCGTGGGGGGCACTGAAATTACCCTTGATTCCTCCTACACCACTCAGCTGCTCATTAAGTGTAACTTTGTAAGTGGGAATTATCAAACATTCCTCTGTTGAATGTCCCACTTCACAAATAACACATACCTTCTCAACGGGGATGTGGATGGGTCCAGTTGGTTCTCTCACGCACATAGCGGGTAAGTCTCTCATACCTTTCTCAATTTGATCGAGTCGATGTTTCGTCATGGGCATGATATCTCTATCGATGTTGAATAGACCGGACACTGATGGAGTGGTGGCTGCTTGGCGACTTTGATTCTGAGCACTAGGCTCACATGTATCCCATGCTTCAGTGGTGTCGACGACATACCTCAAGTGGATCTCAGAATCATTGGCATCTAATTTGATAAAGGGGATAGTACACATTGTTTCAACAAGTTATTTGGAGTTTATGTTTAGCCCATTATGGAAGAATGAAATGATTTGCTGTTTATCAAGCCCATGATGAGGGCATGACATAACTAACTCGTTGAAATGCTAAAAAAATCGATCAAACCTCATTTTTTAATTATCAGAAGGTTTGAATTTGAGCCTTAATGGAGTTCGTTCGATGTGGAGGGAAGAACTGCTTGAGAAACTTAGATTGTAACTCTTTCCACGATGTAATCGAATTAGGAGGTAAAGGCCATAACTAGGTCTTAGCTTTATCCTTGAGAGAAAATGGGAAAATCTTGAGGCGGATCACATCTTTCGTGCATACTTTATAGTTGAACGTCTCACACATCTCTTCAAACTCCCGAATGTGGAGATAGGGCTTTTTCGATTCCATTCTATGGTAGGTGGGAAGTATTTGGATCATTCCATTCCTAAAACGGAATTGCCTTGCATTAAATGGGAAAAAAATGCAACCCGAAGTGACTGACCGCTCAGGGTATAGGAATAACTCAAAGATCAATATGGTACCTCTTCATCGCCCCCACCTACGCTACTGTGCTGTGACATGGTTCTCTCGCTAACAGACTCAATATCCTCACTCGGTGGGCTAGGACTATAACCTGAAACCTAACCTGATGGGTAAATAATAGGAGTGTGTGGGCTATCTGGATCTTACTCAACTATCGAATATTCGTAAATGGGAGTAGTAGTGGCTTGAGGATTTCATTGTGGATTTTGCATTAACAGGCTTCTGAGAGATGTAGTAATATTTTTTTTTTCTTGGATTTTTAATGAATTTTTGGTCAAGGTTATGGATTAAATCAATCTAACCTACAGTCTGCTTAAGTCCCCGACAACGGCGCCAAAAACTTGACGCGACTTAATTTGTGTCTAAAGTGTGCGTGCTTATCTAGGCTCAAGTGCAAGCCTGTCACTCAAGTGATAATCCCGATAAGTCGGGTATCTATCCTCAGGGAAATAGGATGATAAAATCGTGATGACGTTTCGAGAGACGGA
Organism: Sambucus nigra; assembly: GCA_949130495.1. Lineage (NCBI taxonomy): Eukaryota > Viridiplantae > Streptophyta > Magnoliopsida > Dipsacales > Adoxaceae > Sambucus > Sambucus nigra. Next base: position 445,397,631 of record OX422213.1, read on the forward strand.
TAACCCTAACTTGACTCTATAAGAAGTGAAAAGATGCTTTGAATGGGAGTATATCTATGAACTAAATGTAGATTTAAATTAACTACAACTAAATTAAATGCTATTGAAGTGGAACTAGTCTATCTAACCTAAGAACATATGATAATTTTATGGAGGAATTAACTACGAATGGAAACAATAGGACGGGTTACTATCCCCCACACCCTAGTAATTCACCTAGTGGGATACCAGATTTTCGAATTAAAACCTTAAGCGAACCCGGTCTTTATTAATCCTAAGCATTACGTCTATGAAGGAATGATGACCGCATCATATGAAATCAAAGGCAAGAATAAAGCGGTGTCACATTACCTAACACGTGCGTCGCACTCTTAAGCATCTTGGTTATCTAGGGAAAATGAGATCAAAAGTCCTATGACAGTTGCGATAGTTTCACAACACGATTCCTTTAAGATTTTGATTCAAAAATTTATTTCCCATTATAATGAATTACATCGGGTTGGGTTCATGCACCCTAACCCTTAAAAACCTAGCCAGACATAACTAAACTAAATAAAACACAATTTTTGAAAGCAAAACATCATATTATATGGAGAGTGGGGAAGAAAAAGTGCTGAATCAAAATAATAACTAATCTAAGTAAACACTGGACTCATTTATAAAACCTGGGATGAAGAGACAAACCATTTACTGACCCTTTGGGGAATGTTGAATGAACCTAGGGTCCCTCAAGATTGAAAATTGAATTTATGGCATACAAAGCCTTTTAGTATGCCAACCACAAAAGAATTTGCACGAGGGGCTAATGTAGAAGGGTGTTTCAAGATTGACCACTATATTTTGGTGTGAGGGTCCCGCAAATACCCCCTCCTTAGTCTCCAGGAAATATGAGGTTGAGCAACCCCCAGGGTCCCTCTACGACATAAATTCATATTGATAAGGAACCCCCAGGGTCCCGACAAAACTCATATTGAGAAGGAACCCCCAGGGTCCCGACGTAAATTCATATTGAGAATGAACCCCAAGGTCCTGATAGAAATTCATATTGAGAAGGAACCCCCAGGGTTCTGACAGAAATTCGTATTGAGAAGGAACCCCAAGTCCCGATAAAAATTCATATTGAGAAGGAACCCCATATAGAGTCCCGACAGAGAATCCATATTGGTGCGGGAACCTAGGCCCCCTGACCGCAGAAAATGAATAACTAGTGAAAGAGAACCCAAGGTCCCTTGATTGCAGATAATTCATATTGCGGTGGGAACCTACATCCCATGACTGCAGAAAATGCATAACTAGTGAAAGAGCACCCAAGGTTCCTCGGCCGTAGAGAATTCACATTTGTGTGGGAACCTAGGCCCCTTGACAATAGAAAATGCATAACTGGTGAAAGAGAACCCGAGATCCCTCGACCGCAGAGAATTCATATTGGTGCAGGAACCTAGCCGCCATGACCACATAACATGTATAACTGGTGAAAGAGCATCCAAGGTCCCTCACCGTAGAGAATTCATATTGGGGTGAGAACCTAGGCCCCCTGACCGTAGAAAATGCATAATTCGTGAAAGAGCACCCAAGGTCCCTCGACCGTAGAGAATTCATATTGGTGCAGGAACCTATCCCCCCTTATAGCAAAAAAATCATAATTAATGAAAGTGCACCCAAGGTTCCTCTACTGCAGAGAATCCATATTGGTGCAGGAACCTAGGCCCCCTGATCGCAAAAAAATGCATAATTCGTGAAAGATCACCCAAGGTCCCTCGATCATAAAAAATCCATATTAGTGCAGGAACCTAAGCCCCCTGACTGCATAAAATGCATTATTGGTGAAAGAGCACTCAAGATCACTCAAATACATAAAAGTAGTATTGGTAAAGGAACCTCTAGGGTCCCTCAACCAAAACCTTGGGCAGAGAACTTAGGATGAGGGAGTGCACACCATGAGAAACAACTCATCATGGAAAGTCATTCTTTTAAAGAACATCAGTATTAACACTTTTCTTTCTTGTACAGGTAGCCTAGTTGAGCAGACAGGCCTTAAATAGGCCAGTTGGGATTTCTTGGGAGTTTTGGCTTGGGGGATGAAGAACAAGGCTTATTAAGAAATCTCAACCACTTAGAACTTTAGGGTTGAGACAATACTAGTAGAAAGACCTATGGTCATCCAGTCCTCACACACCTCACAGTCAGACACAACCAGGGTGAGCAGCCAAAGGGTTACTCACAAGAAAAGAATAATTCGGAAAATGATTTCAAAGGAGAGGGTCCTCTAGGCCCCTCTCAAGAAGAATGTTTTTAGAAGGGGGTACTCAAGACCCCATCAAGCTTAGAAAGATTTTAGAGGAGGTGGTCCTTGAGACCCCCCAAAGGTTTACAGACTTTGTACCAAAAGTTAACGTTTCAAAAGATATTTACCAAATTAGATATTTTATCTCCATTAGGAGACATATTTTCTTTTGACTTTGGTTTACATCAGGTGGCACCTGTGTGAGGGGACATGTACTGCACATAGGTAGGGACAAATGGAACGTCGCAGACCTTGTCCGGCACCAAACTTCTAGGTTTTTGGTGCCAAAAGTGCCAACTCAGCCCTAGTGCCCAAGTATAAATAGGACCCCTGGTCATGGTAAAAGGGAGGATAGAAAAACTCAATAGAATTGTTACTCTGTCAAAATCACATCAAAACTTCCTAGTATTCTCTCCCTACTCTCTCTCTCTAGTGCTAGGTTACTTGTTCTTTCAGTCCTCACTGACAACCATCATTCTTAGGAGCTCTTGTTGAGAAAATTACTATTATTGTTGTGGAAGTTCATCTTGTTACAAGGAGGGAGTTCCATCATGAGCTCCATTTTTACGAAAAGGAGAAGGTTTCATCAGAAGCTTCTCCAGAAGTTCTTGAAAACCTTATAGACAATGTCCATTGGGGTGGGTCACGCCTCACCATTTCAGTTATTCATAGACCCTAGTCTCACTACCCTCCTACAATCTTAATGGGGAAGGCGGTAATTATAGTGATGGAGTGGGACTCAAAGAAATCCTTAATCTTGCGAGGAGAAATCACCAATGCATAATCTAGTTTTTCTAATGAAGTAGAGTTGCTGGGTGACCATGAGTGTTTTGGTGGCATAGTGAACAATAATGTTTTTTCCTCTTTCTTGCAGAACATGGTCGAGCTAATTGCATGTATGGAGACTGCCAGGTAGAGGTAGAGAGGGTCCCCTTAATTAGGAATTGCCAATAATGGAGTCTTTCTCAGGTAAGATTTAATTTCTTAAAGTGATATAGAGCACTTGAGGTTCCAGATGAGTCTCGTCTCCTTCTTGTACAACCAAAATAATTGTCGATAATGTTCAGACGGCTTCAAAATGAAGATGTTGAGCATTGTGAGCATCCTAGTGAGATTTTGGATCTCGCACAAAGTGCTTGGCGATTGGAATTTTTGATAGCCTCTATCTGATTTAGATTGGCCTCGATTCCCCTCTTGATGACTAAGTAACTTACAAATTTTCCTGACTGTCCCCCGAATGATCAGTTGCTTGTATTGACCTTCATTCAGTAGAGCCTCCAGATTTTGAAAGTGTTGGTGAGATCTTCGAGATGGTCTTATTTACACTTGCTCTTAACGAGAAATCCGTCAATATACACTTCCATCGTTTCTCCCATATGACATTTGAACATTTTCATAACTAGTCTCTGGTACTTTGCTCACCCGTTCTAAAGCCCGAATGGCATGAACTTATATTAGTATAGGCCCAATGGTGTTATGAATGAAGTTTTATCTTGATCGGGACCGACTAGAGGAATTTGGTGTTACCTCTTCGTTTATGGGTTGTAGTGTCATCCACTAGTTGGTCAATTTTTTATAAGAGAAACTATCCTTGGGGCACACCCGATTGAGATCGGTGAAGTCTATATAGATTCTCCAATAACCGTTACTTTTATAGACTACGAATGGATTGGAGAGCCACTTCTGCAATTAAACTTGTTTTATGGGCCTTACCTCCAAAAATTTCCTTGCCTCTTTTTCAACTGCCTTTGCCTTCTGTAGGGCTATCGGCGTGCTTATTGTATGATTGGTTTGAACACTGGATCCATGTAGAGATGATGACATGTGACCATTAGATCAATACCTGGTATGTCGTACGGCTCTCATGCAAATACATCTAAGTTTCAATTCAGGAAGGTAACCAACTCCTTTCTCTCATGTTCGGTCAGTGTTATTTTGATAAAAAATCCCTTTCCGGCTAGTTTTCATAAAAAATAACCTCCTCCAAGTTTTTAATGATCCTGCCAGTATGGTGGACCCTAGTATCCTATACCCCTAGTCAGTTGTGCTGTAGTTACTATTTTAAGGGAGTGGCCCCATCTTGGGTCATCTCCAGAAGAACATCTTTCTCTCCATTCTTCATCTACTTGGGTCTAATCGTGGTGATGTGGCATTTTCATGTAATGGATTGGTTGCATCTTATCTCCATTATGCCCTGATCTGTAATACACTTGCGCTTCTGATGGTAAGTAGAAGGGACAGGCATGAAACCATCTCCTATCCAAAATGGCGTTGTTTTATATAAAAATTACATTCCCACGTGGACTAATGATGAATGTAAGCCAGTCCTCCAACATGTCCAAGAAACTTACTTGATCGGTATTAGAAACACTTAGTCAGCGAGAATGCCAACCAACTCCAGAAGGCCAACCAGAAAAACTACTAATAGTTACTCGGATGGGATGCCAACTAACACTGAATTACAAGAGTTCTATTTATTATACACAGATGTAAACGTGGTCCTCCATATCTAGGGTTTTACACCCCAATAAATACGAATGATTCCTTTCGCTCAAGGGAAAACTCAAATCACTCATATGCACACCAAATTGAGCTATTGTAAACCCTATTGAATGAGAACAATAGTGAACGTACGCTATTTTACTACAACTAAAGTACTCTAAAGACCTTGTCTCTTATGTGTGTGGTTTGAGTTACTTATCTTATTTTTATTTGTGATTATAAATTTTGATTTAGTCCATTTTTAGACATCAACAGATTTGGCGCACCAAGTAGTGTTCGAACCTACGACCGCTTGCTTAGGAAACGGATTGGCACTGTCTATGGGAACATTTATCTGTCATCATTCTATATCACTTATTTTATTTCCTTGACTTCAAAGAAAAGAATGATCCTGAAAAGAGCACTCGAAATGAGGGCAATACCATCATCACATTTCTCCTCCTAGTGAGGCAGATTTACAAGGAATTCTTCTCAACCTGGCTAGAGGTCAAGAAGACATGAAAGAGTGTGTCAATCAATTTTCCCCCACTATGCGACCTAAGTCATCCAATTCTAGAAGAGATATGCCACCACCTCTAGATAGATATGAAAGAAGTTATCATTCTCGTTATTCTTACGATAGGTCATATCGTCCTGATACAACTTCTTTATTCAGGTCAATGAATTACTATAATGGTGAATCTTTGTCCAAATAAAGACCAAGTATCTTTGAGAGGCTAAGCTAGGCGTCTACTTTTGATCTCCTAGGCCCTTGGGTAACTAGAGGACATCATTAGGAGCAGGAGAGTCATCGCGAATACAGATAAGGGTCCACAATATCTAGAGCCTGTATGAAGGTCTTTGTGCGTATCGAGTAGACCTCTCAGGAGGAGAGTTTAACACATAGACAGAATAAAGCCGCTAGATCTACCTCGTCCAAGTCTAAGCTAGAAGAACATTCCTGGAAGGGATCCATGCAAAAATTAGACCATCGACGAGGTAAAATCGCCAAGACCAAGTATCCATTATCAATGAGTTTCATCAAAGGATCACCCTTCATCCAGGCAATTGTGGAATATCCCACACCCACCAAGTTCAAGCCACCAGTGGTTACTCCTAAGTATGATGGGAAAACTGATCCAATCCTTCACATAGAGAAATATCATGCTACTGCTGGCATCTACTCAGTGGCTAGAGAAATGAGATGTAGATCTTTCTTTAGTTCCATCATAGGACCAACACATATTTGGTATAATAATCTCCCAAGAGGTCAAATATCTATTTTTCATCAGTTAGTTGAATTATTCAATGATAACTTTTTATTTGTGCTAAAGGCGATTAAAAATGTTACTCGTCTCTTGACTGTGTGACAAAAGCTAAGAGAAAGTACTAGAGAATATATAATAGGTTTCAACAATGGACAAACTAAAGGCGGTGGTTTAAGAGGAGAAAACAACCATTATAACACTTATGAATGGGTTACTCGCTAAAGATTTCTATTATGATTTAGCGAAGAATCCAACCAAAACCATGACAAAACTAATGGCTAAAGATGAAAAAATAATGAATGTCGAGGAAGCCATGACAACCAAGAAAGTTCTTGAGACCAATGGTGAAGGTCAAAAAATAATTCTAATTCTTCAAAAAGGATCAGAAAGATAAGAAGTTGGATTGGATCAAGAAGTATGATGATTATACCTCACTCAATAAAGGTGTTCACTGTATCCTAGAGGAGATCAAAGGGAACAGAGATTTGAATTGGCCTGAAAAGTTAAAGACGCACTCCAATAAAAGGGATAAGTCAAAATATTATGATTTCTATAGGGATGATGGGCACAACACCAAAAACTTCATTGCACTAAATAATGAGATTAAAAATCTTATTCGACAGGGCAATTGAGCAAGTTTATTGATCGGAATGGCAACCTAGATGATCGAAGGAGGTCTGAATCTCCTGCTCAAGCAAGGAAAGACAACAAAAGGCATAAAATAATGATTTTCAAGAAGATCCAGACTTATCGAAGAAGCCTAATGAGCCACAGGTGGACGCTGGCATGATATCCTTTGGGTGTTATTTCATTACAAGTGGTGATGCTGGAGGAGGAGATGTGATAGAAAAAAGGAAAGCTTACTTGAATGAAATCAAAGCCTACCCAAATGTCAGACATATTAATATGGTTGAATCTAGTGATAGTCAGTCTAGGAAAGTCAATAGAGATAGGTTGATGGTTGGATTTTCCAAATATGATCTGAGCGGGTTCTTTACCCTCATGACGATCCATTAGTTAACACATGCATAGTTCATCATGAAAAAGTCATAAGGATTTTAGTTGATAATATGAGCTCAACTGATGTAATGTTCTTTAACTGTTTTGATAACCTATGGATGAAGATAAGCAAGATAGAACCATACCATATACCTCTAATTTGATTTGGAGGAGAAAAAATTATACCCATTAGGAGCTATCAAGTTGGAAGTGTTGGTCGGCACCTAGCTGACAAGAAGGAGAGAAATAATTTTCTTCTTTGCGTTAGATAAAAATGTCTCGTCAGCTTAAAATATCATCTTGGGAAGAGTGAGAATCAAACAGCTAGAGGTTGTGCCATCTATAGTGCACCAATGAATGAAATTTCCAATAAATTATGGAGTCAACACAGTAAATGGCAGTTAAAATTATGCCTAGGAATATTATTATACGTCGATAGACCAACAAGATATGCAACTGGATAGCACACCCACTTTCCACATTCACCATCTGGATTCTCGAGAGGAAGAAACACTGGTAAATGGGCAAGTCATGGAAGAAACATAAGCTGTTGTACTAGACGACGAGAAGTAAGAAAGAACCACGCAAATCGGTTTTAGTTTATTTCTTTATCTCAAATAGGAATTAATTACATTTCTCCGAGAAAGGAAAAATATGTTCGTATGGAGTCAAGAAGATATGATGGGTATTGATCCAAACATCCTTTTCCATGAGCTTAACATATGTCCAGATATTAAGCCAATTAAGCAAAAACGGAGAGTATTTAGACCAAGAAGAATATAGCGATTACGGATGAGGTAAAAAAATTGCAGCGACTACAGTTCATTGAAGATATCAAATACTCAAGAAGGTTGGCCAATGTAGTCATGGTAAAGAGGAAAAATGACAAGTGGATCATGTGTGTGGATTTCACTGATCTCAATAAGGCATGTCCAAAAGATCATTTCCCTTTACCAAGAACTGATCAATTGGTTGATGTTATGGCAGGACATGACCTACTCAGCTTTATAGATGCTTATTCTGGTTATATCCAAATTAAGTTGAAACCTAAAGATAAGGAAAACACTTCCTTCATTACTAGCCAAGGAACTTACTGTTACAATCTTGTTGAAAATGTAGACTATCAAATTTTTGAGATTTTACAAAAAGTAATTTCCTTTTTAAGATGCGGAATAGAGATGGTTCAAATAAAGAACTACATAAACAAAATTTTAATTTCATTTAAATTAAAATTTACCTTATCTCAAAGTGACATTAAATTAAACATGAAACAATTTATCCCTTAAACATATTAACTCAACCCAAGTCCTAGAAATTTACCTAACAAAATAATTAATCCATTTTAGTGAATTAGGCCAAACCAAAGTTCATCAAATTAAAGTAACGACTTGAATTAAATTAATTTTTACACAAATTAATTTTGCACCAAATTAACTAAACCAGTTTTATCTTTTAACCTAATCATGCATCTAATGTGAATTTGCAAAAGATAAAATAAACAAATAACCACTATGCCGCGATGTACAAGGAAAAACCCACAATGGGAAAAATCCTCGGACGACCCTAGCCTTAAGTCCACTAAGTATGGTTTTATGATTACAAGAAAGATGCCTTACAACAACTAGACTTGACTCCGTCCAATCCCCTTACGCGTCTTCTTATAACTACCTCCTTCTAGCTGACAATCCCGGAGTCCACCCGAACCTTGGAATCCACCAATGAATCTTTTAGGAACCAATCAACCACACACGGTGCCTTTCACCGTATAATAATGTCGCGGCCAAAAATAATGAAATTCTTCTTTATGGGATGTAGAAGTAAACCCAAAATTCTCTTCTTTGAGGTTTAGAGATAAACTCGGTGCCAAACAATCCAAGAAAAGTACATATATTAAGTAACTTGGAATAAACAAACTATTGGGTGTAAACAAAAGTGTTTTTTGGATTTCTCTTGAAAAATAAACACTTAAAACATGAAGCTTTTCATTTGGAATTGAGCTCTCTAAAACTCTCTCTAGGATATGGAGGAATATGAAAAAGTTAGCTCCAAAAAGTTGGTTCCCTCAGATTTGTAATTGAGGAAAAAATAGTGGGAACAAAAGAGTGGACTAGTGGAGAAAACTGCCCAAAAAATTTCCCGTCGAAAATCTTGTTCGAATGAGATTTTCGTTCAAACGAAGTCTCGTTGGAACGAACCTTCTAACATAGTTCCAGAGGCCAATGGGATAAATTCATTGGCAAAATTTTTCGAACGACAATATCGAACGAAATTCCCGTTCGAATGACAATGTCGAACGAAGTCCCATAATGGTAAAAAAATTGATTTTAAACCCAGAAACTTTATTTAAAGTTCTAAAGATACCTTCTGAAAATAAACTTCATTTTAAATAAAATTACAACCTTTACAAGATTATTCCAAGTCTCCCTATATATATATATATATATATATATATATATATATATATATATATATATATATATGCATTCTTACATTTTGGAGATTATGGAATATGATGTTGATGACGTAAAAACATGGCACTTGAAACTCGATAATAATGAAGCTTTATAAACCTTCGCCGCTACGTCTTCAACTAACACGTCATAGGCGGGGATGGATACACATGAACACTATTCTATGGAACACATGTTTTTGCCCGGAGTTGATCCAACATTACATTAAGACTCAATCGAAGACTTGTGTCCTTACAAATCTCCCTCTTTGGCTATTCCGGGACAAAAACCAACCAAAAATCCTAAAGGGCCGTCAAACTCTACTAGACATAAAAAATATACCACTTAAAATAAAGATTACGATGCTTGACTCGAATACCACTTTAGAATTTAAACGTTTTGACACTTTAAAAAGATGCCTCTTTACAATACCAGCACAGTTAAACAGCACATTAAACGCATAGGTAATATTAAAATATTAAATACAATTTAAATAAATACTCCCACTTAATTAATTCTCCCCCTTTATCAAATATGATCAACCTAAGAAGATATCGCCCCCCCTAAAGTTAAATCTCCAAGAACTAAGGTCCGATTATAATAGGATTAGATACCGTTTCTCCCCCCTATCATTCTCCCCCTTTTTGTTCAGGAATAGACAAAGGCTAAAGAATAAAAAATTAACTTATCTCCCCCAATTAAAGCATATACACCCCTTAAACTACGCAAGGGATAAATAGAATGGGATAAAAAGCTAAACATGCAATTGTTCATATAGTGATGAGAACATTAAAGCTCACGGGCAACTAAAATTCAACTAATCCACATAAAGAGATGAATATCAACTATAATACGATAACAAAAGATATCAATTGATTGTAATAATCTAAGCATGTGATATTGAAACAAAATTCTCAATAAGATAGATACCGAAAATGAATTAAAAACATAAATGAACTAGCTAATCATGGAAAAGATTTAAAAACAAAGAAAACATCATATATATGTATACACAATAGATTTAAACTAAGCATAAGTACACACATATAGATATAACATCAAAATGACACAAAACTAAATAACATAAGTTTTTCCACACTCTTATAGCATACATGTGTCATATGGAAACAGAAGTGAAGGGGTGTGAACAAGATACTAATGAATTTAAAACCCAATCAATTAAACGTGTTCGCGGAGTTCTCATTTGATTGCAAACTTTATCACATTTGAATATGACCTCATGTGACAATATAGATTGAACTCAATGAACAAACATACAAAATGCATACAAGTCTAGAATGTTGATGATTCTACAAACAAATAGAGTCATGACATTGAAAGTACAACTAGGATAAACGGGCATCGTGTAAACCGCTGATATACCATCCAAACTCCCTCAATAAGAATATATATTTTAATGTTTTCAATGAAAAAATTAACAAACAAAATAGGCCTTGAAAAATATTTTCTTTTAATGCCATTATTCTTTTAGGCCTTTGGACCCCGTATTTATTTTAGGTCCAAGAAAACGGTGGCTTACTCGCAAAGGATAATATTTACTTTAGGAGCCCTTCCCCATGCACACACACACACACACACACATACACACACACACATATATATATATATATATTTATATCTCACATAACTCTCACGTGCAACAAATTTTAACATGCACTAGCCCTCCTAGATCATATAATATGTAGATGACTAGATTGGTAGGAGAACACCTCACAAAGCTCAAATATATATATGAAGTTACCATTTCAAGTGAGCTCCTGCATTTGTGAATTGAGGCATATAAAAATAGAATCTATTATAACAACACAAAATCCAATTACTCCATGTAAGCATGGTAGAGAACATTTTAAGGATTGACAATCTTAACCAAAAGTTCTAGCCACATGGAAGCGAAAAAGAAGGGATTCAAACACAAGTATATTCCACATAGAGTGTGTCAAACTAAAATACACACAAAAAAAAGATTTTTGAGTTTTTGAAAATTTTTAACTAAAATAAACAATATGTACTCAAAAGACAAACAAAAATCATTTGTATTTTTCAATAATCCTAAATTACTAAAAGGGTAAAACACAAATGATAAACAAAATCTTTTTTTATTTTTCATTTAATGCAACTAAAATGAAAGAAGTGTAATACAAAAGATAAGCAAACATCATAATTATAGAATATGATAAAGCATGAAGTATAGACTAGAACAATCATTAAGAAGCATAAAATTAGCATGATAAATTAGCATGAAGTACAAAAGCTAAAGTATGCAACCAACTAACACATTCAACCTTTTGATTTTGCAAGGGAGGTATCGTGTGAAAGTAAATGATAATAAAAAATCATATCTTGTAAAAGTACCAAGTCGGATTTCCTAACCCAAACTAATGATGAATGACGATCTCGGGGTGTAGGAATCTTGGCTACCTCGGTTTCCTTACTTTGGGATTTTCTAGGACCTCATTTAAGATCAATTTTCTTTTTCCTAAGATGACCTTTTTGACCACAATGTGAGCACCTAAAGACTCGGTGAAAAGAATTACCTAGGAATGATCTATAATATTGTTCATAGAAGATTCTCTTAAAACATTAGTTTTGGGTTTATGAGTTCACTCATTACAAGTATCGAAGCCTAAACCACACGTATCATTTTTAATTTGGACCGTTCCTAATATTTTATCTAATTTCACTGAACGACACTCCAAATCAATGTTGACTTTACTAGAGTCTTTTAGTTTATTTTCTAAATCTACAATGTGATACTCCAATAAAATATCGCGCTCTTTAAATGTGAGAAGCTCCTTTTTCAAAGGTTCCATTAATCCCTCAAGGATATCTCTCTCGCCTTCTTCATACTCAAGCTTCTCTCGAAGAGCTCTCTCTCGTGTCCTAAGGTCATAAACTAATGCACTCTCATCAACAACCTCGGCACGCTCCTTTAAACTCTCTTTTAAATTCAAATTTTCTTTTTTTAATTTAATATATTCTTCATATAGTTCTTGAAATGCAAATTGAAGTTCACTCACACCAACCTCTTCTTCATTTTCACTATCTCTTTCTTCTCCACTCTCACTCCCATCATCGTTTATAGCTTCACAAACAAAGTCCTCGGAAGTGTTATGTATTATGATGTCATCATTGGATGATTCCTCACTATCACTTACATAACTAAAAATGAACGCGGTAAAGTTACGCTCAATGGGAGAATTGGATCCTATTCCTTATCACTATCACTAAGGGTTGCATTAAAAGAAATTGGTTTCTTACCCTTTCTCCTTAGTTTAGTGGGGCACTCTTTTGCCCTACGACCATACCCTTCAGAACCATAAAACCTATTTTACTCGTCCCTATTTAAATTTTCATTAAAAGTTCTAGGGATCTTTTCGGCTTTGTCATGCTTAGGATTTTCAAATTTCTTAAAATCATTTTTAAATTTATCATTGTTAAATTTAAGAAATTTTCCAAACTTCCTAGCAAACATATCCATATCTTTAGAGTCACTCTCACTCTCTACTACTTGTTTTTCCTCCTTTCAGGCTTTCAAAGAAACGCCCTTATCTATTTTATTTTTAGTTTTAGAGGGAAACATGTTTAGTTCATAGGTTTGTAAATCCCCTACGAGCTCTTTTAACTTCATAGAGGCTAAAGTGGGTAAATAATTTAACACGATCACCTTAGGGATAAATCTATCGGGTAGGGACCTTAAAATTTTCTTTACTACTCAGTTGTTGGGTATTCTCTCCCAAATTAAAAGATAAATTAACTATATAGGAAAGTATAGCATAAATTTCATCAAATGTTTCGTTTTCATTCATTTTGATGGTTTTAAATTGAGTGGTGAGGTTTTGGAGTTTAGAAGATTTTACGACACTAGTTCCTTCATGAGTGAGTTGTAAAATATCCCAAGCTTCTTTAGCGGTTTCACATGTCGTAATGCGACAAAATTCATCCAGTGTGACCGCACTAAACAAGGCATCTAAACCACTAGAATTAAAATTTTCAATTTATTCTCACTCCATCTATCGGTGGGTTTTGGGGAACCTTCATTTTTAACTAAATATGTAGGTGGGCACCACCCATTAATGACAGACAATCAAACCCTCTCATCTAGAGACATAAGTTACGAACACATACGTGATTTCCAATATGCGTAATTAGAACCATCGAAAATAGAAAATTTTGAAAATGGAGAAAAATCCATTTTTGTCAAAAATATTTAAAGGATCTTAAACGCAATAATTTAGCGATCCCTCTCTGATACCACTTGTTGAAAATGCAGACACCCAATTTTTTGTGAGAAAGTAATTTCATTTTTAAGATGCGGAATAGAGATGGTTAAAACAGACAACTACATAAACCAAATTTGAATTTCTTTTAAATTAAAATTTACCTTATCTCAAAGTGACATTAAATCAAACAAGAAATAATTTATCAATTAAACATATTAACTCAATCCAAGTCCTAGAAATTTTCCTAACAAAATAATTAATCCATTTTAGCGAATTAGGCCAAACCAAAGTTTATCAAATTAAAGTAGTGACTTGCATTATATTATTTTTTACCCAAATTAAATTAGCACCAAATTAACTAAACCCATTTTATCTTTTAACCTAAGCATGCATCTAATGTGAATTTCCAAAAGATAAAATAAACAAATAACCACTACGTCGCAATGTATGAGGAAAAACCCACAACGAGAAAAAACCTCGGACGACCATAGCCTTAAGTCCACTAAGTATGGTTTTATGATTACAAGACAGATGACTTACATCAACTCGACTTGACTCTATACAATCCCCTGACGCGTCTTCTTATAACTACCTTCGCCTAGCCGACAATCCCGGAGTCCACTAGAACCTTGGAATCCACCAATGAAGAGTTTAGGAACCATCAACCACACACGGCGCCTTTCACTGTATAAGAATTTTGCAGCCAAAAACAATGAACTCATTTTTTGTGGGATGTAGAAGTAAACCCAAACTTCTATTCTTTGAGGTGTAGAGATAAAACCGGTGCCAAACACTCCAAGCAAAGTATATATATTAACGAACTTGGAATAAATAAACTATTGGGTGTAAACAAAAGTGTTTTTTAGATTTTTCTTGAAAAACAAACACTTAAAACATGAACCCTTTCATTTGGAATTGACAACTCTCTAAAATTCTCTATAGGAGATGGAGGAATATGAAAAAGTTAGTTCCAAAAATTTGGTTCCCGCACATCACTAATTCAGGAAAAATTAGTGGGAACAAAAGAGTGGAGTAGTGATGAAAACTACCAAAAAACTGCCAAAAAACTTTCCCGTCGAAAATCTCGTTCGAACGAAGTCTTGTTCGAACAACCCTTCTAACGAAGTTCCAGAGGAAAATGGGAAAAATTCTTTGGCAAACTCATTCGAACGACATTCTCGTTCGAATGACAATATCGAATAAAGTCCCATAATGGTAAAAAATTCAATTTTAAGCCGAGAAACTTTATTTTAAAGTTCTAAAGAAGCCTTATGAAAATAAACTTCATTTTAAATAAAATTACACACTTTATAAGATTATTCTTAGTCTCCCTATATATATATATAAATGCATTCATACCTTTTGGATACTATGGAATATAATGTTGATGACGTAAAAACATGACACTTGAAACTCGAAAATGATGAAGTTTTATAAGTCTTGGACGCTTTGTCTTTAACTAACACGTCATAGGCTTGGATGGATACACACGAACACTATCCTATGACACAAATGTTTTTGTCTGAAATTGAGCCAACACTACATTAAGACTTAATTAGAGAGTTGTGTCCTTAAAAATGTTATGCCCTTTGGGTTAAAAAATGCTGAAGCTTCCTATCGGATACTAGGGAAAAGGTTTTTGAAGACCAGATCGGTAGAAACATGGAGATATATGTAAATGATATGTTCACCAAGATCAAACATGCTACCAACCACATTGATGACTTGGCTCAAACCTTTGATTAAATGGAAAAGCACTAGATGAGGCTTAACCCATCCAAATACATCTTTGGAGTACATAAAGGAATGTTCCTAGTACACATTATTAATCAAAGGAGGATAGAAGTAAACCCTGATAAGATTGAAGCCTTGATTTAAATACAGTCCTCAACCAACAAGAAAGAAGTTAAGAAATTATCAGGAAGACTAGCTGCATTGGACCGTTTTATCTCCCGAGTAACTAATAATTGTCTTCCATTCGTTAAGGTACTTAGAAAGACCTTTGAGTGGAATGAATAATTTTAGAGATACTTCATGGAGTTGAAAAGTACTCGGGCCCTCCCCCACTCCTTTACCCACTAGTTTTGGGAGAAAAACTATATTTATACTTGGTTGTTTCAGAGTCAGCTATTAATTCAGCTTTGATATGACTTGACAGAGGAGTTGAAAGGTCATTATATAATATTATCAAGGCATTCTGAGGAGCATAAATTAGATATCCACACTTTGTTAAGTTAGCCCTAACTCTTACTGAAGCCTCTAGGAGGAGGATGACATACTTCCAAGCTCACACGATTATTGTCTACACGAATTTTCCATTACGGAAAGCACTGCATAAACCAGAGAAGTCTAGCAGGTTAATGTCTTGGGAAGTTAAATTGGGAGAGTATGAAATTGTCTATGAACCCATTGTTTCAATAAAAGACCAAGCAGTGACATACTTTATTACCAAATTCACATATTTAGAGGAGCAACCTAGTCCACATTTTCCTTCTAAGCAGACTTCTACGGAAGAGAGCTTAACTCAAAAGCAAACAGAGACTGGGGCCAATCAACCTAGTTCATTTAATGCTCAAGAAAAAATTCAGCAAACTATGAAAGTGTTCAAGAAGGGAGTACTGGTAGAAGAAGAGTTCTATGACAATATTGTAACTTGGCAGTTATTTGTACATGGATCCTCATGTGGTACTGGAAGTGGAGAAGGCCTCATCACCAACGCTTCGAATAACTTGGATGTGGAATATGCTATGAGATTATAATTCAAGGCCTCCATCAATGAGTCCGAATATAAATCATTGATCACATGATTGGAATTGGCTTCATCACTAGGCACCAACTAGGTATTAGTATATAGTGATACTCAACTGATTGTTAATCAAATGAAAAAAGTTTATGGTGTAAAAAAAGAAACTGATGAGATATCACAAAAAAGAAATGGAGGTTATTTATCTCATCACCTTAGTCAAATTAATGAGAATTCCAAGACTTGAAAATTCCCAAGCAGATGCTCTTGCTTGGCTTGCTTCAGCAACTCCAACAGAACTCGAATGAACAATACCAATGGAGATTCTTGCCCACAAAGTATTGATGGGATGGAAATCAGCATAGTATCTGTGGATTTAGGTCCTACATGGATAAACCCTATTAGATAATACATCAAAAAAGGAAAACTTCCATTCGACCAGAAGGAAACCATGAAGATGAGGTACAGAGCTACCATATATGTGCTAGAAAAAGGTTCCATGTGCAGGCGAGGATGCACTGTTTCCTTACTTCATTGTGTTCATCTAAATGAAGTGAATAATTTGATCAAAGAGGTACGTAAAGGCTCATATGGAGCACATGCAACTAGGAGGTCTCTAAGACAAAATATAGCAATGAAAGGTTTTTACTAGTCGATAATGAAAGCAGATTGTGTTTCTTTCACTAAGAAGTGTGATAAATGCCAGACATATGCCACCCTTCACAAAAGACCAGGAGAAAGCCTAATACCCATAACTTATCCATGACCTTTCGATATACGGGGAATTGACTTGGTTGGACCATTGTCGACCACCAAAGGAAGATTCAAGTACATGGTTGTAGTTGTTGATTATTTTACCAAATGGGTGGAGGTTGAGACCCTAGTTGATATGCCTTATCAAATAGTATTCCCATTCATATGAAAGAATATCATTTGCAGACATGGCATGCCTTATGCCTTCATCACCGACCATGGCACTCAGTGAAGGGTTCGTTTGGCCCCCGATTTTCAATTTTCTCAATTAAAATATTATTTCCTTATATATATATATTTATATATATATATATCAAGATTTGGAAGCGTAAAGAAGTGTGATGGTTCACAAACAAACGAATTAACAAATTTTAATTTTCTTAAATAAATTAAAATTAAACCGAGTGAAATTAAATGAACGCATTAAAATCATTTTCCAACATTGCACAAATTAAACACGTAGAGATTAAATTAAACCAATTTTTATATTTTTATCTAAGCATGTGTTCTAAGTGATTTTGCAAAAGATAAAATAAATAATCAATCCACTACGCCGCGATGTACGAGGAAAAACCCATGACGGGAAACAACCTCGGATGGCCCTAGCCACAAATCCACTAAGTACGAAATTTACAAATACAAGACAAAAAGGCTTACAACACACGACTCGATCTCTCTCAAGTCCCGACGCTTCTTCTTGTAGATACCTCTTCCTAGTGGATAACCTTGGGTCTCCACCGATCGGACTTTATATGGTCACCATCACCCTAGTAAGGAGCCTTTCTCCAACTGGGTAATGCTGCAACAACCTCTTCTTCTTTCTTTATGGGATGTAGAAGAAAACCCAAAACTTCTCTTTGAATGGAAGAGATGAACCCGATGCCAATATCCAAGCAAGATATATGAATATGGGAACTTGGAAGAAACTAATTTGGGTATAAACTAGAGTGGTGTATATTTTTCTCTTTGATAAAAACTCACTCAAAACATGATCTTTTTCCCTCTTTGATTTTATTAGTAGGATATGAAAAAGATTAATTGGAAAAAATGGTTTCCCGCACATTGATATTCAGCAAAAAGTAGTGGGGTAAAACCAAGTGGAAAAGTGGGCAAAACTGCTTAAAACTGCCAAAAACCTGTTCCCGCCAAATTTCTTTCGAACG
Source organism: Sambucus nigra (assembly GCA_949130495.1). Taxonomy (NCBI): domain Eukaryota; kingdom Viridiplantae; phylum Streptophyta; class Magnoliopsida; order Dipsacales; family Adoxaceae; genus Sambucus; species Sambucus nigra. The sequence goes on from OX422213.1 coordinate 445,416,013, forward strand.
ACATTTTGTTCGAACGATATTCTCATTCGAACAATTCTTCTAACGAAGTTCCAGTATGAACTCGTTAGAAATATCGTTAGAACGACCATCTCATTCGAACGACATTTCAAACGAAGTTCCAGTATGCCATAATGGGAAGTCATTGGCAATCTCATTCGAACGACTTGTGGTTCTAATGACAATCTCGTTCGAACGACACTTTGAACGAACTCACAGATTGTTCAAAAAAATTCTTTTTCAGCCCAGCAACATTATGTACTTTATATATAAGTTTTAATAGAGAACATCTGAAAACAAAATACAGTTTTAAAAACCTAAGACCCAATAAACAAGTTCCAAGCTCCTATATATACATAATTGCATTCATACCTTGGGAGCATGGAACTATGGTTCATGACGTATAAACGAGGCACGAAACCGGCATGATGATGAAGCTTTATACTCTTTTCCGCTACGTCCTCAACAAAATTTTCATAGGCTTGAGAATATTACAATTAAATACAATCCTATGAATAAATATTTTTGTCCGGAATTGAGCCAAAACAATATATGGACTCAATTGGAAATTTGTGTCCTTACACTCAGTTTAATAATGAAGAATTTATAGAGTATTGTATTCGTCTAGGCATCCAAAAACACCATTCAATACCTGGGCATCCATAATGCAATGGCCAGAAAGAAATCACCAACAAACCTTTCTAGATGGATTGAAGAAAAGGTTAGATAAGACTAAGGGCAACTAGATTAATGAGCTTTATAGTGTCCTTTGGTAATATAGAACTACACCTAGAACGATAATAGGAGAAACTCCATACATGCTAGCTTTTGGCACTGAGGTAGTAATACCTATGGAAATAGGTCTCCCAACTCAGAGAGTATTACACTTCGATTAACCCAAGAGTTACCTCATGAGGTGAATATATACGAACATGATAGAAGAACTTCGAGAAGATGCTGATATTCGAATGGATGCCTATCAACAAATGACTGCTAGGTTTTATAATCGAAAGGTCAAGTCGACCAACCTGAATTAAGGAGATCTAGTACTCCAAAAAGTAATAAATAAGAACAACAAGTTGAAGCGTAATTAGCATGGTCCATACCATATCTCAATGGTTTTCCATCCATGAAATTATCGTTTGGAAACTATGGATAGGGAAGAATTCAAGAATCCTTAGAATGCAGATCATTTTCGCAAGTATTATAAATAATTCAGTTTGAAAATTGTGTCCTTAATGTAATTTCTTATTCAATTTAATGAAATTTTATCTTTTCTCCATTATAATACATTTTTATATTTTGTTTTTTGGAGTACGGTGGCTATACCCTACAAATAACTAATATGAGCAAGTTTTAATTCAAACTTGCCAAAAAGGGCATGGTTCAAAGTTTTCATAACTTTTCTAACTTCAGAAAAGATTTCAAAAAGTTCCTCACCAAAAGATGCATGGTTCAAATGTTTCCAGCTTCAGAAAAGTTTTCAGAATGTTCCCCACCTACAGAGCATGGTTTAAACTTTTTCAAGATTTTCCAACTTCGGAAAAGTTAAACTTCATGTATGATTCATCCACGACAAGTCACGAACAAGACGTTATAATACTGGAATAATTATATATTCCTAATACACTTAATTTCCACTGATAACTAATGCTACAATTTAGTACAATAAAGTTATAAACATTTGTATCTAAGTGCATTAGTTGAATATAAGGCCGTATACATGATTAAAACCCGAATTAACTATTAAATATTTATAAATTATTTAGTTTATAAGATGATTAACTAATCTCTCTACATGTTACCTAGGAGACATAAAGATTAACAACAACCATAAGCTTGAATAAAGAGAATTCAATCAAAATTGACTTCATTTCATCGATTAAAATGTATTAGGGCAAGTGACTAAAATGCAATACAAGAAATATAAATCTATTTTACTGGACACTTTATTTATGACTTATCCATCCTGGCATGAGGATCATCAAGGGGTATATGGAGAGTTGATTGCGTTGAAATCCCTTAAAATCTGCTTATTGCTGCTTCTTGGCCATTAAGAATTGAGGGCGACGAACTATCTCACATTCATCATGAAGGCCATAATACCCTAAATATTTAGTTAGCAGGGATTGGGGAATGGCATTGGGAGGAATCCCTTGTCTGTCCAATTTTAATTGAGGCTTTTCACAATCTAACAGGTCTAGGTCATTCTTATTCCACAAATCACTGTTTTGATCAAACTTCAGCAAAAGTAGCAAGTTGGTTCATCCCCATTTATAGCCTTAATGATTACTTTGAGCAAGATGATAATTCATATGGGCTAAAAACTCATTATAACCCTACATCCAAACTTCCCTATGCTATTTATGAAATTGAAATGTTAACCTCTCCACTTGATTTGAAGTTTCTTAAGGACATTGTCTTTGGCCTTCAACTAGGCTGCTTGGTCGGCAATAAAAGTGTCTTTTGATTTCAAATGGGCATCTTGGTCGATAATTATTTTATTATTTCTTTCCTCCTCAATATTTGGTCAAACAACTTTAATTTACCTAAAAGTTTGCCTAGGATTGATATTTTTTTTGCAAGACTTTTAGTTCTTGCAACAGTCTTGCATTTTCATTCTCTAAAAAGGAAGCACCCTTAACGGGACCAGCAGTAGCTGATCTCTTCAAGTTGTCAAGTTTAACCCCCAGGGCATTGTTTTCTTTCTCCAGTATTGTAGCAATTGATCGGGAACTATCCAAATCTTATCTCAAAGATAGTTCCTTCTTGTTTAGGAGGGAAGTAATGTCCTTCAACTTATTTCTAAACCCTTATCCTTCACTTATTTCTTGATACTTAGCCTTATAATCAAAGTGAAGTAAATCCAGGGATAGTTTATGATCTTCTTCCAGTTATTTATAATTTCATAATATACATCATTATTGGCAACATACCTATTTAATATGTGATGAAGATTGATATATGAGTTTGTAGGACAAATCTAGATGATCAAACAACATAAGAAATAAACAACAGAGTGCAATAAGAAATCAAAATAATTCTTAGGTATGAATAAGAGTTGAAGAGAAAAAGTTATTCTTTCATTGACTGATAGTTGAAGTACAAAACATTCTATATCTTCATGAAAGAAAAATAAAAAATAAGTAACTTGCTAGACCTTCTCCTTGTCCTTGGCCCGGTCTTATTCAGCAGCTAGTAGGCCGACACTAGTACTTGGCACCATTGAATAATCAAGAGGCATCACAAAAGACTCTCTAGACCCCTCCTTATCATCAAACTCCCCGTTTAGGTTATGAAGAATACCAGAGTTATGCCTTGTGAAGAATTCAGAACTTTCTTCGGTGTCGACCACCTTCAAGGACTCAGTCCAAACTTCCTTAAACGATAACTTTTGTCATACTCAATCTGAGTAAAGGCAGCAAAAATAGACTATTAATAATTATTATCAAAGTTACCATTGCCTTTGGCCTTTAAGGAAGTCACCATATCCTCAATAACTTGTGCTCTAGCTGTGGCATTTGAAACTTTATCTTCAGTAATCTCGGCCCTACCTTCGACCTCATTCAACTTCTTCTTGATAACTTTAGCTCTTTCCTTCACAGCCTTTATTTGGCATTCATCAATATTGGATCTTTCATTGACCTTTTTCATATCCTTTTACCAATATTTTTTCTTTATCTCCAAAGCTTTTTGGGAAACTGCCGAAGATTTCTTTAGACCTTCAAAGGCTTATTTAACTTCTCCTGGAGAAGAAAGCAGTTGATCATACTTATCCATCATCTGATTAAAATAAACCAGGAACTGCAAGAAGGGCAAAAGACCAGACATCAAAAACTGTTCACCATCATGGAGAGAATAATGGAAAGATAAGAAATTATGAGTGCCAAGTTATGGCAAGTCCTTTCAGTCAGTCTGGACCTAGGCATGGGAACTGATGTAGCTCTATCAATAGGGAACTTCATAGACTTCATTAACCCCTGAACAACCCAGGGTTAACAATAATAGAGGTTGGCCCAATATCAAGGCCAACCTGAATTTTTCTTACCAAATTCTGTTGCTCGGTGATTTTCTCTACAGCTAATGCTTATTGCTCGTCTAAATTTTTTTGGACCTATTTTGAAGTTTTAGGTAAACCTATTCTCAACCTATTTAGTTGAGGCTCGCCAATCTGGGTTTCATCAGCACCAATAGGCCTCTTGTTACTGGCCTGAGACTTTTTTTAGGTGGCTTCTTGCCAATATTAGTAGCTTTCTTGGGGGTAGGAGATAAGGGACCACCCATAAAGTTAGGCGTATTCCTCTTAATCATGTCTATGGAAGGAGAAAGGGTAATATAAAAAACATCCAAGGACTTAAACCAGGAAAAAGTTCCTCCTTTGATAAATACATCCCCAACAGACTTAATGGTATATGATCATCCTAAACATTGATAGTAATTGGGGGCAGAGAAGGTGTAGGTCGGGAAATAAAATAAGTGATGAAACTTTTATAATCGAACAGTAAAAAATCATCCCTGGGAAGTTCTTCTCTAATCTTCTGGTTCAAACCGCACAAGAACATAAGATCATTGATATTTATTTTCCCTTCCTAAGGGAACATTTTCTTTTTCCTCTGCATAAAAAATAATCAACAAAGTTAGTCAGTAGGTATCAGAAATGCATAACAAAAGAGTAAAGAACAATCAATGGAGTTTCAACATATGCAAAATTATGACTAAGGACATCAGGGACTAGTATAAGCCACTTCAGTAGGCAGGGGATTATATTACCAGTTCTTGATAATAATATCGTAGTCCCAATAATCCTTATTGGAGTCTGGTAGATTTACTACTAATGCCTTGGCTTGCCTAGTCTTCAAGTAGCAGGTACTCTCTTCAATAGTGACCCACTTATAATAGAACATCAATTCCAAAACCCCAATATGGGTCCCATAAACATCGAAGTATTGAAAAAATTGGAGAAAAAAGGGGTTTGGTGGAAAGGTGATACCACACTCAGCTATAAATAAGGTTGGGATCCAGTGACCATTAGGGAGGTAATAAACATCTACATGACTCATAGGTATTTCTAAATCTACCTAACATGGAACTTTCTTCTTTTCCCAAAATTCATCTAATGAGTTATCATCTACGATGTGAACCATGGTGTAAATAAAGAAAAAGATGATAAAACAGAGGAAAAGGAAAATAAGGCTTACAGGGGATCAAATATGATGGCAAAAACTAAAGAAGAAAATGGCAGTAAACAACTGCACATAAAAAAGCTTAAGGGCAACGAAAGTGCTAAATTTTAGAACGTTTGAGGTAGAAGGAAAAGAGGGAAATGTCGTACCTATTTATAAGTTGCCTTGAGAAATGGGAATGAAATGAATAACTGAACGAATCGTATTTCTATCGTAGGCTACATTCTTTTCGAATCATTAAAAGATGATTGTGTCCTTTCTCTATTAAAAAATGTTTGAATTATTTACAAAAATTCCATCATCAAACAGTGCCAGTAGAAATTTTTACATGTACGTGAGGTCAACTGCAGACTAAACACTCAAACAGTATGCTGAGCAACTTCATGGGCTAAATACTCCATACTTTCACGCAATCAATAAGCAACGAGCATTATTTTTTTATTGTATTTAAAATTTACACTCCCACGTGGACCAATGACAAATGTACACCTGTCCTCCAACGTGGCAGAGTCAGATGGAATACCAACCAACTCCAGAAGGCCAACGAGCAGGAATACTAATACTACCCGGATGGATTGCTAACCAACGCTGAATTCCAAGAGTTATATTTATTGTACACAAATGTAAATTCTTGGAAATATAAAGATGCTTCATCTCTAGGGTTTTACACCCCTATAAATACAAATGATTCCTTTAGCTTAAGGGATAACTCGAATCAATCATATACACACCATACTGAGCTATTGTAAACCCCAGTGAATAAGAAAAATAGTGGACATAGGCTATTTTACAACTGAACCACTCTAAAAACCTTATCTCTTGTGTGTGTCGTTTGAGTTACTTATCTTATTTTTTTGTGATTATAAATTTTGAGTTAGTCCATTTTTAGATATCAACAGGCATGATAGGGAGAATCAATATGCACCACCAAAATATCAATGATCTTCGAAATATTCCTTGCCCTTATTGGTAGGATCACCTTCCCTAACGAGATGGTCATATTTCTTACAAATTCGATGAGAGTTTGGGGAAGTGCTCCAGGTACATCAACTCCAAAGCTCTACCCTGGTCCACTAGTAAGTTATCCACATCATAGTTTGCAATTCTGAGAGTGATTACCAGCGCGTTATGGTGTGGGGTACTTAGCCAAACAAAATCCTCCTCTGTGAAGACAATATTCTTGTCGTAGTCCATGTTCTATGATCCTCAGTGCTTACGAGCCTGGGTTTTGGAAGGATCTATCTGGAAAGACTCCATCACGGTCATGACTTTCTTAAACTCCATTCGAACAACATTTCCTTGAATCTTCTTGAGGCCAGACACCCTATGTATCATTGCAAACTCATGACCTGTCTCATCATTCAGGACGTTATTTGGTCTCTCATCTCCATTAGTGGCAACCTAGTCAGACTTCTTTTTTATATACTCATTCAAGTGCCCTTCTTGTGCCAGCTGCTCAAGGTAAGATTTAAGTGCCTACAGTTCTCCGTCTTGTGATCATTTTCTCTATAAAATTCACATCGGAGAATGCTATTCCTCTTGGTCAGATACCTTCTCATCTTCTTTGGCCACTTGAGAAACTATTGATACTTGATTTTCCCAAGGATCTTGTAAGCCAGTTCATTTAAAACTATGTTAATGGCTTGTGTGTCCATCCCAGGATTTTCTGTCTCCCCTTTTTTCCCATTGGGGAAAAATGAGGGGGAGAAAAAGTTCTCGCGCCTATTTTCTCTAAGGGCACTTCGATCATTGTCGGTGTGTGGGGTGAATGTAAAGAGATGGAGTTGCCAACATGTTTTGCACAAAATGGGCAAAAGAACATGTCGTCATTTCGAGAGAAGGGCATAAAAGACAAAATAATGCTTACGAAACCAATACTTCAAATGTTTGGTGGCTAAGTTGCGAAATGGGAAGTTGTTTGGCATCCATCCATACCTTTTGATCTCTCATGGCTTGTGTTGCTTTTTTCCTTTATTTCTCTATGAAGTGTGTGCATGTATATATAAATGGAGATCGGTATTGCCAAACTCATACCATGAAAATATGGAGTGAGGTCATCCATAGGATTGTTCCCAAAATAATATTTAGAAAATACGATGTATGTGTTTATCAAGATATTGATCTTTATGATTAAACGATAGTATATGTTGAATAAAATGCCAATAAGGAGCACAAATATAATATGTCCCTGTATAAATGAAAGGGTGACAAATGTAAAAATGGGTAAATGGGAGAATTGAGAAATTTAAAAATTGGAGAAGTTGGACTCGAGTCACGAGTTTTAGACCGATACGCCTACATAGCCTATAAAGGCATCAAAGTCCATGTAGTTCGCATGAGGCATAGGGGTGAAGTTTATTTCATATATTCGAATGGGAATTTATTGTATTTGTATGTGTAAAAAATTTATTTTAGTTTTGAAAAATTGTGATGGATAATCTAGTTGAAATTTATAGGTGTTACCCTCTCTTTTTTATATAGAAAATAAAGTATGTGAAATATAACTAATAAAAAGGTGAGATATTAATGTGTAAAAACTAAAGTAAAATCTAGATTAAGAATTTATGTAACTAGTGCAAAAACAGAGAAATTAAAGAGAGAGAAGGATTATGAACCTTCTTTGGAGAATTGAGGCTTGATATTGATCCTTGATGAGCTCCCTTGAGTTTTGAGATGAATGTTGGATGAGAGAGAATGAGATTTTTCTATATTGGGCATGAAATGGATGGGAATGAAATATTAAAAGGAATTTCACACAAGGAAACTTCGCTGATTGCAAGAGAACGTTATTGGGAACACTGATTTTGATGGATCTGCGGTGTGCTTTGGGTGTGAGGTTATGACCTCTATTTATTGGGTAAGGGGTGACGATCGTCGTAGCCCTAGCCATGTCAATCGATAAGTAACTCTAGGCACACTACCGATTAACGGGGAAATGGACCTGTCAATCAGCAGCCTCGTGAAAATTTATGTGGAAAAATGGTCGTCGAACGTAATTTGTAATTCCAAATCGTTCATGAGGCATACCAATTGAAAGGTAATTTCTATACCTTTAATAGTCCTTCAAGACACTCCCAAGTTTGGGAGTTGACTTTGGGTCGCTAAAAAATGTTCGTTGGTCCTTTGAAAGGGATGTAATCGGACAAAAATAGATCGGGTGTTCAAAAGTTAAGTCAAAATTGCACGCGGGTCTTACTGTAGGAAAGTTCATGCAAGATACTTTGACATTCTAAAGATCTTTACTTGGTTCGAAAAGTTGACTTTGGTCAACTGGGGCCCGAAAGCACCCGATGACCTTTTCGAGTAAAACAGTTCATTCTTCCGCATCATAATGTTAATTTGCGCACGGGGTAGATAGTTGGAAGGGTATTCAGCGCCCTTCGAAGATTCATTTAGTCTCGTTTGAGTTAAAGAGTTGACTTTGGTCAAATGGAGCCTGGGAGCGCCTTGTGTCCATCAGACCAATTTTTGGGGGAAACAAATCATTCACCCGAATGGTTATGCCATTTTTTGCAGAGGTAGACCATTGAAAAAGGCTTTTAGTGACCTTCAAAGATTTAAAGATCTTTTGACTCTGACGATGAAGTTTATTGGGGTCGGTGGCCTCAAGATCAATTTTCGGTGGTAAAATGGTCCATTTTCTTAACCGTTATACCGATTCGTTAATGGGGAAGACCGTTGAAAAGGTGATTCAGAGACCCTTAAATATTCAAAAATATTATGCTCTGATGATAGAGTTGATCAGATTCAAATGGGAACAAGGAAGGCCCGATGGCCTTTGGATAGGTACTTGAAGTAGTGAATTGAGGAGGTTCTAGGTACCTAAGGAAAGACTTAGGGATCCTATAATGTGTTGTCTATAGAGACCCTCTACGGGTGAGCTTGGAATAAGTGAAATTCATCAAATAGACACCACATGATGTTTTAAAAATAGGTCAATTCTGCGAACCTAAAGGGATAAGGATGATCGATTCAGAGGGTCGAGGTTAATTCTGGAGATCTAAGGGATGATGATGACTGATTCAGAGGGTCAAAACTAATTTTGAGGACCTAGGGTAATGATGGGGGATGGGCAAATATACGGGCCGAGGTCAATTCTGATGACCTAGGGTTGGTAGTGACTAATTTTGAGGGTCAATGCTAATTATGCGGGCTTAAGATGGGAAAGACCAATTCTGCATGCCGAGGTCAATTATGAGGATCTAAGTATAAGAGACCAATTCTTAGGGTCAAAGAAAATATTAAGGGCTTTAAGTAAGAGAGACTAATTTTGAGGGTCGAAGCCAATTCTGATGGCATAGGTAGAAATGACCAATTCTTAGGGTCGAAGCCAATTCTGACGGCTTAAGTAAAAGAGACCAATTTTGAGGGTTGAAGATAATTCTGAGGGCTTAATTAGGAGAGATCAATTCTAAGGTTTGAATCCAATTCTGAGGGCTGAGGTAGAAGAGACCAATTCTGAGGTTCAAATCCAATTTTAAGGGATTAAGTATAAGTGACCAATTCTAAGGGTCGAGATCGATTCAAAGGACTTTAAGTAGAGCTGACCAATTTTGAGGGACGGATCCAATTCTAAGGGCTTAAGTAGGGGTGACCAATTATGAGGGCCGAGGCAAATTTTGAGGACCTTAAGTAGAAGTGACCAATTCTGAGGGTCAAGCCAATTCTGAGGGCTTAAGTAGGGGTGACCAATTCTCAGGGCCGAGGTCAATTCTAAAGACCTTAAGTTGAAGTGACCAATTTTGAGGCCAGATTCACAAACAGATTAATAATAGAAATTATCTAGTCTAAAGATAAAAAACCTAGAATTCGAAGGGTTTACTTTAGAGCATGAAGGACATCAAGAACAAAGTTGGAATATTTTCAATCTACAAAATGCCAATCCAACAAATTCAGTTTATACCCTAGATCTTACACAAATACAAGGGATTCAAAAATCCTGAAGATCTAAGCCTAAGGCAATATATGGATTACGCAGTTCATTTTATTAATTGAAGTTGATTCAATTCAAAATTAGTTATTTATTACGATTCAGATAATTCAGTGGATTCAAATAAATTCATTTCTGTATGGATGTGAGAAAAAAATCAAGAAAGTCAACAATAAGAGTATTACATATGCTATTAAAGAAGTTTTTATTTGAATGTTACCTGGAAATGGATAGGAATCAGTGCCCCTTACAACCACTCATAACCTCCTGAAGATTGCCGAAAAACTCAAAGGAATTAGTTACAAAATCTAGCTCTCAATTTGATCTTAAAGGTGTGAAAAGGTAATGAGGGCCATGGCCATAACAATTTATATGAGAGGCCATGGGAAGTTGAAACGTTAGTTGACTGTGTTCGCGATATCCCTACACTTAAGCCGCTGCCCCAACCCCCCATCTTGGCACGATGACTTGGGGGCTTATTGATATGACAAATATAGTGCCTTTTCATGGACTTGATAACTGACATGTACTAAACCTTAAAGGTTGTGGCACCTTATGTCTCACTATTATAGGTCATAACCTTGAAGAACACAGGGTGCGACACCCAGTATGTTTACCTAGTTGGCCGCACCCCCTTATTCATAACTACTCCAGACTTGATATATGTTGTGTTCTTAGGGAACGTGACAGCTGACATACTTCCTATAAATAGAGGTCCACATCTCGAGATAAGGGGTTTTTGGTTCTAACTCCAAGCTCTAGTATTGGTGTCGATCCAGATATCCGAGACTACTACACTAGGTGAAGCCCTATTGAACTATATATACACCCTCAATACAACTTGGGGGTTGCTCATCTAATTCACAGTCATCACCCCGGCTCACCTAAAACCATGATAGATATGTATTCCTCTCTCGTATCTATCTTGTATGCCTGTTATGGCATTATAAACTTGTACTACAACGCTTGTATAATGAGAGTTGGGTAATAAAGTGGATGTAGGCTATTTTTAATAGCTGAATCACTTTATATCTTGTGTTTTGTATCTTTACATTCTTTATATCTATTTTATACTCGGTATGATGATATGATAATGACATGTGATCGATTTCTCGTATCAACATGGGGTAAGAAATTCTTCTTCATAATACTGACTTGCTCCCCTTCGGAAGGTCGGTAGATCATGGTGGCTATTTTATCTCTCCTCCTTACTATGAAGTTACTAACAGATTATTGGGGATTTTGTTTGAGAAGTTCTAAATCAAGATGAGTAACCTACAACTCCTTGTTATAGTTATACTATGACATGAATTCACCAGCAACATCTTCCTAACTGTGAATTGGACTCCTCGAGAGATAACAACCAGCGAAATGTGCTACCCTTCAAAGTCTGTTGGAATATTTAGGCCATTATTTCTTCGAAGGCACTCAGGAGAGTCATGTCTTAGTGGTAAGTTTGGAGATGAATGATTGCGGGTCCACTTCCCTGAACTTCTCAATGTTCGGCATCTTGAACTTGTCTGAAATCCTTGATTTAGGATAGGGAGACATATGGGTATAATCCATGTAGTTCCTAGAGATTTGGACTTGATAAAACTTTTTGGTCAACTTCATGACGTCCTCCTTGACCTTGTTCAACTATTCTTCCTTCATATCAATGATCATGGGTTGTTTTTCCCCTGGATGGGCAAGATTCGACATAAGGATATGAGCTGGCAGTGGCTCATTAATAGGAGGAGCATGTGGAACGTGTTGATATTCCTTGAGGACCCAAATAGGCTCAGGTGTGGGAGGACCCATAGCGTGAGGGAATACGACCTTAGGCTCTTCGGGAATAGGGACCTGGTTTTGTTACATCTCATGAACCACTATTTAAAGGTTTTTAGTCAAGGCAGTGAGTTTGGCTAGGATCATTACACAAAAAATTGTAATTTGGCACAACCTGATATTAAAAATTTGGCACAGTTTAAAACTATGCCAAATTTAGGCATGGTTTAATGACAGTCTGACATAGTTTAAAATAGTGCCAAAATTTCCCACTATTTTTATGTGTGGCATAATCAAGTACACTCGATTAAAATATAAAATTCCCTTAAAAAATTACACTTAGTCACTTTGAGTCTACCTCTCATTCATCCCTCTTGCTTTAGAGTCTCCCTCCCGGCTCTCTCTCTCATGTTTTGGTCACTTTGGAGTCTCCGATCTTCGATTACATTGGAGTCTCCGGTCTACCGTTCATCACCTTAATCACTTTGGTCACTTTAGAGGCTCTTACACATGTAATACATAATATGTTGCTTGAGATTCGATAGTTCTTATACTTAAGTTTCTATTTGAGTTTCGATAGTTCATAGTATGTTGAGCTTGATATTCGAATCTCAATATTGAGATGCGGCTTAATGGTGTTGGGTTGTTAAGATGGGTCGCAATGGCTCTGGGTTGAAGGAGGTGTAGGTTAGTTCGGGTTAGAGATTTGGTTAGGACAAGGGTAGATTGGTTTGGGGTCATAAATATGGGTAGAGGATTTGAAACTATGTTTAGATAGGGATTAAAAGGTTGTTCGGATTTGGGGGTTATAGGATGTCTGGGTATGGGCTTAGGTTTGGAACAAGTTAGAGGTTTGGGTTCTCTGGGTTTATGGGTTATAAATATGTGTAGAAGGTGGTCCAGAATGGATAATTGGGTTAAGTTAGCCGAAGTTTGGAGGTGTTTGGTTCAGGTTTGGACATATTGAGTGTCTGGAGTAGGTGTTTTAAAGGTCGCCATAAGGGAGTTTGGATACCATATCTTAAGATTCAAATGTTGATCTGCCACTCACATACCTTGGTTGTCGATGTGCTTTTACCTTGACCTCCTCCTATTGTGAGTAGGGATCGAACTTTTATGAGTCTATTGATCGTGTTGGTCTCACCAGTGGTTGGGGGCTTTCGATTGTCATATTTAATACTACCTGCTAGTTGTTGTATGTCATCAATATAATGTGTATATGTGTTAGTGGCACAGGTTTTGGGTATCGATTGTTAGGGTGGTTTAAAATTGTTTAATGATGAAATATTTTTATAGTTGGTGATTGTTAAGATGATTTAAATTTATCTATATTAAATAACGATCAGTGTAATTTATATGATATATTATTATTCTATATCTGAATTTATATGCTAATAATACTATATTATTATTTTATTTCTTTCCTCACCCGTAACCTATATTTTTTGAGAATTTTCAAACTATTTGCACCGGCACCCTACGCTCGCATCAGTTATTCTTAAGAGGCAGTGTTTGCATTGCTATTTTTATCAATGTATGATAAATGAGATTTTATGTTGAAAATTGAAGAAAAAGCAAAAAAACTATTTAATAGTAAGTAGACGCAACTAGGAGTCGTCTCTTCCATTCACTTCGATACATTAAGGAAGAATGAAGTGAAATTTTTACTCGATGACATTAAAGTGCCCGAGTATCCAATTTGGGGTGGAAAATAAGCTCATTGCGATAACTTAGGAGATGTTGGTAAAAAGGGAATTATGTATTGGCTCGACGACCTTTGCCCTGCCATTGGTGACACTGATGAATAATGTAATTAAGTCACCTTTTTTACCTTTTATGGTATTGTGTTTTATGAACAAGGAGCTCTTACATCGTTAAAATAGTTGTCTTGGTGCTAATTAGTTATTGCATTAACTTTTGTAGTCCCAATTGTAAAAGTAACTCTCACTTTTGACAATATAACTGCCATGTTTCTTTTGATTTTTTGCATATTAGATTTTCTTTTGTGGTGTTAGGATAAAATATTATTATCATATCCTTTGTTTCTTTTCTTCATATATTTTTGTCATGGATAATGACTATAGCTTTAGTAAATTGCGCATTCGGAACTCGATTATGGATCACTTAAAGAAAGGTTAGATTAATTTATGTTGGATATTAACATATATATTTTCCAATTTTACATTTAGTTATTATTTTTTCATTTTATTTCTTATTAGGTACTCATATACGGTTAGGAAGGATGCGGACAAGAGGACTCTCCACAAGATCCTCTTCCACCTATTCCACCTTGCTTCGAAGTACTTCCCACTAAGGTACAAATGTGCAAATATATACACACATATACATATGCGCGCATATTATTAATTGGTTTCTTTAATGTGAATTAGGTTTCATTAACTATGAAACATACTGTGGGGATTGTGAATTTGGATGGATTGACTTTGCTCAAGGTAATCATTATTTGGTTGCTGATAAAACCAGGATATAGTAAATGGGACTTGTTATATGTAATGAATATCCCTTTATGAGTATAGATATTTTTTATGAATGGCCTCCCTTGAGGGGGAAGACTGTCACTGCAAACCACCTCCCAATGTGATGTAAGCTAAAGATGTTTCAAAATATTTCTATTCCTTTGATGATTAGTATAAACTCGTATCATTAATAGAGATAATGGTTCTCTAGAGCTCACTATTGATCTATAAGTACCTCAACTCTAATAGTATTATGGCTTTTAATCTTATTATATATTTCGTATATGTATTTTTAATGTTATGTTCAGTTACATCTACGCCCAACAATAACAAATGTGTATGTATGCCTTTTATTTAAGGTTTGGTTGATTTGGGTTGATTGAATTGGTGTTTGGATGATTTGATTATATGTATGTATGTTTTCTCTGTTGCTAATAATGTATTGGAATTAGGTTTTGGGGATATAAGTTTTTAGTCATCTCATTACTCATTATCTATATGATTTCATTTGTTTTATCTATAAAACAAATATTTCTCAATGGTAAGAAACTTAACCTCACATTGATCTAACAATGCTCTATGTACTATTTAATAATAATTCTAAGCTAATAAAAAAGCATGTTCTAACAGTGATACATTATTTTACATGTATCCGTATGCGAAATGGTTCTTTAAGCATATATTGAAATAAATCAATGAGGTAATAACTAGTTACACACTGCTTGTATGACTTTTATCCCACTTTCACTTTCGAAACAGTGTATCGCAAATTTAATTATAGTTAATTCAGAAGATGTCGTAGGCTAGATTTGTTATGTTGGCGAAGTAATTATTTAATTTGGAGGTTAAAGGGTTTAAAATGAATCTAATTTACTATGGCATGTACCAAGCCACACGTCCCGAGAAGTTCTTTAGAGGCATGCCTTGGTCATCTATTAACATTAATTAGTTTCTTAGTATTGGTAATTAATTTTGTTTTCCTGTTGGAGCTTATGGATGAGGTTCTCCAAGAGGCTAATGTGGTGAGACTTTCTTTTTTTCTTTTTATATGCAGTTTTTACTATTCTCTAGATGAATTGATATCTCAAATAACATGGTTTTGGACTGATACTCCTTGTAGATAAGTATTCATCCAATATTAGATAAAACAACTTATCATCTTTTCAATAGAGAAAGGCTCACATTGAGTCATCTTCATATTAATTTAATAAGACCAATACCTTGGGCGTTAATCTTAATGTCCCATGTTCCTTTTTATACATTAAATTTTACTAGAACACATTTTACACCACACCATACTAACATAATTGGCCAGAAACATCCCATAACTGCCTAGGCATTGGTTATCCACAAAGTTCCAATCCAAAGTAGTGTGATCTTTGCAAGTCATAGGGCCTCTAAGATAGAAGAGTGTGATCCACTAAAAATGAGCACCAACTGCAATTAGGTAGGGCATCCAACCATGACTAGAGCAAGAAGAGTGTGGTTAGTAGCAGTGTCATGTGAGTAGTGTCATAACCCCATACTAAGTGTGGAAGCATGAAATGGTTATCCATAGAGTTCTAATCCAAACCATCCATCTATGAGTGTTCCATCTATGATTTTGATAAAATATTAGCTCGTAAGGCCCTAGATAAGGAAGCTTATTTATGTTTAGTATTGCATTGGATGGGATTTGAGATGGTATAAATTATCCTAAGGCTCTTATCCCATGATCTGTTGGATATAACCAAGATGTAGGAATATTTTATGTTGTTAGGATGTGAGAACTTTTATTGCATCTCTCATTCCTGATTCTCATTAATACTATTGGTGTTGCTATTTTCCCTTTTTGTTTTTACCCAACTCTTTGAAATATGGTGGTCCAAAAACTAGGTAGGAACATCTGTTGCACCATGTAAGGTAGGATAGAAATATTAAGTATCAAATTCTATAAAGATTGTCCATTCCTTATCGAGGTAAAAAGATAATGAAAAACAAGGGACATCTTTTCAACTTATGGAGCATTTTACCCTTTACACTTTGATGCACTTAACCTCTTCCATCTACGTATATACTCCCTACAAAAATCTCCCCTACTCTTCCTCTATTGACTCCCTCCCATTTTCATATATATATCTCATCCACACATGTTGAAGCATAACTCTTAATTTGCTTCTATTTCAGCATGTGCTTAGACCCCAAAGCAAGAACCAAAGCAGGCATCCATTATTTTGCTGCAGAAAAAATACGTGTTGGATATGTAGACCCCACATATTCTTCGACTGAAATGATTAGATCGATAAGACCTATTGGCCAGATTATAAGATTGTGGTGAGGCGATGAAGGCTCAGATGAACTTTTTAGTAGTACATTGAGTAACTTGGCCGCATAGGTGAATGAGCTCTTTAGACACAGAAATATCTCTTTTAAGTCTTCCTCCATAAACTGCAGCTGGTGATGGTAATGGTGCTTTAAATTCGAGATCATGAATTTTGTGTATTCAAGTGTAAATTTCAAGCATCCTTCTTAATTGTGAGAAGAAACGAGATCCATAGAACTGGCATCAATAACAAACTTGAGAAGTGCAGTTAGCATCTTTATCACATTTGATATACTTTTTTGTTTCGTGAAGGTTGATCCTACATGAATGTCATGTAAGTAAACTAAATTCAAAAAAACAAAAAATTTGTAGGCATAAGAAAGGAATATATGATATGTGCATTTGTGCAAATAGGGGAGGACTACGTTCACTTTTAGTTATACATGTTGAATGGTATGAATTTTAAGTACTAAAATAAAATTTAAGATTACATAAGGACAGCTAGGGGAGGACACTATTCTCTTTAAGTTATACATGTTGAATGTCCAACTAGTAAGCATGAACACTTTACTGGATGTGAAGTGCCCACGCATGGATCACACACGGCTACGGACACTCACAAGTCAGACACTTTACAGACACAAGAACGTGTTTTTAATTGTCACTATTATTAATAAACAATCCGTTAAAAGGGAGAAAACCCAAACCATCCCCCAAATGGCCTCCTAAGAGGCATGGACACCTCACACGGGACCAATGTAACTTATAGGAACTGACCACGTAGCCACGGGTCTCCCTATTTGAAAATATGATGATAATTTGAAAACATCTAGATTAAGCTTAAAAACATGTTGTTAAAAGGGTGAAAACCCAAACCAACCACCAAACGGCCTTGTAAGGGCATGAACACCTTGCATGGGACCAATATAACTTATAAGAAATGATCGTGTAGTCCTCCTGATTTGAGAATATGATGATAATTTGAAAATATCTATATTAGGCTTAAAAGCATGTCGTTAGAGGGTGAAAACCCAAACCAGTCCCTAAACAGCCCTATAAAAGGCTCTAACACCTAACACGGGATCAATGTAACTCGTAGGAACCGACCGCGTAGTCATGGGACCCCCTGTTTGAGAATATGACTGTAATTTAAAAATATTTAGATTATGCTTAAAACTACCCGTTAAAGTGTGAAAACCCAAACCAGCCCCCAAAGGGCCCCGTAAGAATCAAGGAAATCTCCCACGGGACCAATTAGGAAGTAATCTCATAGTCACGGGTTTCCCGGTTTGAGAATACGATAATAATTTGAAAATATCTATATTAGGCTTAAAATAAGCCGTTAAAATGGTGAAAACCCAAACTAGTCCCTAATGGCCCTATAAGAGGCATGCACACCTCGCACATGACCAATGTATCTTATAGGAACTGACCGCGTAGTCACAGATCTCTCAGTTTGTGAATATGTTGATAATTTGAAGATATCTAGATTAGGCTTAAACACATTCTATTAGAGGGTGAAACCCTAAACCAGCCTTCAAACTGCCCCGTAAGAGGAACTAACACCTTGCACAGGACCAATGTAACTCGTAAGAATTGAACGCGTAATCATGGATCTCTCGGCTTTAAAATGTGATGATAATTTTAAAATATCTGAATTAGGCTTAAAAATAAGCCATTAAAGGGTGAAAACCCAAAGTAACCCCCAAATGGCCCCGTAAGAGGCATGGACACCTCTCACGGGACTAATGTAACTTGTAGAAACTGACCGCGTAGTCACGGGTCACCCGGTTTGAGAATATCAAAATAATTTAAAAACATCTAGATTAAGCTTAAAAACAAGTCGTTAGAAAGGTAAAAACCCAAACAAGCCCTCAAACGACCCCGTAAAAGGCATGAACACCTCATAAGGGACCAATATAAGTTGTAGGAATTGACCGCGTAGTCACGAGTCTCCCTATTTGACAATATAATAATAATTGTAACTCGTATACGCAATTTTTCACACTGAATAAGTTTTTTTTAAATCACTTGGTTACTAATATCATCTATTTTTTGTATCCTATTTTTTATAGGATAACATTTTATCGTTAGCCTCAATCCACGTGGAACACACAAAGAAGTCAGTGGTTTAATACAAAGGGATTATTTATTTATTGTCGTTAATATTCATGATTCTAATTTTGTGTGTTATGGCCGTGCGGACTTTTATAGTTTGATTGTTAACGTTTATGGAAGTGCGGGCTTTTATAATTTTATTATTATATTTTATGGTTGTGCGGGCTTTACATGATGCAGGTTTAATAATGTCCATAAAATAAAGGAAGTTGTACCCAATTTTTTTTTATTTGTGAACTATTAAGACTTGTAATATTTTGAAGTTTGTATGTAAATTAGTTTATCAACAATGTGCGAGATTCGCAATTTTTGAATTTTCTTATTTTCAAATAATTTATATTTCTTTGATCCAAAAATTTGGCACAGTTCATAATCGCAAAAGTGTATCAAATTTTGGCATGGTTTTGAACGGTGTCAAAAATGTACGAAAATGTATTTAATCTGGCACAGTTGTAAACTGTGCAAAAAGTGTGGTAGAAATATCAAATTCTTGTACAGTATAAAAGTGTGCCAAAAGTGTTCATGTTTGGTCAAATCTAACACATTTTTAAACCATGCTAGAAAAAGTTGGCCATTTTGGAAAACCTGGTTCTAGCACAGTTCAAGACCGTTCGAGATTGTTATTTTTTGTGTAGTGGATTGTCATTAAATCTGGCTGCACATTCAGTACTTGGTCAGCGTTCTCCATGAAATGTGGATGAAGGTGAATTTTGGACTTAAAGGAGGTAGAGAGGGAACTAACGGAGCCTTGGGGTGGTTTTACGAAAGACCGAAGCAACTAGGAAGCCAGGCTAAGGGTCGGGTATGCGATCGACCTGAGAAGGAGAAAAATTCAAAGTTATTTTTGAAAGAGAAGGGGGAAGTGTTATTATTGAAAAGGAAGAAAAATATTTTAAACATTTGTTGGAAAAGTTAAGGACAAAATATTTTTAGGTAAAAAGGAGGAAAACTATTTTTGGTGTAAGGAAGGAAAAATGCTTTTTGTATTTCTGATAAAAGAGGAAAAAAAGTTTTTTGACACTTTTGGTAAAGAAAGAGGAAAAACGGGAAAAACGTTATTATTATTATTATTATTATTATTATTATTATTATTATTATAATAATAATAATAATAATTATTATTATTATTATTATTATTATTATTATTATTATTATTATTATTATTATTATTATTATTATTATCTTCTCACTTGTATTAGGTTTACCAAAATGCAAAATGAAATGCCGGACGGGAATCGGGCCTGGGAAAATTTGGTTTGAAAAACAAGTAAAAACATGGTTGGACTTGTTACCAGGCTCATGGACAGCATCCCTTTTTGAAAAAGACTAAATCGCGTGAAAATTTGGGCGGCATGCCGACTCATTATTTCGACAGAGTTTCGGGTGGAAACTGGCAAACTAAATATGAGTGCCCTAGGTTTGACACCTGTATGAGGGTATGTAGTTGTTGGGTTAATTGGAAGGTTTTCCTTATTTTTCATGACTTCCACGATATACATCTTGCTTTTGAGGGCAATCGGTACGTGTGGACAATCAATTTGATATACCTGAGTGTATGTGAATTCCCTCACTATATACCTTGTGGGGACAGTACATGTCAGAGAGAACTCGATATACTCAGTGTACGTGAACAAGTTCCCTACAATATACCTCCCATTATGACTTTGGTCAAATGGTACAATACGGGGGGAACCGTTCGATACACGCCGAAGGTACTTGGCCAATGGAAGGTGAGAGTCTATCGCTTAGGCTAACTGCGACCTACCGGATCAACGCCCATCATGAAGTGACCCCCCAGTTACGGGACAAAATTTTGTCAATAGCCATGCTCTTTTGTGCTGTACTGTGCAAAATGCATGATTCCGGATTAGCATATTATGGAGAGAGTATCTTATTTAGCACGATGGAAACTATACTAATATGGAAGAATGTACAAGTATAAAAAGTAAATCAACATGGAGCATGAAGATTATACTAAGAAAAGATGTGTGAGAGTGAGTGATATGTGACTATCTACAAGTGAATGTGTGGTACTGAACCTAAGCATGGATCAACTACAAGTGGTGTGTGACAAGTGTGAGTGAGCATGGATGTAAACAAGTGTGATAAGTGGTGTGTGTTAGTGACAAGCATGGATAGTCTAAGTGCAACATATGGATATAAGTGATCCTACGTGTAAGTAGTGTGAAGTGTACACGAGAAGTATATACAAATGTGTGAGTCAGAAGTGATATATAAGCATAATGTATATATTGTAAGAATTAATAGGGGAGAAAGAAAGGAACATATAGGTAGGTGTATACGCACACAAGAAGAAAATAATAACACCCATGCAAATAGAGTCTAGACCTCTTATGAAAATAGTCCCTAGTAAAGTTTCCACTGTGGCCATCTCGGGATTTCCGCTCTCCTTTCTTTTCTTGTGGGCGTAAAAAAAGAGGTGGAGAAAAATGTCTTGCGCACGCTTTCTCTAAGGTCTCTTCGGTCATTATCGGTGTGCGGTGAATGTAAAGAGATGGAGTCACCAACCTTTTTTGTACAAAACAGGCAAAAGAACATATCGTCGTCTCGAGAGAGTGGCATAAAAAACAAATTGATTCTTACAAAACAAATAGTTCAATGTTTTGGGGGATGAGTTACGAAATGGGAAGGTGTTAGTCACCCATCCCGCATTTCGGTCTCTCATGGGCTTGTATTACTATTTTTCTTTATTTCTTCATGAAGTGTGTGTGTGTGTGTGTGTGTGTGTGTGTGTGTGTGCAAACAGAGATCATAATCGCCCAACTCATACCCTGGAAAAAATGGAGTGAGGTCATCTATATGAATGCTCCTAAAATAATATTTAGAAAATATTATGTATGCATTTATCGAGATGTTGACCATTATCATGAAACGATAATATATGTTGGATAAAACGCAATAAGGAGAACAAATATAATATTTATTAAAATAATGTGTAAATGAAAAGGTGACAAATGTAAAAATGGGAAAATTGGAGAATTAAGAAATTGGAAAATTGGAAAAGTTGGACTCCAGTCAGAGGTTTTAGCCCGAGACGCCTACATAGCCTATAAAGGCATCAAAGTCCACGAAGTTCGCATGCGGCATGGCGACGGGTTTTATCCCATAGATTCGAACGGGCATTTATGATATATGTGTGTGTAGAAAATATATTTTAGCTTTGAGAAATTGTGATGGATAATCCTATTGGAATTTATACGTGTAACCCTCATTTTTGTTTTTTTTGGGTTTCTTTTATAGAAAACAAAGTATGTGAAATATAACTAATAAAAATGTGAGTTATTAATGTGTATGTGATAAGAGGCTTTTTATGTCTATGGTCGTTGTTTTCAAAAGCCAATCTCAAAATCCCTTGAATACCTACAACGCTTGTTTAAAACAACTCGTATTGCTGTAAGTACGAGTATGAATCCAACTTCCAAGGTGAAACAATTGACGTGAACACTTGCAATTTATTTATTTTTTATTAAAATATTTATATATTTTTTGTTTATTTTTTTTAAAAACAATTTCAAGGGAAAAATTAACTACAAAATGCTAAAACTATGATATGACTAAATAACGAAAAAGAATGTGTAGCCGAGTGTGATAAACATGAGAAAGTCAAGAGATGGGATTACACCGCATTATCAGTTATTTTAATTTTTTAATTTATTAATTCAAAATATTTCGAGATAATATTAAATCAATAATCTAACTCTCGTTACAATTATAAATTTCAAAATATCTTTTTCAGAAAAGTAATTTAAAAATATCACATGATGAAAAATTAAGAACTATACTATTTTCAACAAAATTACTCGCTAGGATCAATTCGATAAAAACAATTTGAATTCTTAAATTTCAACACGGAATTAATATTCAAATTTCGGAAAAACCTCTCTCTAGTTCGATTCCTAAATTTAAACATTAATTTTTACAATTAATTTACTAACTCTCGTTACACAAATGTAACACCCCATGTTTTAATTATTGATCTTTAATTAATTTGGAGTAAAATAAAGTTTTTGGACTTTTTGGCCTTTAAGGATTTAACTTGGTATTATTCGTAAATCTTTCAATCGGGAATTGATCGGGTCTTTTCTAAAAGGTTATAATGTTTTTATTTAAATTATTTAACTGGAAGGTGCGTATTTGTTCAACTAGAATATTTTTTCAGATAATAAAGTCGGATTTTTAAAAGATTTAAATTTGGAATTGTGGGGCACGTTCGAACGACATGCCCTGTCGTTCGAACGACGTCGTATTGTCGTTCGAACGACAGGCGTTCTCATTCAAACGAAAGAGGCGGGTTATTTATGGGAGTCTCCTAATTGTGTTTTAACTCTTAAACTCTTTATATACTAAACGAAAATGGGGTTGGGACTTCAAAAAATCACTTTTCTCTCAAACTTCCCCAGAAAGATTTTCCAAAGCTTATTTCTCTCATCTTCAATCCCTATTCCCTACTTTTCACAAAGTTTTAAAGATTCAATTGGTGTTTTCTCAAGAAGAATTCAACCTTCTACTCAGATTTTTGTCCAACTAATTTCAGGCATGAATACTCTATTCTTTTCCTTTATTATTATGCGTTTTAAGTGTTGCGTAAACCTTAATCTCATATTTTTCTTTAAACAAAGTAGTAATCTAATTAGAGAAAGTGGACACGTAAAACTTGGGGTTATTTTTATGAAATCTCTTAATATGAATAATATTCATAACACCTGGGTACGTAGGATTCATGAGTGAATTTTGGGATTTATATGTGTAGTTTGCATGTAGAGAAACCCTGGTTTTGAATTAAATGAATTTGGGGGCGTAATATTCACATAGTTTATGTAGAGGTAATGAAATTGGGATTATGTCGTATTAATCATGAAATTCAGTGTTTATATTAAAATAATTAATTGAGATCAATTTTGGTGAAATTAAGATCTAATGGAATTGGAATATTATTTGTAGTTTTGTACGTTGATTAATCCTGATCATTTATGTGAACTGTTGGTATTATGAATTGCCTTTGTGATGAAGGGGTTTTGGGTAATTTAGCTCTCCCTATATTTTAGGTTGCCCTCTAGGTATGGGACCAGTGGGTAGGACTTTAGATGATTTACGCCTTCTAGGTATGGGACTAGTGATGGTTGATTATTATGACCTCATTATGTCAGGGGTGGGATAATTTTTGTCACTTTATCGTCATTACGTTAGCCTAGGCATGAGACTAGGTTGATAGTTATGTTAGAAATTCATCATATACATAGGGTAGGACGTATTGATAACTTGGGGACCCTTAGGCATTGGAATAAGGTGTAGTTTGAGGATCTCACATCGATTAAAAGGGTGGGGTAATTTGTAAATTGTGAAATTGGGAAAATGAGAATTAATACCTAAGATAATAAGACGAGTATTAAAATATAGGCGATATAATTAGAGAGGGCCGACAGTTTAAATGGACCAGACGACATTTTGTGTCGTGTCGTGTGTGGAACCTCGTCAATCCGTGAGGGCCGACAGTTTAAACGGGTCAGCCGACATTTTGACGAGGGGATGTGTATTTTGGTGGAGAAATCACCCGAGGGGGGAGGACCGCCATAATAAATTGAGGATATAAAAAAAGATGGTTAATTTTATTAAATTAACTATCGTGGGACTTGAGAATTTAAAATCATATTGGTGTGCCTTTTTAAATGGGGATTCCTACGGGTAGTTAGTGATTTATATTTATAGCGTTTAATTATATTTGTATTTAAAATACTATATTGTAATATTTATTGCGTATAATTCTCCTGTCTGGATTGAAGGATCCTATTTGAGGGGAGTAGTGTGTATTCATGCTCGGGGCTTTGACCTCGTGTGTTTACTAACTTTTTTAGGATAAGTATTTGGACAAGCTACATAGAGTTATTTGAGGATTTGCTTGGAGGTGCAGTTGGACTTGCTCTACCTTATGATTATTGATTTAGTTTATTTTTCCATTCTTTTATATGTACTTTAAGACACAATTTATGGTTTTTATTGGGCCATTCGGTTCCAAAGTTATATGTGTTTTATTCAGTTTTATATTATTGGAGATTAATTTATTATTTGGAGTTTAGCATGTGATGGATCTTTTATCGTTCACTTATTATTATCAATTGAGTTTGAATCAATCATTTATCTTGTGGATTAATTTTATATGCCTCATAGTTGTCTCATGCTAAGAATGGTATTTTATTGACTCATGCCCGACTTAGTTTTGGTGGCGACTGACGCCAGAATTAGGCGGGGTGTGACAATAAATAAATTGGCGACAGTTAAAAAATATTTTTTCTAGAAATATAGCAATTAATGAAATTAATTAATTAATATAATATCCTACATAGTGCATCCCACACCTTGAATGGAGTGTTTAGCCAAACATTCTCATGTGTGTATAAATAACGATCAATAATATGTCAAGAAGGCTACCAATTGAAAAGACAAGTAGGAAATATGATATGCAATTTTTTCCACAAATATATCTTGAAATGCACCTTGACATGCGTCTAACTTCTTCACAATTTCAGCACTTGATTACAAAAATAAAAATAAAAACTAAACCTAAAAATTATCCTAATGCTAATTTTTTTTGGGAGATGTTTTATATATGTAATATACATTGTTTCCCTCTCTACATGCAGTCTCCTATGCATCTGATATGACAGTCCTCTTATGTATATCTCAAATGAGTTGCTTCTTCCCTTTTTATTAGCCCATGAATAGTTTTGGATGGGAGATATTGGTGGGATCTCGTTAGGCTAAGTCAAAGTAGATATTTGGAGGGATTTTATTTTTCCTCATGTGGGTTTTGTTAGCTTGACTTTGTTCCTGTTTTAATGGAGATAATGGAAGGTGGAGTTGGACATGGTTTTTGAAGGCTGGTCCAGTGTGAGATTCAACACCGGCGGGTTTGGGAAGTTGGTTGCAAATTGGTGGGTTGGGAGTTGCAACGGGTATGGAAGGTGGGTCACCTATTTTTGGGTTCGTGGCCACCGGAGGTTGGCTGGAGCAGGAGTACTGGGTATGGAGGTACGGCGAGATCGGGTTTGGTTGGGTTCCGGGTATGGGGTTTGGGTTAAGGTGGATTGAGGTTGAGGTAAATGGGTATTGCAGTTTGAATGGAGGTGTGATAATGAAGGTGGTGAGGTTGAGTAGGAGAGCGAAGGTGGGTTTAGTTTGTTAAAGGAGGTTTAGGTGAGATTGTTGGGGGAAGAAGATGGGTTGGGGAATTATTGGGTGTGGTGAGGGTGTAGGTTAGATGGGTGTGTGTGTCGAATTTATGGTGTGTATGTAATGTATGGTAATGGTGTGTGCGTGTTTGATTTTGTACACCAAATAAAATAAAATAAGAAAATAAGAAAAATAACCATAATAAAATACAAACAATAAAAATAAAAATAAAAATAAAAATAAAAATAAAAATAAGAATCACTAAAAAAACCAAAAAATTAAAAATAACACGACACATAATACAAATTCTAAAAACTAAACATGACTCAAATAAAAACTAATAAATAATATAAAACGAAACAAAATAGAAATAATAAAGTAACTAAAAAATAAAAACAAAGAAAAATAAAGGAAAACAAATACTCGATGGACCAAAAAAATATATCCTCTAAAAATAAATAAAATCTATTAAAAATATTATTCCTAATTATAAAATAAAACTCAAATAAAAATAAACACTACAAATGAAATAAAAATAAAAACTAAGTCCTAAAAATATAAAATCTAGCTTAACTAAAAATAAAGATTAAAATTAAAAACTAATAAACAGTAAAAAATAAAAAGAAGTAGAAAATAAATTCTAGAAAATTCCAAACAAATCTAAAATAAATCCTAAAAATAAAAACGACTCAAAATAAAAAATCTAAAAAATAATAAACGTACAAACTAGACAAATACGATGTTCAGGTTTGGTTTGGGCCATGTTTGGGCTAAGGTATGGTACGAGCAAAAGGTTTGATGCATCAAAAATGATCTCAGCAAGCTCAACTAGGACTTTGGACTTCTCTATGGTTTGATTTCTTCATTTCATGCTTTTGATCGCTATTATGCCGCAATTATACTGATTTAGCACTATTAATACTGCAACTGCATATTGACCTGAGAAATAAACAAATACGAACATAAGGCCACTTTTATTAAAATCAAGCAAATAAAATGCATCTATTCAAGGCATAAATTATACACTTTTGGGTTCTTATTAGTATGAACTAAAGTAAAAGCAAGATTAATAATTTATGTAACTAATGTAAATATAGAGAAATTAAAGAGAGAGAAGAATTTTGGACATTCTTTGGAGAATTGAGGGTTGATCTTTATCCGTGATGAGCTCCTTTGAGTGTTGAGAGGAATGTTCGATGAAAGAGAATGACATTTTACTAAATTGGGTATGAAAAGGATGGGAATGAAAGACAAAGGAAATTGACATAAGGAAACTTCGTTGATTGCAAGAGAATGTTGCTGAGATAACTGATATTGATGGATCTGAGGTGCACTTTGGGAGTGAGGTCATGACCTCTTTTTATAGTGTAACAGGGGTGCCGATCGTCATAGGTCTAGTCCTACCAATCGATAGGTAACCCTAGGAACATTTCCGATAGGCCCATGGACCTACCAACCGGTAGTCTCATGCATATTTTTTTGAAAAAAATGGTTTTAGAACGCAATTCGTAAATCCAAATTATGCATGGGCCATTATTTTAGAAAGGTAATCCAGAGACCTACAATAGTCCTTTGGGCTTCTCCTGGGTTCGGGAGTTGACTTTGGGTGAAATGGGGCTAAAAAATGTTCCTCGATACTTGAATGGGAGATCGTCAGACAAAAATAGATCATTCATCTGAACGGTAAGTTAGAATCACGCGCGGGGTAGACCGTTGGAAATTTTATACGAGATACTTCAAAATTCAAAATATATTTTCTCGGTTTGGAAATTTGACTTTGTCCAACCGGGGCCCGAAAGTCCCCAATGGCCTTTTGGAGTAAAACATGTCGTTTGTTCGTACTATAAGACTAATTATCGCATAGGAGGGGGGCGTTGGAAAAGGCATTCAGTGCCTTTAGACTATTTATTCATTCTCATTCAAGCTAAAGAGTTGCATTTGGTCAAAAGAGCCCGAGAGCGCCCGATGGACTCAAGATAATTTTTTAGGGGAAAATGGATCGTTCGTCCGAATGATTATGATATTTAGCACATGGGGCAGGCCATTGGAAAAGGTTTTCAGTTCCCTTAGAAGATTCAAAGAGATTTCACTTTGACGATGAAGTTGATTGGGGTCAAACTAGGGCCTCGGAGGGCCGAGTGGCCTCAAAATCAATTTTTTTTTTGTAAAATGGTCCTTTCTTATGAGCCATTATGCCGATTCATGCACGGGGTAGACCATTGGAAAGTAAATTAAGATCCTTTCAAATGTTCAAAGAGATTTCGCTCTCATGATAGCATTAACCTGAGTCAAACGGGGCCTAAGTGCCTCTGATGGCCTCTAGATCGGTACTCGAAGTATGATATAGGGTTTGTAGTGAAATGGGGAGGTGATAAGGACCTAAAGAGAGCCTTAGGGGCATCTTAGATAGTGGTGTCTATAGGTTGAAAGGATTTGGATGAATATGTCTTGCCCCCATTCTTGGCACTGTTTTTCTTTTTGTTTCCTTTTGTGGGATTATTCTCCCTGTCACCCCCTTTATTCTCTTTTGTGCAAACTTTTTATGCTTGTCTTGTCTGGACCACATCCTCCACCTTGGTGTAATTTTCAATACATGATATATGATCGTCAATGGTGTTAGCCTCCTTTTTGGTGAGAGACTGGTGCAATATGGAAGTAGAGGATAAGACAATATTGAAAGATGCAACGATAACCTGCTTCGAGCAGTCTTCGACTTTAAACACTTCCCAATAATGCTTGGCATACTCATGCAAGGATTCTTGCGGCTTCTTCCTCATTATGAGCAGCGAGTTCATCCTCTTCGGATGTGTGCTGCTGGTGATTAAGCGAGCAGTGAAGGCCTTACGAGGACCTTGAAACTCTTGCTGAATCTTTGAGGAAGCCTCTCAAATAACTTTTGGGCGAAAATTCCTAAGCTAAAAGGGAATATACAACACATCAAAGCATCATTGTGACTCCATAAAGTCATGGCTTTCCTGTACTTACGAACATGATCTATGGTGTTAATTTTTCCATAATAGATTTGGAACTTGGGGGTTACAAACTTCTTTTGGGGTTCCTCCTATTTAATAGAATTTGAGAAAGTAGGTTGCACCAAGGTAATTAGTCATATACTTGCTAGATCTTTTTTGGATCGAGCTCCTCAGTGAATGGGGTTCAGGTCCATTTCCCTTTGGACTATGTCATCTTTGTGGATTTTATTTTCCCGGTGGTGCGTCCTTTGATGATTTCCATGTTCTGAACATTTTGGGTTGTGCCTGGTGCTACTTCCTAGACTACGTGTTTTACCCTCCTAGGGACTGAGAGTCTGAGCACGAGGTATACGGTCTTAGCAAATTTCTCTTTCCCTTTTCTTGTAGTATTCATTGGAGAAAAGAATTCTCCTCAATCTGCAGGCGAGTTGCCTCCTCCTTCTGTGGAAGTCTTGCTTCCCATGCATCGACCAACTATGAGATCTTGGAAGATCTAGGATTCCTGTGGCTCTCCTCGGAATCCTGTTGCTCTGGTCAAAATGTTAGGTTCCCATCTTGACGGACCTCAGACCTGACCCTCAATGAATTAAATCTGGAATGAAATTAAAGGAAAAATATGTATGTATTCACACACAACACACAAATGTATGTGGTTCAAAAACTTGGCTACGTCCACAGAGAGATCACTTGATTCTTATAAGTTTCTCTTAAATTATAAAAATTACATCCCCCATAGCCCTGGGGTGTGGGCGATATTTATTATTGCTTAAAACTACGGTGGCTGAATTAATAAAATTTCTCCTTTGGCTTGAGATAGGCTTGTGTGTTGATTCCCTGAATATCTCATCCAGGATTTTGGGTAACCGTTGTGAGATAATTACGAATATTGACTTCCTTGTAATTATCCACATGATAAAAGTTGGTATTTTTGCTTGTTATTAGTAAACTGGTCCAGGCATGCCCTCACCGCAACTGGTCTTGGTCGGATAGGCCGGGGCTGGTCCCAATTATGGTTTGGTCCGCATAATATTTGTGCAAACAAAAGCAGTCACATAATGAACAAAAGATTTTTAGGTCGAAACCCTTATGAAAAAAATAACTATCGCTTTCAACCCCAATCGATCCACCAGTACTACTAAATTAGGTGTTACAATGAGACAAACATGACTTACATATAATAATATTACATCCATCATAAAATATTTACTTACAATGATCTACAATGCTTGCCAATGGTTATTATTGACCACCGGGGTCTAAAAGTTGAAAAAGAGATACACGGAACGACTTAGAATTGAAAATTTGTAAAATTTACTTTGTCTATGGAAAGTGGCAATCAACAATTACCTTTAGGTGCCGATAGAAATGTGCCAAAAAGGATAATCCTTTTTTATAAAGGTTCATGCATATTTTAAAAATGAGTGGTGCAAAATGATTTTTGAGGGAGCGAGGTACTTGGATTAGGGTCATTTGGACATAACCTCGGTTTGATAATGGAATATTAGACTTAAACCCAATTTGTGCAAATAATTAGGCCTCACACTAAGTTAATTCAAATTGGTATCTATTTCATGCAAATTGAAACCGACTTCATACCAATCAACTATTATATACACACAATGCGTGGAAAACTACTCAGTGAATGCAAATCGACACTTTTTTCAGGAAAATCAATAATTTTTATTAAATTGATGTGATGCCTAGTTATTTGTAAACATTGAGATTAATTAAAATATTATGTTAGCAAACTAGATTTTTATGTTAATAACCCCATTGTAAACAAAGAGAAGGTTTTTGGCTTATAAATTGGACTTAAAATGAGGATTTTGAAGCACACATCTATTTTCAAAGTTCCATTTAACAATTAATTGTCATACAAACTTGCTAATGGTTGTTCCAATGTTTGAGGAGTTCCACAACTATTTGGAAATACTGGAGAAGATTTGTTTCTATGATGTTGGGTATGATGGTTGCAACTCGAGGGTGCTCTCACTCTGGAGGAACTTTATTATGTATAGGAGTTCTATGACTGTAGCCTTGAATTTATGGTACCTGGAGGACTAAATATTTCTATAAATATTAGATGAAATATACCTAACATGTAAGGAGTTCTTTACAATGCTGGGTATGAGTACTAATGCTACGATGGTAATGCCTAGTTTTTTCGAGTCTGTTAAAGACATGCGACCCTAGTTGTTTAATTTTTCTCAATCAGTGGTGAGGCCACTTATAATAGGTTTTCAAAACTTTATTCCTCACGTCTAAGAGGTTATTCACTTCTAATATGTTAATTCTTCAAGTTATAGAGGAGTTATCTAGTTATGATTGACACCGAAGTTGTAGTTGGTGAGATAAGAGACAAGGAAATGTAGGTTGTGGCTATCGTCTCTTGGATGATATATCAATGTAACCATTTTTCGGTGATTTTCATCCATGAATAGTCTATATGATTGGAAGGACAATCCACCATATTTTTTAAGGATACCCTAGTGTTTTTGTAGCCGAATATTGGTGGTAGCCACATCATTTCAGTCATTTGATAATGACTATTTTTTTATAAGGGTGCGTGGGAACCACAATCGTGGCTTATTAGATTTTTGGATTAAGGGGTTGTTGGAACACGGGGCCATTGAGATTAATTTGGTCATCACTTGGTTGGGAGATTTGACTTTAGTACTACAGCTATACGATGATAGGTATGCACGACTTATAGGTTTATGGCATACCTCATTATATTTCCCTGGGCCCCTATTGAGATAGGGCGATTGGGAGCAGGTTAATGAAATTTATTTTTTGTAAAAGATATGAATGATGGTTTGCGGCCTCTATTGAGAAATCTTTATCAATGGGTAACTCCCTTACTACTCACATATGTGTCGATTGGCAATGCGTTGGTCGTCTTTGATGAATTTATAGAGGGGCGCTAGGTTAAGACTTTTTCTCATCACATGGGCATGATGTGGATATTAAGTGGTAGGTATGTTCAGGATGACACTTTTATTTGGTCATGGATACTCGGGGAATATAGGTGAATTGAGAGAAGAATGCAAGGTGTCCAAGCGACTAATATTTGGGGAACGGGTGATGATGGTGGTTATCATGGAGGTGATGTTAATCTATCCAATCTCATGCATAATTATGTATGTGAGTAAAGGATTTCTAATCAGAAGTTTCTAGTATTAAAAGGAGGAGTAGGGTTTGGATATCTTTGTAAGGTAGTGTTATATAGAAAAAAGGTGTTGTATACCAAAAAGTATGATAACACATATATAAGAAGAGTAATGCTCTCCCTCTCAAAACATCTCCTAACACGTTTTTAAAAAACATTAAGTTTTTGTAACATATGTGGTACCCAGTCGAATGTATAAACACTTAATGCATTTTTGGAGAGGTTTTGAGAGATAATTTGGGACTCATATTAGTGCTAGCATGCAGTCCGCGTGATGCACAGGCATATATAATGCCTCGTAGAATTATAATATTAAATCACTATGTAAAATATTGTTAAGATAAAAAATTGTACCCTAAAAAAATATTCTCCTTATACATTTGAAATGTATTTAAAAACCCTCTATCTTCTAAAAAAATCCCTGTATCGCTTGAATTTAGTTGTATATCTTCATGAAAGCACGAGATTTGAGTAGTCTCCCTCCTGAATTATTGCAAAGAATATTTATAAATATTTTAATCATTCTGAAGAAAGTTAAAAAGCTTGGGCACGTGTGGATATAGTGGACTTACCCATTCAAATTTTGTCTTCACAAGCGTCAATATATTTTATCTTCCTTGATAAATTACATATATGTATGAGAAACATAAATAAAAACATAAGATTTACATTAAAAAATAATGTACTAAAAAGTACAAAAGAGAAAAAACATTCAAACTCAATTTTTGTATAAACTTAAGTCTATTATACCTCGACAACAGAGTTCAGTTTCACCAGTTTGGCATACACGGACAAGTCAATAAGAAATAATATGTAAAATCCTGCTAAATAACTAAAAATTAATGGTAGTCATTTATAAATTGTAGATGCTCTAAATTTTATGCATATATAAAGAAACAACTGAAGAATGTAGACCTGAACTAAAATGGATTTGAGTTCATGTTTTGGTTTCCTGCTTTGTGGCGTATATACTTATTGAGGTCGAATTTTTTGGTAAAGAAAATAATGCATAAGGTTGCAATCATGAAGACAAATGGGTTGGAAAATATGTATTTATCCATGAAAGAAGGTGAACATATATTAGAGCCAGAACTAAAATGGATTTAAGTTGATGTTTTGGGTTTCCTAGTGATGAATATATTAAATCGTAAAATATTAATTATAATATATATATATATATATATATATATATATATATATATATATATATATATATATATATATATATATATATATATGTATGTATGTATGTATGTATGTATGCTAATGAACTATATGGATTCATATTTTGAAAGAACAAATTAACATAAAAGCATATACATACTAATAAACAGAAACTGCAGACTATAAAATCCCAGACCCATATTTATTCAAATATATTGGAATCATTTTGAACATCATAAATTCATCGTTGAAAACCTGTTGAATTATCATCCTATAGAGATAAACTAATAAAATTATAAACATTTCATTTTGAAACTAATTAAGTTTTATTAAAAAATAAACCATCATAATGCATAAACACAAATCAATTGTAATCCTTGGATGATGAGTGGAATATGAGAACATGAATCAATTATAATATGGTTTACACCTAAGATGATGACGGGAATATGCGAACTTCCAATTGTTCACCATTTTCAATATTTGTGTTCAAAACAAAATACAACTCTCAAATACTTTACATGAAAAAATAAAGAGTTTATTCCAAAATTATTCTCACTTAAATGTCCAACGTTTCCCAATATTAATAGTGAATACTCCATCCGAATCGACTCATATTACCTTGTTTATGAGAGAGATATCAAGTCAATGGGTGAGAAAATTGTAAGAAAGAGGGAAAAAAACATATTTGCATTTTCTCAAACACCTAATGAACAAAAAAATTGTACATGTATAAAAATAGAGAAAGAGAGAAAAAGAGTTTGCTAAAATACCATCTAAAGCCAATGTTTCAAAACATCAAATGACTTAACATCTCTCGACAACCATGAGATTTCAAGCAACCAATTTTATATTATTCCCAAACTAAAAAGGACATAATAGAAAAAATCTTGTGACATGAATATGGTGATATTTCTTGCATGAATCCATGGGATTAGAAGACTTTGATTTTGCGACATGTAAAAATCGAAAAGAAAAAACAAATTACAAAAAAAAAATTAAGAAATGAGGATTAAGATTATTCTTACTTGAACTTATTATATATATGACCTTGATTATTGAAATGTAAAAACAACCGATATTCTTTAATAATAATTTCGTATACTTGGTATTATCTTATTCGTTAATAATCCTTGAGGAAATGAAGATACGAGTGAGAGAAAGAAAAGAGAGGGGATGGGTGAGTGAAAGTGGGACGAAGAGCTTTGGAAGAGAGAGAGAGGGGAATAGTCACATGTGTAGATGAAATAGATTGTATGATTAAACAAATAGTATTTTTGATTGTTGGTTTCCAAGTAAAAGGGTCGGGTAGTGTAAGGTTTCCAATGATCAATAATCCATATGGATGGGCACATATAGTTTTTAAATGTACACGTGTAATCGCATGAGCGCGATAAATGTCAACGCTGGGTTCCATTACCAATTTTAGTTATATGCTATAATTCATATAAGAATATCTTTATTGTGAATTATCATGATTAATCACTAATTCAACCATAGCAGTTTGCTATGTTGAATGATTAAATGAAAGAATGTGCATGCCTCGAAGGGAGAAGTGAATGAATGATGTAATGCCCAAACCCAAAGTTACTTTATGGGTTGCCTAAATACCTCCTTGGGGGGAGAAAAAGAGGTTTTGTTTTTATAGAATTTTATTCAAGGATCAATTCACACACAGTTATGACAAATATACTGAAAAGATATTTATTAAAATGAGATAGAAATAAACAGGAAATGTAAACATTTATTATTATATTATAGTCAATTAATTCCATGTCAAAGGATTTGAGTTATGCATTATCAAACCATAATGATTGATTTAATATAGACGTTTGGTAGATAAAGTCTTGTTCATTAGCTATCAGAGAACATTAAACATTAAAGATAAGGTTGTGCAAACAAACATGTTTTTCATTGTATTTTGATAAAATATTATTTTTAAACTGAAAAAGTGATTATCTACTGATATGCGTCATGCCTAACAAAGGGAAGTACCTAGTTTTCAAAAAGCATGTTATTTAGGAAGAAACATTTTTTTCTACCCTAAATTGTTCAGATGGTTACATTTTAGTTCCCTGCACACAGCTAAGCAAATTTTAGTCCACTACCTAAAACGGTGTTCATATATGGGTTTTATACCCTTGCATACGGATGTACATTTTTGTGTGACAATCTTACTCCCAAAAACCATGCGCACTGAGCTATTTTTAACCGTGTGCATGATGCAGTCGTATTTGCATATATATATATATATATATATATATATATATATATATATATATATATATATATATATATATATATATATATATAGTGCATAGACTAACACATACTTATTTAGATTTGATTTAGAAAATTTGTTTATATCTGAACACCTCTTTCAACAATCTCTTTAGAATAAATGGAGATAAAACCATATTATCAGTTGTAACACTATTAAAAGTTATTATAATAAATCTAAGTAACTTTTAATTTTGAAACTATGTAATGAAGATTTTATCAAAATTATCCAGCCCATTAGTTCAGTCACTAATCCCAAATAATATGGGATGTGTAAATTAAGAAACAAACACACAAGGGCATGATTTATACTATGTAATATTTCTGTGGAGGAAACATCCTAGTTGTGGTTTCTAAACCACGAAATTAAAAGTTCAGTACAAATAAGAATTAGATATATTTAGTCGAGATTCGTACTTGATGGCTTGATTCTTATCCATAAAGAACTACTCCACTCACCTTTCCTTTACTGACAACAACCTACATGCTTCTCCATTATACGAGGAGATATAGTATGTAGGTGGTTTGTGTGACTAAGTATGTGGATGGAAATCCAATCATAAAAGTCACACTCGTTTAAATGTAGAGACCTAAAGTGTGCCTCTCGATGGAAGCTACCCAAATAAAAATTAATTCTTTCGATTCAAGAAAAAAATTCTTAATTTTTTTTTATTATAAATGGGCTTAAATAATGAAAATGTTAATGTGAAAACATATTTTACTATGTTTTAGAATCTTCAAGTTCTATCTTCTTATTTAAGACAGTGATTCTAAAAGATGCGAGAAGAGTAAAATAAGCACACGGCCGGACGTACGAGCATAAATGCCACTAAGGAAGAAAATCCTAGGCTAGTAAGAATGATAAATGCATGACAATAGAGTTTTAAAACTAGAAGACACAGACTTACAACCACACGATGCTATGAGCAGCTAGACAGTATTTTGCACCATTTTCTCCATAGAGAGTGCCAACTATTGAAGAACGTTGTACAGCCGTGATATATTTTGGTCCGCAACTAATGCTTTAAAAATTTTGGCTAAAACTTTTCTTTTTTAAAGTTGAAGCAACTTTTATTCCTAGAAGAAACCTTCAACTAACCAAAATACGACACCTAGAATATTTAGGGAATCCTATAAATATGTGTGTTAGGGTGTTTACAATGGTACAGTGCTTTAAATCTCAAAAATAATTTTTTCGAAGCTAAGGAAGAAAAATATTTACTCATAAGTGAAAATATATTTTTCAACATAAGGTGGGTAAATACACCTTTATTAGAAAAAAATGATTGAAACTCAAATAAGACGAGTGAAATAATGTTCTCTCAAACATGTGAAGTGTTTTGATCAACAAAAATTGTTTTCAGTGCTCCCAGTCTTAGTCTGAAAGAGTAAACAACACTTAACTGATATAATTTTATTTATGAAAATGGTTAAAGGCTCAAATGATAGGTATCACACTCTTGTGGTGCTAAATAGTCGCATAGGGCTCTTAATCACCCAAAAGGTTGTACTTGACACACTAACTTAGAAGATCTCTAAAAAAAATTCTTACGCATAAGTGAATTTTGGCACTCTCATATGCATTTCGCTGTAGTGTTACTACAATTTGAGAATCCTTCATTGGAGCGAACCTGAAGCGATCAAAGTTGCGCAAATGTCTAGAAATTTTTTCACGGGGACATAAGCGACCAACGAGAACTTCATCGCTGGAGTGTCACTAATGCGAGAAAGGCCGCACATGTTTCCAGAAATTTTGTCTAGTTCGCATTAGAAATAAATTTTAAATTGAGATTTAAGGAAACTTTAAGTATGTTTGTTTCCCACATGAATACTCATACTTAAAATACACAAAAGGAGGCAATTTCTTTTTAATATATATTTTTCTATATGAAAAGTATATTTGCATGTATATATGATAAAATTTCAAAGCCAAGGTTAATTTATAACGTTTTCCAATTATAAAATGAAATTAACTGAGGTGAATCTAATTTTGCTATGTCTTATACATTTTTATAAGTGGTCTACTTGAGGTTTGAGTATACTATAATAATAAACAGATAATACCTACAAATCACAAGATATCTACTAAAATTATACAAGCTAACTAGTTTATGCTTACGAAAAATCCTCAAGTGATTTCAACACTAGCTTTCACAATAATGTTGTAAAATAACGATCTGAAACACTAATTATGTAAACAACATTTTTAGTTTTTCATATCTGACTAAAAATCATTAGATCAAAATGTTTTTAATATATTTAAAACATTTTATGGCAAAAAAATTTAAATCTATACATAACTAAGTGAAAATTAAGTTTGAAATCTTACAAAGGTTATAGACACCATAATTGTGATTTTAAGAATGAAACGTGAATGAATCACGGGTGAATGTGCACAGTAGAGGATTGTATTGATGAAGATATCAAGAACTAAATTCTGAACCAATTTTCATTAAAAATACATGTTATAACACCAGAAATCAAATATCCTTATTTCTTCTTTGAATATGTTTGATCTCTCCTAAATTTCAATCTAATATCACTCACTCTTTTCATTTTTTCTCAAACTCCCTCATTATCTTAATTTCTTTATAATATTTCCATTTCTCTCTTTAATTAATCTCTCCCTCTACAGGGTTTCCATTGAATAGCTTCCAAAAGCGTGTTATTCAAGACAACATGTGTTTAAATAGTATGAGAGTTTAAATCAGGAATGCCTTTTTGCTGTATTTGGTCCATATATACTCCTTGTCGATTGTTGATGTCTAAATTTTGATTATTTATCTTAGCCTTGGTTATCCAAATATATAATCACAAATACTAAAGATAAAGATAATATAAAGAAACAACCAAGCTTTTTTACATGGTTGAGCCCAAGAATGGAGCGTACATCCATGGGGTAATACTATTATTTGTTTCGGGTTTGTGTTGTAATATCTTAATTACAATTCTAGGGTTTAGCAAAAAGCATATAAGTTTTCCTCCTCTTTCTCAATTGGGGATAGTAGCATATTTATAGTCATTAGAAACTGAAGCGATGGAATGCCTTTATAATCCACCAGGCATTTAAACCTTTATAAGATAATATGCAGCTGGACATTATACACGTGTTCGTGCATGGTCACCATTGAGTATCCCTAGTGTAACTCTTCATATAATTGATATTTCACATCCCTTGCTGAGGTCGGTCAGGCGTTTGACTAGAGACTTACGGGACCACCGGGTTTACCCGTTATAAAAAGTCAAATGGATATGTGTACAGGTGTCACCAATTCATTGGTCCACATGGCTTAATAAATTTAAACCATAACAAAAGCACCCAATACTTCATACTTGAACATTTTAATGAAAGGATTGAGTATTTTTCTTAAAAAATTGCTAGGCATCTTAGAAGTTAGCGGTCCGTGTCCGACCTCAAGGACTTGTAATTTTCTTATATCCACACCCAGGTAGTGGAAATTTTGTAAAAATCTTGAAAAATAGTGAACCGACGGAGGGTACACTGGTCTTTTTGCCATTTGGGGATTTGGGACACACTCGAAAGCCCAAATGTTGGTATGCTTAATCATTTCAAATCCCAATTTTCAAGATTCATCATTGTACCTATAAAAGGTTTGCTTCTCCATCCATTTTGTCTCACTTCTGCAGGTTCGAAGTCTATCTCCCATTGTAGCATTTCCATTTTGCTTTTAGCGGATTTTCACCCTGTGCTGCTACGGTAAGAACCTTCTTTCTCTAGTCCTTTTTACATTCTGAGTTATGATGGTTAATAGTAGATGAATGTTCTTTGGAATACTTTAGAGAAAAAATAAAGATCCCAGATTGGTTAACTATACATATAGTCTCCGGCCCTTGCGATTTAAGTGTTTTGAGTGAGGTCATTAACTCTTAACAAATTTCATAGCTGAATACAATATTACTATCCCGACAAATAATTTATTTCTTGAATTTTTCAATACTTCGATGTGGTCCCTGCTCAGGTGGCTCCAAATACTTGGAGAGTAGTTAATGGAGTTAACCGCCTTAATGAGATATATGGGACCCATATAGTAATAATCCAACTCATGTATTGATATAGCTGGGGGACCACCAGTGACACCATTTATTACTTGAAGACCAGATATTCCAATAGAGCTATAGTGGTGAATTACCTAACTCCAATAAGGATTATTGGGAGTACAAAATTACAGTTAGAAACAGGAAGTATGATCCTCTTCTTGAGGGATAAAGATACACTAGGCTAATATGACCTCAGGAAAGGCGAGGAATAGGTCAACACATGAATTACTTCACGTACTTTCTTTGTATTTGTTTTTCCATTATTGGTTTACTGATTCTGATCTTCGCGGTTGGTTTTTGCAGAAAGAAGGAATAAGGACTGACCTCCTGGCTCTGAAGTTAATTTTGCTGACTTGAAATTCATCTATTCTATTGAACAAAGGATAGGAGAATATGGGCATCTATTCTTCTTGAATATTAAAACTTTATCACCTTTTTTATAGCTTGTCTTGCAAAAGATATCCTAGTAGACCCCATAGATTTGGAAGAGCGACCATCCTCATCATCCATTGTTGCCTCTAAGTCCCCCTTACAAGAAGAGGGGGGTACTGGTTGTGGAGGGACCTCCTCTTGTTTTGAGTCCCTGGATTTATCTACTCTTCTAGTCGCCCTTTCCTTCATAGACAAGATAGTTGAGAGGAAGATCCCAAACCTGATTATTAGAGTTATGTCTCCCCCTCCTGCCAAAAATAAGAAGGATGTTGGTGAAGGTGGTTTAAGTATCCAATGGTGTTATTTAATTAGGAGATAAATAACATAGAGCCTCAGTACAAGAGGTTGAGAAAAGGTACTACCAACTAGTAGGAATTGGTGAAAAAAACCCAGAATGCCCACTAGGCCTCTACTAATGTTGCTTTTTAGGAAGTGAACCCTAGTTTAGCTAGGGGTATTATTGGTTCTGGACTTCTAACTGTTGATAGGTTGACAGCTACCCCTTTGTCCAGGGTAAATATAATTTGGCTTTGGTAAGTTTCCCAACCATTGGCTTTGTATATCTGGTTAACATTTCTCCCTTTACATTTTACTAATTAATTTTAATCTTTAAAATTTGTAGTTTTTGGTAGACTTAAACCAAATTCAGATGAAGGAAGACCAACTCAGGGAGTCATCGGTTGACGTGGAAGTTTCTTTCAAAGGCTTGAGGAAATCCTTGGACACCAATAAAAAAACATATGAAAGATGGATAAATATGGCAACGTTTGTTGAGAAATGCTGAGCCGACAAAAAAGGATGGTGAGAAATCAATTGCAAATGATGTTAAGGTCAATACTGATGTGGAGGGTAAATATCAGGGTTTGAAGGACACTTTAAAGAAGGAAAATGAGGATGCCTATACCTGTGGTTAGGATAAAGCTTTTGCTACTGCTGCCCTGCATATTGAATACTTGAAGAAGACCTCCTATAAGGAAGGCAGAGACACTGTACTCAATTAGATAAGAACCTCTGAAGACTCAGACCTCTTTCAGTAGATTAACCCAAGTACTCGTATCATTATTTATGAGGAAATGGAGGATGGGGAGGGTACTTGTAAGTTTTCTATGGCTCCTGAGACTTCAGTGGTGGATTTTTTATCAGGAGGAGAGGTGGCCCAAGACCAAGAGAAGGTATAAACATCTAGGTTTTTTTAGCATTTACATCTTTTGATTTATAATGTTTGGTTTCCTTATAAATCAGAGCAGTTATCCTTCTGATATACCTTACCAAATTTTTTAATAATATTGCTATTTTCTTCACTTGGATAATGTTGATGTTTACTGAAGTTGTTCCTTTACTTTTGTACTCATATTTTATTTTTCAATTCAAATCCAAGCGGTCTTTCATAGCGGCAGCATAAATTGATATCTTCAGAAGAAGTTCCTAACTTTTCGAGTCAGGTCATGAAGATTTGTAGGTAGAGGAACTGGAGGAAGTTATCAGTTTGAATGCCTCTAACCAAGTCACGTAGGCTTATGTTCTCCTATATTGG
The DNA here is from genome assembly GCA_949130495.1 of Sambucus nigra. Taxonomy (NCBI): domain Eukaryota; kingdom Viridiplantae; phylum Streptophyta; class Magnoliopsida; order Dipsacales; family Adoxaceae; genus Sambucus; species Sambucus nigra. The sequence continues at coordinate 445,457,585 of OX422213.1, forward strand.
TTATTTAGTCAAACCATTGTGGCCAATGCTTCCTATAATGAGATGTTTCTCAAAATGCAACAGGATCACAAAGCATCCTTTACTAGCTTATGTGCTAATTATGAAGAAAAGTATGCCCAAATGAGCACCGGCATGGGCATTCATAAAAAAAATCTAGGATATCTCTTCAACTTACAACAAGAAAGAGTGTGTGTTGAAATGTGAACTGACTAGTGTTCGAGAGGTGGCGATCATGTTGTAATATGAGAACAACGTGTAGAGGAATGAACATGAAAGTTTAAAGAAACCAGTAGGCACTGAGAAAAATAAAGGTTCTTCATTATTGGAGAAGGAAAATAGGAGACTGATGGAAGAAATAAAAATGCTAAAAAAAGCAAAAGGCGGTGAGTAATCTAAGCAAGTGGTGGTTTCTAAGCCTACTATTGAGGAAGAAAAATTAAAGAAAACTTTGGGAAACTAAAACACTCTGATGGAGAAATAAGAGACCAATATCAAGAAGCTAACTGATAAAGATGATTGGTTAACATTTCACTTTCATAAGAAAACACAAAATGTGTGGTTGAATGGCTATGATGAGGCACTGACGCTTATTGATAAAGATCTAGAATAAGCTATGAGAAAAGGTTACAAATGGGGTTGATCGAACGCTTTCACAGTTTTAAGGGTACCCAAGGAAGATTCCTATTGGAATTTTAATTATCTAGCTTTCTTGGATTATCCTTATCCTCCTTTCAGTGTGGATGTCAATTAGATTCCCACTGATGGCGTACCCATAAACTTTATCAGAAAATACTTGGGCGACTATGGCCTATATGAGGGAGATACCCTTGTCAAACCTCCTCACCTGGTACATTGACCTAGTCAACAAGGAAGACATATGGACTTGCGATCCACGGTTTTTCATTCTGCCTTAGATGCTCCCCCTGTTAGGATGGAAAAGGCTTTGGGAAAAATCCCAGCTAAATGAAGAATTTTTTACCTTTTTCATGTTTTTTCCTTTATGATTTAATAAAGAGAAACCCATAATGAATTTTCGTTATCTTTTTTAAAAAAAGAAAATATATGGTCAATATATGTTATGCATAATTGTGGCCTACTAGTAGCTTAGGATTATAATTTTGTGGTCGGATGTTAGCTGACAAATCTACTTGACTAATTACCACTTTGGATGAACCTAAATTTTCCAGCCATAGGTTCTACCAACACACTTATGGATGTCCAAATAGATCATTATCATTTTAGAGTAAGTGGTTGAATAAATTACCACTGCCAACCAAATTTTAAGGTATTTTTCCTTAACTTGGTTTGCTAAAACTTTTTGTTCTTGATTTTAAGTCATACATGAAGTTTTTAAGGTTAGGAACTTCTTATTCGTGACTTGTCAAAGACGAAGTCATACATGAAGTTTTGCTAAAAATTGAAATTGAAACTTTATAAATTGATGTTACAAAATTGACACTATTTGGAGAATACTATAGTTTGGAGATTGATTAATCTTCCACTCCCAAATAGAAAACATAAAAAAGAAATTCAATTGATGACAATCCCATGAATTCTAGTTAAACTGAAAAGAGTTGCTACACATGTGTTTAAAATTTCACTCCGAAATCACTTTTAATATTTGTTAAGATCATGATAAGCACATCTTTCCTCCAAGTGTTTCTAGGAAATCAGTACCTGGTCGGATCATGACAGAGATAAAAGGGATACCATGCCAGTTGGCCTTCAACTTATTTCCCTTCAGGAGCACCATCTTTAGAACATACTCTCCATCCTTTAAGTTCCTCGAGCTATCCAAAGTGTATCATTCCTTCGTACTTCTTATACCAAGTCTAAATCTAGCCTTCTAATCAGATCGCTTTTAAGAGAGTTAAAGTTGAGAGTTGGTGTCTAGACATATGGGTCTTTGTAGGAACCATAACTTTGGTTCCAAATGCAAGCATGTACGGAGTCTCGTAGATAGCTATCCTCGATGTGGTTCTATAGGCCCATAAGACACTATGTAATTCGTTAATTCAATTTTATTTAGCATCATCAGGTCTCTTTTTCAAATCGTCGAGCAATGTTTTGCTGATCACCTCTATCTCTCCATTGCACTTGGGATGTCTGGAAGTATAGTGTAACTTTTGAATCTTGGATTCATGCAATAGTCCTCAAATTCCTGGATATCGAATTGAGTTCCATGGTCTGTAATGAAGGCATATGGCATTCCATATCGATATATATATTTTTCCATATAGACTTAAAAACTCTTTCATAAGGTATCTCAACTAATGGCTCAGATTTAAGCCAATTCGTAAAGTAATCTATATCAAAGACCAAATATTTAAAGCGACCTTTTTTCATTGGAAAAAGATCGATAAAATCAATCTCCCAGATGGAAAAAGGACAAGGGGATATGATTGGTGTCAGAGTAGCCCACGACCTCCTATGTATGGTGGGAAACTTTTAGCATTTGCCAGACCTGCTATCATATAAGGCACAATCTGCATTTTTGTTGGCCAGTAATACCCTTGCATGGGAACTCGTTGTAACAATGATTGCCCTGGTGAATGAGCTCTACAAGATCCTTTATATACTTATTTAATCAAGTTTTGCACCTCAGTGGGGTGGACACATCGGAACAAGGAAATAATGAATCCCATGTTGTAGAAGACTCATATTTTCAGTATATAGATAACTACTTTATACCTTAACTTCCTCACCTTCTTTAGGTCTTCAGGGGAAGAGATCCTCTTTAAATGTACCCATTGATTAGATCCATCCATGAGGGGCCTAAGTCTACTATTATTAAGATGACGCTCTTTTCGTTTATGCTCCCATGTGCTAGGATTTCCACCAGAATGGCCCGTTTCAATTATGTCCTATTTGCTAAAGATAGCTGAGTAAGTGCATCTACTTGGGCATTTTCAATTCTCATAATTTTGATCGCTAGAAATTTAGAGAAGATGCTTTGAACTTTGTACAAGTATTTTCTCATGAGTTCTCCTTATACTCCATATATTCTAAGCATTTGAATTACAATCAATTGGTAATCACTGTGAGTGATGATCTTATCATCACTAAATGGCAATGCTAGTTCCAGACATATAATCAACAGTTCATATTCTTCATCATTATTAAAAGCTTGGAATTAAAACAAAAGTGCACATTCTACATATATATCATCAACGGTGTTCATAATTAATCCTGTTCCACTTTCACTCGCGTAGGAAGACACATTTCCATACATTTTTTAGATAAGAATATCATCATCAATGTTTCATTTTCTTTGAGATCCTTATTTGAATATTTTTTTCTCTGTTTCTCCTATTGTCTCACGATTTCTCATGCATTGGATTTTTATGGTTTATCCACTTTAGAACTAGCTTTGGGAGAAGTCTACTTGGCTTGTTCAGACGTTGAACTCTCTTCTAAAGAAGTCTTCTCATCTAGTTGATCAGCTAATCTTTCTTCGTAAGTGAACTTTCCTATGAAGTTTATCACCACTTGACTTTTTAATGTTGTTATGGACTCATAGATTATGCCATATTCTCCTAACTCCCCCACCTAAGACATCAATCTCCTTGACTTCTCTGGTTTATGGATAACTTGACCCAATGGCAGGTCAATGTAGACCACGATTATATGTGCCTAGAAATATGGATTCACTCTTTTTGATGCTTTAATGGGGGCGAAGGAAAAAATTTCCAGACGGGGGTATCGAATTTCTGCGCCCCTAAAGGACTTTCTAGTGTAACAAGATGATTTTTTTAATTCTATTCTCTTATCAGATGAGGGACGAACAACCGACTCATATACGATAAGGTATAAGTACAATCTTTCTCCCTTAAGTGTTCGGGAGAGGAGTGGTGGAGATCCCAAGTATTTCTTTATCTCCTACAAATCATTTTCACATTATTCATTCCACTCAAAAGTTCATCTTACTACCTTGAAGAACGGTAGACACTTGCCAGTAGCTTAAGAGAGAAATCGATTAAGAGCCCGGACTCTTCCTATCAAGTTTTGCAGATTTTTCTTGTGTGAGGGAGATTGCATACTTATAAATGCTTTGATCTTGTCTAGGTTGGTTGGATTAAGCTTCATTTTATGCTTCTCAAGATGATCAAAAGTCTGGCTTAAGTCTTTAATCACGTCGGTTGCCTTCTTTCTTTTAATAAGCATGTCGTCCACATAAGCTTCCTTATTCTTGTTGATTTTGTCTTTAGAAAAACTTTGTTTACCAGCCATTGATATGCTACTCCAGCGCTTTTAAGCCCAAAAGGCATAACGTTGTAACAATAAGTACCTCGATTGGTAATGAATGGTGTTTTTTTTCCTATCCTTTGGATTCATCTTAATTTGATTATACCCTAAATAACCATCCATAATGCTGAGTAACTCATGTCTTGCTATAGCATCAATCAATTAATCAATCCTTAGTAAAGGAAAATGATCCTTTGGACAGGCTTTATTGAGATCCATGAAGTCAACGCACATGCACCATTTTTTGTTCTTCTTTATTCCCATCACTACTTTTGTCAACTAATCTGGGTATTTAACATCTTCAATGAATTTTTCTTTCTGTAGATTCTCCACCTGTTCTTCAATAACCATGTTCATTTTGGGACTGAATATATGTTATTTTTACTTAATCGAATTGGCATTTTTTATTATATTCATTTCATGTCATATAAATTTTTTATTAATTCCTGTCATATCTTCATGGATTACGCGAACACGGTCTTTCTCTCTTTGAGGAATGTGATCACTTCCTATTTAAGGGTTGCTTCCAGAGTTGAGATAATCTCTTCGATTCAGTTTAGTCTTTCGTCATCTAGGATAATCATTTTAGTGTCCTCTATAACTTGTCCTTAGACAAAATTAGCCTCTTTGCAGGGATCTAAGGTCTCAATCTAGTAGGTGGTAGTGATCTTCTTGGCTTCTTCCTTATCGACAGAAGTATAATAGCATTCTCTAACTTCAACTTGGTTTCCCTTTACAATGATGAACCCATAATCAGTGCGTAATTTTAAACATTGATGGATAATGGATGGTATAACTTTAAACTTTTTAAGCCGACCATGTCGAGGATCATATTATAGGCCTATTTGACATTCTTGTCTAAGATGAAGAAACAGATCCTTCCAGTCCTACTGGTAGAAAAAGTATAGATAAGAACCTCCAATTTGATAGTTCCTAAATGGTATACTTTTCACCTGAGAAGCCTATCAGGGGTCTTTGGTATGGTTCCAACTTGCTGTTATGCAATCCCAAACTAAAAATAATTATAGAACAGATTATCATTCGAACTGCCATTGTCTACTAGGATTCTATCTACCCTTGCGTCGTGCACCTTCATAGTGATGACTAAAGGATCATCGTGAGGGCAGAGCACTACAAACCAGTCATTCTTTAAAAAATGAATTACCATTTTGTCTTTGTTCACCTTTCTTGGGTGGTTACCTACTTTGTCAGATAATTTTTTTGTTTGAATATGTGAACATGACTTGGCCTCATTCAAATAACCCGTTCGCTTGGTTGCCTCATCACCACCACCAATGTCTCCTCCTGTAATAAAATGTTTACTAAAGGATATAATTTTTATATCAAGTTCAAGTTTAGGGGGGTTCTTCGGCTTATCCGGATCATGTACTCAATCATCATCCCAACGTATCTTCTTATCATCTCTACTTGTGTAAGGAGATTCTGATCATCTTCTGGGATCTTGCCCCTCTTTTTGGTCAATGAACTTAGAGAGTTTTCCATGACGAATGAGATTTTCAATTTCATTTTTCAGGGCAAAAAAATTTCCTTTGGTATGACCATAATCCTTATGGAACTCGCAACACTTAGATTTATCTCTCCTATTAGGAGGGTATTTCAATATCCTCTTCTATTTGAGATCTCTGCTTCCTCTGATCTCTTCCAGAATATGATTTATGCCAACATCAAGAGCAGTGTATTCCTCATATTTTATAGGTTTCTCGGTAATTTTATCTTTTTATTCCTTTTTATCAGTACTATTCTGATTGTCGGCTTTAGTACTTGGGACTTGCTTGGCATCTATATCCTCCTCACCATTCATGATTTTTCTAGCTTTACCCATCAAACTAGTCATGGTTTTGGGGGTTTTTGCCCAGTGCATAATACAACTTCTCGAGGAGCAGTTCGCTTATTAAAGTAATAATAGAGCCTTATCTTCATAATCTATCGATTCTATTTGTTCACTATTAAAGAGAGTCATATAATCGCGAGTGGTTTCTCCTCATCGTCGACGGACTCTTAGTACACGAGATAACCTTTTGATGGGTTTGGTCCCCCAAAGCTAAAGTTGTTGATGAATAGCTCGACGAGATGCTATAAGCTAAAAATTTGTCCTTGGGGTAAATTTTTATACCAAATCTATGTTGATCCATTGATGGTACTTGAGAATTATTAGAAACGTATCTCATCTGGAATCGAATAAATATCATCGTATACCTAGTACTATTCAACATGAAGGATGTGATCACTCTTACCGTCAGACTTGGGAGTGACCACGAGCGGTTTCAACTTATATGGTGTGGGTAAATCCATTATAGCTGGGATGAAGAGAGATCCTTTCCTAAAACTCCTTTGTAAGGTATTCTTAGACTTGGTTATTTCTCCTAGGAAGTCTTCCAATCATTGGATTGATCACTTCCAAGGGTGATAATGTTGATTGGTCTTAACTAAAATGTCTCTGGTATGCCTTCCATGTAATCATGCTGAACTCTCTTCCTAAGAAGTGTGCTCGGCCCGCGAGGAACCTTGTATGATGGCTTTAGATTTGGTAGATCTCTCTCTATGGTCACGTGATTTGGTTGGTTTCCTAACGGAGCCCCTATTTTCTCGGTGGCCTAGACGATTGAAAGAATATTCTTTGCTTAACCTTTCTAAAATGCTCGATCGTTCTTGAGTGAAAGACTGATAATTATAGTAATCCATAGATCGGACATAAGAGGTTACTCTAGGGAGATAAGTTTGGTCTTGTGAAGATTCGAATTATCTGGAACGACTTCTATAATTTCTAGGAGTTGGAGGTTGCATTTCCCTCCTAGTAGATGGGGCAGAACCAAGTCTAGCCTAGAGCATATGAGGGAGTTGCTTTATAGTTTTTGGCATTGCTTCTTGTCTTTTAGAAATGTTGAGTAAAATTTCTAGCAAGTCCCTCATGCCAAGAGGTGTTAAAGGACTTAATGCATTACCTCCAGCAAGTCTAATTTCTAGAATGTCTACCTTACCTCAGAGGTATAAAAAATGGATTTTGAACATAGTAAGAAATAAAAGTGACTTATTGTGGTTCCCACAGACGGTGTCAATCTATTGACGTCTAAATTTGGATTATTTATCTTATCCTTGGTTTTCCTAATATATAATCGTAGATACTAAATATAAAGAAATTATAAAGAAACACTAGAGGTTTTTTATATGGTTCAACTGAAGAATGGAGCCTACATCCACGGGACAATATTAATATTTCCTTAGGGCTTGTGTTCCAATCTATTGGTTACAATTCTAGGATTTAGCACAAATTATATAAGTTTTTTCCCTCTTTCTCAGTTGTGGATAATAACATATTTATAGTCATTAGAAACTTAAAATATGTAATGCCTTTATAACTCTAGGCATCTACACCTTTACACGATAATTTGTAACATAATATTATTCACGTGTGCGTGGATTGTGATATTTGAGTATTCCTGGTGTGTCTCTTTAAATAATTAATGTTTCACATCCCTTGCTGTGGTCGGCCATCCAGCTAACTAAAGATTTCTGTGTCCAATCTTGTTTAATCATCGTAAAAAGTCAAATGGATAGGTGGACATGTGTCACTAGTTTATTGGTCTATGTGGCTTAACAAATTTAGGCCATAAGACTGATCAACAGAAAAACCAAAGAATTTTCCGCTAGTTACTCAAAAGGCACACTTGAGTGGGGTCATCTTTAGCTTTTACTTTCTACATATGTTGAAAAATTCTTAAATCATCAGATGATAATCCTCCTTCTTTGATTTAATGAATAAGTCATCCACATAAAATTCCACTATGTCATGGAAAAGGTCGTGAAAAATAGCCATCATTGTCCTCTAATAAGTTGCCCCGAATTTTTTTAAAACCAGAAGTCATTACATTGTACATAAAATTTCCTGTAGGAGTTCTGAAAGTTGTCTTCTTTGCATCATCTGGGTCCATCTTTATTTGGTTGTATCCCACACATCCATCCATACAAGTTATACATATCATGACCAGCCATTGAATCAATTAAGCTATCAGTTGAAGGTAAGGGAAACTCATCTTTGGGGAAAAATCTATTAAGATCTCTAAAGTAACATTTATGTTTATCTTTCTTTCCCACTGGGAAGATTTTGGAAATCCAAATTAGATATTTAATTATCTTAATAAATCAACATGCCAATAGTCATTCCACCTTATCCTTCATTTTAAGGTCTAGTTTAGGCTTCTACATTCAGGTTGAATACTTGATCAGTATTGCTGATGGTAGGACATTCCACTTGTGGCGACTCACTTGTTAATCTAACCCACACATCTATCTGTACTTCTAAGTAAAAAACAATTGAATTTATCGAAGGATCTTGATTATCGCCATCTTCTCCGTATATTCTGGGTCTTTCAAAATGAAGAATGGCCTTGGTTCATTTCCACCCTCAACTAAATACACCTTCTCCATCTTTTGGACTTGTAGTTTTAGATTAGCTTGCATGCATTTAGGCTCATCTTCAACATCATCTACACACTCTTGAATATTCAAATTATCAATGACAAGAGATTGTCTTTCGTTATCAATTAAAAAATGCAAATATTTGGGTTGGCATCCTCAGGATCATCAGATGCCCATTTGCACCTTTAAAGGCGATATATCACCATTCCATTATTAGGTACCACGTTCTTACATTGTCTGGAAGGAGCTGGTGGTTCCTTATTTTCTTATCGTTTTCCAGCTAAACCATTGATGGTGTATTATCTCTACTTAGTGCACTCTGTCACTTTACATCCTGCTCCATTTGATCTATCCTTAGTCTCATTCAATTTTAAAGTTATTGAATGATAGAATGAGGTTTATGATTGACATGCCCTTGTTTTCTAACTTGTAGAGCTTCTTATTCATCCTTTTGATATCTCAGAGGTCCCGATATGATTTTGATAGAGGGAACTCCCACGTTTTCAATACACCTTATGAGGTTACATTCTTCATCATTTCTAACATTAAAACTCCCGAAAATACTTTAAGCAATTTTCAAATAATTTTCAGTAATTTTCTTTAGGGATCTTCTAAATAGTTTAAGAATAAATATCATTAGAGAAATTGGAATTCCATGTGTAATACAGTTGGTTAAGGTGGTCTTTGGATTTAGAAAACTTAAAAATATTTTCTCAATATCTTCTATGAATATTTGGTGGAATTTGAAATCTAAACATTCTCTTTGGTCCCAATTTTTTTGGGCTAAATAGAAGGACTGTTCATTTGCTACAGGTTCATCTGCTTTCAAAAGAATAAAAAGCATTAGGTATTCTACTCACTGCTACATTCAATATATTGATTATGTTCCTTATTAGAGTCTCACTTTAAATGGATCTTTCTCTTCTAAGTTTGCTTTGCTAGTTACTAGATCATTCTCCCTCTTCTTTTATCTTCCAATGAATATGGAACCATCATCTCCCTTTGAAATTATCGATCTTCCCATGGAAATTCTACCATAATATTGTCCCTATTAAGCAGAATATTCAAAATGTGGGAGTTCATCTTACTTCAATGTCCAGATGCTGATATAAAGAAGAAGAAGATTTTTCTCACCTATTCATTTGAGGTTTAATTTTAGCTGTTGTTTGGAACTATTTCTCAGGTATTTTTGGTCTTCAGCTTAGCCATCACTCTTTTAATTATATTCTAATGTCTTTGGGGATGCGAAGATCTAATTCAGAAATCATTTAATTCCTATTTTTTATCATTCCTGGTGCTATTCTATGGGAGTTATGGAAATGTAAAAATTCTTATGCTTTTGAGAGTACAAAGATGAACAGTAACTTCATTATTGATAGAGTTTTCAACTTTATTAAGGATTATAGTTACAAGTCCAAATTCAATGCTACAAGCGAGTATAACAAACTCTTATGCGAGACCTTTAGCCTGTCCTCTTATTCAGGGTTTCTAAAATAATTTGTTTTCATCAAATGGATTAAGCTCCCTCATGATTTCTTCAAACTCAACACTAATGTCTCTTCTTCAATAAACTCAAGTATTTCTGGATCTGGAGGTACCATTAGAGACCATAATGTCAAGTTCATTAAATCTTTTTCTTCCTATAAGGGAGCTCTTTCTAATAATCAAGCCGAATTTATGGCCATTCTTAGAGGTTTAAGGTTCTATGCTTTTCTTCATGTCGTCAACATCATTTTGGAAAGTGATTTGAAATTCTCTATTGATATCATTAATGGTAATTTTAAAAAACCTCCATGGACCCTCATCAAGATTTTCAATAAAATTGTGGATATCAAATCTCAAGCCCAAGCAAAATTCATCCATTGCTTTAAAGAGACCAATTTTGTTACTGATAGGTTGGCTTATTATGGTTCTTACTCATCATCATTAGTTTTTGGTTCAGTTCACGACCTTATTAAGGCTGTTAGGCGTTATTTGAGGATGGATTCCCTGGGAATTCCATCAATTATATGCCTTTCTCATTACTTTCTTTTAATTATTTTTTTCATTTCAAGTTAGCATTAAATTTGTAAGACACACTAAGATACGACTATTCTAACTTTCATAATAATATATCCCACATTTTCAGTAAAAAAAAAACAGAACGCATCATCCAATCGAATATGCCCCCTCCTTTGCAAAAGGATTTTTAGTATCTTGTATCACAAACTTTGTTCCTTTGACATTGGATTTTGCACATTGATGGTATGTTGAAGGAACCAAACCATGGTTGTGCATACTCTCCCAATTAGTAGATGGTATGAGGTAGATGACTCAATCACGTGGAAGTTAATGTGGAACGTGAGATTTCCCATATTTATTCCAACATAACCAATGGAGTTGGAAGTCTAGTTATCATAACCTAAGATTGAAAGTGGTATTGAAACCAACCTTGTCTCTAAGATACTAGTTGCATAAACTGAGCTAATAGGCATGATGTTCATCAAAGTACCTCCATTATCAAATCTATAGAAAATATTGTTACAATATTACCTGATGAAACATACAAAGGTCTATTGTGAGGGAACCATATTAATCTATCTGCATTTAAGAAAATGATCTCAAACATAAACTTTTTAATCAACCTGGCCATAGTTCCCTTCCATCTTAATGATGGAATTCTTATTCACGATCTCCAAAGTGGCTTGAGTAATTTCCAATCGTTTTTCTAGGGTATCCTAACTTGATCGAAAAACCATAAAAACTTTGGATATTTTGGTATGAGTTTATAATCCAAGATCGGATCAACCTCATATTCCTTTTCCTGATATGATTGATCCCTATCTATGTCACTTGGTTTTTTATAGGCAAGAACCACATTTTCCATTACTTGCAAACAAGTATTATAGGTATCTTTGAATCTTTCTCCTCCTCTCGATAGACCTTCTAGCTCATTGTCAAATGCCACAACCATGTGTGCCCCGTGAGCTGGCAATGGGTCGTTGTTAGCATTGCATTAAGGGATCTATAGACTCCATGATAATAAATGCTTATTAATGACCTTTCTCAAGGTAAAGTATGAAGTCATAGGATGACCAATCCACCAATGGATTTGTCAAAAGTTTGGATCAACTTGAACGCCTTCCATTGGAGCATAAGTTGGATAATTTCTACATGGAAAAACTAAGCCATCACCAAACACTCTATTCTAGTAACTCATTACTTCTTTAACTCTATGAGCCATTGAAGGTGAATACTCACTGTTGATGTAAAAAATTAGATTACTCTAATTATTCAATCACAGATAAATAAATGAGACAAAGAATTTTAAAGTGGTTCAGCCTTATATGAATGGCCTACATCCACTGTTATGTTATTCCTGAGTGTTTGAAAATTCTCGATTACGAGTTCTATCAAGAAATTTCGGTCCCTTTGAATGAGGGTGATACAAGGTATTTATAGCCCTTAGGCTGTACATGAAAGGGTGATACATTAAATGATATACATATGAAAGGGTAACTCATTTAATGCTCATCAAGCGTGTGCGTCAAGATGATAAGCATTCAATGAATAGTTGAACTGTTGATTATCTGGCAATCAATGTTGTGGTAGAGATGCAACTCGAACCGCCTTAGTTGCTCGTCGTCCAAGAGTTTCTCGGAGCATTGGAGTTCCTCGGAGGACAAGAGTTCCTCGGAGGCTTGGTGTTCCTCGAAAGACTGGTGTTCCTCAGAGTACACCTGTTGCTCGGAGTGAGTATGTTGGTCGGGGGAATGATCTTCCTCGTTGCTATTGTGCCACGTAGATTGACACGTGTCTTCTTATTATTCGTCCACATCAGCATACTAATTTTGGTATCACCAGAAGCCCCCAATGTTTCATATTTCGAACTTTGAGGAGTATGGAACATTCTTTCTCGGTATATGGAAATATTAAATGACCTTCCTGTGTTTTAGGAGCCTTTTCTTCGTATTTGAATTTCCTTCCAAATTCGCAGAATCCGCCTTTTTGCATTTTTATAAGCGCTTCGATCTTCGTGCACTTTTTGTCCTTTTAGCCGCCGGTAGCGTAATAATTTCCTTTTTGTAATCATTTCTTTCGCCGTTTCCCAAGGCAAAGTATTTAAGCTTCAGAGGCAATCCCATCGTCTTCTACCTTTTTCAATTTATGCTTTCGAGTTTTCTATATCTTTTCTCTCTCCTGTGCGTTCATCCCTTTCTTCGTTTGTTTATCAACAGATCTCGTTTTTCCTCTAAGATTTTCTTCCTTCTCCTTCATTTTTTTTTATTCACAATGGTTTATATTATCGAATCTCTTGAGAAATTCCGTTCTGACTTTTCTATTCCTTCTTGGGTAACATTAGAGAGTCTTTCTGAGCCTTCAAGTTATTTTGATTTGGCTGAGGGACATTGGTTCCCTAGCCTCTTTATTGCTGAATGTGGATTTTCTTTTCCACCAAACCCTTTGTGTTTAGAGTTCTGTCAGTATTTCGATGTTGACCCTGCAAAAATAGCCCCCAACACATGGAGAATAGTTAATGGGGTGTATAGGTTAAATCAAACTCATGGAACTCGTATAGGAATTCCTGAGATTATGTACTGTTATAAATGGGCTATTTTAGACAATGTTTTTTATTTAAAAAATAGGCTTTTGAATAGGGCCTTAGTAGTCAACCTCCCTGATGCAAACAGGGATTATTTTCATTTTATTTCATTTTTGAATTTATGATTTCATTGTGTTTGACAAAATGTATGACTGATATTTCACTATGTATTTGTTTGCAGTTGACAGTAAGAGAAAAACTCCCAAAGAATCAGAAGTTAATATAAAGCATTTGAAACATATCTGGAATTTGCATCGAAGAGTTGCAGACGAGCACATCAGGTCTGATTCCTATTTGCTGTAGTACAGGAGCTACACATCATCCTTTAATGCTCGTCCTGTGGTCAGCATTAGTGATCCTTTGCCAGCTTCTGAGGAATCTTCACCAGAATCTCACATTCCTTTAAGTCAAAAAATGGGCAAGAGAAGAGTTCCTGCTATCTTCGAGGAGACTTCCTCTATTGGAGATGGAAAGAGAAGCAAGAATGATGTCCCAAAGGGGACAAAGAAAGGAGATGCTGCCCCTTCTGTTGCTCCTCAGAAGGCTGCCGAGAAGCCCCCAGTGGCTTCGAGCAAAAAAAGTGCATCTGTGGAAGTGGTCCCAACCAAAAGTTCTTTGGTTGAAACTATTGAAGTGCCACTGAGGAGAGTAAAGAAATCCTCCTCGGTCACTTTGACTGAGACCATTCCCCAGCTCCAAGCTAGTGGAGCTGGTGTTCCAACCATTATTCCCCCGAGTTCTGCGATGAGCTCGGTAATGATTTGGACTATTCCTGAAGTCCAAGGGATAGAAGAAAACATGTCTAGGGATATGCTGACATCCCTAGCTACACGTCACATTTCTTCAGTAAGTTTCTCTTATCCTGAATTTTTCTTTCTTTCAGTCGATATATGTATCTCGACATTGACTTAACATTACCTTCTTTTTCAGCTGGTGAGTTGCTTTAACACCATAGTGAAGAAAGATGAAGCACTCAAGGCTTCTAGCTCCTCGTCTGGAGTGGAGGATGCCTTTGTGGCTTTGGCCCAATCTCTGAAGGAATCCCGTCAAAAATACGATGAGGATAAGGGTGAATGGGAGAAGAAGTTGACTGCATCTGAGGCAGAGAAAGTGCAGTTGGGAAAGAAGGTGAAGGACTTGGAGAGAGAGAATAAAAAATACGCCGAGAAGCTCACAAGTTTTGGGGAGCTTGAGAATAAGTTAAAATTGACCGAGGAAGAGTTGTCCCTTCTGCGAGAAGTAAATCACCAGAAAGAGGAGGTAGAGGCCAAATTAAAAGCCACCGAGGATCTTCTATCCGAGAAGCTCTCCTCGGAGAAAATGAAGAGAAAAGTGGCTGTTAAAAAATCCTTTCGAACCGGTTGGGACAAAGGATGGGATAGGGGGTAGCTGCAATGATGGCTCAGGTGTAGTATGGGAGTTTGAAATACTTCTGATATGGTTGGGTTGCTGCCTTGCAAGAATTGAAGGTGAGAGAGGACTCTGAACTATTTCAACAACATCTTCCTCGTCCTCCTCCAGCTATTGAAGATGAAGAAGAGGATGAAGCTGCATTCGAGGAGTCTTCACTGATAGTGGGTGATCAAGTCATTGCTACACAACCCAACCAGACATCTACTGACACGGAATTCTGGTTGAGCACGGCGTACCACCCGCAGACCGATGGGAAAACCGAGCGTACGAACCAGATGTTGGAGGAAATGCTACATATGTGCATCATTAATTTCGGGGGTGGATGGGAGCAGTATCTTCCACTGGTAGAGTTTTCTTACAACAACTCCTACAAGTTCACCATTGGCATGGCTCCATTTGAGGCGTTGTATGGTATACCTTGTCGTTCCCCAGCATGTTGGTTGGGGGTAGGGGATAACAAATTACTTGGACCGGAGGTGATTCAGGATACTTCAGCAAGGATAGAATTGATTCGGAGTCGCATTCGGGTAGCTCATGATCGACAGGAGAATCCATATCTCGATAAGAACGCAGTCTTCGTACATCCTCTTCCCTGATACGCAACTGATGGTATCCCGATCTCAAATCAATCTTTGAGAAGAAAGAAGCTCCTCTCAACTAGTCGAATAAGTCATCGATTCGAGGCAACGGATACTTATTCCGTATCGTGACCTTATTCAACTCTCTGTAGTCCACACATAATCTCAGTCAACCATATCTCTTTTTCACGAACAACACAGGGGCACCCCACGACGAAGTACTCCTCCGTATAAACCCCTGACCCAACAACTGCTCAATCTGATCCCGTAACTCCCTCATCTCAGCTAGAGCCATATGGTACGGTGTGCGTGCTATAGGTCTCGTATCTGGCAATAAGTCTATGACAAAGTCTATCTCTCGACTGGGGGGTAATCCAAGTATATCCTGAAATACATCGGCAAACTATCTAACAACTGAAATTGAAATCAAGTGGTATCCCCACCTCCTTAGAGGTCTCCTCCTCTAAATAATACAAATGAGCTGTCGAACCTCCCTCTAGGCGAGGCATCGCCACTACAAACATCTATTGCCCCGGAATGGAAAAAATAATCCTCCCAGCGAAGCAATCAATCATGGCTCTATAATCAGCGAGCCAATCCATACCGACAATCACATCGTGAACATGCATATCTAATACCAACATATCTGCAGGTAATACCAGACTACCAATCTCTACCCCTACTCCCCGGCATATAAAGAAAATAAGTGACCCACTCCCCAATGGTGAGTCTACACACGTCACTGTGCTCTCTGCTGTGGCTAACAACCCTAAGGCTTTCGCAAAATGTGTAGCTATAAAGCAATGTGTTACCCCCATATCAAACAAAACCCGACCCATAGTACCATGGATAGGAAACATACCCTCAAATGCGGGTGGTGCCTATGGAGCTGCTGCTTGGTGGACGTTATAGACACGTCCATACTGTAACTGTCCCTACTGCACAGGAACTACTGGAATGGCTGGAAGAACTGGCCCCTGGGCTGGAGCTGAGAGGGCTGGTGGAAAAAGTGGCCTCTGTGGCTCATGTCGAGCACCCTGCTGCTGCTGCGGGGCCCTGCCCCTATCCGGACAGTCCTGGCATTTATGGCCAGTCTTGCCACAAACGAAACACTTCCCCAGGAAGTTCCCCCCTTTCTGTCCCTGCTGCCCCCGGCCCTGGTGGCCATTACCATTCCTCCACTGGCCCTACTGAAACTGCTGTTGACCATTCTGACCCTGCTGGTGTTGATGGCCGTTCGGACCCTAATGGCCCTGCCAGAAACCTCCCTGTCCGTGCCTGCAATTTCATGACCTGAGCCTCTTGTGATCCCCCTGCTGGGTACCCTGATCACCCTGCCTCTGCCCCTAAACTGATTGTGCCCGACTGGCACCATTTCCTCCAGTCCTACCCTGATGGCTAGACTCTCTCGATCGCTTGCCCTCAGCCATGTGAAAGCGATGATCCTGGAAATGGAGCAATGCAGCGTTCACCACATCAGAATAAGTGGCTAACGAGAGGTTCCCTAACAAGTGCTGACGAATTCTGCATGTCAACCCGTCCGTAAATTTCTGTATCTTCTTCTCCTCCGTCAGTATCTCATCCAAAAAAATGTTCAGAAGATCGGTGAATTCGGCCTCATATTCGGCCACAGTCTCACCCTCCTGCTTGAGGCTCATCAACTTCCTCCTCATCTCTGTGTGAACAGCCGACGAAAAGTACTTGCGGTCAAACCGCACCCAAAACTCCTGAATAGTGAGAGTATCTCTCTCCTCCACTGTGGTAATAGACTCCCACCACTGCAGTGCAGACCCTACTAGCTTAAAGGTAGCTAGTATCTGCTTCTGGACA
This sequence comes from Sambucus nigra, assembly GCA_949130495.1. NCBI lineage: Eukaryota > Viridiplantae > Streptophyta > Magnoliopsida > Dipsacales > Adoxaceae > Sambucus > Sambucus nigra. The sequence goes on from OX422213.1 coordinate 445,474,670, forward strand.
TCTGTGCACTCATACATCCTCAGGTGTCGCTGGATGTCCTTCCTCCACTGACTCGAAACTACCACATCGGAGCTACCTGCGAAATCCGAAGGGTGTGCTTTCGGAAAAGCATCACGTACACGTTCCCAAGCAGACGGGAATGCATGAGCCTGAACTGGCGCGGCTATCGGCGTCTGAGGTGGTGCCTGCTGAACTACTGCTAGTGCGGCATTTACTGCCTTGGCCACAATGGAGTGTATACGTAGAGATAACCTTCCTTTGATGATTAATTGTGACATTTGGGATGTTTGGGATATAATGAGGAGTCAAACCTAGAAGTTTAGTTGGAACCTAAGGGAAAAATATGAAGTAGGACGTGAGTGTCTATTACGTTGCGAGAACTATTGACGACCTAATTTATTATATTTACCGGGAACATATAAATTGTGTAGTATTATATGTCGGTATGAAAATGAGAAGTGTACCACCAATATATTATGGTGATTACTAAGATGTGTGAATACCTAGTATATGCATTGATTTTATGTGTATGACATACCTACCATACTTGCTATCCCGGGAGGTTTATGTTCCCTTAGGGCCTTCTAATCCTTGTGTTTCCCGGATTTAGATTGGTTACCTCGATGAACATAGGTCAGAGAAGGACTTATTGGGATGTTATTAAGTCTACTGATCGTGGGAGCGCAGGTATGTGCGTGACCCATGTGATGTGACTGTGTTCGCCTCCATTATTTGTGATGTTGTTATTTGAACGATTCCTGAGAGATTCAGAATGCGTGATCCTTATGTACGTGATGTACCGGGATGGATAGCACAGTATGTGACCTGTGACACCCCGACTAATTAAATACCGGGTAGCTACTCCTTTATTAAATTAATTCAAAATGACAAATTGATTCAGTTAATAGCATCACTGTCGAAAACATTTTAACAATTACTAACCACCTAGTATTTAAAAAGTAAGTGCCAAATTTTAAGTTAAGTCTGATTAACATGCAGTAAAAGAATAATGAAAGAATAACACCCATTCACTATAATGAAGTAATGAATAACCAACAACATAAAAATAAATCCGTAGGAAAACTCCTCACAACAATCCCACAACTGAAAAATAATGTGACAAGTCTGAATCCTGAATAATTACATGCCAGAAGTCTGAATAACTGAAATAAATGAAAAGTCTCTAAAAGAAATGGGCGTCATGCCCTATAACTGATAGCTGAAGAATATCGAGTCAAGATAGATGAAGCGTCTACAAGCAAGGTCCTGTAACTTCCACAAACAGCTACAACTCGTCACCTGAATGAGAATCCTAAGCATGGTGTCCTTGTGGCTGGGCACCTAAAATGGTTTTTTTTCAAAAATAGATTTGAAAGAAAATGGGTCAGAGCCTGAAAGTGGAAACCATTTTTAAAAATAGCAAGTGTTTTAATAACATTAAAACATTAAATGAAAAATACATGTTAGGACGTGCACTCACATGAAATTCTCACCTCTCGACTACATGTGCACTCCTAATGTACCATACCCATCTATAAGACATCCATATCTAACCAAACTATAATAAGTTCTACCCATTACTACTCGATTCCCATATTATATTCTAACGTTATCAATTAAATAGAGGGCTTTACATACACTCGGATTCTCAATTAGTAATATAATTCACTATCAATTAACCCGTTATGTTTTCTCAAAACATTACCATAATTATATTCATAATATTAATATGAAAGTTCCCATTAATTAAGTGTATATTATTCACGTCATAATTATACAATACAAGCACCCCGAGACTAAGCTGCGATGAACACATACTCTGCTATCCATCCCGGTACATCACGTACATAAGGATTACGCATTCCGAATCTCTTAGGAATCGTTCAGATAACAACATCACAAATAATGGAGGCGAACACAGTCACATCACATGGGTCACGCACATACCTGCGCTCCCACGATCAGAAGACTTATTAACATCCCAATAAGTCCTTCTCTGAACTATGTTCATCGAGGTAACCAATCTAAATTCGGGCAACACAAGGATTAGAAGGCCCTAAGAGAACGCAAACCTCCCGTGATAGCAAGTATGGTAGGTATGTCATACACATAAAATCAATACATATACTAAGTATTCACACATCTTAGTAATCACCATAATATATTGGTGGTACACTTCTCATTTTCGTTCCGACATATAATACTACACAATTTATATGTTCTCGGTTACTATAATAAATTAGGCCGTCAATAGTTCTCACAACGTAATTGACACTCACGTCCTACTTCATATTTTTCCCTTAGATTCAAACTACACTTCTAGGTTTGACTCCTCAATATATCCCAAACATCCCAAATGTAACAATTAATCATAAAGGGAAGATTATCTCTATATATACACAAGGTTATGGGACACTCGGGATCAAAACAGGCTAAAAATCCTAAACTGTCAACTCGTTCGAAGTCTCGTTCGAACGAGGCTATTCGAACGAGTTCGTTCGAACGAACTGGGCCTTCTAACGAGATCTCGTTCGAATGAAAGTCTTCGAATGAACATCCCTCTCGTTAGAACCCAAACTGTCAACTCGTTAGAAGCTTGTTCGAACGATCTTGTTTGAATGACCTGGGTAGGTCTTCTAACGAGTGACCAGATTCAAGCCCAGAAATTTCTTTACTCGTTTTTCAAATTTCTCTACACCTCTAATCTCCTCTAAACATCATTCCAACATCAATTTAAGGTTCCTAATTGGTACTAAACATACATAGGTCACCTACTAACGTTTTTGTGGGGATTAAATCACTATAAACATCATCCAAATATCAAATCCATACATTTATCCCCAATTTCAAGAACATGAACCCTAAAATTTATATATCATCAAAGAGTCTAAATAAATCCGTTTTTGTTTCATCCAAAACGTATTAACATCATATTATTCACCTACATATAGTTCTACATGCAAATCCTCATCACAATACAAGTTTCTAATTCCAAATTAATGGGTTTTAATCAAACTCCCAAGAACAATAAGATTTTTATAAATTCCTACACATGGAAGAAGCATTCTCTGAAATTAATTGGAATTAAACCACTTGCCTTATTGGAATCTCTAATTTTATGACAAATTTCTGAAGGTTGAATTGCCTTCTCTCTCTCTCTGCATAATCCTTCTTTTTCTCTCCCTCTCTACAAGTTCTTCTCAAGGTGTTAATGGAGGTGGGGTTGGTTTTGCCAAGTTATAACTTCTCCCGTAGCCCACTACCTAAATTGGGGTTGGAAATGGCTTAGTGGGTTAATACTAAGTCAGATTATTAACTCTAATTTTCGTGGGTTTTAATTACCCAATTTCCGAAATTACCAAAATGCCCTTATAAGTTACCGGTATGGCCCAATAATGCCCCGGGACCCAAACTCACGACAAATTTCATACTTCAATATTCATATATAATCATATATGCACATTATTTTCAAATACCAACTCGCATCACGCTAGTATTTAATCCGGATTTATTTCCAATTAATACGAATTTAATTTAATTAATCCCATAAATAAATATCACAAAAATACGGGGTATTACATACTTCCCCCCTAATAACTGAATATCGTCCCGAAATTCGAAACTAGAAAGTACCTGGTAAGAACAACTCTGGATAACGTTCGCGCATCTCATCCTCGCGCTCCCATGTGGACTCCTCAACATTATGATGTTGCCACTGAACACGCACTAACGGGACTATCTTTGACCGCAGTTTCCGCTAACTTCGGTCCAAAATAGCAATCGGCCCCTCCTCGTAGGAGCTATCAGGCTGGAGATCAATGTCCTCCAAAGAAATGTGAGAATGAGCCAAATCATCTCTAAGATATTTCCTTAGCGGGGAAATATGAAACACATCGTGAATCCGATGCAAATGCTCCGGTAACCCAAGCCTATACGCAACCGGTCCAACCCGCTCAGTAATAGGAAATGGTCCGACATATCTCGGTGCCAACTTCCCTTTTTTCCTGAAACGCATAATCCCCTTCATAGGAGATAGTCTGAGCAAAACCTTGTCCCCCCCTTGGAACTCTCTGAAGAACCTCTTCGCATCAACATAGCTCTTCTGCCTGTCCTGAGCTACCCGAATGCGACTCCGAATCAATTCTATCCTTGTCGAAGTATCCTGAATCACTTCCGGCCCTAGTAGTTTGTTGTCCCCCACTTCCAACCAACATGCTGGGGAACGACAAGGTCTACCGTACAACGCCTCAAATGGAGCCATGCCAATGGTGAACTGGTAGGAGTTATTGTAAGCAAACTCTACCAGTGGAAGATACTGCTCCCATCCACCCCGAAAATCAATGATACTCATACGTAGCATGTCCTCCAACATTTGGTTTGTACGCTCCGTTTGCCCGTCGGATTGCGGGTGATACGCCGTACTCAACCGCAATTCCGTGCCCATGGCCTCCTGAAAACTCTCCCAAAACTGTGAAACAAATATCTTGTCTCGGTTAGACACGATATTTAGGGGCACACCGTGAAGTCTCACTATCTCTGCAATAAAGAGCTGGGCATACTGTCCCACAGTGTAGTCTGTCCTTACGGGTAAAAAATTAGCGACTTTGGTCAACCTATCCACAATTACCCAAATGGAGTCGTGACCTCTCTGTGACGTAGGCAATCCCGTGATAAAGTCCATGGATATGCTCTCCCACATCCACATCGGGACCTCCAACGGCTGTAGAAGTCCTGCCGGTCTCTGATGATCCACTTTTACTAACTGACAAGTGGTACATTTAGAAAAAAACTCGGCAATATCTCTCTTCATCCCTCTCCATCAATACTGTCGTCTCATGTCTTGGTACATTTTGTCCCCACCGGGACGTACCGCGAACCGTGAGCCGTGCGACTCTGCCATCACCTCATGCCGTAATTCCTCCCCTTTAGGAACTACTAATATCCCATTGAAGCGTAATCCCCCGTCTGAGCTAATGGTATAGGATTCAGCTCCCTCTTCTAGCAATCGAACTATTAACTCCTGACAGAACGAGTCATCTGCTTGTGCCTTTACCACTCTCGTGACAATCTGCGGTGTAACAGTCATTACCGACATGAATGATCGGGCCACTGCATCCTGGTGTCCCAATTCCTTCCATTTGGCCTTCCACACCCCTGCCACTTCATCTGCTGGCCTACGGCTCAACGCGTCTGCTACCACGTTAGCCTTCCCCGGGTGATACTGGATATCGAACTGATAATCCTTCACGAACTCAAGCCACCTCCGTTGCCGCATATTCAACTCCTTCTGCGTGAATAGGTACTGTAGGGACTTTTGGTCTGTGAACAATCGAAACTTTTCCCCCAAAAGGTAATGTCTCCAAATACGAAGGGCAAATACAACTGCCGCCAACTCCAAGTCATTAGTGGGGCAGTTCTTCTCGTGAGGCTTTAGCTTACGGGAAGCATAATCTATGGCATGACTCTCCTACTGTAATACACCTCCAAGTCCTTGCAAGGACGCATTGGTGTAAACTAAATACTCAACTCCCGGTCTCGGCAATGATAACACAAGTGCTGAGGTCAACTTATCCTTCAATTCATCAAATGCCAACTGACAGGCATCACTCCAGATGAATGGCACACCCTTACGAGTCAAATGTGTCAAAGGACCTGCTATCTTCGAGAATCCCCGAATGAACCTCCTGTAGTATCCTGCTAGGCCCAAGAAACTACGGATCTCCGTCGGTGTTGTGGGCTGTCCCCACTCCCTCATCGTGGATACTTTCCCCGGATCAACAGATATCCCCTGGTCGAAAATAATGTGTCCCCAAAACTGGACCTCCTTCAGCCAAAACCCGCATTTCTCATATTTGGCATATAACTCGTTCCGACGTAGTGTCTGCAAATCTTGCCTCAAATGCTCGGCGTGCTCCTCCTCTGTCTGAGAGTAAAACAGAATATCATCAATGAAGACAATGACAAACTGATCTAGGAAATCTCTGAACACCCTATTCATCAAGTCCATAAACACTGCTGGAGCGTTGGTTAAAGCAAAAAGCATAACCCGAAACTCGTAAGATCCATATCTCGATAAGAACGCAGTCTTCGAGACATTCTCTTCCTTGATACGCAACTGATGGTATCCCGATCTCAAATCAATATTTGAGAAGAAAGAAGCTCCTCTCAACTGGTCGAATAAGTCATCGATTCGTGGCAACGGATATTTATTCCATATCGTGACCTTATTCAACTCTCTGTAGTCCACAAAAAATCTCAGTGAACCATCTCTCTTCTTCACGAACAACACAAGGGCACCCCACGGCAATGTACTCCTCCGTATAAACCCCTGACCCAACAACTACTCAATCTGATCCCGTAACTCCCTCATCTCAGCTGGAGCCATACGGTACGGTGCGCGTGCTGTAGGTCTCGTATCTGGCAATAAGTCTATGACAAAGTCTATCTCCCGACTGGGGGGTAATCTAGGTATATCCTGAAATACATCGGCAAACTCTCTAACAACCGAAATCGAATAAAGTGGTATCACCACCTCTTTAGAGGTCTCTTAATCTAAATAATACAAATGAGCGGTCGAACCTCCTTCTGGGCGAGGCATCGCTACTACAAACATCTCTTACCCCGGAATGGCAAAAATAATGCTCCCACCGAAGCAATCAATCATGGCTCTATAATCAGCGAGCCAATCCATACCGATAATCACATCGTGAACATGCATATCTAATACCAACATATCTGCAGGTAATACCAGACTACCAATCTCTACCCCTACTCCCCGTCATATAAAGAAAATAAGTGACCCACTCCCCAATGGTGAGTATACACACGTCACTGTGCTCTCTGCTGTGGCTAAAAACCCTAAGGCTTTCGCAAAATGTGTAGCTATAAAGCAATGTGTTGCCCCCGTATCAAACAAAACCCGACCCATAGTACCATGGAAAGGAAACATACCCTCAATCGCGGGTGGTGCCTGCGGAGTTGCTGCCTGGTGGAAGTTATAGACACGTCCATATTGTAACTGTCCTTGCTGCACAGGAACTGCTGGAATGGCTGGAAGAGCTGGCACCGGGGCTGGAGCTGGAAGGGCAGCCTTCTGAGGAGCAAAAGAAGGGGCAGCATCTACTTTCTTTGTCCCCTTTGGGACATCATTCTTGCTTCTCTTTCCATCTCCAGCAGAGGAAGTCTCCTCAAAGATAGCAGGAACTCTTCTCTTGCCCATCTTCTGACTTAAAGGAATGTGAGATTCTGGTGAAGATTCCTCAGAAGCTGGCAAAGGATCACTAATGCTGACCACAGGACGAGCAGTAAAGGATGATGTGTAGCTGCTGTACTACAGCAAATAGGAAGCAGACCTGATGTGCTCGTCTGCAACTCTTCGATACAAATTCCAGATATGTTTCAAATGCTTTATATTAACTTCTGATTCTTTGGGAGTTTTTCTCTTACTGTCAACAGCAAACAAATACATAGTGAAATATCAGTCATACATTTTGTCAAACACAATGAAATCATAAATTCAAAAATGAAATAAAATGAAAATAATCCCTGTTTTCATCAGGGAGGTTGACTACTAAGGCCCTATTCAAAAACCTAGTTTTTAAATAAAAACATTGTCTAAAACAGCCCATCTATAACAGTACATAATCTCATGAATTCCTATACGAGTTCCATGAGTTTGATTTAACCTATACACCCCATTAACTATTCTCCATGTGTTGGGGGCTATTTTTGCAGGGACAACATCGAAATACTGATAGAACTCTAAACACAAAGGGTTTGGTGGAAAAGAAAATCCACATTCAGCAATATAGAGGCTAGGGAACCAATGTCCCTCAGCCAAATCAAAATAACTTGAAGGCTCAGAAAGACTCTCCAAAGTTACCCAAGAAGGAATAGAAAAGTCAGAACGGAGTTTCTCAAGAGATTCGATAATATAAAACATGGTGAATAAAAAGAAATGAAGGAGAAGGAAGAAAATCTTACAGGAAAAAGGAGATCTGTTGATAAACAAACGAAGAAAGGGATGAACGCACATGAGAGATTAAAGCTATAGAAAACTCGAAAGCAGAAATTGAAAAAGGTAGAAGACGATGGGATTGCCTCTGAAGCTTAAATACTTTGCCTTGGGAAATGGCGAAAGAAATGATTACAAAAAGGAAACTATTATGCTACCGGCGGCTAAAAGGACAAAAAGTGCACGAAGATCGAAGCGCTTATTAAAATGCAAAAAGGCGGATTCTGCGAATTTGGAAGGAAATTCGAATACGAAAAAAAGGCTCCTAAAACCCAGGAAGGTCATTTAATATTTCCATATACCGAGAAAGAATGTTCCATACTCCTCAAAGTTCGAAATATGAAACATTGGGGGCTTCTATTGATACCAAAATTAGTATGCTGATGTGGACGAATAATAATAAGACACGTGTCAATCTACGTGACACAATAGAAACGAGGAAGATCATTCCCCCGACCAACATACTCACTCCGAGCAACAGGTGTACTCTGAGGAACACCAGTCTTCCGAGGAACACCAACCCTCCGAGGAACTCTTGTCCTTCGAGGAACTCCAATGCTCCGAAGAACTCTTGGACGATGAGCAACTAAGGCGGTTCGAGCTGCATCTCGACCACAACATTGATTGCCAGATAATCAACAGTTCAACTATTCATCGAATGCTTATCATCTTGACGCACACACTTGAAGAGCATTAAATGAGTTACCCTTTTATATGTATATCATTTAATGTATCACCCTTTCATGTACAGCCTAAGGGCTATAAATACCTTGTATCACCCTCATTCAAAGGGACCGGAATTTTTTGATAGAACTTGTAATCGAGAATTCTCAAACACTCAGGAATAACATAACAGTGGATGTAGGCCATTCATATAAGGCTGAACCACTTTAAGATTATTTGTCTCATTTATTTATCTGTGATTGAATAATTAGAGTAATCTAATTTTTTACATCAACACTCACAATCAAACTTTCTCTTATTCTTCTCATTCTTATCGTTCTTACCTACTTCTCTACCTCTATCATCATAATTGACTCATAGAAACTGAGATCCCATTACTTCTTCGCTAACTGGATTCTTCCACATAATGTTAGTTTTGACTAGTATATGTCGAATAACAAATACTATATTTTGGTCTTCTCTTGCGAAGGAGTTTTATTTGTCAAATGTCAAATAAACATTGATAACAAACCTTATGAAAAAATTTAAAGAAGCTTCCCCTCCATTTTAATTTCTCGTACATCTAGATATGTTTCTATAAATCTCTTGATGTAAGCCATCAAGTCCTCACCTATCTTTTTCTTCCTTTTCTTCTCACGAATAAGCTAGGCCAGAGTAAACTCATAATCTCCCAAAAAGAACTTCTGGAGAAATTACACATGCATATCCTCTCATGTATCCACACTCCTTGGGGACAAGTGAGAGTACCATGTGTAATATTTATTAGTGAGGGACTCTAAAAACTCCCTTGAACGTAGCTTTTTACTGTTGCAATGAGAACCTAAATGCTCCATAAATTTTATCAAATGTTCATTTGGGTTGCCTCCACTCCCATTAAACTTTTCAAAGACAAGAGGAATATACTCATCGGGATAAGGTTAATAATTGAATAACTATGGATACAGAGTAATAAAACCATCATAGATAGATGCTTCCTCACAAAATATTTGTGAGGATAATGGTAGTATCTTCATTATCTACCTCTTGACGTGTTCAATGGTCAAAGAGGGTGGGACAACTGTTTCCATCATTTTTGTCTATGGTGGAATGACCATGGGAAGAGAAATAGAAACAACTAGATCTTCAAGAGTTGGTATTATAGAAGGATCAATAATGATCACAACAAAGAAAACTAGGTTGGGAGGCGTAACGAAATTCTCATTAGAGGAGAAACCGGTAGCTCCGCTGGTGTAACAAAAGAACTAGTATCCATCATGGAACCAAACATCGTCATTCCTTATTGTCTTTGAAAGAAATCTATAAACTTGTCAATGAGGTTGGTCATTTGGTTGGGACCTAAAACAGATCTCGTGGAAGATTGTTCCCCAAAAAATTCCCCGTAGCAACAATTACTTGAGGAATCTTAGTAGTATGTATAACAACACCTTGTCCTTCCTCAAGTTGAGCATCATCAAATGAAAGAATGTGTTTATATTTTTATTCACCATTTCTATAAGAATATCTCCCCAACAGAGTTGCCAAATGTGATAGAGCACTTATCTTTAGGTAATAAGTGTAAGAGGTAAATTCTCTTGTCTCGTGCATGTTTATAGTAAAACTGAGGCATATCCCTCGTAGATCGTAATGTGAAAATATGTTTTGCAATAGTTATGATAAATAAACTCAATAAGAAGGGAAATATATGATTAGGGGAGGAAATTAACTACAAAGAATGCAACAAATAATTTGGTCCACCTGTAACGTCCCAACTTGGATTCATGGATTACCCGTAGTCAACCCGATCCGAATCGAGCGTTAGGAGTGAAGTTCAATGAAACAACCTACATAATATTTCTATTCGAGTTTTATTTTGTTTAAAGTTTCACTTTTTAGCATGCAAGTCCAATTTCGTATTCAACTATGTGAGGGACCCGTAGGAAGCACTCCCATAGTTCAATGCATACAGCGCTTACTAACATAAATAAAATGGAAAGCTTACCTGTACAACGCTCTCAACATATAAAAACGTATACAACCTTCTATAACTAAAAGGGGAAAGTGAGATGAATGCCCAGTAGGAACTATACAATGCAGTATAGAAATGAAGGGCAGAAAAGAATAATCACCCTCTATAACTACATGCATTTGGATATATATATATATATATATATATATATATATATATATATATCCCTTTTAAAATACACATCTCAAAGAAATAAACTGTTTTATTTTTAAAACGTTATATGGTACCGTTTATTTTCTTTATACTTACAAAATGATTATTTTGTATCGTTATGCTTAAAACAAGCATTTCTTCCCATTAATACACAAGTTTTAACAAATAGCAATTGTTAGGAAAAAACCATCACTTACTTTTGAAAACGCTTGTTACTCAGTGGTCGTTAACTCACACAAGAGTTTCTTAACCACTACTTAAGACTTTCTTTCAACACAAGCACACATCGTGTTAGGATTATTTATTTAACATGAAAGACTTATACAACACACATGCGTGTGTTAGTTTGGGTTCAATCCTTATTAGGTAGCTTAATTACTCATTAAGTCACTTTACTTAACCAGTTCATTATTCTTTGGACATAAGTCATTATTCTCAATTTACTTTTCCACATTACCTTAATCAAAACATTTATTGTGATGATTAAGTTAGGTTGTGTTTATATATTCATTTCTTTTTTTCATAATTTCCCAACAATCCATGTACTTTAACGGGCTCCACACCCTCGGCGACGCCACCATATTCTTTGACCAGTGGTTTTGGGCTTTTCATCCTAGGGCTCCGGGCCCTTCTTGCTTACTTTTCGGTTGCTTCCGAGTATTTATTGATGTGTTTAACATTTTGCACATGTCTAGATATTTTCCTATTTACAAGCTGAAGCCAAAAGCCCGAACTAAACCGTCCATTTTTCCACTAACACTTGGAAAACTGATTCTTTCTCCTTTAAGTCCTTTGTTCACACACACGTCGATTTTCTACCAAAACTATTCACGATTTTAGTACTTAATTCAATTTCCCCCATACTAGTGTAAAACAATTAACTAAAATTTTTATTCCATAAATATTTTCCACTTTAAGTAAATTACCAATTTACCCTTTTTGTTGTTGAGTTTGCAATTTAACCCTTTAACAAGTGTCGTTTACCCAAAATGGTTATTACGTTTTTGACTTAACACTTGAAACATGTTTTGTAATTTTAACACTCGTTTAATATGATAATTTTATCCAACTTTCACACTTGCCACTTTATTACTTTTAATATATAGAATAGTACCCCTTTTCACATTAAAGCCCATTTTCTATACATTTGAAATACAGGTTTTATATATGGGATTTTTCAACTTAACACCCATTTTTCTACTATTCACACATTTAAACCCTTTAACTTCTATTATTTAACATTTACACCATAATTTATATAAAACCTCACTATCATTCAATTAAACAATAAACCCACTTTACTCCCTACATAAATTTCACACTTTAAATACCCATTAAAGTCAAAGTTTCTCTTTTCCATATATCTTCATTTATTCATGTATGAAATGATCCTTTAACCTCACAAAATGACCCAAACAAGACTAAGACATTTTATTTTGTAAAATAACATTCTTTTCCTTTAAAACATCATTATAAATTAAAACCCCAGTTACAATCCATATAATCAATCTCAACCATCAGGATCCAAGACTTGACGGTTGTTTATTCATCAACGGCTGTAAGAGTTACAAAAGAATTGGCAGGACTGAATTTGGCAGACATCGCTCGAGCGAACACTTTTGTCATTCGAACGATAGGGGTTTGTCATTCGAGCGATAGGGGCTCACCGTTTGAACGATTAGGGGATCTCTCTAGAATGACTGAATCTCTAAAACTATCTAAATATTAAAAATTTTACCCAACAACATCCTTAATCTTACAAGAGGTACTAAATTAAATTGAATTGAAGGGTAGAATTTTCTTAAATACAAATTCTCTTTATTTTTATCCAATTTTACCCACAATTCTTCTACAATTATTATTAAGTCGTCTTCATTTTATAATCCATATAAAATTTAATCAAATTATTGGGCCAGCGTATTACATCACCCAACTTGGGCTACGTCCATAGGAACTATGGCTTTATTTGACTTAGGATGAAGATTAATGTTTACAAATGCTCAAATCTCAATCAAACTCTCAATATCTATAAGTATTACAGTGTTTCAAACTCTTTAAGAATATCTTTCAGTCTATTCCAAAACATCTCCCCTCTCTATGTATGCTTTATCTCTGTCTTGTGTTATGTCTTCATTCAGGAGGAAGAAGTAACATATATATAGTCTATCTCCACTTCTCTTATTACGTAAAGAGATGTGATCTTTTAGAACATGCTTCACATAACTTCTCCACACTTCCACATTACTCTCACTCAAACACACTTCTACGTTATTTACACTTTATACATATCACCATGCTTTATGTATGCTTCATGAAACTTATACATACTTTTTACAATTTAGCCCATTTTGGTGTATGACTCATGTACATTCCCATGGCCCCCTTCGTGCTTAGTATTTGTACATATCCCACTTAGCATATATAAAATTTTGCATAGAAATATTAATTAACATTCATACATTTTGTACACGACATCACGTGAGTATTACATTTTGACCTAATTTTTGTCCCGTACTGAGGGGTCATTTCATGATTTGTTGTCGGTTCTTCAGGGCATGATTAACCTAAGAGTTATGACTCCAATGTTACATTGGCTAAGTAACTTCGACGTATATCGAATGGTTACCCCACATAATACGTCTTAACCTAAATCCCGACGGGAGGTATATAGTAGGGAACTCATTCACATATGTAGAGTATATATAGTTTCCTCTCACACCTATTTTGACCATGAGGTGTATAGTGAGGCAATTCACATTGTATCATGAGGAAATTCAGATACACTAAGATATATAAAATGGATTTTCCACATGTACCGATGAATGATTGCCCGTATGTGCAAGATGTCTATCGTGGAAGTCATGCCAAATAAGGAAATCCTTACACTAACATCCTACACATAAAACTCATATACGTGTATGCCCTAGGACTCAAATATATACTTTTTAAATTTCAACTCGAAACTCTAACGAAATTTTGGGTCATGTTACCGCCCATGTTTTGAGTTATATAGCCCTTTTTTTTTAAATAAGACCATATTTTTTAGTTCGAAAACAATTTAAACCATGTTTGCATCGCGTATCCCTTTTTTTCCCAAACTTGGGTCTTGTCCGACATTTCACTTGCACCTAAGTGGAACATAATAGAAGTGGAACCTAGTTATAGCAACTGCATCAGGTGTTCTTTATTCTCCATTTCTTCAAAAATACCAAAACAAGTTTCCTCTCTTTTTTCTCAAAATACCAAAAATACTCTTCTTTTTAAAAAGTATTAATAAAAAGTATCTCCTTAATAGGTGTGATAGTATACCCTAAGTAATTCTGGCTCCTAATCGACTCAGATTTACTATTAGCCACCCAAAAATTCAATAACCTCGTCATCTACTTCAGCAGGAACTAAATTGTCTTTCGGAATATTAGTTGTGGATAAAACATATCAGAATGTCAATGTTGAGTCTGATCAGATGATGTACTCATCCAACTCAGTAAAAATATAGATAATATGCAAGCTAATGTAAAAAAAATGCAAAGAAATAAGGTGTTTGATTCCCGAGGTGCTTGAGCTAGATTAGCCTTGCACCATTCTCTGGGACCATAAATGCCTGAGCCGATGTGGGATCCATAATAATATTAACAGGTTCCTCATGCCTCGTGCATCCATCCTGTTAATGGGCCTCCATCGGCTCATTTACTAATCCCCCACCTTGCTCATCTAGGGTTAACCTATTGACTTCAATTCATGTAAGAAAGACCTAAGACTGCTTTTTAATAAGGTTGCTTATGTCAAAATATCAAGTAACTACATGGATTATACCCACAAGTTCCCTTATTTGAAGGAGAAGTTGCCAGAAAAGTTCAAAATGACAGATATTAAGAATTTTTGAGGTAATGGGCCTCATATTGTGTATTTTTGCAATTATCACCATTCCACAAGCGTACATGGGTATACCGAAGAAATCAAGTCTCTAATGGTCCAACAAACTCTTAAGGAAAGTTCCATTTACTAGTTTCTGTCAGTAAAAGAATATCGGAATTGCATTTGGGAGGGTGTATATAGGGAATTAATAAACGAATATAGTTATAATGTGGAGTTAAATGTAACCCATCAAGATATCGAGTTGATCAAGAAAAACCTCAGAGAATTTTTCATAAATTTCATCAGTGGATGGATAGAGAAGAACACTTCCATGGAAAACCATATGTCTGAGGAGGAACATGTCAGTTTCATAAATAAGAAATTCTTGCTACAAATTCAAACTTCTACGGCTATCCAGTATTACCCCCATTTTATATCCCTTTAGGGGGATGGGGTTGAGATAGAAGAAAATGCCCATAATCAAAAGGTCGAATCTTAATCCAAAAAGACAAAAGGATATCTCACCCCTCATATATATGATAAGCCAACTCCTACCACTATCTTAGCCATCAACAAAATCTTCCAACTTGCCACTTTATGGGCGTTATAAGACGAACCCATTGAAATCCAAAAGGAATACAATGAGATCCATGCTCCCCACTCAAAAGTTTTACAAGACCTATTGTCCTAAAACACCAATGAATCCTTTGTAACCTTGTCTTCTACCTAATCTATTTACCAAAAACTTGAGAGACGACGCCCGCTGCAATATCCACCAAATCCACAGGCACATCATTATCGATGCTTTTACTCGAGGAATATCATCCAAGGCCTCATAGGCAAGATCAAATAAATCTTAAGAAAAACACGACCTAAAATCCTTTTCCAATGCATCCTATTGGAAGAAACATCATTCTCACTTATGAAGACCCAGAGTTTGACCAGTATATAAGAATCAAACCCATAAATAAACCTAATCCTTTTAGCAATTCAATAAAGTGACCTAAACCTCTCAACCTTTTCCCATATTTCCTCCTACACCCTTAAAATACTCTCGATCAAGATTTTTCCCTCATGACAATAGCCTGTATATAGTTTTCTACACCCATTTAAAAATAAGGAATATGCAACTTCTAACTGTCTTAGAGCAACTCATAAGATTTAGGATGAAAGTCTCATTCGAAATGGCTCTAGAAGAAAGTAGTTGCAAGAAGATCAATGATGTGAATATAACGGCGAGAAAATAGTCCTATCAGTCAGTCGATTGGTTTATCTCAGCGAAAGAATTTATCTTAAATAACATCATTCAAGTTGTGTCAGAAGAGTATGCCAAAAAGAAGAAGATATGTGAATCTCCCGAATTTCTTACAATCTTGAAACGAAAGGGTATTTGCTTCCTTCATTTCAAAACTTCTCCTCTGGATGGGAAGATTTTTATGCTGAAGCAGTCGAAGTTATAGAATGCATTGATTTTCTTAGAAATATAATATTACTCATACTGGTGAGGGAGACCACTATGAGCCATCGAATAACTCATATAATGAACTTGATAATGAGAATGCCAGTACAATTGCCTTCTTTTATTGAATGATCTCCTTCGAAATGTTGTTGTTAGGAATAAATGAGATATCTCTTTCACCTGAGATAGATGAATAATCTTAGTTATTGTTCATCTCAGCATCCTATAAAAATATAATATTCTCACCAACCAGTGTACTTGCAGACAAGGGAAAAAGGATAGACGAAGAAATACTAATGCCAAAATTATTATTTTAAAAGAGAAAAATCCTAGATCAATTTAAGAAGACCCAATACAATATTACCCTATGGGGACTCTTTATGCCTTCTCAACTTCACATAAATGACCCCATAAAGCTTCTCATCGAACCTACTATTGCTCCCCATACCGCTTTTGAAGAGGCAATTCATATAGTTGGAACCCTAACTAATATCAAACTTGTTCCCTTCGTCGGTGAGGATATTCAACATTAGGTCCAAATCATAAAAACTCTCCCAACATCTCATTATAAGCCAAGGGGAAAATAGTTTCATTAGTTCTTGTGGATTACGTTTGTCCTTTAAATGTTTGGCCATTAAGAACCCTCAAATGTTTAGTTTATAGGTCGTCGACCTCACTCCTACATTCACTATTATGCGTGCCTATGATAATACGCGATGGGAAGTTATGGGTTAAATATCCCTTATGCTAGGGGTTGGCCTACTATGCTCTCAAATGAAATTCCAAGTCATCAATATCCCAGCATGATTAAATTTTCTCCTTGGCGGAGTATCCCCTTCCATCCATGAGAAGCTAAAATTCTTCACTGATAATCAATTCATCACCATCATGAGAGATGACGACAAATCCGATGGCATCGATACAAATGACCTCGTCTTACAAATACATCACATTGTTAATGGTATATTCCTCTCACGCTTAAATATTGATCCACTTCCTTTCTCCGCAGGAATTTTTTTTAAATACAAAGTGTGCCTAGATCATAGCCCGCATGGTAATGTTAATGTGATTCAGATGTTTAAGAACATGAATTTTAATGCCCAGAATAGGGTTGGGTCATCGTCAGTAAGGAATAATTGAATCAATACTCTTAAAAGAAGCCTTCCATCCACGTGGAATGGGATACCAACCATATCCAACTAAGCTCACGGCTCTCTATCAACCATGTTGAAAGAACACATTGAAGAAAATGAGGTGATCTCTAATGATTCTCTAAATGGGCATTTTGTCGAGATTTCTCTTTTTGTAGTTTACCTGAGCCATGGTACGATGTACTTGAGAAGAAACTGAAAATGTGGTTTGACATATTCTTTTAAGATACGATTATTTATATCTATGGCCCAGAGCACGAGTTAAAGCCCTTCACCACCAAATCTATCAGTTCAAGCTCTTCAACCCTTGAGAGGATTGAAAGCACGAAAATTACTCAAAATGGTAACAAAGATTAACCATTTAACTTCCATACACTGGGAATTAATCTCTGCATGATCCTTGTCGAGGGTGAGCCATTTGACCCGTATGAAAAGAACATCCCTTCTCATAAATGCATCCTCATTTGTCGAGGCATTCCAGTCAACCCAACTTGACCCATCCAAAACCCTTGTATTTACCTTCTAGAAAATGAACTCGAACTCATTTCTTCCTTTTACGTTACTAATATTAGTGTAAACGAGGCCTCTTTTTATGAGTTTCTTAATGCTGTATTTTAACAAAATGTTGTTAAGGAAATGAATGAAGATTTCAAGCTTCTTGTTATAATTTCTATTAATTGCATGAATTCTTCTCAAACAATTGACAGAAATGATTTAATTAATGAACAATTCTTATCTGATTTCAATAAGAAAAAAATTGAACAACATAATTGCGTTCAAACTAATGATGAGACTATTGTTATTAATCTTGGTTCTAGTTGCTATCTACATAAAACTAGGATAGGGTCTACCCTTAATGAGCATGAGTGTTCATAAATTGAAGAGTCCTTCAAAGAATTCGTGGAGATATTTATCTTGTCCAATAGTGTATTTCCTAGCATCGACCTAGAGATTATGCATCACTAGATACCATATTATCCAGAGTGCAATCCTATCAATCAGAAACTGAGAAAACTCCAGCGTGAATGGTTTCTTAAAGTGAAGGATGAAGTTGTCAAACAGTTAAATATAGGTTTCATTTGTGTGGTTGAATATCCGAGTTGACTCGCCAAAATTGTCTCAATGCTGAAATCGAGACGAAAAGTCCACATGTGACTCGACTATTTAGATTTGAATAAGGCTTCTAAGAAGGATGGTTAACCTTTTCCAAATATCAATATAATCATCGATGACACTATTAATCACGCCCTTAAGTCATTCATCGATGGCTTTACAGGGTATAATAAAATCAAGATGCATCCCGTTCACCAAACAAATACTTTTTCACCACCCCATGAGGTAACTTCAACTACACTATCATTCCTTTCATTCTTCAAAATGTTAAGGCTATGATTCAGCATAAATTTTCATATTTATGCCCCTTAATTTCAGTTCCTTTATGGTTCTACGCATCATAATTAAGTCGAATTTATCTCATATTTATGCTACTAACCGTTTTTGGCGATTATTTCCTATTTTTTTTATTTATCATGTGCTGTAGAGGTATTTCGTGAGAGTAAATGTGGGAGAGAACCCAAAAGAGTGAAAGAAACAATAAAAAGGACGTTGAAGGGAATTTCATAATTTTTCAGCCATAGTCCCGAGGCAGAGCCAATTGGAAAGTTGAATAATATGAAATCACGAGAACATTGGAAGAAATGACAACTTAATCCAAGCTATGGTGAAGAAGTTACGTGAATTCAAAGTTGAGAAGAAAATCTAGGGGAAAAAGAGGCATTTCATAAATATGTACCTATGAATTAGTTCGAATTCCAAGGGAATCGGTTTGGTCCACTTTAGCATGATTTTTTCATAATTCTAATTTTCCACTAGAGTCGTATGGGTTTAGGACTCCTGTAAAAACGACTTCACTGAGTTGTAACTCAACGTTAGAGATATCTAACATAGTTTTAACCTAGTTTTGAGAGGGAGAAAAGGAGGCAATAACATAAAAGATTAATTTTTTCACCAAGTTTATGCTTTGTCGTTATTTTACATGTAGTGTCAAATACAATTTTTCTTTCTCTCCTTTTATCTTTGCTATTAGCTATTTTTCTAGTTTTCTTGCATCTTTTATAACTAGGAAATTACTCTTGCATGTTTACCTACACATTAATGATGACTAAATTCACATGAACGTAAAATCATGTCTTTAATTAAAAAAACTACGTAGGGATAGGTTTTGAAGGGTTTGGATGTATGGACCCAATCCTATGTGTTTCACATGGATATAAAATATGTTCTTGAGTTAAATAATTAGTTGAAAACGTGGCATTTTTTTAACATAACCGTCGTAGGACTTTTAACTCCATTTGTCCTAGGTAATCGAAGTATTTAATAATGTGACGTGATTATTAACACCATCATCTTTTATTTTTATTTTCGTGAGTCAGTCATTAGGGTTAGAAGTATTAATTATTAGTCATCACGAGCGAAGATTTTAGTTCCTGAGTTCGACACTCAATTTATTGGATTATTACTTGAGCAATCGGATTACACTTTAGCCGTATTTCAAGCGTTAGATACACTTTTAGAGTGGCATCAAGTTTTTCCTGTCATTGTCGGGGACTAGGTAAATATACTAGGTTAGGTCTAATTAATCCTATAATTTGACTGTAATTATTAAAAAGAATAAACAATAAAAGTAAAAAAAATCTAACAACATTCAGAAAAAAAATTATCAAAAATCTTAGCAGTATCCCAACAATATTCTCTCCATCCTTAAATGAAAAACACTCCTCATAATCCCATCATTACTAGAGTTCACTAGAATCCTACGATAGACCTTAAATCTAATAGCCCACGTACCTCAATTGCTCCAGATTTTTGTGTTCCTCCCCTTACACCGGCCAACTCAGTCACGAGTCACAATGTGAGTCACGTGTATAGGGAGTCTAGTGAGGATGTCGAGTCATTAAGAGAGAGTGAAATGGCATACATCTCTAGTTATGGTATGGGTGAGGATTAGTTACCGTATCTCCCGATAAGATACCTCTTATATCCCAAGAGAATCGTCACTGGAAGATGCATTATACTCATGTATAATGCGGGGCAATTTCATTTTAGATATGGGATAATCCAAATTCTCCCAACATTTCATGATATGCCGTCTAAAAAGACCTACCTTCACATTCGAGAGTTGTAGAGGTGTGTGAGAGCTTCACAGACCAAGCATTCTCTTAATATGTAGTGCGTCTCAAAATTCTCCCCTTATCCCTAAAGGATAAGGCTAAGACATGGATTTGGTCAATAGTGATATGACAAAATGTACCCTTGTCTGGGATGCGGGTGCTCTTAGCCTTAGAGAAGGTAGAAAGTGAACAACATTACCAAGTTTATGGGGTTGTACCAGAGACTAGGGATGGACAAGCCGACCCTCTAAGTACCAAGCAGTAGTTTGGGTGCTCGGTCCAGCCTGGACCCTCGGCCTACCTAAAGTCTGAGCTTGACCACACAGAAGAATTCATTCTATCCTATCCACACACCGTAGAATCATTCGTATAGAGCCTTATGAAGACTAGCTTCATCCTAGAACTCCGGGTGCAAGCCGAGGGTGACATCAGCACAACGAATGAATTGGGAGACATGTGGACCAGTGCGCGTGGGACACATACTCCACACGGGCAAAACCGTTATAATCGTATCATCCCCTCATGTGGGGGAATATTTGGTTAACATATTGTACATGTATCGCATCCAGGTGTCACCATTAGAGAGGCTAAGAGTAGTGAGTTCATGCATTGTACATGCTTTGGGGGAGGACATTGTACCCCCTAAGAGCTATATAAACCTTTTATCATCTACATTGTGGAAGGATCTCATTATTCACAACCCTAGCAGAACTCTGTTAAAATATACAGAAGAGATAGAGAAGCTTGAGTGTTGTATTTACAATCCATTAGTGCCATACTTATAGTGAAAACAAACATTCACACTGCATAGTGGATGTAGGCTATGTCCGAACCACTTATATTTGGTATCATATTCTTTTTTTCCTCATCTTCTTCGATCTCTACATTTATATCTTCTTCGGTATCTACATTTATATTTTGTATCACCATTATTGTCTCGTTTGAGCGTACATACATCTTGACCTTGTGATACAATTTTTGGTATCATTAGTTCGACGCCGTCTGTGGGAACGAGAAGCATCATCTCTTCCCTTGCTCAGCTTGTCCTCACTGGAGTCTCAAGTGGTGAACCAGTCCTCCCCTTCTATGGAGCTGTTTCACCATTGAAAGAGTTCCTGTTGGGTTGCAAGTCCTTCACTCTCCGATTCTAAGCTCATCTAAAAGGATTTAACATGGCATCATAATTTCCACAATCTCCACCGTCGACTAGTGATACTAGTTCCAGCAATGTGCTACCTCAGTCAGAAATAGCTGACGTGGAGGCCACAGTGAAATCCTTGGCAGCAAGCCAACAGGTGATACGAGGGTAATTGGTTGCCTTCAGTCCGAGCGTGGTGGTTAGGAGCCCTATTAGAGATGATACTCCGATAGTCGGGGAGCCTCATCAGGGGGCCAAGGGACCACCCAGGCGCCTCGCAAGGATCTACCTCCTCTTCAACGGCTGACGAATATTACTAACCTTGGATTTTATGCTTGGGAAGTTAAGCCCAACCCTGCCCGGAGGATCGGTATGATGATTATGAGGAAAAAGATGCTCAAATTTACTACTGGGAGTCATTAGAGTATCTAGGAATACGATATGCCCCATTCTAGTAAGATGAGGGCGTGATAGGAGGCCCAGTCAAGATGACCAACCCATGGGCTCAACTTTTGACCGATTAAGTAGAGGGTCAGCCGTTAAAAGGCTCGACCCAATTGAAGATTTTAGAGAAAGGTTTTCCAGGTCAAGGAGCAATGTTGGATCAAGAACAAAGGGGGAAGATGGCCAAACCCCACACAACCGAGTTGAGGGTCAGCGAGAGGTGAATTGCCGACACAGATTAGTGACTGGGGAACCCTCGGTTCACCCAATGGAGGCAACATGGGATAACAATGGCCAGGCTGATGCTGTTAAAGCAACTGTTAGACCATGGAATAACTCAATTCAAATGTTTTAAAATAAGATAGGAGACATCCTCCCGAGACAAGACCCTCTTCAAAGGGGGTATTCTGAGGGATCACCATTTATGGGTAAGATAGTCAAATTTTGACCCTTGCCAAATTCAAGCTGCCAGTGGTTACCCAAAAATATGATGGGAGTACCAACTTTGTGCACCATGTGGAGATGTACTAGTCGGCTGCAGATTTCTACTACATCTCAGATGAGATGAAATGTCGAGCATTTTAGAGTACTCTGACTGGAGCTGTCCATATTTGGTTCACCTCACTCCCAAAAGATCTTCATTGATAATTTCAAGAAACTTGTAGAACGGTTAATCCATAATTTTTGTTTCAGGGTAAGACCCCCAAAAAAGACAACTCACCTGTCGTACATTAAGCTGGGAAAGAATAAGAGTCTTAGGGAATACATCATAAGGTTTAATAAAGAATAAATCATCTAGGTCAGCAGATCTGTGAGAGGATTATCATGGAATAACTCATCAAATTCTTGAGAGAGAGGCAGGGTATCTTCGTATGGACTCCTGAGGATATGTCAGGCATTGATCCATGACTCTTTTTCCATGAATTGAATGTGGCCAATGATGTTAGGCAGATACAATAGAAGAGGAGGGTCTACTCTCGGGAGAGGTATGAAATCATCATAGTAAAGGTAAAAAAGCTAGAAAGTGCAAACTTTATAAGAGAGGTGATATATCCTGAGTGGCTTGCCAAAGCTGTCATAGTTCCCAAAGCTAATGGAAAATGGAGAATGTGTGTAGACTTCACCAACTTAAATAAGGCTTTCCCTAAGGACAGTTTTCCTTTGCCTGGGATTGACCAGATGGTTGATGCCACAGTAGGCCATGAGTTGATGCTTAATCGAGCTACCACTAGATATCTATGGCTGATGTGGATAACACTACCTTCATAATCGATAAGGGTACTTACTTTGGTCATGCCCTTTGGTCTGGAAAATGATGGAGCCACCTACCAGATACTTGTTAATAATAAGTTTGAGGATCAAATTGGGATGAAGTTGGAGGTCTATGTTGACGATATGATGACTAAGAGTCTTAGGGATGAATCCCATATGACCGACCTTACGCAAACCTTTAGTACGATGAATAAGTACAAGATGAAACTCAATCCCACAAAATGTGTATTCGGCATAGGGGATGGTAAGTTCCTAGGGTTCATCATAAATCAGAGGGGAATAGAGGCCAGCCCTCATAAAATCAAGGCCTTGATAGAAATGAAGACCCCAGTTTCAATCAAGGATGTGCAGAGGCTGACAAGAAGAGAAACGACACTTAATAGGTTTGTTTCCAGAGCTATCAATAAGTGTCTCCCATTTTTTAAAGTTCTCAAAAAAGCTTTCGAGTGGAATGAGGAATGTGATAAGGCCTTCAAAGTGTTGACCCAAGGGGAAAAACTATATTATTGTCACGATTGACCCAAGGGGAAAAACTGTATGTATATCTAACAGACTCAGAGTTGGCTATTAGAGATGCCATCGTGAGAGATGAGGATAGAGTACAAAAGACGGTGGACTTCAACAGTAAGGAGCTCCAAGTGGCCAAATAAAGGTACCCGAGGATGGAAAAATTATCCTATGGTCTAATTCACGCCTCAAGGAAGATGAAGTCGTACTTTTAGGACCACGTAATGGTCGTCCTAATGGAATCTCCACTCCGCTAGGTCATCCACAAGCCTGAGAAGTCAAGGAGATTAATGTCTTAGGAAATAGATCTTGGAGAGTTTGATATCATCTATCGGCCTCCATCGGAAATTAAAGGTCAGGAAATAGCAGACTTCGTGGCTTAGTTTACGTGGGATGAGGTCAATAGTGAAAAGTTTGAGACTACTGGTTGTGAGCTAGGGAAAAAATTAAGCTCTCCCATGGTAAGGTATATAAAATGAAAAGGGACGATAACTTTTAAAAAATGGGACTTTGGTATAAGGTAATTTCTCTGAGAATGGAGTAATATGGAGCCTCTTCGTCGACTGGTCCTCTTGCAAGAGTGGAAGTGGTGCAGGACTGGGGGTCGGCACCTAATGCAACAGACATCGAATATGCATTGTGGTCCAATTTTAAAGCCTCTAATAATGAGTTTGAATATGAAGCCCTCATAGCATGTCTCTCCCTAGCCCGGTCCTTGAGTATCGTCCAGCTCCTAGTTCACAGCAATTCAAGATTGGTGGTAAACTAAATTTTGGGGCCATATGAGTCAAAAGACGATCGAATGGCTAAATATTTACGGAACGTAAGGTCAGTATTGAAAAGATTTTAGGAGGAGAGGCTGAAAATGATACCTCGACCGGACAATAGTCGAGTTGATGCACTCGCAATGCTTGCCTCATCTAAAGGAACGGAGATAAGAAGGATAGTGCCAGTAGAAATCCTGAATTGGCTGACTATTGAAAAGGAAGGCAGTGCTGAAGAGTCTTATCTGAATTTGAACATGGGGGCTTCCTCGATGGACCCCTTATCAGATACATAAAGGACGGGGAGTCACCGGAATCCAATAGTGAGAAAAGGAAGCTGAGATATAAAGCTGCTATGTTCTCCATCATAGGAGACACTTTGTACAAAATAGGGTTTTTTCTTCCTCTCCTCAGGCCTGTCAATCCATTTGAGGTATCATATATCCTTAAGGACGTGCATGAAGGCTCTTACTCCGGTCATATCAGAGGAAGATCTCTGGCCTATAGGATTGTTACCCATGGGTATTGGTGGTCGATCTTGGCCAAAAATACTGCAGCATGTGTCAAGAAGTGCGATAAATGCTAGAGGTTCACTACCATTCCCCATTAGCCTCATAATCCTCTGACCTCAATCACATCTCCTTGGTCATTTTTGGTGTGTGGAATTGATCTGGCAGGACCCTTAGCCAGAGCTATGAATAATTATCATTATCTGATCATAGCAATAAAATACTTTTCGAAGTGGGTGGAGGTCGAGAGGATAATTACAATCACGTAGCATAAGATCTTTGAGTTCATCTAAAAAAATATCATCTACAGATATGGCCTACCCAACACCCTAATTTCTAATAACATAGCACAATTCAAGAACGTCTCCCTGGTGAAGTATTGCGAAAAAGTCGGCATCAAATAATTCTTCTCCATTCCCGGCCGACCCCAGGCTACTGGGCATACAGAAGTGACAAACCAAACGATTCTTGATGAAAATAAGAAAAAGTTAGAAGATAAAAAGGGAAATAAATTGAGGAAGTGTACGCTGTATTATGGGTCTACAGAACTACGGAGAATACTCCCATCGGGGAAACCCTATTTATGCTTGCTTACGGATCGAAGGAAGTCGTACCATCGAAAAGTGGTCTACCCACTGAAAGGGCTCAGACTTATTATCCTGAGAAGAATAGTGATGATCAGAGGCTTGATTTAGATCTTGTTAAAGGAAGAAGAGAGGACACCGAAGTTAGGAAAGTTGCCTACTAGTAAAGAACAACAAAATTCTACAATAAGCAGGTAAAAGCGTGACCACTAAAAGTAGGAGACTTGGTACAAAGAGGACATGGGAAAAACCAAATAAGATTCACCCAAATTGGCATGACCCATACAAGGTAGTGGAAGAGGTGGTGTCAGGGACATACAGATTGGAAAATTTGGAAGGGGAGACACTCTCCAACCCATGGAATTCTGATTACCTGAAGAAATATTACCGATGAAATGATAGTACTGTCTCGTTTGCGTTCTATTATAACACACGTATATGAGACTTAGAGGAAAGAAATTTAATGGAAGAAATGTTACCCCATATGTTGTTTGCCTATTCAAATATCCGATTGTATTAAGTCACCTTAAGCAGCAAAACATCATTCGTGGAGAAATAAGCTTAAATTGGTGGACTAACTCCCTTGGCTGAGACGACAGTGAGTGGAGGGGACGACCCTCCACACACTATAAAAAAGATGAGGGAGGGCTTGATGCATAAAACATCATAATTTGGTGGGTGCACATTATTAAAAATCACTTAAGTTTTGTTGATTATTAATGTAAGGACATTGTCCATCACATTTAGTATGTCATATACCACTATAATTTTATCGAAGCATTGGAAAGCTCACATCTACAATCAACGATCTGAATTTTAAGTCATCTACAACAATCATGCCCAACAAGGACGAACTTGGTAAATTGGTCATGTTCCATTTACGTTTTAAATAAAAATGTTGGGATTTTTTAATAAAAGCTTAAAATATTTTTTATGAAAAAAAATTTTTGAATTATTTTAAATGGATTTTTATCTTTTCAAAAAACATTTTTATCATAAAAGATTTTTTATAACTCTTCTCAGTTTCTTAAGAGTATTATTTTCTAAGTCCCCAAACATTTTAAAACACTTTAAATAGAATCTACAGATTTGTGTGTGGTCGTTAAAACTAGATCATATCTCATTCGAACGAGACCAGACGTCGTTCGAATGACGAGTCAATTCGTTCGAACGAGAAGTCTTTTTTCCTCACACGTCACCGCTTTAAAAGATATTATAAATAAGGTGTCAGGGTTCTGCATTTTGTGTGGAGAATTTTTTTTTTATCAGAATACATTTTTGAGAGTTTACCTTTTCTCCAACACAATTTTGACGACTCAAATTTTTTTTCACAATTCACAAATCCAAGAGAGTTTACAATGTGTGAGTTTTTTTGTGGAACCCAAACCATACTTTTCCTAAATTTCAACACTTGTGAGAAGAACTCTACAACTGGAGAGCCGAGAGCTATTATGGAGGGAGATCCTATAAGGAATCGAGACTGCATGTCTGGGCTGCGTGTCTAAATTGGTACGGCTGAGAGTGATCCACTACTGAGTTCTAGCAGAAGCTTTGAAGGTTTTACATAGACATCGTTCATTACACTTGAGGGAAGTTGTATGTAAGTCAAAGGTCATGTAACCATGTCAAAGTTCTAGAATATAAAAGGTTTTTCCCTAAGGGGAGTTTTTCGTGAATTACTATGTCACTTGCTTGCCTATTTTTATTTACAATTGCATGCACATGGGTTGATTTTAATTTGAATTTTGATTTGTTAAATCTTAGTTACCTTGTTAAATATGTGAATTTGCAAATTAAATCAATTGGTATCAAATTGTGTTTATAAACTAGTATCAGAGTAGGCTTCACTATCTTACTGTGAATTCTTATTTGCTGCAAAGGTTTTTGTGATATCGATTCTTTTAAACTTTGATGGATCACATATATAATTGGGTACCTACTTTTGATGTAAATAATTTTTCTTATTGGAAAGCTCGCATGAAATCTATTTTAAAAGTTATAGATGAGCACGTTTGGTTGTTGGTTGAAAATGGTTGGTCTCCTCCCGCCGTTACTGTTGCTGGACTGAGGACGATTTTAAATTGTCCAATTTTAATTCATGTGGTTTGAGTGTTATCTCTGGAGCCATCACTCACGAAGAGTTTCGTCGAATTATGACATGCACCACGTTTAAATAGGCATCGGATATTTTAACATTGACACATGAGCGTACCACTGCTGTTAAAGAATCTAAGTTGCCAAATCATGCCACTCATTTTGAGACACTCCCTATATCAGAGAGTGAGACTTTTGATGAGTCTTATGCACGTTTGTCGGACATAGTCAATAGTATCTTTAATTTGGGTGAGGCAATTGATAACACGCGGGTTGTGAAAAAGATTTTGAAATCTCTTCTAAAACATTTTATTCCAAAAGTCAATGCTTTAAACTCGATGGGGAATTTGAGCACACTTAAGTTAGAAGAGTTAGTAGGTGATCTTCAATCTGATGAGTTAGATATGTTTCCCCAAACTGTTAAGCCTAAGGGGGTCGCACTTAGGACACAGTCGAGATATATTATGGATAAAAGTAGAGAGAGAAAAAAGAAAGAGAGTGTATGTGAATCTGAATTTGATGATGACTCTGACATGGCTATGCTTTCCAAAAATTATAAAAAAATTCTCTAGTTTTCAAAACAAAGAAATCCCAATAATTGTTTTTTTGGAGAAATACAAAAAGAAAGACAAGGCCAAAGAAAGCGATGATAATGAAAAATTGAGTGAAAAGAACCTTGAGAAGATAAGATGTTTTGAGTGTGATGGCAAAGGGAAAAAGTCATTTGAGTGTCCAACTAGACTCAGGAGAGAGGGCAAGAAAGTTTCCATGCCCGCTACCCTAAGAGATAATGAGGTAGAAGAGAAAGAGGAAGGAAATGAGTCCGAAAAAGATTTAGGACAAGGGATGACTGTTGCCTTTACTAGTCATGTGAATACCTCCAATTTTTCCCATGATGATATCATCCACGAGAGCGTCTAGGATGAGTCAAATGAATATTAGAACGAAGATGAAAGTGTGATCCGAAAAGCGTTTAGAAAGCTGTTTATCGAGACCATGTAAAAAGAAAAAGGTTAAATAGGAATATAAGTCTTCAGATTT
This sequence comes from Sambucus nigra, assembly GCA_949130495.1. Taxonomy (NCBI): domain Eukaryota; kingdom Viridiplantae; phylum Streptophyta; class Magnoliopsida; order Dipsacales; family Adoxaceae; genus Sambucus; species Sambucus nigra. The sequence goes on from OX422213.1 coordinate 445,503,514, forward strand.
ATGACTTGAAGGAACAGAATGATGAGGTAAAAAAGGAAAAATGTGACTTGACCAACACGATGTCTAGTTTGATGACACCTATATCCCATCTCGAGGATGATCTCGAATGGGAAAGGGAGGTCCAAGCCTCTTTAGAGAATGCATCAGAGAAGGTTGATATGATGGTTGCCTGTCCCATTTTGAATGATGGAGAGTATGTTGAAAATGGTTATGACGGTGCATCCACTACTTTTAATGCCTATCTCCACTTTGGCAAATGATTCTCATGGGTGTCAGTCTTGGAAAGCTCATCCCAAAATTTTTGATAAATTAATTCCTATAGAGGTTTATGTTTGCTCCCACTGCAAGAAGAGAGGAAACCTTAGGAAGTTTTTTTCTAAGTTGGGTTTTGTGCCACATCACACCTTTTCACATGTTCACTCACATGCTCCCACTCGTGATACTTTGCTTGAACCTAATGATAGAGAGTTTGCAGATATTCACGAGCAAGTAAAGTTTTTGGTCAAGACTATACATGATATAATGGAGTTGGTTCAAAAGATGTCACCATCTTTGGAAAACTCTACTGCTCTTCCCGTTTGAGGACTAGACATGTTTTCTAGCATAGGGTGATTTACATAATGACATCTTTCCATATTTCTAGTGTGTACCATTTGTTTTATTTTAGTTAGCATATTTATTTGATTTTCTTATTTTTGGTACTATTTTAGCATTGTTTTGGATCTGTTTACCCATTCAAGGAACTATTTTTTACAAAATTTCTCACTGGACAAAATTGCATGTTATTCTGGAAAATCTAGGAAATTTGTGTTTTTCTCGTTCTAACGTGATTGCATCTCGCTCGAACGAGATCACCTATCGTTCGAATGACATGGCCTCTCGTTCAATGTCCCCTAGAATGTTTTTTGCAATCCCTGTTTATTCTAATTATATGTTATTGGTACTATTGGGTTATTTCTGAACAGTGTTTGAAAAATAGGAAAATATTTTCTTTTTTAGAAAAATTTTGAAAGAATTCAAAAAGAGTTTTGTATTTTTTTTGCACCTTTTATGAATGCACACTTAGGATGACCAAGTCACAACTTCATGACATATCCATGTGACTGTTTGATAGTGTTTTGAGATAATAGATTGTGTCATTCATGTACTTTACAATGTTTGGAGTCTTTGAGATGATATAGTGTTTCTAACTACATGTTTGACTCACTTTATCCTTTGTAGCACACATGAACGGATTTGTTTGATGTTTGTTGTTGACAAATCACATGTTGGTTACGTGTTTTCATCTCAATTCTGCCTATTAAAATGAACCAAATGAGATAAAAAAGATAATAAAAGGTGTGCATGTTTTTTAATCCGTTTGTCATGAGTTTGTGTGAATTTTAAAAACGGGGAAGGGCTACGAAAGGTACACATTTATCCTTTGCGATTACGTCGACATTTAAATTGGACTTAAAAAATTGAGGAATTTTTATTATTCAAGGTCTAAAGAGGTTTGAAAGATCCCGAAAAAATTGCATGGCAATAAAAAGATATATATGCCAATTATGTGCCATTAGATTTATTCACCAATTCTCCAATGTTTGAGTGAGAGAGTATGCGCTTGCATTCAAATGAGAAAATTATATATTAAACACCATTTAACTCAAACAAACCCTAAAAATGCAACTAGGTGTGATTTAATCAAGAAGTAGATCATGAAGATTAATCAAACACACACAATTGAGGAAAAATCCCCCAAAGGGGAAAACGATTTATTTTCATTATAATATTGTAACTGTACAATTAGGATTACAATGAAAGTACAAGTGACTAAGAATTACCCTCAGGTGTCGGATTCTGTAGTCGGCGGCTGGAGTTATCCCTTTCCAGTAGGGCTTCAGTGAAGAAGAAGAACAGTCTTCTCCACAATGGTATGAACAGCAAAAGTGTGTTCCTGGGTTGCAAAGTGATTCACAAGTGTTTAGAAATTTGTGTGAATAAAAAGCCTAGAGTCTTGGTACTCAATAGGTGAAGACTTAGAGTTTTTTGTACTCTGAAAATCATGTATGGAAGTCTTGAAAAACCACTTCCCGTAGTGGGTTTATAAAGGAAACGTTTAGCCTAGAAAATCTGACCACGATATGCTGAAGATTATCCCAGGCGGACCGGTCTGGGTAGGCGGATCGGTTATTTTTATTTTTGGCTTCTTCGGTTCGCTTGCGGTCCGGGGTGTACTGGCTTTTCAGCAGGCGGACCGGTCCGGGTCTGAGGCGGACCGATTTGCAGGCGGATCGGTTCTTTTTCTAGGGAGGACCGGTCCGGCCTGTCAGACTTTGATTCCTCTTCTTCTTTTGATATTCGGATCCGTTGATGACTGTATGAATTTTTGAATTTCTTCAACGGTGTAACGACGTACGACATAACAAATTGATAATGGACAAAAAATGTCCTTACATTGAGAATTTAGATCACCTCGCAAATAAAATTTATTTGAGGGAGTTGGGTTGGAGAATTAAAAGGGCTTTGCATGTTCTTAAGAAAGCATGGAATCGTTTTGAATGTTATTGGTGTGAAAATCACGTTTACTTTGATTTGTTGATTTTGATTTAAGGCGATGTCATCTAAATTCAACATTTTTACACCAAAGGACTATTTTTCACATTCATTCACTAGGAGTACACTTATGCATCTTGCACTTATTATATGATTGAGTTTATTTTCATATCGAATTTGTTCACACCTATTCATTCCATATTTACGATTTGGTCGTCTTAGTAAAAATTCATGGTGTGTGATATTTTCAGTTTTTTACCAAAACTTGAAAATTTCAAAAATAGCATGTTTGGTTTGTTTCCCGTGACACCCCTATGTTCTTTATTGTGGTTATTCTTTCCCTATCTATTTCGGACAAATAAAAAGGGGGAGAACGAATTATGGGGAATATTTTGTACAGGGGAGATTTGATTATTGCCCTAATTTAATATATGTTTCCTAATTATTTCAAACTCGATACGTCACATGTTTTTTTCTTTGTCTCATATGTGTAGGTACAATTGAAGATTCTTTGGATTTCACACCCTGATGAGAATAGCTTTGAGATTTTGAAAGTTGTTTGTTGAAGCTAAGTTTGATTGAAAACATGTTAAGTTTATCTTTCCACATTCGAGTTATGGGAGGGTAGATTTGTATAGGTTATTTTTTAGTTTGATAATTCGGATAGTTTTTATTATGTACCGGCATAGACATAGGGGAAGATTTGTAGGGACATTGTCCATCACATTTAGTATGTTGTATACTGCTACCAGTTTGTCAAAGCATTGGAAAGTGCACATCTACAATCGACGATCCGAATTTCATGTCATCTTCAACAATCATGCACAACAAGGAAGAACTTGGCAAATTGGTTAAGTTTCATTTACTTTTTGAATAAAAATGTTGGGATTTTTTAAAAAAGCTTAAAATATTTTTTATGAAAAATGATTTTTGAATTATTTTAAATGGATTTTTATCTTTTCAAAAAACATTTTTATCATAAAAGCTTTTTGATAATGGTTCTCAGATTCGTAAGAATGTTGTTTTCTAAGTCCCCAAACATTTTAAAACTCTATAATTCGAATCTAGAGATTTGTGCCTGGTTGTTCAAATGAGATCATATCTCATTCGAACGAGACCAGATTTCATTCGAATGACGGGTCAATTCGTTATAACGAGAAGTCTTTTTTCCTCACACGTCACCGCTTTAAAAGATATTATAAATAAGGTGTCAGGGTTCTGTATTTCGTGTGGAGAAAATTTTGTTTTGATCAGAATACATTTTTGAGAGTTTACCTTTTCTACAACTCAATTTTGAGGGTTCAAATTTGTTTTCACAATTCACAAATCCCAGAGAGTTTATTTTGTGTGAGTTTTTTTGTGGAGCCCAAACCATACTATGCCTAAATTTCAACACTTGTGAGAAGAATTCTACAACTGGAGAGACGAGAACTATTGTGGAGGTAGATCCTATAAGGAATCGAGATTGCATATCTGGGCTGTGTGTCCAAATTGGTACGGCTGCGAGTGAGCCACTACTGAGTTCTAGCTGAAGCTTTGAAGGTTTGACATAGACATCGTGCATTACGCTTGAGAAAAGTTGTATGTAAGTCAAAGGTCGTGTAACCGTGTCAAAGTTCTAGAATATAAAAGGCTTTGCCCTGAGGGGAGTTTTTCCTGAATTACTGTGTCACTTGCTTGCCAATTTTTATTTAAAATTGCACGCACATGGGCTAATTTAAATTTGAATTTATTTTTCTAAAATTTGAGTTACCTAGTTAAATAAGTGAATTTTTGAATTAAATCAATTGGTATGACACCGGGTTTATAGTTAAAACATCATTAACTTGGTGAACTTACTCCCTCGGCTAAGATGGCAATGAATGCAGGGGACGACCCTCCACACACTCTCAAAAAGACGAGGGAGGACTTAATGCATAAAACATCATAATTTGGTGGGTGTAAATTATTAAAAATGACTTAAGTGTGGTTGATTGTTAAAACATCATTAACTTGGTGGACTCACTCCCTCGGCTGAGACGACAATGAATGGAAGTGATGACCCTCCACACACTATCAAATAGACGAGGGAGGAGTTAATGCATAAAATATCATAATTTTGTGGGTGCAAATTATTAAAAATTCCTTAAGTGCCGTTAATTGTTAAAACATCATTAACTTGATGTAATATCTCCCTCGGCTGATACGATAGTGAACGGAGGGTACAACCCTCCTCAAACTCTAAAAAAACGAGGGAGGACTTAATGCACAAAACATCATAATTTGGTGGGTGAAAATTATAAAAAATCGCTTAAGTGTGGTTGATTGTTAAAACATCATTAAGTTGGTGGACTCATTCATCGACTAAGAGGAATGTGAATGGAGGGGACGAACCTCCACACACGCTCAAAAGGATGAGGGAGGTCTTAATGTATAAAACATCATAATTTGGTGGGTGCAAATTATTAAAAATCACTTGTGTGGTTGATTATTAAAACTTCCTTAACTTGGTGGACTAACTCCCTCGGTTGATACGATATGAGTGGAGGGGACGACCCTCCACACACTGTCAAAAAGATGAGGGATGACTTAATGCATAAAACATAATAATTTGGTGGGTGCAAATTATTACAAACCACTAGTGTGGTTGATTTTTAAAACATCATTAACTTGGTGGAGTTACTCCCTCGACTGAGACGACAGTGAATGGATGGGACGACCCTCCACACACACTAAAAAAGACGAGGGAGGACTTATTGCATAAAAAATCATAATTTGGTGGGTGCATATTATTAAAAATCACTTGTGTGGTTGATTATTAAAACATTATTAACTTGGTAGACTCACTCCATCAGCTGAGACGACAGTGAATGGAGTGGACGACCCTACACACACACTCAAAAGACGAGGGAGGACTTAATGTGTAAAACATCATAATTTGGTAGGTGAAAATTATTAAAAATCACTTGTGTGGTTGATTGTTAAAACAATATTAACTTTGTTTCATACAAAACAATTTAAGGTAAAAATGGGATTTCTTTAATTGGATAAAGTACAACACAAAAATAGTAATGTCCAGATGCCTAAAAAAACACGAGGGTACAAAGAAACGGGTACAGGCCAATGGTAGCCACACTATTAGGTCGGATTAGCGGGGGTCAAAGCCTCAGTATCATGGCCAGTAGTAGCGGCAGGCCGGGCTTCCGAATGTCCTTCGGCAGTCACCGTGGGATCAACAGACATCCCCTCGCCTTCAACAGTTGTCAAAATCTCTATTTGGGACAGAGCCTGGGCTATTAGAGGGTGTTCAACATCAGCTGCCTCTAGAGATGGTCGGATTGAAGACACTACATCAGCAAACTTCAAGACAACCGACTGATAGGCCATCTTGATTCCATTTTCCAAGTACTCCAAGTCGAAGCCTTGGAACTCATTTGAGTTCTTTTACACATCAACAACATCTGCCCCAACTTTCTTTATTGCTTTAGAAAGGTCGACTTCGAATTTTGTGGCTTGATTCCTTAAATCCTCATCCTTCTCAGTAATGATGATATCCTTAAGCTCCAATTGTTTGTTATGATCATGTTTGAGCTCATCTATGGCTTTCTAACGATAGGTTTTGACGTCGACCAACTGGTTTTAAGGTCGACCTTGGCCTAAATTGCTCTCTTAGCCTCCTAGAACTTCTGTTGGTTCCCATCCATCCATTTGGTGGTTGGGGTTAAGGCACAAACAAACTGCAATAAACTAACGCAAAGTCAGGAATAAACTTAATGTTAGCAAATGTATTACAAAGGTCAAAAGGATGAGGGAGATACCTGTACCAGGTGGTGAAGTCCAAAATCGTAGACCTTGATCGGGGGCATCATGTCCAAGAACTCATAATCGGCAGCCGACGGGGATGAAAACATGGCTACCTTTGTAGCTCTAAGGTTGGTAATTAGTGATTTGGGGGTTGGCCTTAAGTTAGGACAAATTGGCCGACCAGAATGGCCCTAATGATGATGATGAGCTGATATTAGAGTATGTTGTTTTAGTGGACCATGCCCTCTACCTCGTAGTAGGATCAGATTGAGTGTCCACAGGGGCCTCTAACTCTTTCCATTTTCGAGAAGCCTCAGTAGATAGGACCCTTGAAGTGATTTTCTTAAGTGGTGGTTGTTATTTGCCCTTCTTCTTGCAGAGAACAATTAATAAACATAGAGAAGTCATCTCCCAAATATTGTCTGAGATGTTAGGAGGAAGGTTTACAAAAAGAGAGGAGGACATATCAGAAGAAATTATTAATATGAAGGAAGACTTAGGAAAAGGAATCAAATAAACAACTCACATAATTCTTCAACGGGGCCAACCCCCAGACCAGATTCTTTAAGAATCTTTGGGGTCATTAGGTCTTCAAATTTAGGAAGATCACCCTTGACTCCATAATCTCTAAAGTAATCAGCTACATCCCTCTTAGTAAGGCTGAGGCCAGGTCAGACCTTGTTGCCATCAAAGGATGGGACTATGCTTGAGGGACCCTCTGGCTGTCCTCAGTGGCATCAGCCTCGGTTGGGAATTCCTAGGCTCCATAAATGAAGAAAAACCTCTTCTTCCAATCATCATTTGAAGTTTGGGCGGTGTGGATGAGTTTTTTGCTTGACGTCTTGGAACCTAGGTAGAAGTATCCTGGTTGTTTGGATTAAGAAGAGAGGTTATAACATGCCAAGGATAGGTCAATTGACGGTTTATTTGTGAAAGATTTTTTCGACAGGGAGACATACCCTAGAATAACACTCCTAGAGTTAGGGGAAATTGAGTTGGAGCAACCCCTAAGGAAGATAGTATGGAGACGGTAGATGGATAAAAGGGATATCTAACACCGACCTTAAACATTTTCTCATACATAGAAATTTCACCCTCCCGTTCTTCAAAAACTTTCTCATCCTTATCTGGGACCCTCATTGTAACTTCAAATTTGATGCCAAATGAGTGTCTCCATACCAAGAGATCACGTTCTTTGACGAATGAGGCATATGAAATGGCATGCGAAGTGTCAACATCATCTTAGATTTTAGTACCCGCATTCCCATCCTCAGCTTCTACTGTCTCATCTTCAGCCAGGATAGGAGGGCCATCTAGGAAATTTGCTTGAAACTCACTAGGGGACATGGATATCACAGGGACAATAATTGGATTAACTTTGGTGTCGGCCAGCTCAGGAGGTATAGTGTTTTGTGGGTCATCTCTGCCATATGTCTCGACTTCACAGGAGGACGACACTATAATTTATGGTTACCCTATGCTCGCTTCTTGATCTTGGCCCTCAGCTTGAGGGTCAGATGAGCCAATGGTTTCAACTAGACTGGGAAAAATTTTGGCCAACCGAATGGGAAAGATGGTTCGTACCTAGTCAGCATCAACCCTACGTCTGGCCTCGTCCTATTCCTCTACCCTATCGATCTCTTGAAGGAATCTTTATCTTAAAGTCAGAAATTCCTCGGCCAACTTATATAGCATTTAGATGATGACCCTAAACTTATAGAGATTTTTTAAGGGAAAACAAAAACAAGTAATGTTATTGACTAGTCTTACCACAAGATGAAATTAAAGAACACAAACCATTTTGACGATTAAACAGTCAAGAACACTAGAGAAGATCACCGGAGAAGGTGACCATAATCCTAATGGAAGAAAGGGTTATGACTATTTTAGTACCTACATGAGCTAATATTGGGCACTAGTATATTCTGCAGCCAAGTAACCACTAGTTTATACACTAAACCTATACCTAAAACAACCACCAAAGGCTATAGAAAGGCCTAAATCTGATCGAAAAACTCAAAAGGTACAAACTCAGGGAAAAATCACAAACCCAATGCAACAACGAATGGAAATTTTAGAATAAAAAGCAAAGAAAGATACCTAGAAGAAGGAAAGAAGCAAAAACACCAGTGATAATCCCTATAAAGCTTTCCAGAGAACGAAAATGGTAAGAACAGTAATAGCGAGAGAAAGAGCGCGAAATGGAAGAAGATGAAATTGAACCTTGAGCTATTCTTAAAATTTAAATATTACGCCATCATTCGGCACAGGAAATAAGGTGGCGCATAACCCTCAAGATAAACCATCATTAGGGCTCAATATCCCAAGCATGATCAACGGGCGCCATTCCTGAAGAACACAACATGATGATTGAAAACTGTCAAGTGATAGTTTGAAACCTCATCAACTTGGAAGCTAAAGAGACGATAATACACCTCAGCAACCTCAACAGCATCAATGGCTAAGGGATAGGGGTGATTGATATGCCAAAATGTACCCTTGTCTAGGATGATGGTGGTCTCAGCCTTAGAGAAGGGAGCAAGTGAACCAGATTACAAAGTTTATGGGGTCTTAACAGAGACTAGGGTCGACTTAGCCGAACCTCTAAGTACCAAGCAGTAGTTTGGATGCCCATTCCAGCTTGGACCCTTGGCCTACCTGAAGCCTCATGACGAACACATAAAAGAATTCGACCAACCCTATCCACACATCGCAAAATCTGATGTATAGAGCCTCGTGAATACTAGCCTCAACCTCAGTCTTTGAGTTTGATCTGAGGGTGATATCATCATAATGCGTGAATTGGGAGACACATGGACTAGTGCGCATTGGACACATACTCCACATGGGAAAAACCATTATAATCAGATCATTCCCTCACGTGGGGGAATATTTGGTCATCATACTCTACATGCATCTCAACCTGGTGTCACCACTAGAGAGGCTAAGAACAGAGTGTTCATGCATATTATATGCTTTGGGGGAGGACAATGTACCCCCTGAGCACTATATAAACCTTTAATATTCTACATTGTGGAAGGATCTCATTATTCACAACCTTAGAAGAACTGAGTCAAAATATAGAGAAGAGAGAGAAAAGCCTGAGTGTCGTATTTATAGGTCATTAGTGTCATACTTATAGTGAAAAACACGATTCACATTACAGAGTGGATGTCGGCTCTGGCCGAACAACTTATATTTGGTATCATCTTCTTCTTTGCCTCATCATCTTATGTCTATACATTCATATCTTCTGTACACCATTATTGTCTCGTTTGAGCTTACATACATCTTGACCTGGTGATACCATTGTGGTATCATCAACTAGCACCAAACTTGATACAGACTTAGAGGGATGTGCAAGCTATGTTTCTCCAAAAGTTCTTTCCTACATATAGGACCAATGAGATTAGCACTTAAATTCAAACATTTAGTCAAAACGAGAATGATGCCTTTGATCAATGTTGGGATAATTTCAACGAGTTAGACAACATGTGCCCACACCACACTTTTGATAAGTGGAAAGTCATCTCATATTTCCATCATGGGCTAAGTTTAAAATCCAAACTACTCGTTGAGACCATGTGTGATGGTGAGTTCTTAGGGTTTGATGCGAACTATGCTAAGGCCCACTTTAAGTAAATTGATGAGATTACTCAAGAGTGGGACCCATCAAACCCGAGTACCCAACCCAAGCCTAGAAAAACGTCCATAGTTCCTTCCGCATCTGGACTATATCAATGGGATAAGGAAGATGAATTAAAACTCGACATTAATCAATTAACAAAGATGCTATAGGATCTAGTCGAGGCCGGAGGAGAGACGTCCCTAACTTAATCAACTGAATGACCTTATCTATATAGATTTTGAGGTCTATGTTGATGATGTGATCATTAAATCTAAGACTCGAGAAGGTCACATCCATGTCTTGAAAAAATTCTTTGAATGACTACAGCAATACCAGATGCATCCCAACTACCAAAAATGCATTTTTAGTGTCACAAAAATTAAGATCCTTTGCTTTATGGTCCGTCAAAGAGGAATCGATATGGACCCCACAAAACTTAAAGAAATCCTCAAAATGCAACCTCCTTGTAAAGAAAGGAAGTTTGTGGTTTCTTAGGCAAGTTCCAATATATTAGTGGGTTTATCAACTACCTCACTTCTATGTGTAAACCTATCTTCAAGATCCTCCAAAAGGGTTAAAATAAAGTATGTAACGAAGCATGTTAAGAAGTCTTAGACAAAATTAAGTGATACCTTACCCAAACTCCAATTCTCATGCTACCACAGTATGACATACATCCTCTCCTATACCTTATAATAATAGACACTGTGACTAGGGATATGCTAGCCCAGTACATTGAAGAATGATTTAAGGAAAGGTCTATTAGCTAATATAGTCTCAACAACTTCGAGAAGTCATATGTAGCTCTCATTTGGGTCACCTAGAATCTCTAAAATTGTATGAGTTTACTACCCATCAGCTTAGTGTCTCAAATAGATCCCATGGAATACCTATTGGAAAAGCCTGCCTTGTCAAGCCCCATGGATCATTGATTGTCGTTGTTTACTGAGTTCGATATCACTTATGTCACAAAGAAATCAATGAATGGAAGATCCAAATCATATTACCTATTCGATAAACCCATGGAAGAAGCGGATGTGTAGATTTTTGAACTCGTAAATGAGGAAATTCTTTGCCCTTGTGTTGAAGATCTCTAATGGTAGATGTTCTTTGACAGAGATTTTAATAAGAAGAGATATGGCATCAGGAAACTCCAGATATCACCTTATGATTCCCATACTCCAATCGCCATTAAACAACACTTACTTGAACTAAAAATATACTTGATTATGAAGCATGAATCGTGGGGCTTAAAATTTATCTCGAGAAAAGAATCGAATACCTTGATGTATATACAGACTCAACCCTAATTATAAGATAAGTCCTCAAAAAGTTAAAAGTAAAAGACAAGAATCTCCTTCCTTTTCACACCTATCTTGAAGAACTACTTCCCAATTCGAGGATGTCACCTTTCATTACCTCTTCCACTTGAGGTACAGTTTCATCAATAGACTAGTAACTTTAGTTTCCATGATCGACATGCGTGAGGGAATAACAATGCCCCCTTTCTAATTCCAAAATAGTTCATTAAACCCCATGTATACCATATTAATCTCGCCAAGGAAGGATATCTAAAAGGGTATTAAAAATTCTCTGACACCACTTCGAGATAGTGGAAGGCACTGATGCTAATATGAGAATGAAAAAAAAATGTGCTCAACAAGGATTCCAATTTGAGAGTGCACAATTATCTAATGGTGATAACTTGTTAAATTCATATGACAATCCATACAAAAATCTAACTAAGTATTAAACAAACAAAAAGTCTCAGGAAAAAACCCTTTCAGGTAAAACCTTTACTTAGCACTTTAGAAATATTACAAGACAACCAACTTACATAATACTTGATAATCACCACAAGAATAATTCTCTAATCTTCATAAATCTCTTAAGAACAACTATGATCCTTGAAAGAATCACAAGATCGTAGTCCTCCCTCTTTAGCCTCAACCTTTGTCTTCAGTAGTGAGTTCCTTCAAATATCACAAGTCAGTCATGGAGATGCCTTATCCATAAAGGTATATGAACGAATACAAAACTTTATACGAATTCACGAGAATGATTTTTTGAATGTCTGTTGTGAATTAAAAAGTGTTTTCGAACACTAAATAAATAAGAGCTTTTGCAAAAGACCTGCAGAAATGAATCTGGCAAAAGCCATAAAAACCTAAACAAGAAATTGGTATTTATAGAATGTTCACAAATTTCAAGGCGGTGAACTCGTTTGAATGAAATTCAAGTCTCGTTTGAACGAAGAAGACTATTCGATGGAATGAAATAAATCTCGTTTGAACGAAACAGCAATATCATTTGAACCATCTTCAAACGACCTTCTGACGAGTAAAAAAAGTACACCCTCGATTGATGCTCATTAGATAAAACTACGAACGACCCTTCTAACGAAATCCCAATCTTCTTTGAATGAGATTTCCGTCTCGTTTGAATGAGGTTTAAAATCAAAAAAATAATTTTCTTTTAAAAATAAAAAAAGGTGTTGGTTTTTGATAAAAATAAACATCCAAATAATAGTTTATGTGAATTAATTTAGACTCTAAATTGATTTATACTTTTATGGAGTGATGGGTAGTCTTCAGACTTGGATATGCTTGAGTTTGGTTCATCATGACGGTGCGTGACAATTTGTAATCGGAAATGCCAAAGTAGCATAAAACATAACAAGGCTCATGCTAAGAACAATAATAGAAAAATTGTTCTTACAATATCATGTTTGCCAGTTCGGATACAAAACAAACAAAAATAATTGAACATCAAATGAAAATAAAACATCTCCTATAATAAAAATACCAACACCCTTCCTAACCCTATAACGGAATGGAATAATTCTCTTTATCTTCAAACTTCTTCTTCTTCCCTTCCACAAAATTTGTCTTCATCCGTGTGTCTTGAATTTCGCTTTAAGTACCTACACACGTGAGATAAATAAATATACCCGTGATGCATCAAGTTTGAAATAGAGTAAAACTCATAAATAAATTCTCCCCTATAAATCAAACTCATCAAATCTCACTTTTTAATTTTCTCTCCCTCGTTGTTTTTATCCAAAATAAACAAAGAAGTGAAAACACAAAGTTATAGTAGAGAATCACAAATATGAAGAATATATCATCACAAAAGATATAAATCAAGTACGTGTAATGAAAATCCCAAAGTCCATCACAGCCAACTATTTTTGAAATTTTTCCCAAAAAAAAAATTCACAAATTGATCATACAATACCATATACAATATATGCAAAATATGTCAATGAAAATCCTCGACACATATATAGGTATATACGATCCCAAAACATAAAACAAAAACATAAGCTTTACACACTAACATAGCATCGGTGTGTCTAAACATGTGGGATGAAATGTACGGGTGTGAATAGTAACAAAAGAATTACAACCTAGACACTAAAATATGTTCAAGAAGTTCTAATTGACCACAAAATTTATCAAACTAAGCATTAGCCTCAAGTGACAAATAAAGTTGAACTTAATGAAAAAAACAAGTACAATGCACACAAGCATAGAATATTGATGATTCTACAATCAATAGCATCATGATAAAATAAGCATACTAGGATTAATTGTCCAAACCTGTTGATCTTTAACTAAACTCCCTCAAAAGATAAACTTATCTCATATTTTTATTCTTTTCTTTGCTTTTCTTTTGAAGCGATTTCTTTTGAATGATCAAACGAACAAAACTAAGTTCACCCCTTTTTGGCATATTTTCTATTTTTTATAGACTTATTTTTTTCTAGGGATCTTTTCAAATAGTGGCTTTAACGCAACGTCAACCTGTCTTTCATAGCCATTTCTTGTGTACACTCATATTTTTCCAATACTAAACAAAATATCTCATTGACAAGGTTCTTACATGCATAAATCCTCCATATTCACATAAACATCTAGATGAAAAAATTTATGGTAGAAAATTTCACCAAGCTCAAATGTACATAGTGAAGTCAAAATCCAATAAGCTCGTTCATGTGTGTGTGGAGGCATATACCGAGTCAAATCTGTAAGGCAAATCAAGTTTGAAACATCTCCATGTAAACATGACTAAGAAAAATATAAGTATCTAAACTCATAACACAATGTATTAGCCACATTGAAAGTACATAATGAATTGGATTCAGGCACACTAATATGCCACACTAATTTTGTAAAAGTAAAATACAGAAAAACCAAAATTCTTTTTGTATTTTTACAAAAAAGTTATCAACATAAAATCTTTTTGTATTTTTCCCACATGACTCAATAAAAGAAAAATATAATACAAAATATACACATGTCATAACACTAGTAAAAATATAAAATGAAACATAATTACAGTATGGCAAATAAAATCATGAAAGCAATCATTTATAAGATATAGCAGTAGACGAATCATGTGAATGTATGTGAGAATCAACTAGTAAAACATCTAGCGCCTCTAAAAGAGAGTTTCTAACCCAAATAGGTGTATACTTAATGCGTAGGGCTTCGGGAACAAAGGTTATACTCTGCATAAAATTCCTTAGACTTCTTCTAAGATTATAACAAAAATGCCTAAGGTCACATTTCCTACCACAATGTGAACATGTGTAAATGTTAGGAATGTTACCTATGGGTTGACCATTTCTAATGTCCTTAGATGTGGTTGATCCTCCAAAACACACAATAATCTTGGCATTGACACTGGAAGTATTAGAAACATGGGAGCTAGTAGCATTAGTATTAACACTACTCGAGTCTTTTAAATCATCTTTTAACTTCAAAATATTAGACTTAAGCAAAAAAATTGATTCTTCTAATTTTTAAGATTTCTTCTTCATCTGTTCAATCATTCCTAGTAGGATATCTCCCTCCCCTTCAATGAAAGAAAACTTTCCCTTAAAAGTCTTCTCACGTTCCTTAAAATCATTAATCAAAACACTATCCTCAACAGCACGTACATTAATCGTACAATTTTTCAAGTCCTGTACTTCTTTCTCTAAAAGACGCACTCTATCATCACTCTCCTTCTTAGATATCTCAAAAAATTTAAAATCACGATCCATGTCCATAAGTTCCTCATGAAAGAAATACCTTTTATTTTGAATATTTTGCAAAAGATATATAACAGATTTAAAACGAAAAATTTCTTTTTCAAGAATCTCAATTGTTTTAGTAAACTTCAAATTCAATTGATTTAAGTCATCAAAACTATAGGAATTCATCAAGACAAAAAAATTAACCACCCAAAAAAACACTAAATAAGGATCTAACATGAAAACTTAGTGCAATCCGCTCTGATACCAATTTTAAAAGGAAGTAAGAATTCTTTGACAACTCTTAGAGAGAGTGGAGGGCACGAATACCACTATGAGAATGCAGAAACAAATGTGCTCAACAAAGATTCCAATTGGAGAGTGCGCAATTATCTAATAGTGTTAACTTATAAAATTTAGATGACAATCCATACCAAATTTTAATCCCCTAGCTCTATAACATGAAACACTATGATTTAAAACAGAAATCAAGCCAAACATTCAACAAAATCAAAGTGTAGGAAAAAACCGCTTTTAGGTAAAACGTTTGTTCAAAACTTCAGATATATTACAAGACAGTCGACTTACAGACTACTTGATCACCTCCACAAGTATAATGCGCTAATATTCGTAAATCTCTAAAGAACAACTATGATCATTGAGCGAATCAAAAGACTGCAGTCCTCCCTCTTTAGCCTCGCACTTTGTCTTCAACAGTGAGTTCCCTCAAGTATCACAAGTCAGCCATGGAGATGCCTTATCCATAATGGTGTATGAAAGAATACAAAACTTTGTAGAGTTTAAATCAATTGACAAGAATGATTTTCAGGATGTATATTGTAAGTTAAAAAAAAATTAGAACACTAAATAAAGAAGAACTTTTGCAAAAGAGATGAAGAAATGAATCTGACAAAAGTCTTAAAAAACTTATCACGAAATAAGTATTGATAGAACGTTCACAAATTTTGAGGTGACGAACTCTTTTGAAAAAAATTCAAGTTTCGTTTGAACAAAAAAACCAAGTCGTTTGAACAAAATAAATCTCATTTGAACGAAACACCAAGCTCATTTGAACCAGCTTCAAATGACCTTCTGACGAGTTAAAACAGTACGCCTTAGATTGATGATCGTTAGATAAGACTATGAATGATCCTTCTAATGAAAACCCAATCTCATTTGAACGAGATTTTCATCTCATTTGAATGAGGTTTAAAATCAACAAATATTTTTCTTTTAAAAATAAAAATCCCTTCTCATTTTTTTATAAAAATAAACACCCAAAAAATATTTTTTACGAATTAATTTAAACTCTAAATTTCTTCATACCTTTATGGAATGACGGGAAGTCTTAAAAATTGAGATGATTGAGTTCGGTTCATCTTGACGGTGTGTGATAATTTATAATGGGATACACTAAAGTAGCCTAAAACATAACAAGGCCTTTACTATTAATAATATTTGAAAAAATGTTCTTACAATATCCAGATAAAGTTGGATTGTGGTATAATGATATTTTGTGCCTCCTCAAATATGGTCGATATCATCAAGAGGATGATAAGAAAAAATGCATGACCCTTTGTAAGCTTGTCGCACAATACATCATTTGCAACAAGGAACATTTCAAAAGAATGTTTGATGGAACTCACTTATAATGGAGCTGATGTTGATAACATGATGCAGAAGATTCACAACGGAGAATGTGGAACCCACTTGAATTGTTGTGTGCTTGACAAGAAGATTGGAAGATAAGGTTACTATTGGGCTATCATGGTTTAAGATTGTGATATTTATGTGAGAAGTTGCCTAAAATGTCATTAATTACCCAATCTTTGATAGTTACATCCCCTCGAGTTATATAAGATGACCTATCCCCTTAGTTTCTCTACCTAGGGCATTGCCATCATTGCGAAAGTCACTCCTAAAGGATCAAATGGAAATGAATTCATGATATCCATCGTTAATTACTATACAAAATGGGTCGAAGATAATTCCAATGTTGTGTTAAATGCAAAGAAGGTCGACGAGTTCATAAAAAAGAATATCATATGTAGCAATGCGTTACTTACAACTCTTAGTCAGCATAATGATTATGGTTTAAGGATTTTGTTAGAATCGTATACAACGACATTGGCCTATGAGTTTTGTTTAAAGTGGAACCCATTGACATAGTCTTCTCCTTAATGACTACAGACCAATATCAATGGGTTCCACTTTAAACAAAACTCATAGGCCAATGTCGTTGTATACGCTTCTAACAAAAGCCTCAAACCATAATAATTATGATGACTAAGAGCTATAAGGATTAGGCTAATCGAATACCTTATGACCTATAGGTTTATTGTACATTTATTATACATACCCCGTACTCTTTAGTAAATGACATGGGAGAACTCTTACATATTCAGCTTGAAATACCCTCCCTGCAGGTTATGCTTTAAAGTCAGATTGGAGAAGTCGATTGGCATCAAATTCGGTACGATGAACTCGCACTCTTGGATGAAAAGAAGTGGAAAGCCTTATATTACATGCAAGGTATCACCATCGCATTGCATGATTATTCAATAAGAAGGTCAGGGACCGCGGTGGGTGATAAGGATAACTCTCTCTCAAAGAAATCATAGACCCATCTCGGACTCGAAAGAAAATTCAAACCCAATTTAAGCGGGCCATACGTAGCAAAAAAAATCATTTTAGACGTGTTTCCAGGTTCACATACGTGGACAAAAAAGAAATGGCACGTTCCGTCAATTTGGGCCATCTTCAGAAATTTATCCCTAATCCGAAACTCGACATGATACGCATTTTACATCTCCCTTCTATTAAAAAAACTCTTCTCTCCTTCCTCTGCAAGAACTACGTAGGACAACTTCCTCTTAGAATCATTCTTTGAAAAATTCACATGTAATTACTTATCGCCACATAGGTATGTAGGCATCCCATAAAGACAATTTATGAACAGCCCTTTTATTATTCACAAAATTCTATTATTTTCTCCCATTAAGAAACATTAGTCTATATCATCATTCTTAATTAAAAAAGGATCATGTATTCTTTACTAATCGATTTATATAGTTAAAACACAAATAAATTCTCTCTAAAAGGCACACCAAAATATGTCTAACTAATTCTTTATTACATTCTTTATTTCAAAACATGGCGATTACATAGAGTGTCAATGATAAGAAAATTCCATAAAACATACCGTAACCACCCATCTATCTTTCATAACATACCCTACCCGAATATATGTACCAAACTAAAGCACAAGCATACTTACAATCTTTAAAACTTTTTTTAACTACCAGAATGACCTTCATCACCATCATCATTGCTATGACCATCATTATTTCCTGAGGGTCCCCAAAAAATCCTAATCTGCACACCACTTCCTTAGACGTTCCATATGGCATATGCCCTGAATAGGTTAGATGGAACTATATTTTCTCCCTTTATATCTATAAACATCACAATCCACCTTAACCCAATTTCTCCAGCACTGAACTATGGAACCACCTCCTTCCACAACCACTTCAAAAAATCCCTAGATACGATAAGAACTTCCCCTTAAGATTGGGAAGAACAATTAGATATCATACGGCACTGACAAATAAGACACATGATCATCCTCAGAGATTTAGTGAGGTCCTCCACATGAAAGAATTTGGTTATCAGTAGAGGGATAATTTTCTCCTAACCGTTTTGACACAAAAGTCGGCAAGGAAAGTAGAAAGAAGTCTAGTGGAAATTTAAAAGTCACGTGTAACGGTAGTTGTCTAATTATAAAATAGTTTGTAACTCACACCACTATGACATTGACCAATGCAGATGTCTATATCCATGCTCCATAAGACAATCAACCCACTTTTCCTCAGAAGGGATGGAACTCTGAAAGTATCATTCTAAGAAATTTGAAATGTCGGCCAGGGGATACTTGAGAGGAGACATCAAATTAAGTTTCTCTGTCAACCACATGAATAACATCACAGAGATGCCTCACAAGAAAAAATATCGACCTCCCTTCCATTCATCAAACACATTTAATGTATCCGCCAGTATGGTCGCAACAGGGTTGTAAAGGTAATTCATCCACATAACTATGGTAGCCCCCCGGGAGTCCACACTAAGATAATTTGTCACTAAGAGCATGTTTGCAGTTAAGGCCAAAGCCACAGCGCCAATAAAAACCATTAACATTGTAATCCCTCTGATGTATAAAGTTTAGCAATGTAGGGAGATTGATACCTACTTCACACACCAGTGGTTTGGTGGCAGAAGGAGAGATGTGAAATAATTAAAGTAAAGACACTTGAGGAGAACGATAAAGGGCGCACATACTTTCAAAAACTCGAGGGTCAACTCCCAGGATGGAAAAAAATTCTTCATAGTATGGATAGACCTCATCCCATCCAAAGCATAATATATGGACTTCATGGTACTAAAACTGCAAAGTTGCCTACAAAATGTTTTAGTCAATTGAGCGTTGACGGCACAATGTGGTCGGGAGCAAACTGAATACCTTGTAGTTGACATTATACGAGAATAAGTCTTCGAAACCTTTGAGATAAGTAGTGAAAGGACCAGTCATGAGGACATCCATTTCATAAGAATATAGGAAATCTTTTAAAGAAAGACGAAGAATAGTCGAAAGTGTTGTTTTGTACTCCATCCAAATGACCCCTTTTATACTTGGAACTCTCCACAAGAAGAAGAAATAAAAAATTTATTACAGAAATAACTATTCCTATGTACCAAAGATTCAAGAGGAGGAAAATCATGGATGAAAAGAAAATATAATGCACTAGAATGCTGACACACAGAACAAGGGTTATGTCAGTCATCACACCCCTATTTTGAGAAAGTCCTCCCTTTTCTCTTTTATCCACCTTATTTTCAAATGAATTCTTTTGAAAGATGATGTTCTAGAGAAAGTCTATGGGGCATTTTCTTTTCTTAAAGTGTTCAAAATACTTCTCAAAAAACACAATATTTAAAATTTTAATTATTTTCTTATTTTTCATCCAAATAATACCCCAATGGAAAATTAAAAATTGCATGTGGATTAAGCCATTAATTCATGATAAACGAAAAATAAAAAAAATTATCATTTTATATATCTTTCTCATTGCTTTTACATTTTCCAGGAAAAAAGAAAATGAAAAACAGAAGAAAAAAAGATCAAAATTGTCAGAACACGATCTGTAATTTCCATCTTAAGCCTAAGATCTAGCCACCATTCAAAGGTCCTAGCGACCGTGGTTCTCAAGATGTAGAATAGTAAAATAATCACTCCCCGAGCTCACCACCACCAAGGATCCTCAACAGTCACTGAAAATGCCATGCAAGATTGCGTCGTCGTCCGCACATGAGTAGCCATGGATGTCATCGAGTCTCAAATATCTTTCATCCAGGATGATGAAACGAACACAATATGTAAAAAGAAAGAATCAAGCAAACAAAAGAAGAAATCATAAGAACTCAAAATTAAACTCCAAAAAGTGAAAATAAATAATGTTACTTCTCTATAAATATCCCCCTGAGGAAGCGATGTAAGCCATCAATGATCGCTTGGGGACGATGGGGCACCAACATAATGGGGCCCCTACCCAACTGAATGTTATAATTAGGAATGGAGCAGTGTCATAGAATAGGATCTTCCATCGTTTCCACTGCCACACGATTCCCAGATGCCGGCATTGAAATGCCAAGTGCACAGCCGCCACCCCTAGTCACTACCGATGGTGGAGGCCATGCCGTATATTTATTGTGTCCTCAACAAACTAGACACGCAGTCCAAGTAGTCATACCCTGCCAGTGTATTAATTTCCATGTGCAATCTCTCCTACAACTACTTGAGTAGCATCACAACACTATCGTAGAAAAATTTTCCCGACCTTCCTTCCACTCATCAAGACCATTAATATTACCTTTTAGTATGGTAGCATAAGGATTATGGTGATTAGACATCCATGACACAATTGTGGTAACTTGGGAATCAATAGTCATATTGCCTGTCACTAGAATAATTCTAGCAGTCAATCCCAAAGCTATGACACCAGCAAAGCCATTATGACTATAATCTCTCTGATTCATAGAATTCAGCACCGATGGGATGTTGAAAATTTTCCCACCCATAAGTAGTCAAGAAGTAGAAGGAGAGAAATTCAGTAATTGAGCCAACGACAAAAGAGTGGAATGAGAAAAGTATGGCATAGTTATAGAAACGCTGGGGTCGACGCCTAAAATGTCAAGAAATTATTTGTAGGTGGAACACACATCATCCAATAGAAAGAGGAACATATGGCCTACATGATACAAGAACTACAAATATGCCCCAAAAAGATTCCATTCAATTGGATGGATATGCCAGACTCATAACTGACATGGAATAGGCACTTAGCCTCCGACCCCTCAATATATGAGGAAAAAGCTTCACTCATGGGAAGGACCATTCTAGAAAGAAAGAAAAATTGTTAAATAATGGAAAGAAACAAAGAATTTGAAAAGTGGTTTGAAACTCCACCTGAGAGGCCCCTTTTATACTCAAAATTATCCACAGAAGATGAAGTAATT
Source organism: Sambucus nigra (assembly GCA_949130495.1). Lineage (NCBI taxonomy): Eukaryota > Viridiplantae > Streptophyta > Magnoliopsida > Dipsacales > Adoxaceae > Sambucus > Sambucus nigra. The sequence goes on from OX422213.1 coordinate 445,525,050, forward strand.
CATCTGCTACTACAATAATAGTTCCTAAGTAACAAGGAATGCAAATAGAGGACAACAATGGCTGAAAAGCACTTATTCTTTCTAGAACATAATCCCCTCTTTTTTGCTTTTACTTTTTTACCTTCTCAATTTTAAAATAATCCCCTCTTTAAATTAACCTCTTGCAACAAGGGAGTCACGAGCATTTCTTTCTAGAAAATTTTCAAAAATACAAATTTTAATTTAAATATACTTTTGGACTTTTCATCACCAAATAAAATCCCCAATAGAAAATTAAAAGTGCATGTAGTCTAGGTCATTCGTCCAACATAAACCAAATGAAAAATGCATCATTTTACATATATCTTTGTCATTGCATTTACAATTTCAGGAATAAAAGAAAAAGAAAAAGAAAAAGAAAAAGAAAAAAGATCAATATTGTGAGGACGCAACCTTAAATTTTACAACCAAAACCTAATAAAGGACCACAAACTTAAGGATACCGATGAACACTCTTCCTACGATGGCCAGTAGTGAAACCTCCACTTATAGAACCTAAATTTTTCCCATGATTATTGAAAGTTACCAGTGGTGAAGCATGGGATCGAGTAATCTTCCTCATCTGATTGGCAATCGAAGACATACAATCTATGATATCATGCCACCTGGACAAAGACACACAAACAGTATTCAAAAGAGAAATAAAAATAATCACGTTAGTACTATAGGAAAAGATGAAAATCCAAGTGAAGGCATGAAAAACTATGTTCATACCTCACTCTTAAGAACTTCCTTGTAGAATGGAGGGAAGCAATCTATCGTCGCTTAAGGACGCTAAGGCACTGACACAATGGGTCCTCCATCCAGGTAGATGTGATAAGAAGTAATAGAGAAGTTATGTACAGAAATTGTCTCCATTGTCACTACACCTCTCCCTGAAACATGCGTTGAAGGACCCGGTACATAACTACCAACCCTAGTTCCCTCTGAAGGTAAATGCACGCCTTAGAGGTCATATATGGATGACAGCATCAACCAAGTGGTCACAACATATAAATTCTCTTACCCCATCATTGTATCAATATTGAATGTATAAGGCTCGACCTCCAGCATCACTTCTCTCTCCTCGTCCTAAAACTCCCCCACTTTCTGCATAAAAGTAGTAGGTGTCGATGGTGAAACCTCAACCTCACCCTCCATTACTTGCCTCACCACCCTCTGTCTTATGTACTTATTGTACCTGAACTTGTGCACTGCATGTAGGCATGAATGTTCGTAGACCTCGCTACCCTCGAAGCTAGACACTAAGGAGAGAATGTCACTTGTCCCCAAATAAAATCAATCATTATTAAAATCCACAAAAACATAAATAAAATACACAAAGATCCACAAGTAAAGGAGGAAAACAAAGTTTTACCAGATCACTCTTAGTGGCATTCAACACCGCTCTCATGCATTTCAAGGCCAAAAACTCCCTCGATACCCTATTTTATTTCATCCACTAATTAGTCATCAGGAAATTCCTTGGTTAACTCACTTTCGAAGACATCAAGACCATGTCATGTCTAATCACCACGTAAAACTAATATTCAAAAGAAAACACACCTCTCTTAATAAAAATATCAAAGAATAAAAAGTAAAGAGGAAAATCTAAAAAAAAAAATAAGAATTGCCTTCATAAGGTATGTGAGCCAATAAAAGTTTACCATTGGCACTGACTAAAATAATCCATAAAAGAATCGAAAGATGCTAATGTGACCTCTCACAATCATAAATGTGAATCTTGTAAATGATCCAAAGGAAGTGTGAGAACCAAACGTGAACAACATTATAACATGGCGCCACTATGAAGCCTCCCAACATAATAAGAATGAACATGAGGGCTACCTAATGCACCTATAGTCCATCTATAAAATTCCATTAAGGTTTCGTTCAACACCTATATCCTCACGGATTCCTCAGAAATAATTTGCCTAAAGTTCCCTATGGTATCTCATATCGCAGCCTTCGAAATGAGCTGCGTTTGGTCCACCATGATATGCTGACCCTCACACTCCAGCCTTGTTAGCGAGTGAACGTCTATTGGGGTGGCCGTCCTCTCAACCACGCCTAGATGAAATGTGTGGATAGTTTACTACCATCACTCTCGTAAACCAATAAAATTGCTGATAATCTAGGCATGTCATCCAAATCCCCCAAGAGAGAGCCAAACCCCATAACGTCCACCATTAATTGAACTTCCTTAAGGAGTTTCTGCCACTATTTTTCAACCTTTGTCGATCCTTGAATGTGTATGCTTAACAAAGCAATGTTAACCTTCATAAGATCAATAATCATTAATCCCTAACAGAAAACAAATCAAAAAAGAAAAGAAGTCAGAAATAAAATTAAAAAATTAACACTCATATAGTTTCTTGGGTTCTTCACCCTCATAGAGTAGTGATTTCTGGGATCCCTCAATAAAATCATTTTGACATCCATGTGTTTGATATCATGGTACGCTTTCTTGTTGCCAATCTCTAGTGAACCTTCATGGTGCAAATCAATTCCAGCCCAATCGTTGATGTTCACAAAAGGGTTATTGTCCATGTCATCTATGAATACCTTAAGATAATGCACCTAAACTTGATTAATAGAGAGAGAGAGAGAGAGATAGAGAGAGAGAGAAGGAATTTTTATTTTTAAGGTGTGAAGGATGCGGATCCCCCTCCCTTTATATAAGGAAATAAGGGCTATACCAATCGACAGTCCTATGACTATGCTCTTTGATAGGCCCCCTTAGTATACTATAAAATTCTCAGGATTCCATGGCACTACGAACAAGAACACCCCCATCGATGCCGGCATACCCCCTAAATTATGTTATCAAAATTCCAAAAATCGCTAGAAAAATTCACACACAAAAAAACTCAAAAAAGCTCCAAAGGCTAAAAAAACTCGTAATCCATCAAAACACATTTTTTTGTAAAAATCATCATTCTTCAAAGATGAAGGATTCATTCAAAAATTCTTTAAAAATTAAAATCTTCTAAAAGATTCCAGAAAATTATAAAAATCAAAAATCAAGATGAACAAGCACTAACAAATCATCAAAGTTCTAAAAATGCATTGGCCATCTATCCCAACCGTCCTTCGGTATACATAATTGACCTAAGATCGAATATTTGACCTCAACTCTATTAAATAGGTCACTTTCACTCCTTAGGGCCACATAATTGACCTCAACCCTATGAATTGGGTTTCTTTCACTCCTTTGACTCACAAAATTAGCCTCGACCCTCTGAATCAAGTCGCTTTCATTCTTTAGGTATGTAGAATTGACATAGGCCCACATAATTGGCCTCGACCCTTTGATTCAAGTTGTTTTTACTCTTTGGGTCCGTAAAATTGATCTAGGCGCATAGAATTGGCCTAGACCCTATGAATCAGGTCGTTTACATTATTTAGGTCATTATAATTGACATAGTCGTGTATAATTGTCTTCAACCATGTATATCAAGTTTCTTTTACTCCTTAGGCCCTCATGATTGGCTTTGATCCTCTTAATCAGGTCGCTTCCACTCTTTAGACCCATAGAATTGGACTCGACCCTTTGAATCAGGTCACTTTCTCTCTTTAGGCTCATAGAATTATCCTCGGCCCTCTAAATCAGGTCACTTACCCTCCCTTGGTCCTCAGAATCATATATTTACCTCAATCACTCACCCCCTTACGGGTGTCTATCTTTCGATGACCTTCGCTTATCCTAAGCTCACCCATCGAAGGGCTCTATAGACACCCAAGTCTAGTCCCACCATTCTAATACCCCTCATGCACCATTATAGGCCCTCAAACATAATTACAACATCCTTTGGACATCAGATTTTCCATTCAGACCCTAAACTAGAGGCCATTGGATGCTTTCAAGATCTTTTTGAGTTTGGTCAACTCTTGGAATTAAGAATAAATTAATGAATTTTCATAGAGCTCTTAATACCCTTGCCAAAGATCCATATCGTCAATGGATCTCCCTTACAATTCACATTTACTTGCCTTTTTACTATGAAATTCTAAACTAAATGCCACGGGATACTTTCGGACTCCATTTTACTTTGGTCAACTCTCAAATACAAGATTAACCTAATCTCATTTCATTAGGAGTGGAATCATTTCCTAACACTTCATGACGTGAAAAAATCGACTTTACGATTCGCATTTACTTAACTTTGTGCTCCAGAACCCTAATTTAGAGGTCATCGAGCTCCACTGAAACACACTACATCTTTGACTCACTTGAGTCTACATTATATAGGATCTCATCTACTTTGGAAAAGAAGAAAAACTTTGAGTCATCCCTGTTGCTTCATTACATCTTTAAAAATTTCAAAGATATATGCATCAACAAAGAGCAAAATGGTCCTCAAGGTAGAAAACCAACAACACTACACACTCTAGGATTGCCTTTCAATATATTTTTTGAGTGTGGCTGTTAATTTGGACTAAAATGATTTTCCTACATTTTAAAGGATTTTTAGGAATTTTTAAACAATTTAAATCTATTTTAAGAAATCAAAATTAAGGTTTTAAAATGTTCGGGTTCATCTTGAAAATATGAAACCTTCCGAAAAACTTCCTTGGGATTATCTATAATTAAAAAACATGCATGTGAGAGTGCATCTGAGCCTTACACGTGTTGAGAATTTGGCAGATGGATTTGTGTTTCTTTACACTCACTTATCTGATATTCATTTTACATCATTGGATTAAAAGCTATCAACGTTCTGCATGTGTTTAAAGACAATCCGTGTGCAATCTATTTGAACCAACCAACGCCTATTTAAATCCAGTACATTGTGAGCCGTATGATTTACATCGACTAATGAGACTTGATCTAAGGCATTGATTTAGTTTGACATTCCCAAGCCTTCTAACCTACCTATAAATATATACCATCGTTCCCTCATTTACAATCCTTGGGAGACTAGAGTTTTGAGAGAAAAGAGGGAGAGAGGGGGGGGGGAGATAGAGAGAGGGAGAGAAGAAAGAAAATCAAGAGGAAATTTCAAAATCCAAACCAAACTGTATGAAATTATTTCAAATAATTTGTGAGGAAGAACTAGGGTTTTCTGGGTTTCTGGTTACCTGTTCAAAAACAACTTTCTCTTTAATCTCTCATCTAACACCTTCACTATAGTTAGATCTCATTTCTGATAATGGAAACTTGTAGATCTAATTCAAAAGTGATAAAGTCACTTAGAAGTGTTAAGATTCGATTTCTTTAGTTTATAAGTCACCATATCTTGTTGGATTTACTTTTAAAACCTTTTTATTCAAGTTATATCCAACAAATATGTGTTTTCTTGTAAAAAACTAAAATAAGGTTTGCATGTTTCAGATCTGAGTTTTTCACTATGAAAAACTTGTAGGTAAATAAGTCTCGAAGGATCTTCTGTTTTAAAAGATTCCTAAATAACAAAGATCTGAAAATATTTTGAGTTAAAGATCACATCTAATTTCAGTATTGTGAAATATGTCATTTCATACTTAGAATCATAGGAATTGTTTGTATAAGTGTGTGTGAGTACCTGCATGTGTATTAGGAACTTTACTCATAACGCTTTCACATATCATCACTTAAACAATGTGTTTGCAGAGAGATTTTGACAATTTTGAGTCGACGTAAAAAAGGAACTAAGGAGACAGGCCAAGGAACGCTACAGACCACTTCAAATCTTCAAATAAGTCAGAGTAACCTAACGGAGCTGGTATATCTTCTGAACTTAGAATAAGTTTGTATTTCTATGTATATTTCATTTAGTGCTAGTAACCTAAACTTTGTTCTTGTTGATTTTTGTTTTGAGGTGCAGAGATTTTCGTGGATGTTTCCCCTAATTGGGTGGGGTTTTACCAAGTGTAAAAATTCTCTTGGATTTTTTTTTATTTCTTCATTCCTACTACTGCATAGATAGACCTAGTTATTGGGATTTTAAAACAAGATTTCAAGTATTGGAAATATTTCGTTCAGAATAATCAAACACATTTTGCACTCTTATATTGTTTTAGAAAAGAGTTTCCTCAAGAAAACAACTCGAATCTTACTTAACTAATTTAACTTTTGTTAACGATTGAGTAAGAGTATTTTCAATTGGTATCAGAGAAGAGTTCTTAGTTTTTAAAACTTTCTAAGATCCTGTGTTTTTTGAAACAGTATTAATAAAAACCAACTATGGATGAGAAATTTGAGAGACTGGGAAACTTGTCCATCCTCCCCTTTTCGATGGGGCTAATTGTCCTTTCTGGAAAGTAAGGATGATAGCCTTCATCCAAGGGACTTTGTGAGATGATGTCTGTGACTCTATTAAAAATGGCTACATGCATCTAACTAATCCTTATGCAGAAGGTAGTACTCTAAGAATTAAAGAACTCCTAAGTGAGTTCACTAAAGAAGAAAAATATACCTATCTCAGTAACAATGAAGGAAAGAATTCTATATTTATATCAGTGAATGAACATGAATTCAAAATAATATCTATTTTTTCTACATCCAAGGAAGTCTGGGACACGTTTGTCACTGCACATGAAGGTGACACTCCTATTAAGGCTACCAAGACCCAAATGCTGATCCAAGAGTATAGCACGTTGTTAATGGTTGAGTCTGAAATATTTGATGAAATTTACAAATTATTGTCCGATATTGTTACAAAACTTCATACCAATGGTATAATGTATGATAGACGAGAGATTGTATCTAAAATTATAAGATCACTTCCACCAAAATTTAACAACAAACGCAATGCAATTGATGATATGGACGATCCTAACCTGACTCCAAAACTCATCAGTAAGAAGCTTCAAACTATGGAAATGGAATTAGACTTTAAGAAACATCTCTCAAATAATGAAAAGAATCATACCAATCCTATATTGTCTTTCAGTCCAAAGTGACCAAACAATAATTTATAGTCCCTAATCTTTACTTGGACTCTGATGAGGAGTGTGACTTAAATAATTCGGATAATAAGATTCCCTAATGTCTTAACATTTTAAAAAGATTTTGAAGTTTAGAAACAATGTTGTTTATAAACAAGGGAAACCTACTTCCTCAAATTTCTCTAACAACGAACCGTATGAGAAATGACAAGATAGAAACCATAGTGAGAACAAAAATAGACCTGATAGAGACCCTAAAAATATTTAATGTTTTAGATGTGGAAAATTAGGTCATATTGCTAGTAATTATAGGGTTAAGTTGAAAAACAACCATAACGAGGCCAATATTTGTAAGACTTGGGATGATTCAAGTGACTCTGATGAAGATAAGCCTGAATCATCCAATATCTTTGACCCCTGCATGGCCTTTTTTGCAAAGATTATATATGCTTATGATATGCATGCAAATCATGCTAAACTTGATGTTAAAATGCCTAATCTTAATATGTCTTGTGATAACTTGCCTACTGGTTTATCTACTCTATGTTTAGATTTTGTTAATGTTGTTAATGTTGTTAATATTGTTAGTAGTTCATCATTGGGGTGTGTCAGTTAACGGGAATGTTTGTATGACGAATTGAATGTGTGTGTGAGTCCTAAAAATGAAACGTTAGGGGATAATCCACACACCACACTTAGTGACTATGATAATGATGACCTCCTAGACATTCACATACTCCACACAAAAACTCTTTGGAAGAGAACTAAACTTGAAAAAATCGTCAAGCACCTTGCTGAGAAAATATAAGCCCTAAGTCTTATGGTAAAACTGAGTGTTGAGGATTACACCATTCAATGTCTGGCTCATGAAAATAAAACTAAGTATGTTCTTGAAAAAATCAAAAATCGTTCAGAGTCAAATGGGATGTTGGAAAACAAATAGAAAGCTACTTTGTTGGAATTGGAACAATTTAAAGACAATGTATCAAAAATCTTCAAAATATTCTCTAAATTTGAAAATAGTGCTAATTGTTTTAAAGATTGTGTAGCGTTAAGTAAAACCAATTCTGATGAAAAAACTAGCATAGGATTTGAAAAAAAACCTAAGGCACCAAATAAACATTTTCAAAATGTCAAATTTATGCCTCGTTGAATAAGACCTGAAGGCCTATGTCCATATTTTCAAGCGTTGAAATATGAATTTGATAAAAAAAATAGAAAGGACCAAAAATTGTTATGGGAAATAGTTCTAAGGCAACTGTTGATCCTAAAGATAAGTATGTTTGCCTCCCTATAAGGCAAGGAGACCTTTTTGTTTCAACTTGTTGCAGTTAGACATAGGGCCAAAGTCCAACAAATGGACAAGCCTATTTTTAAAGATTTTCAAAATGTTTAGAAACCATCTAGTCATCTATATTGTTCTTATTGCGATGTTTATGGACACTGTTTTAAAGAATATTTTCAAAAACGTCTCAATAAGCCTATCTTTAATTCACTACGTCCTTCTTAAGCAGCCCAACAAGAACTCTAACTATAGAAATAGGAAGAAATGATCTAATTCTAAAAAGAAGTCCAAAAGAAATAGTCCCAAATTCATGACTAAACCAATTTCTCATAAACCCTTCGAAACTCAAGCAAATCCACACAAACCAATTGAGAAACAAGATAATGCTCACAATTTTTTTAAGATTCGAGAAAATGCACATAAAAATTTTAAAATAAGAGAAGTTTGGGTTAGAAAATATAATCAAATACCCCAGATGAAGTGTAACATTGTGATTAGCGCTTTAAAAGATGAACACACTACTTATGGATGGTATTTAGACTCTAAATGTTTTAGAAATTTGACCGGAGATAATACTAAACTAACCAAAAGAATTGGCTTCTTAGGAGGAAAATTTTTGTTTGGATATGGAGTATCAGCTCAGATCATATGTAAAGGAACACTCCAATAAAAAAGACTACCTATTCTCAAATAATTCCTTTTAGTCAAAGGTCTAAAAGCTAACTTGTTAAGTATATTGCAATTTTATGACTCCAACCACACAGTTACATTCTCAAAAACAAACTATAAGATTTTGAATGAGAATGGAGACTACATTATTACAGGTCTCAGAACTCTTGATAAATGTTACACAGTAAATCCACGTACTGAGATTTGTAATATAGCCAAGATGGAAGATAATGAAATCTGTCATAATAGGTTAGGTCACATAATCTACGACAACCTTGGAAAATTAAGCTCCCAAGAAATAGTTAGAGGTATGCCCAAAATAAAATCTATTTCAAGGGCCCTACCAAGAAGGAATGATAGTTAAAACTACTCACAAGAAAGTTAAAGACACCTTAACAACAAAACCTATAGAGCTTATCCACATGGACTTAATGGGTCCTTCATGAACTATAAGTATTTGTGGTAACAATTACGTTTTGGTAATAGTGGATGATTTCACTCGATTCACTTAGGTAGTTTTCTTTAAACACAAATCTGAGACATTTGGTGCACTTTTTAAAATTCTTTTACGTATTGAAAATGAAATGGATACCCAAGTAAATCGAATTCGTAGCGATAGAGGAGGTGAATTTAAAGACTTCGGTGTAACAAAATATTGTGACTATAGTGGTTACAAACACAAATTGAGTGATCTTAGAAAGCCACAACAAAATGGTATAGTCGAGCCTAAAAATCTCACAATCCAAGAGATGGATAGCGTAATGATACATGCTAAGAACTTGCCAAAATACTTTTGGATTGAGGAAGTTCAGAAATCATGTCACATAATCAATAGGGTTTATGTTAGGAAAACTACCAAATAGACTCCCTATGAACTCTGGTATGGCAAAAAGCCCAATTTAAAATATTTTTGAACATTTAGGAGTATTTGTTACGTTTACAAAGAGAGATAACACATGTCTGAATTTGAAACCCCTGGCAACAAAGCAATCTTTTTGGGCTACTACCTTAATAGTCGGGACTATTGTGTTTATTATATGCATACCAAAGTTCTTATGGAATCTAAAAATATGATTGTTAGCGACACTAATGTTGAGAGTAAAGAACAAGAGCCAACTATAGCGGATGAGTCTAAAAATGTTTTAAATTATGACTCTCTAGTGATAGTTGATAATTTACCAATTGAGACACCTAAAGTACCTAACTCGGTTTATAAATATCATCCTTTAGATAATATAGTTGGAAACCGTGATGACCCTATTCATACAAGATCCCAATTACGTAATGTTGCTCATTTTGCATTCTTTGTTTCTCTAGTAGAACCAAAGAATGTGAATGAAGCAATAAATGACTCATGTTTTATTAATACTATGCAAGAGGAGCTTTCTCAATTCAAGAGTCATGATGTGTGGTATCTAGTAACTCGGCCATCAAATAAAAGGGTATTCAAAACTAAATGGATTTTTAAAAATAAAACCAATAAATTTGGGATGATTGTTAAAAATAAATCTAGATTAATGGATCACAGTTACTCTCATATTGAAGGAATAGACTTCCACTAAACATTTACCCCCATTTTTCACCTCGAGTCTATTCGATTACTCTTAGCAATAACCTGTCATTTACAATTCACACTTTTTTCAAATGGATGTAAAATCTGCATTTCTTAATGGTATTTTTACAGAATAAATCTATGTTGAACAGCCTAAAGGATTCATTGACCGTCATTAACCAAACCATGTCTATATATCAAAAAAGGCATTATATGGTTTAAAGCAAATCCCTAGGGCCTTGTATGAAGGCCTGTCGACCTTTCTTATTGTTGATACTAAAGATTACCCACCTACGTGGACCAATTAGAAGTAATCACATGTCCTCCTATATGGCAGAAATCCAAGTCAAAAAATAGTAGCTCTACCAATTACCATGAAGAATGTCGATTAACACAAGGAAGGCCCACCAACAAAACAAACGAAGCGTCCCAATACCAAAAGTCATATTGAACAAGATTTATTTAATCAACCATCACATTAATTATGTAAGGATGTAAATTCTTGAATATAAAAGTAGTCCATCCCTTAACATTCTAATTCTTGGCCTTTGGGTCATTATAAATACATTGTACCCCCTATATCAAGGGTACCCAAGCCAGCAAGCTATTAATAAGATTATTACCACAATACATAGGCTTTCATACATAGCTTAACCACTTTAAAATTTGGGGTTGTTTTATTTTTATTTACATGTTTTATATATGATTAAAGAATTAGATTTATTCTTGTTTTTTAGATCAATAGATTGGCGTTGTCTATGGGAATGAGTTTCTAATTGTCGTTCTCACTCTCATACACCCTTGTGCAGGCAAGATGAATGATCCTGAGCGTAGTATCAGAAACAAAGGCAACCCACCTGATCCACTAGCTCCACCACCAAATAGTGATATAAATAGAATTCTCATCAGTCTTGCCAGAGGACAGGATACCATGCAAGACATAATAAGACAATTATATCAATCATTACAAGTCAGACACGGAAAAATGTCGCCTCCACCTCTAACATCCAACAGACACTGTTATTCTAAAACTTCACGATATATTTCTTATCATTCGGGAGAAAGTTTATCTCTCAAGTATATAGAACCCTATTACGTTCATTGTTTTTATCCTAAAATTCCAAGTTTCTTGGAAAGGTTAAGCAAAGCTTTTCCCTTTAATCGTCTAGGACCTAGAGGAAATAGAAACCTTCCCAGGGCATTATCTAGGAGCTCTCAACGTCTAGCCGACCAACATGAGGCCTTAGTCTAATCAAGATCAAGTGACCGACGATCTCTACGTACCGAGCAGACCTCTCAAGAGGAGATTTCATCATAGACAAATGGTCGAAAGAGCCAAGCTTCTTCGCATAGATCTAATAAAAGTAATATTTCATGAAAATGATCAATCTAGAGGTTGGAAGATAGGTTGGGTGAAATGGAGAAAGCAAAGAATCCCTTCCAATATAGTTTTGTTAAAGGATCTCCTTTTATTTAGGTAATTTTGGACATACCTACTCCCTTTAAGTTTAAAGCTCCTGTGGTTACCCCCAAATATGATGGTAAAAATGATATTGAGAAATATCAAGTTGCATAAGATATTTATGAGGTTCTTGATGAAATGAGGTGTAGGGCATTTTAAAGCACCATCAAGGGTTCATCCCAAATATGGTACAATAGCCTACCTCATAGACAAATCGCCAACTTCAATCAGCTTGTCGAACTATTCATTAGTAACTTTTGTTTTGGAGCTAAGCTAGTGAAAAGAGTTGCTCATATTTGAAGTGTTAGGCAGCAAGTAGGGGAAAGTACCAGGGTGTATATTATTCATTTTAATAATGAAAAATTAGAAGTGATTGATTATGAAGAAAAAATAAGCATCACTGCTCTGATGATTGGTTTGCTTCCCGAGAAACTTTATTAGACTTTGTCTAAAGATCCCCTCAAAACTATGGCTGACCTAATGGCGAAAGAGACAAAAATAATGAACGCCGATGAAGCAATGGATGCAAACTAGACTCCAATCACAAAGCCTGAAGCGAAATCTGATAAGAAGGGGCAAAAAGAGTAAAAGGAGACCAATCCAAAGAAGGAAGATAAACTAAAAAAATATGGGAACTACACTCCATTGAGTGTTCGCATCCATAATATCTTGGAAGAAATCAAGCACAGTTAGAAGTTCCAATGTCCTGAGAAGTTAAGGGCACCTCCTAACAAGAGGGACATGTCCAAATATTGTGAATTCCATAAAAACCATAGCCATATAATTGATACTTTCATCACATTGCAAAATGAGATAAAATCCCTCATTCGTCGTGGAAAACTGGATGAATTTATTTATCGATGAGATAGCATAGAAACTAGAAGAAAGTTAAAATATTTATGTAAGACCAGAGATAACAGAAAGAGAATTCACGAAGATGATCACGAGGATGATCCCGACCTTCCGAAGAAGCCCAAGCATCCAGAATGTGAGGTATTTATGATCAGTTTTGGTTTATTTGATTATCATATGATTACAGGGTGCGATGCAGGAGGTTGTGATCGTACTGCTGAAAGAAAAGATTACCTAAATGAGGACCAAGCTTGTTCTTGTACCCAAAGGATTAATTTAACCGAAGATGATCTGCCGAGGAAGGTTAAAAAATACAAGCTGGTGATTGGCTTCTCCAAATAATGACCGTTATGGGCTACTTTATCCCTATGATGATCCAATGGTTATCAAATTCAGAATCCAAGATATTATCATTGCCAGAATATTGATAAATAATTGTAGCTCGATGGATATAATGTTTTACCCTTGTTCTCAAACTTTGGATCTGAAGCTTAGTCAATTAGAACCATATCATAGGCCACTAATAGGTTTTTTGGGTGAAAAAGTTTATTCTCTGGGAACAATCAAATTAGAGATGTTGTTTGGCACCTGGATTGCAAGTTACACAGAGAAAATATGCCTCTTCGTGATGGACAAAAACATTCAATCCTCCTATAATGTGATTCTCGACAGGGTAGGGTTGAAAAAGTATGAAGTTATACCATCAACAGTCCGTCAATACTTGATGTTTCCAACTCATTTTGGCGTAGGCATTGTAAAGGGAGACCATAAGGTAGCCAGCGAGTGTTATTACTCTTCAACCAAGAAAGAAGACTACAATTTACTAGTTGGATACCATTGAGCCTAACAGTGAATCTGAGGTTGAAACCTTAGATCTACAGGATGAAACATATTTGATCGAAGTCTAGATTGTGGAAGAAATTGAAAGCATCATTCTGGATGATAAAAAACAAGAAAGGACTACAAACATTGGCTCAACACTGGATCCAACCCTCAAATAGGAGTTGACTATGTTCTCGAGGCAACGGAGAAATGTATTTTCTTGGATCCATGACGATATTCCTGGGATTGATCCTAATTTCCTCTTTCAGGAGATCAACGTCAGCAAGGATGCTAAGTCAATCAAGAAAAAAATGTTTGTTTTTTCATCCCGAGAAGAATCAAGCTATCCAAAAGGAGGTAGCGAAGCTTCAAAAATTTCGATTTATTAAATATGTGAAGTATCTAGAAGGGTTGGCCAACTTTGTTTTGGTCAAAAGGAAAAACGATAAATGGAGGATGTGCATGGATTTTATGGATCTAAATAAAGCTTGTTCAAAGGATCATTTTACCTTTCCCAAAATTGATCTACTCGTGGATGCTACATCAGGACATGTGCTTTTAAGATTTATAGATTCTATTCTGGTTATAACCAGATGAAAATGAAACACAATGAGGGGAAAGTATAGAGTTTATCACCCCCCCCCCCCCCCGAGGAACTTATTGCTACGATGTAATGCCCTTTGGCCTCAAGAATTTAGGAGAAATGTATTAAAGGTTGGTGAACAAGGTCTGTTAAGAGAATATATGTGAAAACATGGAGGTTTGTGTGGACGATATGCTGGAAAAAAGAAAAACAAGCTTCAGATCATATCGCCGACCTCAGTCAGACTTTTGATCAGTTGGAAAAGTGCGTGTTTGGGGTACATGAAGGAATGTGCCTCCAGTTCATAGTTAACTAGAGGGGAATTGAGGCTAATCCAACAAAGATAAAAGATTTAATTAAAATACAGTCGCCGACCTACAAGAAAGATGTACAAGGCTCCTCAGGCGAGTAGCATCTTTAAAATAAATTTATTTCTCGAGCAACGGACATCTGTTTACTATTTTTCAAGGTGCTAAGAAAGACTTTTGAGTGGAATGTAGAATCTGAAAAAGCATTCCAGGATCTTAAGAAGTACTCAGGGTCACCACCATTGCTCTTTCGACAAGTTTTAGGAAAGAAATTATATTTATATTCAGCTGTTTTTGAGTCAGTTGTGAGCTCGGCCTTAGTCAGATAAGATAATGGAATCCAAATATCGGTCTACTATACCAGTAAAGCATTCAGAGGAGCTAAAATCAGGTAATTACCTTTAGAAAAACTAGCCCTCACTTAATGAGTCTTTTAGAGGTATGAATCCTTATTTCCAAGCGCACATCTTAGTTATGTATACTGATCAGCCTCTTCAGCAAGCACTCCACAAACCTGAGAAATCAGGAATACTGATGTACTGGGCAGTAGAATTGGGAGAATATGACATTGTTTATGAACCAAGATCTTCATTAAAGAGAAAATATTTGGTAGATTTCATTGCTGAATTTATTTATCTGGAGGTTCTCGAGCAACAATGCTTGCCTGCCGAGCAGAATTTGAAAGAGGAGCCTTCATCTGAAATTATTGCCAATCAACCTGATTCATCCAGAATTCAAGAAATGACCTAAAAACTTGCAAAGGAAAGAAAGAATATCTTCTATAACGGATCATGGACAGCTGAAATCTTTAATAGTGATATTCCATTATGAAATTTATACGTGGATTAATCCTAATGTGCTACTGGAAGTGAGGCAAGTATAATACTTAATACCCCTGATGATATTAATATTGAGTATGCTCTCAGATTCTAGTTCAAATTATTAAACAATGAGGCAAAATATGAAACCCTAATAGTGGAATTTTATTTACCTCATTCATTAGGCGTCGAACAAGTTGTGGTGAATAGTGATTCACAGGTGGTTGTAAACCAAATACTGAATTTGTTTCGAGCCAAAGGCGAATTGATGACTAAGTATCTTACTAAAGCCATGGAGGTAGTTATAAAGTTTCCACCATTTAGATGAACAGGATTCCAAGAATAGAGAATACCCGAGATGATTCACTTGCTCGGCTAACGTCAACAACAAGGATTGTGCTCAGAAGAACGATATCGATAGAGATTCTGGCTAATCGGAGCATCGATGAAGACCTAATGGTCAATATCATTGTAGTAAATTTTGTACCCTCTTGGATGCATCCCATCAAAGCTTATATTGAAGATGGTATTTTACCAACAGATCCCATAGAAGCCAAGATGACAGACAATGAGATACGTATTAGACAAGGTAATTTTATATCGAAGAATATTGACAACCTCCATAAAGAGTTGTGTTCAACCATTAGAGGTGAAAGACCTAATCCAAGAGTTCCACAAAGGTTCTTGTGGAGCTCATTCAGCTGGAAGGACATTTCTCCAACGAATCAACACTCAGGGATACTACTAGTCAACCATAAAGGTAGATTGTACAGCCTTTGCAAGGAAGTGTGATAAGTTCCAAAGTTTCTCTAATGTTCATAAAACACTAAAATTCTTCTTTAACACCAATTACCTCACCTTGGTTGTTCGGTATATGAGGAATAGATTTGGTCAGACCATTGTCGACCCCCAAAGTCAACTTTATTAGTTCATATCGGTTGAGGCAGAGTTGTTGGTAGATATGCCTTATAAAAAGGTGTATCAGTTCATATGGAAGAGCATAATTTGCAGATATGGTATTCCCTATGCTTTCATTACAGATCTTGGCACACAGCTTGACAATGAAGAGTTCAAAGACTATTATGTCCAATCTAACATCCTGAAGTTGCATTCTATACCAATCCATCCTAAAAGTAATGGTAAAATAGAAATGATGAACATAACTTTGCTAAATGGATTGAAGAATAGGCTTGATGCTTCCAAAGGAAATTGGATCAATGAGCTACACTCAGTCCTCTAGGCTTAGAGAACCACGTCGAGAACCGAAAAAGGAGACACACCATATACGCTTACGTTTGGAATTGAGGCCACGGTACCAGCCTAGATCATTTTACCAACTCATAGGGTGTTGGATTTTAATTCTCCAGGTAGTGACTCGATGAGGCGACTATATCTGGATTGTAAGAAGAAGTCGAAGAAGACACTTCTTTGAGAAATGGTACCTACCAAAAAAGAACTCCTCACTTCTATAATAAAAGGGTCAAGCCGACCAACCTTGAAAAATGATATTATGTTCTTAATAGGTTGATACAGAAGAGAAACAAGCTAGAGGCTAACTAGCGTATCCCATATTTCATATCAGTTATCGTCCGACCAGGAACTTACAGACTTGAGACGTTGGGAGGTGAAGAGTTTAAAAACCCTTGGAAAGATGAGAATCTCAGAAAGTACTACCAGTAATTCAAAGGGTTTCAATTATTGTATTTTATTTATTTAAATATCAATAAAATGTTAGATTCAGTCGCATTAATTTTTTGAAATTTTTTTTGGAGTACAGCAATATGCATCCCCAAAACATAGACAATAAATAAAATAGGCAAGTCAAAATAGGATTAAAATGCTCAGTACTTAGTCAGGACATTAAAAATAACAACTAAAACCTAGTCAAAACATGATTCCAATCCTCGACACTTTGTTAAGAACAGGTGGTAAAAATTCGTATAAAATTTAACAAGTTTTACCCAAACTAAGCCAAATGCAGGAAGACTTGTAAAAATTTCTAAATATCGAAATACAAACATAAAATCCTTATATGCTTGATCACCACTGATAACTAATAATAAACTCAAGTCAATATATCTAATTCATTAGTATAATCTATGGAATTACCAATGGTAACCAATACTAAATTTGGATAAATACATTTAAATGTATTGGTAGAACCAATATCAACCACTGGTAACTAATACTAAATTTGGATGAATATTTCTAAGTGTATTAGTTGAACCAATGGCATTACAATCACAAGTTAACTCATATCATTAGAAGTTAACAAAAACAAACTTATTTCATTTTTATAAAATTGTAGTACATTCAAATGAATTACAAAAAACACTATAATCATTCAACTGGACATTTTTCCTCGGCTTTGGAAGATCATTGCACTCTTTCCACACCAGCTGGAGGATCATCCAGCGTATAAGGAGAATTAATGAAGTTGAAATTTTAAAGAATCCTTTTGTTACTGCTAATCGGTGTCTTGGTCAGATGAGGAGGTCGAACTATTTCAAGATCCGTGTAACTCATAATCCCTTAAGTATTTTGATATCAAACATTGGGGAATTGACTCAACAGGAATCCAGATGACATCAAACTTGAACGGGGGTTGTTGGCAGTCTAAGAAACTGGGATCATGCCAATACTAGAGTTTTCTATCTTGATCAACCTTCATCAGAGTTAAGAAATTAGTAACCTTCATGATTATATTGAGCGAGGTGATTATCTATATGGCTCAAAGCTTCGTTATAGCCATCCATACATACGTCTCTGGGTTTCTTATGAAATTGAATGGTTAATCTTTCAAGTTAATGTTGATGGATCTTTAAAACCTCGTCCTTCACTTTCAATTGGCAGAATTTATCGACAAGGGCTTGGTCTTTAACTTCCATCTTTATAGAAAAACCAATAATAGCCCGATTCTTAGCCTTCAGGTGGGCAACCTGATTCGTCAAAGTCTTTTTCATCATCTCCACTTCTACATTTGGTCGGCCAATGCTCCATTTCGAAGATTGTGCAGGTTTGGACTTTTTCAAAGCTTCAACTTCTTCTCTTAATTTCGCATTCTCATTCTAAGGGAAAGAATCACCTTCGTCAACAAAAACAGTAGATGAACTCTTCAAAAACCCAAGTTCATCACTCAATTTATTATTCTCTTCTTCGAAAAGTTTAGCATTTTTTGTGGCCTCATCAACTTCATAGTTTAATAAAAACTGCTTTTTTCTGAAGTAGAAGCATATTTATCCATATTCTCTTCAAATTTACAGGCTTCACTCAATGCCTTATACTTGTCTTCATAATCGTCACGGAGAAAGTATTTGGCCTCATTATTCTCTTCTTGTAGATCTTCTATCATCTTAAAATAAGTCACATTATTGGCCATAACTCGATTAAAAAGGAATTTGATGTAAGTGTATGCATTCCTAGCTTGAAGAGAAGAATATACACCGAGTAAATTGATCCATTACTCATTTTTTAAGTACAAGTGACTAGCCTTGAATAGATTATTACAAAGTTTGAGCAGGTCGGAGTCATTGTCAAAAATTTGCTCCATCTTGGCCATGAACTAGGCAGATAAAGCAATAATTAATCAATCACTAAAAAAGATAAAAAATAATAAGCGGAGTTCTTTCATTAATAAAGTATGGTGATACAAATACATCAGAGGAAACCAATAGAAGAGCCAAAAAGATGCAAAATACTATGATTATCATCCTAGAAAATCTACACCTTCTTCTTATCATCATCAACATTAAGGGTCTCTTTCTCTCTAGATGGAATGGCAGAAGTATCTCCTTGCTCGAGATGAGGGGCTACAGAGTAAATGGACAAAGAAGATTCCATTGAACCATTTTCATCCTCAATATATTCATCAAGGTTGGTGGAAGTGCCAAGGTTACGCCTAAGGAAGGGTTCAGAATCTTCAGCGGTACTAACTTCCTTCAATGTCGTCGACCAACCTTCCTTGAAGATTTTTTTCCTCGCATACCCAACTTGAGCAGAAGTGGTAAAAACATCTTTATCCCAACCCTATTAAAGCAATCCTCCCTAGACTTTTACTTCTTGGCCATCTCAGAATAAAGGGCATTTGTCAACTTAACTACTTGTTCTTTAGAAGCATTTTCCTTGCGCTCATCTTGAGCAAAAGTTGAATCAGCCTTTTGTTGTGCTTCCTCAGCAGTCTTGATCTTGCCTTCCCAAGCCTTCTTATCTGTCTCTAAGGTTTATTGGGAATCCAACAAAAATTTACTAATACCTGCAAAGGCCTCCTCTACATCATCCGAAGAAGAACGAAGTAGATCATCATTCTCCATTATTTGGTTTCATTCAACCAAGAACAATAAGAAAAAACCAAGTTATTACAAGATAAGGAATATGTAAATAATATGCGATTAACTTTGAAGCTGAAAACTTACTAAGACATAGATCTGATTAGCCCTCTCTAGTAGTTTTAGTCGGGGTAAGGAGGCAACAATAACTCTATGGTCTGGGAGGGTTCCATACCTAATCAATTTCCTAGCTAAGCTAGGACTCAAGGCTACAAATGAGACAACAGCAAATGGAGCAATACCAACCAAGCCCTATTGGTCGGCATCAATAACTTTCTCAACCTACTTGTCAGTAGGCCCTCTCTTAGTCTTTTCAAAAGATATTCATCACCCTTATAAGCTGAGGGCTTCTTATCAACATCAATCTTCTTCTTTAGACACCAGTATAAGTAAGCATCTTGGTTCCAATAGCAAATTCATCTTCAAACATATTAGGAATTTTCCTCTTACCCATACTCACATAAAGGGGAAGGTCAGAATCAAAGAGGTAGAAGTACTAACTTTAGCAACCACTCTAGCTAAGGCACTAGTCGAAGAAGTAGAGATTGGTTCTCTCTCCAAGTATATTACATTGGACGGAGTAGAAACCGTTGGACGAGCAGCAAAAGAAGTCACAAAACTTCTATACTTTAGCATATAGGAGGCTGACCGGATGAGCTCCTCGCCAATCTTCTAATGAAGACTTCATAAAAACTTGAGCTCATCAAGACTGATATCACTCTCCTTGGGACTTTTCTTCTTCCTATAAACTACAATGAAATAAAATAACTAAACTCAATTAGCACATCAATAAATAGTCCATCATCATAAGTGTACAAAAAATACCTTACAACCTATGCCATTACCCTCCTGAGGACATCTAGGACAGTCATACACCTCATCCCTTTAAAGAGGAATATATTGTTTGTTCTTCGCTATAACCTCATAATTGAAGTAATCTTTATTGAAGTTAGGAAAATTGACAACTAGGGCTCTATTGACAAACCTAGTTCTTAAATAATATGTACTATCACTAGTGACCCACTTGTAACAAAACATTAGTTCAGGGATACCGATATGGGTCCCATAGATTTGGTTAATCCTATGAATTCCATTAACTATTCTCCGTGTATTGGGGGTTATTCTTCCAGATATAACATCAAAATATTGACAGAACTCTAAACAAAAGTGATTTGGGGGAAAATTGAAACCACCGTTAGAAATGAAAGAAGAGGGAATCCAATGACCCTCATCTAAAGAAAAAACATCAACGGGATGACTAGACAATTCTGACTCAACCTTACCTGGAATATTTTATACCCACCTAAACACGTCTAAAGAGTTAACATAAACTATATAAACCATGTTTAAGAAAGAAGAAAAAAAGCATAAGGAAATAATTCTTACAAGAATTTAAGGATTCAGCAAGAAGTGTTAAAATAAAGGAGGAACAATGGCAAACGATTGCACAAAAACTTAAAGATGGCAACTATAGTCAGAAATTTTGGGGTAAGGCAAAATCTGCAGAAATCTCCCTCCTTTTATAGGCTACCTTGAAAATAGCGAACGTAATCATTAAATGTACTAACAATTGACATTCATGATGGCTTCACAAATCAGATAGTGAAAAATACTCATATACCCTTTGGCGATTCGTTAGAATTTAAATTATTTGCAAAAATTCCATTTTCAAACAGTGCCTGTAAAATTTTACGAATGTGAAAGGTCGGATGCTGATAAACATCGTGAAAATGCTCCAAGATATTCCCAGAATTAAATGCTCCATACTTTCAAGCAAGAATCAAGCATGGAACATTGGGGGCTTCTATTGATACCAAAAATTACCCACCTACGTGGACCAATTAGAAGTAAGCACTTGTCCTCCTACATGGAAAAAGTCCTAGTCAACAAATAATATCTCTGCCAATTACCATGAAGAATGATGACTAATGCAAGGAATGTCGATCAACACAAGGAAGGCCGATCAACAAAACTAGTGAAGCGTCACTATACCAAAAGTCATATTGTCCAAGATTTAAACAATCAACCGTCACATTCATTATGTAAGGATGTAAATTATTGAATATAAAAATCAGTCCGTCCCTTGACATTCCAATTATGGGCCTCCGGATCATTATAAATACATTATACCCCTTTCATCAAGGGCAGGAAAACAAGCAAGCTATTGACAAGATTAATACCATAACAGTTGACATAGGCTTTAATACATAGCCGAACCACTTTAAAATCTTGGGTCTTTTTCTTTTCACTTATATATTTAAATGTGATTAAAGAATTAGATGTAGTCTAGTTTTTTACATCAACACTTATCAATAAATGTTTTTGCTGAGGTGGTAATGACCAAACATTATTCGTTAAAATTTTTAACAAAAATGTCTTAATTGCTCAGGTTTACGTAAATGACATTATCTTTGAATCAACATACCCTACTGAAGTTAAAATATTTTCAAAAATTATACATGGGGAGTTCCAAATGTCATTAATCGTGGAGATACAACATTTCTTAAGCCTCAAAGTAAAACAAATGTCTAATGGGTTATTTATTTTGCAATCTAAATACGCGATAGAGTTAGTAAAGATTTTTGGACTAGTAAATGCCAAAGAAGCTAGGACACCCATGAGTAACTCAGTCAAATTATCGAAAGATGAACATGGGAAATCTATTGATCCTACCTTGAATACAAGTATGATAGGTAGCCTATTATACGTCACTACCTCGCATCCGAATATAATGTATCTTATATGTGTGTGCCCCCGCTATCAAAGTGCTCCTAAAGAAAATCACTTACTATGTGTCAAAAGGATTATAAAATATGTCAAAGGGATAATTAATCTAGGAATTTTGTACACAAATGACACATATAGCATGATCATAGGATACACCGATTCTGATTGGGCAGGCTATTCCGATGATATCAAAAGCACATCAATCACTTGGTAGGATTGAATAGTAAGAAACAAAACTGAACTTCGCTTTTCATAGCCGGATTAGAATATAGCCGCAGGTAGCTGTTATGATCAATTGATGCCGATTAAGAAAATGTTAATCGACTATTTCATCAATGAAGTTAAATTACATCTCTACTGCAATAATCAAAGTGAAATTAATATTTCCAAAACTGCAGTTCAACATTCGCGCAAAAAACAAATAAATTTCTACATCACTTTATACATGAATTAGTAGAATCTAAAGAATTGGAAATAAATTATTTACCCACAAAACTTCAATTAGAAGATTTGTTCACTAAGCCTCTAGATAACTTAAGATTTAAATCTTTAAGGAATTCTATTATCATGACACATCCAAAATAGTATCTATCTTCTTTTAATATATCCTCCTATCATACTCATGCTTATAATTGATCTTTGAGGGTATAAGTCAAGGTTGTTTGAAAAATAATAAAAGATGCCCCTTATATCTATTTTATATAAGAGATGCATGATGTGACCCATTGATTATTAATTCTTCAAAATATGCTTATTTGTGATTATTCACCCTTTGTCCATTTGAGACAAAATGAGGAATAGATATTTGAGTCAATCTTGGACATTTTGTTGTATAATTCAACTAAAATCCTTGATCTTTGCCTTGAGATTGTTTTATTTTTCAGGAATCCAGTACACTACTTTCATTGGATATATTTAGGGTCTTGGTCTGTAAATAGTTAAGTAATGTACTTTTTTATTTCTAGGATCTGGGGTAGATATAATTTTATAGGAATAAAATATTTTATTCTTTGTTAACCCTACAAGTCTTAGATGAATCAAAGGAGATTTTGTCTCTCATTTACAAAGGGGGAGATTAAAGCACACTATATCTTTGACTCACTTGATTCTACATTATATAGGAGCTCATCATGTTTGGAAAAGAAGACAAAATTTTCTTCATTGCATCTTCAAAGAATCTCAAAGGTATCTACATCAACAAAGAAAAAATGTTCCTTAAGGTATAAAACCAACAACACTACACACTCTAGGATTGTATTTCATTACATTTTTTAGGTGTGTGTGTTAATTTGCCCTAAAATGATTTTTCTACTTTTTTAAGGATTTTTTGGAATTTTTAAACATTTAAAATCTTTTTTAAGAAATTCAAATTAGGGTTTTAAAATATTTGGGTTTAATTTACAAATATAAAACCTTCCTAAATATTGTCTTTGGTAGGACCCAAAAGCTCTAGATAATATGGGGTAGAAAATGGGATAATGTGGAATTCAAACACACGCGTGTGAGGGTGCATCTGAGCCTTACACATCCTGAGAAATTAGCGGATGAATTTGTGTTTCTTTACACTCACATATCTGATATTCATTTTACATTGTTGGATTAAAATCTATCAATGTTCTGCATGTGTTTGAAGAGAATTCGTGTGGTGTCTATCTCAACCAATCAACGCCCATTTAAATGTGGTGCATTGTGAGCCGTGTGATTTACATTGAATGATGACAGTTGATCTTAATCGTTGATTTTGTTCAACATTTAAACCCTTCTAATCTCCGTATATATAGATATCATATTTCCCTCATTTACAATCTTTGGGAGAATTTAGGACTGAGAGAGAGAGAGAGTGAGAGAAATTGAGACGAAATTTCAAAATCCAAACCAAACTCTACCAAAATTATTTCAAAAAATTTGTGAGGGAGATTTAGGGTTTTTTAGGTTTCTGGTTACCAGTTCAAAACCTGTTTGGTTTTAATCTCTCGTCTAACACCTTCACTAGAGCTGGATCTCGTTTTTGATAATAGAAACTTGTAGATCTGATTCAAAAATGATATAGTCACTTAGAATTGTTAAGATATGATTTCTTTAGTTTAGAAATCATCCTCTCTTGTTGGATCTATTTTTAAAATGTTTTTATCAAAGCTATATCCAAAAAATCTTTTTTTCTTGTACAATACTGAAATAAGGTTTGCATGTTTCAAATCTGAATTTTTCACTTTAAAAAACTTGTAGATAAATAATTCTCTAAGGATCTTCTGTTTTAAAACATTCCTAAAGAACACGAACCTGAAAATATTTTCAATTAAAGATCACATATAATTTCAGTAGTGTGACATATTGCATTTCATACTTAGAAAAACATGTAATTCATAGGAGTTGTTTGTATAAGTGTGTGTGTGAGTACATGCATGTGTATTAGGAACTTCACTCACGACACTTTCACACAAAACCACTTAAACAGTGTGTTGTTAGAGAAATTTTGACCATTTTGAATCAACGTAAAGAAGGAGCTAAGGAGACAAGCCAGAGAATGCTAAAGATCACATCAGAGCCTTAACGAAATCAGAGTAACCTAACGGGGTTGTTATATCTTCTGAACATAGAATCTGTTTGTATTTTTTGTATAATTCATTTAGTGGCTGTAACCTAACTCTATTCTAGAGGATTTTTTTTTGAGGTGTACAAACCTCCATGGATGTTTCCCCAGTTGGGTGAGGTTTCATCACGTTTAAAAATTCTCTAGCATGGGTATTTTTTATTTCTTCATTCCTACTACTACATAGATAGACTTAGTTGTTGGGATTTTAACACCTGATTTCAAATAACTGAAATTGTCGTTCATAATAATGAAACACATGTTGTGTTCTTATATTGTTTTAAGAAAGAGTTTCCTCAAGAAAATAATTCAGATCTTACTTAACTAATTTAACTTTTGTTAAACGATTTAGTAAGAGTGTTTTCAGATTCCAACCTTTATTTGACTTTGGTCAACTCTTGGGGGTGAGAGTTTATGAAGAAAGTTTATAGATCACTGAATCCTCATTCCAACGGCCCCTACCTTGTGTGAATCACACTTATGGTTTGAATTCTATGCTCGTTTTCTAAATAAGTCCATTTCGGATTGTCTATAGGCACCCTTAGTCCTCTACCAATCAGCATAGGGGTACTTTACTTAGTCTACAAGTTAAGGGGTATGTCGATAGGTAGGCATGATCCTTTACCAATCGGCAAAAAACCCCCACGTCCTAAAAATTTCCTATTTATGGAAGCCATGAACTCATTGTCAAGGACCTCTTTTTCATATCCCAATACCATCTTTCCTCAAAATCAATGCGTAAACTTTTATACATCCATTTAAAAACATTCCTAGAATATTTCATTACATTATCCACATACTCACCATCCTTAACAACTTAACCATCATTACAATACCATAAATAACATCCTATATCAGCATCAATTTTAGAATTCAAGTTTCATAGAAGGTCTAAATCCTATTCATTCAAACTCGCTACTTAATGCTATTGCTCACTTTTCTACTCATTAGTATATTGGTCATATTTAATTATCTTTTCCTCGCCTAACTATCCTTTTTACTATTTATATGTTCACCAAATTTATTTTTACAAAGTCAAAATACCAAAATTGAGGATTTCATCCTCAAACCCCCAATTACAACTTTCCTTCCAACTGAAATAACTAAAATTAGCTTCAGATGTGATGTAGCCGTAGTGAGAGAAAGTTAAGGATGATTTGGAGGCAATCCTAGGTTTTTCTAGGGTTGGTCATCATTGCCTTCTCTTTTGCTTGATCCCAACTCATCTTTGGTACTTTTTCTTGGCTGGATTTCAAGATCTCGTGTTTTTAATGAATATTTTCCATAAATCCATGTTTTTTTTAGATTCCTTCAATTGTGAATGAATGATCACATGTATTGTCTATTCAATTCTTTGTTGGATCAAATTTTCATTACATCTTGATTTGATCCAAGCCTTCAACTAGAGAGAAAGATATCGATTTTAACATCTTTGGGATGTTTTGGTTCATATTTTATTGGATCGAAGTATGTTCACAGATTCATTTTTCTTCTTAGGTACGAATGGATTTTTATTCAGTTTCATGGGCAAAAAGTTCATATTTATCAGGGCTTCACATGGGGCTTGGGCCTCATTTTTAGCACATTATCTTTTTCTGTTATTTAATTTTTAGAGATCTTATTGCATGCAACAACAGATTCTAGTTTTGGAATGGAAGCAATTTCATTAAGTGGATTTCAATCCAAAGGTTTATATATGATTGTGTTTGATGCGATTTTAGATTTACTTCAGTATGTTTCAAAGGACGCACATGGGTGGATCTTGTTTGGTATATTAGTACACTATGTAATGATCTAATGTTTACATGTGGATCATCACTTTTCTTATATTGTCAACAACGGAAGGAATAATTTTTTGGATCTTTTTTATGCAAGTTTGTTTCAAAGAATACGAGTAAGTTTAACTCAGGTTGAATTTGTTTTTTCATTTGAATCTGAAGTCTGAATCTGAAATCTGATGACTGGATCTAAAGTCTGAAAGTTGAATATGAAAAATATGTTTCCTTTTTTGTTTGAATGTGCCTCTGAATGTGCTTCTGAATGAATGTATTTAGACTCATTTAGACTTCAGATTCAGACTTCAGACGTAATTCTACCTCTTAATCATTAAGACACAAATATAGTCGTAAACTACTTAATCATTCTAAAAAACAAACACTTTTTGGTACCTCTTAAGTGTGAATGGTTCAGATTCAAACCTAAGAGGTAAAAATAAACAACACCTCAGTTTCAATGCACAACTACTTCCTATCAAATTGAGGATTCCGCGACATGGTTATTAACTCTAGTTTCTGTGATGTTCCATTTAAATAATCGATTTTATAATTCTTAATGCTTAATCATGATATTATCATTTGGTTATCATCGATAGTTGCACCAAGATGGATATGGGTTTTTTAACATTCTAATTCCATTATGAGTGGATCAAACTGGGTTGCAAATTTGCGGCATATTATTAGTATAGTTACTAGTTGACTTGGTCTAACAATGTGAGACAACAAAAGTTCCCTTTGATTTTAGTTATTTTGGTTGTGATACGTTATGAGATGAGTGGTGTTATAACACTCATCGTTAGTTAATGTAACAACCCGAGGTCTTTGAGACGAGGAATTATTTATTTTGGGAGAAATAAATAATATTTTATTGGAGAATAATTAAACTTGGCACTTGAGGTCAAATCTTGGAGTCGTTAGAAAGTATATCGAATGGAAATTCTGAGGGTGTAGTTGTGTTCGGAAGGGATGATAAATTCAAAATGACTGTACTTGGGGTCTATTTAGGTTCCGAAATAATTTAAGTCAGTTTGACTCGAATTAAAGTCACCGATTCATTTAAAGTGTGTATTATCATTTAATGATGTGTATCTTGGGAGTTAGGTCTTAAAAATCCTATAGGAGATTTATTTCTCCAAAGAGAGAAAGAGAAATACAAAGAAAGAAAGAGAGAAGAAGAGAAAGAAGGAGAAAAAGAGAGAGAAAGAGGATTTTTCAGCATCCACGCGATTTCAAGGTAGATTCAGACCCTACGAACCCGAGGCAAGTGATTAAACTTGCTAAATAATTATTGTGTACCATTTATTGCATGATTTGTGGATTAAATCTTTGGGTTTCAGGTTTAGTTTATCAAAACCTAACTTTTGGGTATAATCTTAGATTTCATATGTACATCTTTGATTTGAGGATATAAATTAGTTTATATGTATTCTAGGATGAATATTGATGATATATATGTGATTGGGTTATAGAGAAATGAAGCGAAAATGATTAAAACAAATTTTGGGATTTTTGTTTACTTAAAAAGTAGTCATTTTCAAGAGTTTTAAAGGGCCGAATCGATTCGAAAATGTGTAGGTGCCCAGGTCTGAGAGACCGAATCGATTCCGACCCCAGCCGAATCGATTTAGCCAAAGACAGAATCCCAGGTGTGATGACCCGAATCGATTCGCCTTCCTGGCCGAATCGATTCGCTGGGCCGAATTGATTTGAAATTGTCCTGAATCGATTCGAAAACAGGGCTTTGGGGGGAATATTTTTCTAGGGAGAATTTCATTCCAATTTGTACAAGGTTATTGATTGGGAACCTCTATAGGAGATATTTGGAGTATGTTTTGGAGACTTTTAGCGAGTTTCCCTTATAAGAAATTTTTGGAGTCATATTGACTAAATTTGAGGAATACCGATTAGATATTATGATATTTTTATAAGAAGGGAAACCCACCTTTATTGGAGACTCTATTGGGAGATAATTATAAATTCATATAGAAGAATGATAATTAAGGATAATGGATTTTAGAATCCAATCCAAAATGGGATAACTTTAAAAGGTTCATAAAATGAATTGAAACCTTTTATGGATGGAGAATTATAAATGCTATTTTATGTGTATACGGATATAGAAATATCCTTATTGATGTTTGATTTGGGAGATGTCTCACACAATGAGAAATTCAAATTGAAGAGCATTAGGATAAAAGAATATCCTTGACATGAATTGAATTTAGAAACAATTCATTATCAGAAGCGATATGTGAGCTTCAGGCGAGAGATAGTATAATGTATACTAAGTGGGGTTAATGTATGAGGATTTACGGTTAGTGTATCAAAAGAGAGTGATATACTAAATAATTATATTAATTCAACTACGCCTAAGTGCGTAATATTGAAAATGTAAATGATGTGACAGGTATACCTTATATGATGGTATATCTTTATTATGATGTGATGATGTATGTATACCTAATATGATGGTATATATATATATATATATATATATATATATATATATATATATATATATATATATATAGTGAAGCATACCCCCTCCTTGCTATCATTGGGAAGTTGCGTGCGTTGAGGGTGAGCATCTAGTCTCAAAGAGCAGGGTGTGGATATTTCCCAGGTCATAGTCATCCATTGTGATTATTATACGATATATATGCATTATTTTGGGGGTGAGAAGTCGGGGGTTTGTGACATTCTCACTTGCCGGTTAGGAGCTATGACCGCTTCTTGGGACGTTGTGTGCGTGAGTTGATCACGAGGTGGGTGTCGTTGAACCCCACCAGGTGGCCCCAGTTTACTACGTGTATGGGCTGCTGGAAGATGATAGCATGTGAGCCTGCATCCTCGAGTTATTGCTCGGTTGTATGGTTATTATTGATTGTTCTTTTACTTGGGTATCGAGGGCATAATGGACCTCAACAACTAACATTGCCAGGATTAGTGTATCGAGGGGGTTCCGTATTTGGATTTCGCCTCGGCGAGATGTTCCACGCATGAACCGCAGTGTAATGTTGGAAGTTGGGGAAAAGTTAGTCCTAAATACTCATACTTATATATATATCACCTATCCCGACAATCGACAGTGCCAGGAGTAGTGTAACGGGGGGTTCCTTGTTTGGATTTCACTTCGGCGAGACGTCCCACGTGTGAAACGTAGTGTACTGTTGAGAATTGGGAATATTAATTAATTAAAATTTGAGTAATAATAATTTGGGTTACATGCATCATGCATTGAGGGCATAATGAATCCCAAGGATCAATACAGTCAGGAGTAGTGTAACGAGGGGTTCCTTATTTGGATTTCGCTTAGGCGAGACATCCCACGCACAAAACGCAGTGCCGTGTTGAGAATCGGGAGAATTTTTGTCCTTAGTTCTTGATGCTAATAACTCATATAATAAATTTATAGATGTTTACATGCCAAATGAAGTCATAACTAGAATATATGAAATTCTAGTTACAGAATGTTGATGTATTCTGATTATGTTGTTATGAGGATGGTTACGCAACTTTATATGTTCAACAAATGAACAAATATAAAGAGAATTATAACATTTAAAATAAAGTAATGTTGTAGATAGAACTTAGGTGGGGGTAGATTAGGAGATAAGTTAGATAATCTTAATCGAATCTGCTATTTTGGGATCTAGTTAGATTTTATTGCTTAATTTATATTTGGGCATTCATTTGGAGACCACGTGCATATGTTTAGTGCGCGCTCTAGTTGAGAGGTGAGATGGATTTTTATGGAGAGGATGATTCCATTAAATCATGTAATAATCCATTTATAATTATTTTCCATTTTAATACACATGCTATAAAAATGTTTTCAACTAGTCCTTTGACCCGTTTATATTTTCTTCCTCCATGTATATATTGTATTACTTTAGGTGTTCCTCTACAATTACGCCATTGATGTTCATCCATCCAGGGTTTTCGTGGAGTTGTGGCAGTAGCAGACTGTTGCAGACTTTATTTTAGTCGATTCCTATCCATTGTATATCTAGATTAGGATTCAGTTTGTATATTGAGTTTAGACTCAAGGGTTGTAGAATATTCCTTTTTCATTTCTCTTTAGGATTATTTGTATTGTCTATGACCCGACATCATATTCGAGTATTTTATTTGTACATTGTATTGTATCCTTTTATATTATTGGAGTTTGCACATATCACTCATCATAGTTAGATGTGTATTGTTTGTTATGGTTGCATTATTAGTTTTATTATTGTTCTTAAATAAAAAGTTTTTAATTTTTGACAATCCACTTTTAATGATTCCGGGTAGTTAGCCTTTTATTATTTAGTATTGTCACTTGATGTTGAGACTGTGCCATCTGAGATACCTGCTTTAATGTAGTATAGGGCTGGCCACCCGTTATTATTTTGAGCTGGTTGTCACAGATGGTATCAGAGCATCAGGTTCTAGTGTCTTTAGGATATGTGTGCTGGTTACTACGATCTTCTGTAGGAGTTCTTAATATAGAGCCTTATTATTATGACTGTTGTATTCACACGTCCATATTTCTTTTATGATTAGAAAATATTTGTAAGGTGTTTTGATACAATTTTTCTTGTTTCAGATGCCACTGAAGGGAGGTCGTTCAGTCAGGGTAAATAACGGGGCTGAAATTGTGCAACCCCAATTTCCGTAAAGGAACATGACTGCAGATGATGTTGCGAATATTGTGGCACAAGCAGTAACTTTTGCCATTTCTACGATGGCACAACAATATATCATTCAAGCACCCCGAACCCATTTAGGGTTGTCTTTATGGGAAAGAGTGAAGGAAGATTTTAGTATGGGGCATGCTCCCGAGTTTGCAGGGGAAGTTGATGCAATGGCTGCAAGTCAATGGAAGAATAATATACAGAGGCTCCTCCGTATGGTTGAGTGTAGTGAGGTGCAAAAGCAATTTTTAGCCACCTTAAATTTACCGGGTGCAGCTCTCCAATGGTGGGAGTCTGTCATCACATCCGAACAGAGAGATACTTTGTCTAAATAGAATTTTGGGAGCTTTTCGATCAAAGGTATTTTCCTTACCCGACTTAGAATATGAAGATTTTTCAAGGTAATAGAACGGTGACAGAATATGAGGAAGATTTTTCTAGATGGGCGAAATTAGTACCTGATGAGGTAAATATGGAAGAGGAACGTATATCAAAATTTGTTCGAGGTTTAGATTGGAAAATCAAGCAACATTTGTTAGAGAGTCCTAAGTTAGTAACTTTCATCGAGGCAGTAAACGCGGTACTACTAAAGTAGTCATGAATATCGTCTTCGTTCGCAAGAGGGTAAGAACTTTGGAGATTCAAGTTCATCAAGTAAGTTTGGCGATGAGAGTGCCAGTGATGTGAGTGGGCAAAAAAGGATTTGTGAGAAAGTGTTTCTTTTGTAAAGAAATGGGTCATAGAAAGAGACATTGTCCCAAAAGATGTAAAGGACCATGTTTTAATGAAGTTTTGGTAGTGCAACCCCTACAACAGATTTGAGGTCATTTTATACCAGGGGACTTTGTTTGGGAGCCCAATGATGAAAATGGGCAATCGGACTAGAGATGGATGATGTAAGTTATTTTCCTTTATGAATAGGAATATTAATATATGAAGTTTCGCTAATATCGTATGGGATATATTTGGGAATGGGTAGTGCTATATCCCTACTTGTATGTTTTGACCCTAAGGGAAATTTTGAGTAAGTTAGGCTCTTATGTAAATTATCTTTTGATAGAATAGATAATTTTGTGATATGCTCAAAAAGAGCTATAAACGTTGTGGTGAATGTAAGAATTATGGTTGTCTGATATGTAGTAATGATAAAGCTACTTATTTTTATATAGTCATGTTAGACTTATATAATTGTTGTATTCCGATTATGGATGAGCCTTATAAATGCCAATATGTTAATATTATGTGAGATATCATTACTAAAAAGAGTTTAAAGATTGTGGATTGATGGGACGCAGGAAAATTTTAGCTCATTATTATGCTAATTTTTGTGAGCTATATGTTGTTATATGTATGATAATTTAAAATACCTTGTGTGGGACATAAGGCACATTATGTAAATATCGTAAGACTAAAACCAAAATATTTTTATAAACTGTTTTCAAAATAAAACTTTTTCTAGGCCTTCGGCCATATCAAAATGATTTTTCGCCCAAAATATTTTCAAACTCTAGTCTAGATTTAACAAACTATCAATCCCCGACGTTGCCTCACAGTAGTGTATTGGGAGGGTTCCTTGTTTGTATTTCGCTTAGGCGAGACGTCCCCCCGCACGAAAGTGGCGAATGTCAGGAATTGAGAGGAGTTCTTTCTTGGACCATTCAAAATTTTTACACTATTAAAATGTTAGTATTAGTTATATTTATGGAAATGTGAAACATTGGAGGCAAATGAGGCCTCATTATGATTGGTACGAGCGATATCTCGAATATAAAGGGTGTATGGGCACCCTAGTTGTGGAAATTGGTTTCATAAGACTCAAAATCAACTTAAAATAAAATAAATTAAATTAATTCATCGTGGGAAGTTAGAGATTTGGAGATAGGATTAGTGAGGATGGGTGTAGTAGAACTAGTTGAGCTTTGGAGAATTAGGCTTAGCTAAAATTTCGAGGACGAAATTTTTGTAAGTGGGGAAGTTTGTAACAACCCGAGGTCTTGGAGACGAGGATTTATTTATTTTGGGAGAAATAAATAATATTTTATTGGAGAATAATTAAACTTGGCACTTGAGGTCAAATCTTGGAGTCATTAGAAAGTATATCGAATGGCGATTCTGAGGATTTATTTGTGTCCGGAAGGGTCGAGAAAGTCAAAATGACTGTACTTGGGGTCTATTTAGGTTCCAAAATAATTTAAGTCAGATTGACTCGAATTAAAGTCACTCAGGCATTTAAAGTGTGTATTATCATTTAATGATGTGTATCTTGGGAGTTAGGGGTTAAAAAGCCTACAAGATATTTATTTCTCCAAAGAGAGAAAGAGAAATAGAAAGAAAGAAAGAGAGAAGAAGAGAAAGAAGGAGAAAAAGAGAGAGAAAGAGGATTTTCCTGCATCCACGCGATTTCAAGGCGGATTCAGACCCTAAGAACCCGAGGCAAGTGATTAAACTTGACAAATAATGGTTGTGTACCATTTATTGCACGATTTGTGGATTAAATCTTTGGGTTTTAGGTTTAGTTTATCAAAACCTAACTTTTGGGTATAATCTTAGATTTCATATGTAGATCTTTGATTTGAGGATAGAAATTGGTTTATATGTATTCTAGGATGAATATTGATGATATACATGTGATTGGGTTGAAGAGAAATGAAGATAAAATGATTAAAAAAAAATTTGGGATTTTGGCTTACTTAAAAAGTAGCGATTTTCGAGAGTTCTGAAGGGCCGAATAGATTCGGCCTCCTAGCCAATCGATTCAAAAATGTGCAGGTGCCCAGGCCTGAGTAATCGAATCTATTCGGACCCTAGCCGAATCGATTCAGCCTGAGACAGAGTCCCAGGTCTGATGACCCAAATCGATTCGCCTTCCTGGCCGAATCGATTCACTGGGCCGAATCGATTTGGAAATAGGGCTTTTGGGGGAATGTTTTTCTAGGGATAATTTCATTCCAATTTGTTAGAGGATTTCGATTGGGAACCTCTATAGGAGATATTTGGAGTATATTTTGGAGACTTTTAGCGAGTTTCCCTTATAAGAAATTCTTGGAGTCATATTGACTAAATTTGAGGAATACCGATTAGATATTATGGTATTTTTATAAGAAGGGAAACCCACCTTTATTGGAGACTCTATTGGGAGATAATTATAAATTCATATAGAAGAATGATAATTAAGGATAATGGATTTTAGAATCCAATCCAAAATGGGATAACTTTAAAAGGTTCATAAAATGAATTGAAACCTTTTATGGATGGAGAATTATAAATGCTATTTTATGTGTATACGGATATAGAAATATCCTTATTGATGTTTGATTTGGGAGATGTCTCACACAATGAGAAATTCAAATTGAAGAGCATTAGGATAAAAGAATATCCTTGACATGAATTGAATTTAGAAACAATTCATTATCAGAAGCGATATGTGAGCTTCAGGCGAGAGATAGTATAATGTATACTAAGTGGGGTTAATGTATGAGGATTTACGGTTAGTGTATCAAAAGAGAGTGATATACTAAATAATTATATTAATTCAACTACGCCTAAGTGCGTAATATTGAAAATGTAAATGATGTGACAGGTATACCTTATATGATGGTATATCTTTATTATGATGTGATGATGTATGTATACCTTATATTATGGTATGTATATATATAGTGAAGCATACCCCCTCCTTGCTATCATTGGGAAGTTGCGTGCGTTCAGGGTGAGCATCCTGGCTCAAAGAGCAAGGTGTGGATATTCCCCAGGTCATAGTCATCCATTGTGATTATTATGCGATATATATATGCATTCTTTTGGGGGTGAGAAGTCAGGGGTATGTGACATTATCACTTGCCGGTTAGGAGCTATGACCGCTTCCTGGGACGTTGTGTGAGTGAGTTGATCATGAGGTGGGTGACGTTGAACCCCACCAGGTGGCCCCAATTTGCTACGTGTATGGGCTACTGGAAGATGATAGCATGTGAGCCTGCATCCTCGAGTTATAGCTCGAATGGATGGTTATTGTTGATTTTGCTTGTACTTGGGTATCGAGGGCATAATCGACCTCAACGACTAACATTGCCAGGATTAGTGTATCGGGGGGGTTCCTTGTTTGGATTTTGTTTCGGCGTGACGTTCCACACACGAAACATAGTGTAATGTAGAATGTTGGGGAGAAGTTAGTCCTAAATGCTCATACTTATATATATATCACCTATCCCGACAATCGACAGTGCCAGGAGTAGTGTAACGGGGGGTTCCTTATTTGGATTTCGCTTCGGCGAGACATCCCACGCATGAAACGCAGTATACTGTTGAGAATTGGGAATTCGGTTTACATGCATCATGAATTGAGGGCATAATGAATCCCGAGGATTAATACTGTTAGGAGTAGTGTAACGGGTGGGTTCCTTGTTTGGATTTTGCTTCGACGAGACTTCCCACGCACGAAACGCAGTGCCGTGTTGAGAATCGGGAGAAGTTTTGTCCTTAGTTCTTGATGCTAATAACTCATATAATTAACTTTATATATGTTTACATGCTAAATGAGGTCATAACTAGAATATATGAAATTCTAGTAAGAGAATGTTGATGTATTGTGATTATGTTGTTATAAGGATGGTTACACAACTTTATATGTTCAACAAATGAACAAATATAAAGAGAAATATAAATTTAAAATAAAGTAATGTCGTAGATAGAACTTAGGTAAGGGTAGATTGCAAGATAAGTTAGATAATCTTAATCGAATTTGCAATTTTGGGATCTAGTTAGATTTTATTGTTTAATTTATATTTGGGCATTCATTTGGAGACCACGTGCATACGTTTAGTGCGCGCTCTAGTTGAGAGGTGAGATGGATTTTTAAGGAGAGGACCATTCCATTAAATCATGTAATAATGCATTTATAATTATTATGCATTTTAATACACTTTGTATAAAATTGTTTTCAACTCAGGATCTGACCCGTTTATATTTTTTTCCTCCATGTATATATTGTATTACTTTAGGTGTTCCTCTGTAAGGACGCCATTGATGTTCATCCATCCAGTGTTTTCGTGGAGCTATGGCAGTAGCGGACTGTTGCGGCACTTTATTTTGTCGATTCCTATCTATTGTACATATAGATTAGGATTCAGTTTGTACATTGAGTTTAGGCTCAAGGGTTGTAGAATATCCCTTTTTTCATTTCTCTTTCGAATTATTTGTATTGTTTGTGACCCGACAGCATATTCAGGTATTTTATTTGTACATTGTATTTTATCCTTTTATATTATTGGAGTTTGCATATATCACTCATCATAGTTAGATGTGTATTGTTGGTTATGGTTGCATTATTGGTTTTGTTGTTGTTGTTAAATAAAAAGTTTTAAATGTTTGACAATCCACTTTTAATGATTTTGGGTAGTTAGCCGTATATTATTTAGTATTGTAAGTTGATGTTGAGACTGTGCCATTTGAGATACCTGATTTAATGTAGTATAGGGCTGGCCACACGTTATTATTTTGAGCGGGTTGTCACAGTTAATTTTTATTTTCTTTGCTTGTTCTCTCTTGCAAGCGTAGTGTTGGTCACACTTATCCACTTTTTATTTTTTTTAATAAAACTATGATCCATGTGAGCTCTAAAAAAACTCATTAAAATTATTATTAGAAAAAAAAAAGAACTTCCCTTCCATTTAACTACACTTTCGTCACTTGTGTATATTTTTAACAAACCAAAATAAAGAAATTCTTATTTTGGGATCATAGGTTAAATCCCCCCATTACATGTTTTCAAACTTCGTGGACTTTGGTACCATTTATGTCTATGCAGGCATCCTGAGTTTTTATCCGGATTCAAGTCCTCTTGTCTTGCTTTTTCACATTATTCATTAGAAATACACACACACACACACACACACACACACACACACACACACACACACACACATATATATATATATATATATATATATATATATATATATATTCTCTTATGAACCCAATCAGACATTCATATTCGCTTCCTAATGGTAAATCATGATTCGGTGTGTTTCCTAAAATATATTATATTTTCATAACGTTTACCTTTTTTTCCTATGCCATCAGACATGCATATCCACTTAGTCATAGTAAATTATGATCTCGTTTATTGCATATAGTATATGGTTTTCCAATTATTGTATTTTTATCGGCCCCTTCAGACAGGCGTATTTCATTCTTTACGATGGATTTTGATCCGGTATGTTGCGCACATTTTGGCTACGCTTTCGATTATTTTCCTTTCGTTATTTATTTATACTCCGTAGAACGAGTCATTGTCATCTTTTTCTCTCACTTATTTCATTCCACACACATTGTACATATAAATTGAACTTTTACGAAAAAAGATAACATTATTATAGCCCATGGGAAACCAAAAGGTCATAATGGGTTCCTAACACCTTCCTTTTTTATAGCTTAGTCCCTGGAACCGATATCTATTTGGTTTCGTATGTATCAGTTTTCTTTGATATCATTTCTACGGGGAAACTCTATATTTTTCCTGATTTTAGAAAAATATGTTGATGATTCAATTCTTTATATTTTTTACACCCCTTGACAATGACCATTTTATGTTCGGGGGAGCCCTCTGATATCACGTGAATGGAGAAAAGTGGAATTTTCCCTAATCCCCACACGCCATTATTCTTTCACGGTGAACCCATCGAATCTTAGATGGACACAGTAGTCGTTTTAAGATGAAGGTTTCAATCATAAAAAAGATTAAGACCACCGACACTTATAACATAAAATAACTTGTAATTTCCTTCTAAATTTTGTGAACAAGATGACGCTCTGGTGTGAAACCCAATAAAGACTTAATTTTAATTATCGAGCCTAGTGAGAAGCTTAACTTGAGGATATTAATTTATTTGTGAAACAGTTTAGCCAGTTTTACAAAAGTAAAAATATATTTTTTTTAAATGAGAAGAACTTTGAACCGAATTGTCAAAAGTGCTTTAGGTACGAATTCAAAGGTAGTTATAAGAAAGGTGTTTTGCAATAAAAGAAAGGTGAAAGATGAAGATAAGAGCTTTGTTTATGGTGGAGTTAGTCATAATATTAATGTTTTCCATACACATATGAAGAATTTAGAGTGATTTTCATATTGTTTCGAATGAGAGTTCCTTTAGTGAAAATAGGGGAAGGGAAACATCCATTATTGTTAGGTTAAAAAGTGAAAGTGTTTATGTTGGTGAAGATAAAAATTCTCTAAATATGAATATAAGGAAGAATATGAAGAAAGAGTATAGTCATAGGTCTCTTAGTGATTCTTCCTTTTTTGCTAGTATATTTTCATAAATCTTGTCCCAGATCATCCTATCATAATGATGATGTAAAGGATAACCTTAATGAATAATTTGATGGACTCTATCATGAATCCCTTAAGCTTAACTAGTCTGATATTAATATTCTATCAAAAATAAAATAAATTTAGTGTGAACAAGAAGATAACAAGAAATTTAAATGTGTTCAGATGGATAAAGCTAAACTTCACGAAAATCTTGGTAACTTGTTAAATTATATTGATTCTTTGATAAAATTTAATGAAGTTCTTTTGAAATAAGAATAAGAGATTGAGATTCATACGGAGGTTTTGAAATTTAATTTTGAGAAATTATCCCTTAAACTCAAACATGCCGAGAATTGAAACTTGATTTTTTAAAAAGGATCAATGTACTTAAAAACATTATTATGAAATGGTCAAGTGAAGAATGACAACTATGGTCTTGGATTTTTTTGAATTTAAATCAAAATAAAAGGAAACTTCAAAACCAACATTTGAATCATCTTCGGGTATTAATAGAAAGAATAAGGAATGTGATCTCAAACTAAAACATGAAAAGTTGTTCTTAAGTTTATACCTAATTAAAGTACTTTAGGTTGGTCATTTTATGGGAAACAAAACCATGCAACTCGATTTTGCTTCAAATTAAAGGATTTAAGAAATAATATGAATTAAAATGTTATGAATAGAAGCCTCACCTCATTTTTAGAAGAAATTTTTCATATTACTCCCATTTCTATTTGTATGGACATACTAACGCGACTTGCAAATGGTTATTAGCTAGTATGAGAATAATATTTAAGAATAAAAAGGTTATTGATAGAAAATATTCTTTGAGGGAGCTTAGAAATGAGATTAGTAGTCTTGTTAGTAGAGTTTATTTGGTGGAAAATCAACATGATATGAGAAGAATGTCAATGCTTATACATAGAAACACATTTCATAGGAATATAATTCCTTTAAGGAGAGAATGTTTAGTTCTTATGAAAGGTATACCTAGCAATGCTGATAGAGAGAAAGATGTGATTAGGATTCCTAAAAAAGGTTGAGAAAAATAAATATGTTGTGCTTGTTCCTCCTAAGGATCTGGGAGATGTAACACTCCCATCTACCTATAATTGAAGATGAATGGGATAACAAGGGTCTTCGTAGGGTTTAGGTACCTTCCTAGATATTCCTTGATTAATTTGGAATCATTTGTTATGTGTTAGTTCTTTCATTGTCATATTTGGATATTTTACATGCTTTTGGTGAGGATTTTCATGAATTTATGCATTTCATACATTTATCTTATATATTTGTTCCTTACATAGTATGTATATATCATCCTTTAAAAAACCAAAAAGATTTTTTGTTAATTCATTTTGTGGTTATTGATTAAGTTATACGTACACATGTGATTCAATATATGAAATTATTTTGGAAAAATGATGGAAACATGTATTCAAAATAATGATGTTCAAATGATAATGTTTTCGTTATATGTTTACAAATTTATATGAAAGAACATGGTAATTAAATTTTGTTAATATCTTTGGATTTTATTTCACTTTGCACATGCACTTTGTCTTATGATCATAGGAAACATTTATGTGACTTGTGTAAGAGAGATTTTATCTTAGTACTAGGTCACTTGAATATAAACTGAGGTGTAATTTCAAATAATGGTGATAATTTAATAGACAAGATGATATTGGTAATAAGGTAATAAACTCTGTTGTAATGGATCAAACTCTTTAGTGTACACTCACCAAAAACTCTCATGTGCAACTCAATAATAAGTAATAAATGCATTTTTTTAGAATAATTAATGAACTCTTAAAACAACTAGTTAGGGGCTAAGTGTGACACCCCGCCTAATTAATACCGGGTGATTAGTCCTTTATTAAATTATAACCAAGGTGAACGGTTGGTTCATTCTTAGCATCACTGTCGCAAGAATAACTTTTCCAATTAAACACCCTAAATAATTAAGCTAAGTGACAAAATCATTTTTAGACTTCAATTTCCAAATTTAATTTAAAACCAATATTTAAAACCTTACATAATCCATGGTTTAAAAATCACACAACAATCTGACTAGAAAGTATAATCCAAGCAATTTAAACATTCAACTAAATAAGTCCAACATTATAACTTAAAGGAAAAACATCGTGACAATAACCATTCCAAAATGTAAATACTGGAACTAAACAAATAACAATCTCTGATAAAAACAACAGAATAATGGAAAAGGGCGACACAAGCCCAACTGGATAAAATAGAGCGAGAAGTGGAATCAATAATGAGGTCGTCTAAACAAGAGGCCTGCAACTCCCACCTAAGCTGCAGCACATTCCATCCAAAGGACCCTATGCAAGTCGCCCCTGTGGCTAGGCACCTGTAATATATACATAGATATACAAGAGAGAAGAGAAAATAGGAAACGAGTCAGAGCACGATTGTAAAATAGTTTAAAATTCAGTTTAGCAAGTATTTAAAATGCTTACCAGCTAATAAAATAATCATATTAGTGCATCACTCCCTTGAGAAATTCTCACCTCTCTTCTAACGTGCACACCTATCGCACTAATACTCCAAACAGTTTAATTTATCTTTAGTTACTCATAAGGTTTCATGCTGACAATTTATAATGTTAAGAAAGTTAATTTTATTTAAAAGCAAAGTTCTCACATAACCCTCATTTGATTATAAAGTTTTCCAGTACCGTATCATACTTTTCAAACACTTATTCCCAAGTTGAAATAATTTTTCATTTCTTACTTACCATAGTCACAGTAGATAGTTCCCAAATTCCAAGTTTAAATATATATATCAAATATGCATATAATATATATATTCTACGATAGCCCACATAAAATTTATGGTGCGGGCATACTCTACTATCTAGTCCCCATATCACTCGTATTAAGGGAAATACTAGTTAGGAATCACTCTCGAACTGAATTAACAAAAAACACATACAAATTGAGGCGAAGCATAGTTCCAAGTCACTAAGAGGTCAGTACGTACCCTCACTTCTCTTAGGACTGTCTGACTATCGATTCGATAGCCTGTACCAAGGATTCCTATGTTCTAGGGTACGAGTTAATATCCCCCATAAAGGTCCCATCGAGATAAGACTGTCCTAGCGCGGTAACCTCAGGGATATCAAGTAGCGCGGGCATGATTTTTACACGTATATAGTATATACACAAACACAATCATATATGTCTACTACTATTCCCATTTCAAATTTAGGTACACCCACAACCCATACATATGATAATTATTCTCATTGTACATGACTAGATTATCACATAAAACGGTTTGTCTCTTTTATTCTTAATTA
This sequence comes from Sambucus nigra, assembly GCA_949130495.1. NCBI lineage: Eukaryota > Viridiplantae > Streptophyta > Magnoliopsida > Dipsacales > Adoxaceae > Sambucus > Sambucus nigra. Next base: position 445,567,013 of record OX422213.1, read on the forward strand.
TGGTATTATTCCAACTTACTACGTAACATTCGTGAATTCCTATCTTCCTAAGTGTAATTCAGTAGGCACTCATTTATTTTACAACGTAACTTCCTCATGAATCTCACCCTTTAAACACATGTTCCCATTATTTCTTAAGTGTAAAATACCTTTGTTATGGATTAAATCTCGTCTTAGATTAAGGGTTCCATTTTTTTATAAAGTCCTACTAGTCTTCTTTACCTCCCAAAATATTCTAACAATAATGTCCAAGAATTTCCATTCATTTAAGTTGGGACCACCTATTTAAAAAAAGAAATTTGAGTTTTCAAGGAGGGGTCGATCGATCGATGGCAGGTGCTCGATCGATCGATGCGTGGATCGATCGATACTCGTGGATCGATCGATACTCATGGTTCGATCAATCAATCAAGCAGGTATGACAAATCTGTAGAATTTCCAGTTACGGGTTTCCTCTTCCAAAATCATTCAAAACAAAATATTTGACTTCCAAACTCCCAACAATTTATACTACCAGTGTTATATTCTCAAATAAATGGTATTCTATGTAAGACATGTGAAATTTTCATCATGAATAACGAATTAAATGGGTAATAATCCATAAAATTATCAAGAACCCTAATATTTCCTTTGTTTGGTTTCTTCCCATTCTTTTACCAGATTTCATACTCCTAATTTACTGAAATTTGTGTGGTTCAATCTCTACATGTGAGTTTGATTTCCAGAATACATCTATTACCCATATATCATGCAATTCAAGTCTCCAAAATAGGTTTTTCTTTAATGAAAACTAGTCCTAAACAATCATTGGCTAATATTATTGAAGCATTAACTGAAATAGAGCAAGATAGATACTTGCCTCAGAATTCTTGGTTCAAATTTGTGGAGAGATTGGTGTGGTTGTGTTCCTCGTTGTGCGATCTAAAGTTAGGTGGCGACGGCGGTGCAAACGGCGGAGTTCTTGGCCTAGAACTCCTTGGAAATCTTCTCCTCTTCCTCTCCAATGGCCGTATTTAGTTTATGGATGTTCTAACCCTAGAAGATAACTCCTATCATTTGGTATACTCTTAGAAATTTCGTGGGTTTTCATGCCCCAAAATGTAAAATGTCCAAAACTCCCTCCCGAGATGTTAATTAGGCCTAAAAATGCCCCGAGACCCAAACTAAACCCTCGGGTATATTATGTTGACTATCTCGACCCTTCCGGACACATTGACGCACTAAAATGACCATACGGGTGACTTATAATTTATTCACTTTTAATAGTCCGAATTTAATCCCGACACGACACAAGCACGTCCCGATAAATTTCTAAAATTATTAATTTAAATTCTCGTGACAATTTTACTAAATTTAAATACACCTCTTACATTACTCATAAAGTAACTTACAACAAAATTCCGACAATTACTAACTCTCGTCATGCTAGTAAGTATTTAAATGATTTTTTTGGATTAATATTAAGTTAATATCTCTAAATAAATTTAATAAATCCCCAAAATTAAAAGTCATAAAAATACGGGGTATTACATACTTCCCCCTAATAACGGAATTTTGTCCCAAAATTCGACAAAATAAGGTGTACCTGGAAAGAAAAGCTCTGGGTACTTCTCATGCATGTCTGCCTCATGCTCCCAAGTGGATTCCTTCACAATATGATGCTCCCACTAGACCCGGACAAGTGGGACTACCTTTAACCTCAATCTCCTTTCGCTATGGTCTAGGATAGCCACTAGACTCTCCTCATAAGAGTTTTCGGGTTGTAAGTCAATCTCCTCAATCGCGATGTGGGTGTGGGTCATGTCATCCTGAAGGTATCGTCTCAACGATGAGATGTGGAATACATCGTGAATGCGATATAAGTGCTCTGGCAGTCCCAATCTGTATGCTACCGGACCAATCCTCTCGATAATAGGAAATGGTCCCACATACCTCGGGTCCAATTTCCTTTCTTTTCAAACCTCATGTCTCATTTCATAGGAGATACACGTAGCAATACTTTGTCCCCCACATTAAATTCTCGAAAGAACCGTTTTGCATCGGCGTAGCTTTTCTGCCTGTCATGGGCTACCCGAATGCAACTCCTGATAATCTGAATCCTAGCGGAGGTATCCTGAATCACCTCTGGTCCGAGTAACATGTTCTCCCCAACCTCTAGCCAATAAGTTGGGGAACGACAAGGCCTGCCATATAATGCCTCAAATGGAGCCATGCCAATCGCGAACTGATAAGAGTTATTATAAGAAAACTCTACCAGTGGGAGGTGTGGCTCCCAACCTCCACTAAAATCAAGTACACACATGTATAGCATATCCTCTAACATCTTATTGGTACGCTATGTCTGTCCATCTGTCTGTGGGTGATAAGCTTAACTCAATCTCAACTCGGTACCCATTGCCTCTTGAAAACTCTCCCAAAAATGCGACACAAAAATTTTGTCTCTGTCTGACACAATATCCAGGGGCACCCCATGTAATCTAACAATATCAGTAATGAAAAACTGAGCATATTGTCCCTTGGTATAGTCTGTCCGTACTGGCAGAAAATGAGCCACCTTGGTCAAATGGTCCACAATCACCCAGATAGAGTTGTGGCCCCGCTGTGATGTAGGCAACCCAATAATAAAATCCACGGAAATACTCTCCCACTTCCATGCGGGTATTTCCAATGGCTAAAGGAACCCCTATGGTTTCTGGTGGTCCACCTTTACCAGCTGGCAAGTAGAACATTTGGACACGAACTCAGCAATGTCCTTTTTCATCCAACTCCACCAGTATTGTCGCCTCATACCCTGGTACATCTTATCTCCCCTAGGATGCACTATAAATCGGGACCCGTGAGACTGGGTCATTAATGAATTATGTAAGTCTACTCCTTCGGGAACCACCAATCTCCCATTAAACCTCAAACCCCCATCGGAACTAACAGAATTGGACTCAGCACCCTCAGGTAAAAGTCGTACAATCTTCTCTTCGAAAAATGGGTCTACTATCTGTGCATGTATTACCCTCGTAAAAATCTCGGGTGTCACTGTCCTGGCCGATGTGAAGGAACGGGCTACCGCATCCTGGTAACCAACTCTTTCCACTTTTCTTTCTAGACATGCGCTACACCGTCTATCGCTCTACGGCTCAACGCATTAGCAACTACATTGGCCTTCCCCGAATGGTACTGTATGTCGAACTGATAGTCTTTCATAAACTCTAACCTCCTGAACTGACGCATATTCAGCTCTCGCTGAGTGAACAGATACCGCAGTGACTTGTGGTTTGTGAACAAACAGAATTTCCCCCCCAATAAGTAGTGCTCCATATCCTCAAGGCAAAGACGACCGCTGCTAACTCTAGGTCGTGTGTGGGGTAGTTATTCTCGTGCGGCTTAATCTTGCGAGAGGTAAAATTTATAGCCTTCTCTTCCTGCTGAAGTACTACTCCAATTTCCCGTAAGGAGGCGTCGGTGTAAACTAGATATTCCATGCCCGGCTTGGGTAAAGAAAGGACTAGTGTCGAAGTCATCTTGTCTTTCAGCTCATCGAAAGTCAATTGACAAGTATCATCCCAGACATATGGTACCCCCTTGCGAGTCAAGTTCGTCAATGGAACCGCTATCTTGGAGAACCCTCGAATGAATCTCCTGTAGTACCCAGCTAACCCCAAGAAACTACGCACTTTCATCGGTGTCGTGGGCTGCCCCCAATCCCTCACCACTGACACTTTACTCGGGTCCATCGCTATCCCCATTTTAGAAACAACATGTCCTAAGATTTTCACTTCTCGTATCCATAATCCACACTTCTCGTACTTAGCATACAACTGATGCTCTCATAGAGTCTGAAGAACCTGCCTCAAGTGCTCAGCATGCTCTTCCTCAGTGTGTGAATATATCAGGATGTCATCTATGAAGACGATGAAAAATTGATCCAAGAACTCTCTAAACACTTGGTTCATCAAGTCCATGAATACGGCTGGAGCATTTGTGAGCCCAAATGGCATCACTCTGAACTCATAGGACCCATATCTCGTCAAGAAAGCAGTCTTTGAAACATCCTTCTCCCTAATACGTAGCTGATGGTATCATGACCTCAAATCTATCTTCGAAAAGAAAGTTTCTCCCCTCAGCTGGTCGAATAGATCATCGATTCGAGGCAACAGATATTTTTTCTGTATCGTGCCCTCGTTCAGCACCCGGTAGTCCACACATAGTCTCAGTGAACCATCTCTCTTTTTCACAAACAACATTGTAGTGCCCCAAGGTGAGGTACTCCTACGAATGAATTCCTAACCTAACAGTTGATCTATCTGATCTCTTAACTCCCCCATCTCTGCCGAGTCCATACGGTGTGGAGCGCGTGCTATCGGTCGAGTATCCGGTAATAAATCTATGTCAAAATCTATCTCTCGACTGGAGGGTAGGGCTGGTATCTCCTGAAATACTTCAAAATTCTCACGAACAACTGGGATCAGGTCTAAAGAAATCACGACCTCCTTAGAGGTATCCTCCTCTATGTAATGCAAATGATCGGTAGAGCCTCCCTCTGGGAGAGACATCACCACTACAAACATCTCTTGCCCCAGGATGGCAAAGACAACACTCCCATCGAAACAATCTATCATGGCTCTGTATGCTACGAGCCAATCCATAATAATAATGACGTCGTGCTCATGCACATCTAAGACTAACATGTCTACAGGTAAGATTAAGATTCCAATCTCTATTCCCACACGCTGGCATATAAAGAAGATTAACGATCCATTTCGGAGTGGTGAGTCTACACATGTCATAGTGCTCTCTGATGTGGCTAATAACCCTAAGGCCTTCGAAAACTGAGTAGCTATAAAACAGTGTGCCACCCCAGTATCAAATAAAACCCGACCTACCATGGATATGAAACTTACCCTTAATTGCGAGTGGAGCCTGTGGAGCTAGTGCCTAGTGGACGTTATAGACACGTCCATACTGTAACTTCCTCTGCTGCATTGGAGCTATTGGAATGGCTGGTAGGGCTAGTGCCTGAGCTGGTGCTGGGAGGGCGGCTGGAAAAAGTGGCCTCTGTGGCTCATTACGGGCACCCTGTTGCTGTGGGGCCCTATATCCCTCTGGAAAATCCTGGCGCATGTGGCCATTTTTACCACACCTGAAGCATCGGCCCCTGAATTTCCTCCCCTTTGTCCTTGCTGATTACGGCCCTGTTGGCCATTACCACCCCGCCATTGACCCTGCTAGCCCTGCTAAAAACGCTAGTGGCCCTGATGGCCCTGCTGGTGTTCCTGCGGCTGACGATATTGGCTTTACTGGCCCTACTGATTAGGCTGGCCCTGCTGACCCTACCTAAATTCCCCAAATCCCTGCCTGGAGTCACCTGATCGGAATCGCTTGGCAGGGTCCCCCTGATGGGAACTCTGCTCATGCTGATGAGTCTTCCCCTGAGATGTTAGTGCTCCACTAGCACCACTAAACCCTGTCCTACCCTACTGGCTGGACTCTCATGCTCGCTTGCTTCCCTATAGATGGAAATGGTGATCCTGACAGTGTAGTAATGCAGCATTGAGTACGTTCGTGTAGGTACTCAATGACAGATTACCTATGAGATGCTAACGGATCCTCCGAGCCAACCCATCTACAAACAACAATGTCTTCTTCCCCTCAGTGGGTGCCTCATCTGGAACTATAGTGAGAAGTCTAGGGAACTCATCTTCGTTCTCGGCAAGAGTCGAATTCTCCTGTTTTAGACTCAGTAACTTCCTCCTCATCCCAGTCTGCACGGTAGATGGGAAGTATTTGCTCTCAAACCGCGTCCAAAATGACTGAATAGAGATAATATCCCTCTCCTCTAAGGTGGTAGTGGATTCCCACCAATGTAAAGCGGCCCCCACCAGCTTAAAAGAAGCCAACAAATGTTTCTGCACATCCGTGTACTCGTACATGTGCTGATGCCTCTGGATATCTTTCTTCCACTGGCTGGCTACTATAATATCCGAACTGCCCGCAAACTCTGGGTGATGAGCCTTCTGGAAGGCATCCCTAACTCGCTTCCATGCAGATGGAAGCTGTGCCGGTATTGGTGCCACTGCCTGAACCTGGGGTGGAGCCTGCTGCACTATCGCTAGCGCGGCATTCACCGCCTGAGGAACGATAGCGGCTACCTCAGTTGTGTTCATCGTTCCCTGAGCCGGAGCTACTGGCTGCTCGGCTTGGGCACGACTATCCTTAGGTGCGCGTCCCGGAGGCATCTAAAACAAAAATAAATTTATTAGTCTACAGTTATTATCAAATCTCAAATAGCTGAAGACGTAATCGTAAAAGCAAGAATACAACAATCCTAAAATAGGGCTCTATAGAAAGAACGCTAAGATGAAAGCAAAATAAGTCGTGCAGATCCTAAAGGACACTAGAACCTGATGCTCTGATATCACCTGTGACACCCCACCTAATTAAATACTGGGTGATCAGTCCTTTATTAAATTATAACCAAGGTGACCGGTTGGTTCATTCTTAGCATCACTATCGCAAAAATAACTTTTCCAATTAAACACCCTAAATAATTGGGATGAAACAAATTCAATCTCAAGAGATGAGTCATCATTGAGTTTCGAAGGAAGTAAGATTACTTTCTATGAAATATTCTTCTTTGGGCGCCAAAGAATAAATCATTTCATTGTAAAAGGGATACTACGTCCATTTCTTCCTCATTTTTATTCTCTATTATACCATGGGCCAAACATTCACCGACTTCGAAAGTCTCAGAAGAAAAATCATCGTCGGATTTAAATAATAAATCCAACTCATGCTCCCAACAACGATTTTCTTCCCGATAACGGTTTTCAAATTTTTTATTCTCAAGAAGGCCCAAGCCCTCACCAAAAGCCATAGGTCGAGGCACGGATTCGCGTAAATGAGAACTTCGAAAATCACCCTCGGAACTACTATCAAAATCATTATTACAAGAATTTTGAAAGCTATATCAATTCATTTCAAAATTATTATCATTAGATTTTAAGGACCAATATCGGAATAATCATTATCAAAATTCCTGTAATCCATAACTTGACATTGGTAATACTCACCCGAAGATATTTTAGATGTTTCAATTTTTTGGGTTTGTAAGTATTGACCAAAAGGCATAGGTGTAGGGGGGATTTTGAGAATTATCATTACAATTACCGAAAGAATTAGAATAAGACATGCTTACCCTAACGAATGCTCGAGATTGAAAATTCCACAAAGTGATGTGCAGCCAAAAAATTCATACGTTTCTTAGCGCTCAAATGTAGAAGTCCTACAAAAATAGTTAACAAATAATACAAAGAGAAAGAAGAAAGATACTATGGAATACTACATCAAATAAATTCTAAAACAAACTAGTTCTTGGCAATGGGGCCATTTTGATAGAGGACAAAAGTTAGTGTAGTGTCAGTACGTCAATCGGTGTTTTTGTTTGACCACTTCAATATAAAAAATGAGACTACAACTACACTCTTTTAAGGGAGTATAACGGTCAGTCCCGGTATCGAAAATACATTGAGACTAGTTGCTATGATTACATTGATTTAATATTTCTCAATAAAACTGTAAAAGATAATTGTTAAGAAAAAGGAAAAGATAAGTAGGCGTGTGTATTTAAACTAGATTACTAAAAGCGGTATAAAAACTATAGGTTGTGACTAATATCCATCACCTCGATTTAACTAATCTAAATGGTTATATGGGATACAACTTTGTTAAGATTGAGTCTCATTTCAACAATTAATCAAATCTAGAGTTGTCACCCCCTAAATCATCATAAAAGCCTAATATTATTTTTTCATCTACAAATACCTCAAAAATTACACACACAAGGTCGTAAATACGAAGCATACATGACATACCTCATTAAATCTCCTAGGAGTAATAAACGGACAACCCAATAGAATTAAATGAATAAAATTCATCACCAAATAAAGAAACTAAATCAACCCAAGGTCAATTCAATCAAACGCAACCTAAACTAAGTTAGCCACTAACTATGATGAAATACATAATTTAAAGCAAATAATCAATTAAAGCAAACAAAAAATAAAGTAGCTACAAAAAATTATCTAGGAATAGAGATAAGTAATAAAGCATGAAAAATAAAGGAATATAAAGCTTAAATTAAAGGTAAATGGCAATGAATAGTACCCACTTACATTAATGGATAAAAATCGAACAAGAAATTGGAGGAGAGGAATTACTCTACAAAAATCCAAAAAATGGCTCAAACCCTAGGTTTTAACTACAAAAGAGAGAAAAATAAGATATTTACAAAAATAAACTAAGTCTTCTATTTATAATAAGTGGGAAAACAATAAAAGGAAAAATAAAAGTAAACCAAAGGCACAAAGAAAACAACAAATCTCGGCCAAAATAAGGGACCGTTCGATCGGTGGCTAAGGGGCTGTGCCGGTGAGACAATATGCGCGATAACCTATTACTTGCATCGAAAGCATAAAATCGAAAACCCAGTAGATCGGGGGGTGGAAGCTCAAGCCCGTAATCTTGCTGCTAAAATCCCAAACTTCAATTGGCTATAACCAAGACCCAAGATCTTGGTCGCGAACTACAACAATGTTTGGCAAACTCTCACGACTTGCTTCATTAATTTGGGCTAGGACACAATGGTCATTTATTTAAATGTTTTTTTTTTCCTTTTGTTGATCCCTTATATATCTCCCCCGCTTAAAGGCCCATACCATCTTAGTTTGGACTCAAATTAGCACACCATTCCTGGCCACGCAAAGAATATTCTGAGGGCCTCAACTTTCGTGATGATTTTGGCCAAAAATCCCAAAGTGTGAAATAATTTATTCTCCCCTGAACATGCGATAGCCGACGGAACTCTACCAAAATGCAACCAAACTTCATACTAATCACCTTAATACCTATAAAAACTCAATAATACCTTAAATAACATGTTAGATTATAATATGGAGATTGTCTGATAATTGAGCATAAATATAGGAATTAAAGTACCCGGGGGGCTAAAATGCATAAGTATAGAGGGTATATAAGTGCATGATTCGGGATAAATCAAATGAAAATTTGTTCTTGAGTTTTTTATTATGCTTGTTCGCATGGTTTATTTTTTACCCATGCGCACGAAAAACAACAGTGATCATTCACTACCCTAGTTTGACTTACGAGTGTGTCCAATTTATTTTGAATCATTTTAAACATCTCAGTCTCAATCTAGAGCTTACCTTAAGTGTGATTTTACACTCATTTAGTGATTTTGTTTCTATTTCGAGTGTTTAAATATGATTTTAACGCCTTTTATGAATATATGTTTTTCTCTAAGTTCAAGAATTTAGGGACTTCACGATTTAATATCACATAAAGGTTATAAATCATTTTTTTGAGTTGACCTCAGTTAATTTTAGGAGTCTTAGGTTTGTTTGATCATAATTTCATCATTCTTAACACCGTTTCTTTCGTTCCTAGAATTTTTGGTACTAAAATCCTTTATGTTCATATTTGAACCTTTATTTGTTCTGTTTTACACTTGTTTGAATACCATTAAGGGTTGATTGTTATTTTTTCGACTCATTGCCTACTTTTTGGTGCCTTTTAATTCTTCTTCTCGAGTTCCATGACAAGACTCAAGTAGTTAATGATCAAACATCCCATTATGTGTTTATATATATATATATATTGTTGTGTGGTGTATTCATTAAGCCCTCAACATTTTTCCCTTTATACAGATATTTGTTGTGTGCCCAAGAATTATTTTATGAAACACCTTTCTTGGAAAAGAGTCTACTCTGACAAACATCTCCTCACATAAATGTGAATAGACTTGATCCTTGGTCACTAATTACGAATAAGATTGATCCAGAAGAACTCCTTGCGAACAAACTTGATCCGTGGGGACTTGTAGCAAGGAAACTCGGTTAATAAAAATTTAAACAATTGGCATTTGAAAAGACCTCAAAACCCTACCTTTGTAAACAAGTTGCCCAGTTTTTGGAGTTTGTTAAAAATCAATGCCGAAGTCTAATCATCTGACACCTTTGTCACCTTATTGCCACGTGGTGAGTTGGGATTATCTGTGCATAGTTCATAAAAAGCCATCATTACTTTAAAATACCCACATGTTAGAAAATAAAAGGTCATTAGCATTCCAAATGGCTATATATCCTTTTTTTAAAACCCAAAACTTTAGAGATTTTCACACCATCGAACTTTTTTTCCCATTAAAGCTCAGAGCTCAAGCTTTTCTTAGAGAGAGAAAGTGTTGTTTACCTTCAAATATCACCGAAAACAACCATGAAATTCCATATCCACCACTCATTTCTTGTCGCCTGCCCTCTTGTGTTTCATTAATGCCATTTCATCCACTAAAACCTTAATTTAATCATCAATGTCTTCCTCCAATCATCAACCAGAGGTTTTTGGCCATGCCCTAGAGGGTGAGACGATGGTGCATTAATCCTTGTTGTAGTTGTACCATCGGGCCCCCGACTTTGGGAAGAATAACAAGTTTAGGGAGGATTGTAAATTGTTTTCTAGTCAGTTACAAGCCAAAGATAACACTTTGATGTTGGGAGATGAACTATAAGAGAGATAAGACTAGGGATACCTATACCCCGTTGGTACTTCTCATTTTAAGTTGGAACGTAGGGACTTACCTTATTCCCACATTAATTATGAGGCACTAGGGGATCCCCAGAAGGTTTTACTTTTGTCAATCTACATCCATAAAACCTAATTTGTCATCCTTAAGGAGGTGGGTCTTCTCAACACTTATTGGTTTAGGGACATTAATTTGTCCACTTACAATATAGCTCTTCATCTATTTATCTTCAAATGGAACCAAGCGTCCCATAACTTTATTGCAGCTTGGGCTGAATTTACAATCACCCTTAAGGACATCTGTGATTTGATGGGCCTTGACCCCATGGTTCTCTTACTTATAGCTATGAATATCTTGATGCCATTGTGATACCCCACCTAATTAAATACCGGGTGATCACTCCTTTGTTAAATTAAAATCAAGGTGAACAGTTGGTTCATTCTTAGCATCACTGTCGTAAAAATACTTTTACAATTTAAACACCCTAAATAATTAAGCTAAGTGTCAAAACCATTTAAAACCTTATTTCCATTTTATTAAATCCAATTATAAAACCTTTAACCATTTACATTTTATGAGTCAGACATTAAGTATGAGAATAAAAATGAACATTCAAGAGTTTAACCATCAATCATAAATCCCAACATTAAAACACTAAAGGAAAACATCTTGACAGTAATAAATCCTGAAATAAAAAAATACTGAAATTAAAATAATTACAATCTCTGACAATACCAACTAAATAATGGAAAAGGGCGACACATGCCCCCACTGGATAAAGATGAACTAGAAGCAGAGTCAACAATGAGGTCATCTAAGCAATGGCCTGCAACTCCCACAAAAGCTACAGCGCGTTCCATCCAAAGAATCCTAAGTAAGACACCCCTGTGGCTGGGCTCCTGTAATATATATATATACATATATATATATATATATATATATATATATATACACACACACAAGAGAGAAGAGATAAAAACAAACGGGTCAGAGCCCGAATGTAAAACGGTTTTAAAAATAGTTTAGCAAGTATTTAAATGCTTACCGGCTAATGCAACAGTCATATTAGTATGTGACACTCTCTTGAGAATTCTCACCTCTCATCTAGTGTGCACGTCTACCGTACTAATGAATCTCATATACCATTCTAACTTATTCTCCATAAGACTTAACGCGTGACATTTAGGTTATGATATTCACTTTAGAAAAATCTATGTCTTCAAGATTTCTTACGTTATTTTGAATAATTTCGTATTGTCATAACGTTTCCGAAAATTTATAGTGAAGTTGATTAAATTTCATACTTTACTTAACTACTACTTCACTCAGTAGAAAGTTCTGATATAGATATACGTATATATATTAATTACTCGAATAATATGTATACAAGCAGCACCCCACATAAAAACTATGGTGCTAGACTTCCATGTATAAGTATATATATACCAATCACTCATAAATTATATATATACTAACGCCACCCCACATAAAAATATGGTGCTAGACTTCCATATATAAGTATATATATATACCAATCACTCATAAATTATATATATACTAACGACACCCCACATAAAAAATATGGTGATGGCATACTCTGCTATCAAGTCCCTGTATCACACATAATTAGGGAAATTATAGTTTGGAATCACTCTCGAACTGCATTAACACAAACACATATAACTGGAGGCGAAGCATAGTCCCAAGTCCTAAGAGTTCCGTACATACCCACATGTCTCTTAGGCCCGTCTGAACTATCAATCAGATAGCCCATACCAAGGAATTTTATATTCTAGGGTACTAGTCAATATCCCCCATAAAGGCTCATCAAAATAAGACTGTCCCACCGCGGAAACCCCCGTGATAGCAAGTAGCCTGGGTACGATTTTTACACAGAAATAATTTATGCGCAATCACTCTGTCATATATATATAATATATGTATTCACATCCACAATATTAAATTGGGTACCCTCACGACCCCTAATTATCATTATTCGTTATTACACATTTTCCTCAATTATTTAATATAACGGCCTCGTTCATTTTGTTCTCATATTTAAGCCATTCTAAACTCACTCCTCGTCTCACGAAGTATTATCTTTAATTAAGTACAATTTCAGTAAGACCTCACTTACCTTCTACTCCAACTTCCTAGACATTTCGATTATCAAATCAACGCACGTATGATTTTCTAAGGTAAATATCTCCCCGTTTACCCTTTATTTCCCTTCATATGAAAGTTATACTTTATGGGATTTCTCTTGACCCTACTGGTCCTTTTTATGTTCCAATATGTTCTAGCAATCCTAATGAAGGTTTACTACGCATAAAATCGAATTAAGCTAACAGGAGAAAAAATGCAGTTTTCCAGGAGTGGTCGATCGATCTATGAAAAGGGGTCGATCGATCGAACCGTCGATAGATCGATGCTCTGGGCTCGATCGATCGATCAAACAGGTATGACGAAATCTGCAGAATACCAGTTACGGGTTCTATCATCCATACTCATCAAATTCCAAACTTCTAACTCCCAAACTCCCAGAAATTGATACCACAAAGATAATAAACCCAAGTGAGAAATAATCTACGTAAGACATGCGAGTTTCCATCAAGAATCATGGGTCAAAAGGGCCAAACTCAATATAATTCTCATGAACCCTAATATTTTCCTTATCTTAGTTTCTTTCATTCTTTTTACATATTTTCTATCACTAATACTATGGAAATTCGTGGTTCAACCTCTACATGTGAAATGGGTTTCCAGAAATATGATCTCTATCACTATAACATGCAATTTGTTTCTCCAATTAACGTTTTTCTTCAATAACAGTAATTATAATCAACCTTAAACCAATATAAAAGGATACATTAACTTGATAAAAGCAAGATAGATACTTTCCTGGAAATTTAATCTCTGATTTGTGGAAGAAAAAGGTGTGGTTATGATCCCCTTTGCGTGATCTACGATTTGGCGGTGACGGCAGTGCAACCGGAGGAGTTCTTGGCCTAGAACTCCTTGGAAAGCTCTTCCCCTTCCTCACCAATGTCCGTCATTAGTTTTAGGTTGTGTTAACCCTAGAAGATAACACTTTACATCTGATATACCCCTTGCAAATTCGTGGGTTTAATTACCCAAAATTACAAAATGTCCAAAACCCCCTCCCAGGGTACTAATTAAGCCTATGAATGGCCCGAGACTCAAACTAAACCCCCGGGTACACTTTTCTAACTATCTCGACCCTTATGCACACTTTGGCGAGTTGAAAATGACCATACGAGCAACTTATAATTTATTCACATTTATTAATCACCATTTAGTCCCAACACGACATAGGCGCGTCCCAATTTAAATTTTCATAATTGCCATTTTATTCACACGTGACAATTTTATAAAATAAATCTCATATATAACTATACTCATCTAGTAATATTCAACAAATTTCCAATAATTACTAACTCTCGTCACGCTAGTGATCGAGTGGAAAAACCGAGCGTTTGTGTAATACGCTAGTCGTTGTTATCGGCTTCCAATCTCAATACAAAAAAGCCTAAACTTGTAACTACACTTCTTAAGGAGTATAGTGGCGAGTCTGGGTATCGAATCCACAGGGAATGGTTTATAGAATTTAATTGATTTATTACTTCTAGAGAAAAAATGAAAAAGATGATTATGGTTGACAAGGGGAAATAAGTTGGAACAAATTTATAAAACTAATTAAAATGAATGAGTAAATAGGTTGGAATACGATCCCCCAATCCCTAGTAATTACCCATTAGAATACTAGAATTGTAAATTATAAATTTGAATGAATCCAGTCTTTATAGATCCTAAGCATTACATATATGAGGTTTAAGCCCGCATCATATGAAATCAAAGATAAATATAAAGCGGTGCTAAATAATTACACGCACATCATATTCTTAAACATCCCAAGTACCTAGGGCAAGAGAGATTAAAAGATCTAGGATGATTGTGAACTTATCTTACACGATTCTTTCAAATTTAAATTTAAATTCTATTTCCTACATAGATAAATTACATCGGGATGGGCTCATGCATCCCAACCCTTAAAAATTAGCTAAACATGATGAAAACAAAAGAAAACTCTAACAAACATTGTTAACAATTTGCAAAACAATTGAGAATTGAATGGAAAAATAAAATAGAGAATAGAAATTGATACTTGTATTTAGCAAGAGGAGATAGAGATGAATTTGAATCCAGCAAAACTTCTTCTTCAAACTTACAACTAGGGTTTATGAAAACTTCTACCAAAGAAAACTACAATCTAACTTTCTCTCTCTAATCCTACTCCTACAACTTGACAAAAACCACCTAAAAGGATTTTTTTTAAGCCTCCCCCAAAAGAATGCTAGGGCTTGTCCTTTTATAGCACCAAGTTGCACGAATTTAACATCAAATTTCGCTTGTGGAACAAGTTTTTGCCAACCAATCACCATAAAATCTGCATAATTAATGACAGAAATCCCCACATCCAGACTCTTCATTATCGCGCAACTTCAAAACATCGTAACTTCTTCACCGTAGCTCGGATTGAGGTACCGTTTTTTCAAGTATTCTTGTAATTTAGAACTCTTCAACTTTCTAGTTGGCACCACCTTCGGACTAAGGCTGAAAATCTACGAAAATGCCCTTCAACTATCCATTTCTTTCAGTGTTTTGAGTTCTCCTTCGCACTAACTTACATGAAATACCTGTAAAACACATGAGAAATACACAAAACAAGAAATACTTGCCAAAAAAGGTTATTAGCATAAATACGAGACAAATCCAAGATATTTACACTGCACGGGATCATAAAAATACCGAAATTAAGGGGATAAATACGAAGAATATGTGCCTAATCACACCCCCTAACTTAGAATTTTGAGCGTCCCGAGCAATGTAAATGAAATTAGTTTAAAGTTCAACTGTTGAAAATTCTTTTATTGGGATAGAACACCTTTTTCGCTGGCAAGCGATTGCATTTAGCGTATGCAATAAGCCTTTAAACCCCTAGGTTACCCTAGTCGGACGAGTTTTGTCTCGTGAGGGTTTACAGTGAATTTACCCACAAAATTCTTTATTGACTCAAATAAATATCAAAATACTTAAAAATTGTACAATTTAAACTTTTCTAAAAAATAATCACCATCAACTCATATTCAACTGTCTCAAACCACAGTGTGTGTGTGTGCAAAGCCAAAAATTAAATCTCAAATTTCCACCGATTGAGCATTACGTTACTTTCCGAAAATTCGTTTTGATTCAAATTCTTACGGATTGCACTCACAAACGAATCACTCGGATTGTGTCTATTCTCACGGTATGCATGATATAAAGAGTAAATATAATGGACACAAATTCACGCATACAAAATTGAAAAGAAGGAAATTTATGGTGAAAATATATCATCATCGGAGTACGGTTATTAGGAAATGGGAACATCACCTCTAGTTCACACCATTTTAATGTCTTATATTATCTTTTCATGTCTTAGCTCTCCACGCGGTAACCAATTTCTCCATTCGGACTCTGTTAGGACTTTTCTTGGGTTTAAGGTATAAGGGAAAAAATGGGAATGGACTGAATGTTCGAAATTGGAAAATGTCCTTATGACGTCCATTAGTGCTTTTTCGGGCATTTGCTCATTTTTCTCTTCTTTTTTTTTTTCTCTTATCATTTATTTTCTTGCTATTTTTTTTCTATTTTTCTCTTGCCCCTTTTTATTACACAATTTGGACTTAATTGATGAATTTTCTCAATTTTCACAATTCCGGGCTATTTGGGTTTTTCGGGTTATCAAACGAAAATATAAATTTTATTCGGCTCAATTTGGGTTACAAAGGGATAATTTTTCACAACGTTTTTATAGCTAATATTTTCGGGTAACAAACGAGGGCCTACTTCATTGTCCAAATTGCTAATCACATTACCATATACATCTCGAGATTAATTAAGTTTAGAGATATATTTAGCACGAATTTCGAGACAACATTTCACACATTTCTCATAATCGATCAAAACAAAGGATTGAGATCATCAACGACTTATTAAAATGCTGAAAAGAACTTTGAGTTAATCATAAACTCGGATTGATTTAAAAACATAAAAAAAAAATTGAAAGGCTCGAAATCTCACCGGGTTTGATCAATCTCCACACTTATTCGCAAAGTCGTCAATTTTCTTTCAATTTCCAGCTTTGGTCAATTTCGGCTTAGTGCATTTTGATTGTTAACAATTTGAGACTTTAAATAAAATATAGGTGATATTTTTGAAAATTTTAAATTCCAATTTTTATTTATTTTGAACAAAAATATTTTTGGCTTTTTTTTTTTTTTTTATTTTCTAAAAAACACACTTGGAAAGAACATGTGATTGAATCAATGAATCTAAACAATAAACGGGAAGAATATCCCACACCCCCTAACTTAAATGTTGCATTGTCCTCAATGGAAATCAAGAACACAACATAAAGAGAGGAAAAGAAAGATATTACCCAAATGGAGCGATCCCTGATGAGTGCAAGTCCATTGAATCTACAAAACATGTTAGAACCAAACATAACAAAAAGAATAACAAAAACTTCAACTAATGACACTACACTATTAAAAAAGAAAAAAAAAAGAAAAAAACTAATTATGTACAACCTACGATTTTAACTTCTAATAATTCATATAGTAGAAGTCGAAAAATTTGAGGGTCCACCCAAAATACAATTTGACTTTGAGGGATTAATGGTGTACCCTCACTATAAAGCATGCCTCCCGAAAACTAAGAATCCCGTTTAAAAAACGGAAGCCATGTGCAAATTTTAAAAAATGAACCATCACCAATTAAAAAATTTAAGGGGATAATGAGGAATTTGGGTGCACAAGGGGACAAGTCCCATTGGGATCCAAGAAAAATATAATCACTTCCCAAAGATTTTTCAAGTAGTATGGGAAGCGGAGAACACAAACTAAAAGAGTCCATCTTGGAAAACAATTCAAGCATAGAGTCCTTGTCCTCAAAATCTTCTCCCTCAAAATTTTCAATTGGATCTGGTGGAGTGACACGTCTAAGTGTATGGCCCATAAGATGAAGCATCTCAAAATAGCATTCCCATACAAGAAGCGGATCAACATCCTTAAGACATTCATCCAATTCTTGTGATGGATTTAATGGTTCGATAATAGTGGGGACACAAGGAGACAAATGATCCTCAACCTCAGTAAATTTTGCAATATTTATAATAGGTTGAGATTCAAAAGAACTTGGATCACTCTCAATGATTTCATTCTCAAAATTATTAGGTGAAGCGCAAGTCTCGACCTTTTCAAAGTTGTACAAATAATCATTCAACTCCTTGCAAGTTTCTATAATTTTCGACTCGAGAACAGCACGGTCATCAGATTGCTTTTTTATATCAAGCAAGAGTTCTTCCAAAGTAGGATTCCTTGGTTCTAGCACCTCGAATTCCTCATTTGGTTGAAAACTTACTTCATCTTCAAAACTATCAGAAAAAAACCCTCATTGAGTTCAAATAATGCATCTAACTCTCGCTCCCAATAACGATTTTTTTCGCGATATTCTTTTTCAAGTCTTTCTTCTTCAAGCAATTGATTTTGATAAATTTGGAGTTTCTCAGCACTAGGCTTGTATTTAATATAATCATCTTTAGTGATATTGATCCAATGGTCATAAGTCTTGAGTTCCTCCTCTTCCTCACTATTAGCATAACAATTAAAGCCACCAAAAGAGTTAAAATAAGACATATCAAATTGGGCAATTAAAAAACGTGACACACATTTTGTTTTTGAATTTTTGAATTTTTGAATTTTTGAATTTTTGAATTTTTTTTACGAAGTAGTAAGTCAATTATAATCTATAAAAAACACTCCCCGGCAACGGCGCCATTTTGATCGAGTGGAAAAACCGAGCGTTTGTGTAATACGCTAGTCGTTGTTATCGGCTTCCAATCTCAATATAAAAAAACCTAAACTTGTAACTACACTTCTTAAGGATTATAGTGGCGAGTCTGGGTATCGAATCCACAGGGAATGGTTTATAGAATTTAATTGATTTCTAGAGAAAAAATGAAAAAGATGATGATGGTTGACAAGGGGAAATAAGTTGGAACAAATTTATAAAACTAATTAAAATGAATGAGGAACTAGGTTGGAATACGATCCCCCAATCCCTAGTAATTACCCATTAGAATACTATAATTGTAAATTATAAATTTGAATGAATTCAGTCTTTATAGATCCTAAGCATTACATATATGAGGTTCAAGCCCGCATCATATGAAATCAAAGATAAATATAAAGTGGTGCTAAATAATTACACGCACATCATATTCTTAAACATCCCAAGTACCTAGGGCAAGAGAGATTAAAAGATCTAGGATGATTGTGAACTTATCTTACACGATTCTTTCAAATTTAAATTTAAATTCTATTTCCTACGTAGATAAATTACATCGGGATGGGTTCATGCATCCCAGCCCTTAAAAATTAGCTAAACATGATGAAAACAAAAGAAAACTCTAACAAACATTGTTAACAATTTGCAAAACAATTGAGAATTGAATGGAAAAATAAAATAGAGAATAGAAATTGATAATTCTATTTAGCAAGAGGAGAAAGAGATGAATTTGAATCCATCAAAACTTCTTCTTCAAACTTACAACTAGGGTTTATGAAAACTTCTACCAAAGAAAACTACAGTCTAACTTTCTCTCTCTAATCGTACTCCTACAACTTGACAAAAACCACCTAAAAGGATTTTTTTTTAAGCCTCCCCCAAAAGAATGCTAGGGCTTGTCCTTTTATAGCACCAAGTTGCACGAATTTAACATCAAATTTTGCTTGTGGAACAAGTTTTTGCCAACCAATCACCATAAAATCTGCATAATTAATGACAGAAATCCCCACATCCAGACTCTTCATTATCGCGCAACTTCAAAACATCGTAACTTCTTCACCGTAGCTCGGATTGAGGTACCGTTTTTTCAAGTATTCTTGAAATTTAGAACTCTTCAACTTTCTAGTTGGCACCACCTTCGGACTAAGGCTGAAAATCTACGAAAATGCCCTTCAACTATCCATTTCTTGGTTTCTTTCACTGTTTTGAGTTCTCCTTCGCACTAACTTACATGAAATACCTGTAAAACACATGAGAAATACACAAAACAAGAAATACTTGCGAAAAAAGGTTATTAGCATAAATACAAGACAAATCCAAGATATTTACACTGCACGGGATCATAAAAATACCGAAATTAAGGGGATAAATACGAAGAATATGTGCCTAATCACACCCCCTAACTTAGAATTTTGAGCGTCCCGAGCAATGTAAATGAAATTAGTTTAAAGTTCAACTGTTGAAAATTCTTTTATTGGGATAGAACACCTTTTTCGCTGGCAAGCGATTGCATTTAGCGTATGCAATAAGCCTTTAAACCCCTAGGTTACCCTAGTCGGACGAGTTTTGTCTCGTGAGGGTTTACAGTGAATTTACCCACAAAATTCTTTATTGACTCAAATAAATATCAAAATACTTAAAAATTGTACAATTTAAACTTTTCTAAAAAATAATCACCATCAACTCATATTCAACTGTCTCAAACCATAGTGTGTGTGTGTGCAAAGCCAAAAATTAAATCTCAAATTTCCACCGATTGAGCATTACGTTACTTTCCGAAAATTCGTTTTGATTCAAATTCTTACGGATTGCACTCACAAACGAATCACTCGGATTGTGGCTATTCTCACGGTATGCATGATATAAAGAGTAAATATAATGGACACAAATTCACGCATACAAAATTAAAAAGAAGGAAATTTATGGTGAAAATATATCATCATCGGAGTACGGTTATTAGGAAATGGGAACATCACCTCTAGTTCACACCATTTTAATGTCTTATATTATCTTTTCATGTCTTAGCTCTCCACGCGGTAACCAATTTCTCCATTCGGACTCGGTTAGGAATTTTCTTGGGTTTAAGGTATAAGGGAAAAAATGGGAATGGACTGAATGTTCGAAATTGGAAAATGTCCTTATGACGTCCATTAGTGCTTTTTCGGGCATTTGCTCATTTTTGTCTTCTTTTTTTTTTCTCTTATCATTTATTTTCTTGCTATTTTTTTTCTATTTTTCTCTTGCCCCTTTTTATTACACAATTTGGACTTAATTGATGAATTTTCTCAATTTTCACAATTCCGGGCTATTTGGGTTTTTCGGGTTATCAAACGAAAATATAAATTTTATTCGGCTCAATTTGGGTTACAAAGGGATAATTTTTCACAACGTTTTTATGGCTAATATTTTCGGGTAACAAACGAGGGCCTACTTCATTGTCCAAATTGCTAATCACATTACCATATACATCTCGAGATTAATTAAGTTTAGAGATATATTTAGCACGAATTTCGAGACAACATTTCACACATTTCTCATAACCGATCAAAACAAAGGATTGAGATCATCAACGACTTATTAAAATGCTGAAAAGAACTTTGAGTTAATCATAAACTCGGATTGATTTAAAAACATAAAAAAAAAATTAAAAGGCTCGAAATCTCACCGGGTTTGATCAATCTCCACACTTATTCGCAAAGTCGTCAATTTTCTTTCAATTTCCAGCTTTGGTCAATTTCGGCTTAGTGCATTTTGATTGTTAACAATTTGAGACTTTAAATAAAATATAGGTGATATTTTTGAAAATTTTAAATTCCAATTTTTATTTATTTTGAACAAAAATATTTTTGGCTTTTTTTTTTTTTTTTTTTTTTTCTAAAAAACACACTTGGAAAGAACATGTGATTGAATCAATGAATCTAAACAATAAACGGGAAGAATATCCCACACCCCCTAACTTAAATGTTGCATTGTCCTCAATGGAAATCAAGAACACAACATAAAGAGAGGAAAAGAAAGATATTACCCAAATGGAGCGATCCCTGATGAGTGCAAGTCCATTGAATCTACAAAACATGTTAGAACCAAGCATAACAAAAAGAATAACAAAAACTTCAACTAATGACACTACACTATTAAAAAAGAAAAAAAAAAGAAAAAAACTAATTATGTACAACCTACGATTTTAACTTCTAATAATTCATATAGTAGAAGTCGAAAAATTTGAGGGTCCACCCAAAATACAATTTGACTTTGAGGGATTAATGGTGTACCCTCACTATAAAGCATGCCTCCCGAAAACTAAGAATCCCATTTAAAAAACGGAATCCATGTGCAAATTTTAAAAAATGAACCATCACCAATTAAAAAATTTAAGGGGCTAATGAGGGATTTGGGTGCATAAGGGGACAAGTCCCATTGGGATCCAAGAAAAATATAATCACTTCCCAAAGATTTTTCAAGTAGTATGGGAAGCGGAGAACACAAACTAAAAGAGTCCATCTTGGAAAACAATTCAAGCATAGAGTCCTTGTCCTCAAAATCTTCTCCCTCAAAATTTTCAATTGGATCTGGTGGAGTGACACGTCTAAGTGTATGGCCCATAAGATGAAGCATCTCAAAATAGCATTCCCATACAAGAAGCGGATCAACATCCTTAAGACATTCATCCAATTCTTGTGATGGATTTAATGGTTCGATAATAGTGGGGACACAAGGAGACAAATGATCCTCAACCTCAGTAAATTTTGCAATATTTATAATAGGTTGAGATTCAAAAGAACTTGGATCACTCTCAATGATTTCATTCTCAAAATTATTAGGTGAAGCGCAAGTCTCGACCTTTTCAAAGTTGTACAAATAATCATTCAACTCCTTGCAAGTTGCTATAATTTTCGACTCGAGAACAGCACGGTCATCAGATTGCTTTTTTATATCAAGCAAGAGTTCTTCCAAAGTAGGATTCCTTGGTTCTAGCACCTCGAATTCCTCATTTGGTTGAAGACTTACTTCATCTTCAAAACTATCAGAAAAAAACCCTCATTGAGTTCAAATAATGCATCTAACTCTTGCTCCCAATAACGATTTTTTTCGCGATATTCTTTTTCAAGTCTTTCTTCTTCAAGCAATTGATTTTGATAAATTTGGAGGTTCTCAGCACTAGGCTTGTATTTAATATAATCATCTTTAGTGATATTGATCCAATGGTCATAGTCTTGAGTGCCTCCTCTTCCTCACTATTAGCATAACAATTAAAGCCACCCAAAGAGTTAAAATAAGACATATCAAATTGGGCAATTAAAAAACGTGACACACATTTTGTTTTTGAATTTTTGAATTTTTGAATTTTTTTTACGAAGTAGTAAGTCAATTATAATCTATAAAAAACACTCCCCGGCAACGGCGCCATTTTGATCGAGTGGAAAAATCGAGCGTTTGTGTAATACGCTAGTCGTTGTTATCGGCTTCCAATCTCAATATAAAAAAACCTAAACTTGTAACTACACTTCTTAAGGATTATAGTGGCGAGTCTGGGTATCGAATCCACAGGGAATGGTTTATAGAATTTAATTGATTTCTAGAGAAAAAATGAAAAAGATGATGATGGTTGACAAGGGGAAATAAGTTGGAACAAATTTATAAAACTAATTAAAATGAATGAGGAACTAGGTTGGAATACGATCCCCCAATCCCTAGTAATTACCCATTAGAATACTATAATTGTAAATTATAAATTTGAATGAATTTGGTCTTTATAGATCCTAAGCATTACATATATGAGGTTCAAGCCCGCATCATATGAAATCAAAGATAAATATAAAGTGGTGCTAAATAATTACACGCACATCATATTCTTAAACATCCCAAGTACCTAGGGCAAGAGAGATTAAAAGATCTAGGATGATTGTGAACTTATCTTACACGATTCTTTCAAATTTAAATTTAAATTCTATTTCCTACGTAGATAAATTACATCGGGATGGGTTCATGCATCCCAGCCCTTAAAAATTAGCTAAACATGATGAAAACAAAAGAAAACTCTAACAAACATTGTTAACAATTTGCAAAACAATTGAGAATTGAATGGAAAAATAAAATAGAGAATAGAAATTGATAATTTTATTTAGCAAGAGGAGAAAGAGATGAATTTGAATCCATCAAAACTTCTTCTTCAAACTTACAACTAGGGTTTATGAAAACTTCTACCAAAGAAAACTACAGTCTAACTTTCTCTCTCTAATCCTACTCCTACAACTTGATAAAAACCACCTAAAAGGATTTTTTTAAGCCTCCCCCAAAAGAATGCTAGGGCTTGTCCTTTTATAGCACCAAGTTGCATGAATTTAACATCAAATTTCGCTTGTGGAACAAGTTTTTGCCAACCAATCACCATAAAATCTACATAATTAATGACAGAAATCCGCACATCCAGACTCTTCATTATCGCCCAACTTCAAAACATCGTAACTTCTTCACCGTAGCTCGGATTGAGGTGTCGTTTTTTCCAGTATTCTTGTAATTTAGAACTCTTCAACTTTCTAGTTGGCACCACCTTCGGACTGAGGCTGAAAAATTACGAAAATGCCCTTCAACTCTCCATTTCTTGGTTTCTTTCAGTGTTTTGAGTTCTCCTTCGCACTAACTTACATGAAATACCTGTAAAACACATGAGAAATACACAAAACAAGAAATACTTGCCAAAAAAGGTTATTAGCATAAATACGAGACAAATCCAAGATATTTACACTGCACGAGATCATTAAAATACCGAAATTAAGGGGATAAATACGAAGAATATGTGCCTAATCAGCTAGTAAATATTTAAAACAACTTTTCGGATTAAAATTAAATTAATTTATCTGAATTAAATTTAATAAATCCCTAAATTTAAAAGCCATAAAAATACGGGTTATTACATACTTCCCCCCTAATAACAAAATTTCGTCCCGAAATTCGGAAAATAAGGCTTACCTAGTAGAACAATTCTGGCTATCTTTTCAGTACGCAAACTATTTACATGGTAAGGCGCTTAATCACTATAGCCCCCACCTCATAGCAAGCTTGATTAACATTCTCATTGGAAGCACTTCACATGGTGCTTCTAACCGACAAGATTCGCATAGGTCACGCCTTTAAATTATAAATTTCCATTATCTCACTATCATTAGTAGGCCGCACCTCACTATATGAAAACTACTAGAATTTATTAGTATACAAAACTCCCATTCTGAGAAAAACAATACGAACATTTGACCACTCTTGTTTGCCTAAATCAGTAGTGGAATTCCACCATAGTTATCGAATTATTCTCGACCGATCCAAAAATTATGATTATCCACTCACCTCTAAGCATATGTAGAGGAAGAGTATTTAATGTTTTTCCACACCAAACCTTCAATATGCACCTCGTTCACGACAAACAAGTACGAGTGCTTCCATGGAATTCTACCATAATGTAATATCCTTCCCCAATTACCGCACTGTTCCACTTGTTATCTATTCATCGTTGTGGGAACGAAATGATCACAAAGATTCTAAAATCATCTTCATGCGGCTCCACTATTCGTTAATCACCGTGTGCCTATTTCTTGGCTAAGGGTGATACATCCTACTCAAAACGAAACCTTATCTTCATTGGTTCCTGAAATCCCATATCAAATGTGGGATTCAAAAACTTCATCCCGATTAAAAAATTAATACTGTGTCGTACCATGTACTGGCACGATCCTTCCTTTCAAAGGAAGTCCGGTGCATAATAGTTAATATTGTAAACCATCCCAAAGGAATATCAATCACTTCATTCTCGGTCGACTTAATTCACATGTTCGGATGAACCCTTGATCATGTTTGAGGATGGTAACCCATCCAAGAACTTCACCGACTTCACCGACCTCTTCAAATTTCAGGAATTGTCGATAAATAAAGAATTCTCTGGTTGGTTTTCATCTTCCAATCGAACCTTACCTATGGGCGGTGCATGTAGATACTACTCACTACGTCCCGCTAAACATCGATTTTTCCTTAAAATGTATCACATTAAGTGACACGTAATACTCCCCTTCCTTCCTTGGTGTATGTCGAAGTTCCGACCCGTGCTCTTACTTCCACGGTACGCACTTCTGGATCTATTAGACCATACTAACATCATCACTCTTTGTATGCTCAATTCGCTCTCACACTTGACTACTAACAGCTCCGCTCCGAGTGTTCTTTATAATAATTAAATTTCTACTCTATTCAAGGAATACTCCTTCTTTAAATGTCTTCCCATAGTCTTCCAATCAAATTAGGGTGTGCTATTCTAATTGTACACTTATGTATGGATTATCGCTCCTCATGTGATGTTTAATCCGCTTTATCACCTCCACTTCGTTATGCTGGTCCCACAAACATACATTTCACATGTCTATTTCCATGTCCCCTAAACTCGGACGATTCGATTATCAGATAATCGGGATGCCCACACACCCTATAAACGATGCATACTAGCGTAAGTATCACACACGCTTCACACCTAACGCCCAATTCTTTATTTTCCTTAGTGCTCGCAACGTGATTACAACACTTGGGTACTCTCAATCATCCTATAAATTAAAATTTTAAATCCTCTATATCATCATTCCACCTCTTAACTCGGGGTGATAAAACAAAACTTTCAATACTTCCTTACCACAGTCCGGCCATAGTGCTTTTAAATTAAAGTTTGACTTCCAACTTACATATGTAATTACTTGCTCCCATTTCGATCGGGGTACCGAACTAATGGAATAGTGACCAAACGCCTCCCTATTTCCAACCTTATGCTAAGTTTCATGCGTGTGGTGTGTCACAAAGAGAAATCCAAACAAGGAACCCCCCCCCCCCGATACACTATTACCTAGCATTGTCGGTTATCGAAATCCGTTAGGTCCTCCGTCCATAGCATGTACCCTTTTATTCCCTCTCTTGACGGAAAAATTATAACTCCTCCCATAATTTCACTTAACAAAGAACGTTTCACAAATTTCACTATCGTTCAGTATTGGTTGGTGGTAATTTCATTCCACAAACCTCGAATACATACAATCGGAATTCTCAAAATCCCTTTCTCTAATAATAGGGGTATAACTCTTAATTTTTCACATCTCTAGAGGGTAGATATAACAATGCACTCTTCCTATCACCAAGTCCTGAGTGCTCAACATAATACTAAATCAAATCTTTTCGCTCCACAGTAATCCCGAAAAATACTAAATCATAATGATGAAGTCTATACAGACATTGGCATCGAATATTTCGAGCCCACTATCCCCTCCAAAGTCTATAGGATAGATAATATAAGTGTGAGTCCGACCTTCTTGGAGGTGAAGCCTCGCCAGAACAAAAATATGCTGCACTAACGCAACCACTCCGATAGCCTTGCAATAAATGCCCACTATCGTACTAACCATTTCTATAACATTTTAACAAAGATAATATCATACTCGCGTATCGTATCACTATAATGAGTAACCTCAATAAAGTATATAACACTATTAATATACTCATTCATCCTCCGTGGATACCACAAAAGAAAATTCCGCTACGCTAAGGAAAAACATTCACATAATAATAACGTTTATAATCATACTCATTAAACTCATTTCTCATGCTAATATAGCAATGAATCAAAATAAAATGGCTCGCTCGTGCCACATAAACATGCCTCATCCTCTGAGGATACAACTTATACTTCCACTTTGCCAATCGTCTTGACTGTACAAATGATTTCCGTACGTAACACGTCTGCGCAAACCAAAACAAAACTACTTTAATCGTTTCCTTTTACTAGGCTCCGTATTCTTGTCCCTTTACTCACTTCGGAACATATTATCGCGAGCGATCTCACTCCCCATAAATTACCTCAACACATAATCTACTTATCACTTGTTCTACTGACTAGGTTTGGACTGTCCTTCTCTCGGACTTTAGTAGACTCAATTCATGTTGGCCACTCCGATTATTCCTTTAGCCGTTTAGGCCATAAAGGATATGTCACTGTCTATAATAGTCCTTACTGAATTTACCATCACTTGGTAAGAATTCAACTATACGAATCATTTAAATGGGTCCCCTGATTAGTATTCACACCCTTTGTGGTGATACACCACCACCGTTGTATTCAGTCTTATTCTCGATTAAATTCTTCGATTCCTTTAGCTTACCACACAAAGGAGCATTACCATCTTTATTGACAAAATATTACATTATCAACCCCTGAGTCGGCCATCCCTCCGAATTTCCTCTTTGAGTGTTATAAACTATTATTACGAGTCGATCTCTTACTTGGAGTCGTTTCCTCCACTTGTATCTAAATCTCCCGATACAAAATTCGCTAACGGTTAAGATTCATATTCACAAATGGACCCCTGTTATGCCCTCTCGTGATGATTTCAGAATAACATTCACTTATAATCCTGAACAGTTGAGGAAGGAACATACGGTCAACATTGTACCTAAGGTTCTCCTATAGACATATCATTCCACTGCTAAATTGGTCGTTGGCTCCCATCATATAATTTCTTTTCGACAACCAAGAAAAAAAATGCTCTAAATTTTCACTTTCAGTTAGACACACTCCGTCCTATATCTAAACCTTTGGATACTTTACCTCCTTTGGTAAACACACATAATTTCCGTGTTTCTAGAATTTCCCACTGACAGTTCTCTACACATTTTGTAATACGTTGGGTGAGTTTACCCATCGCGCCTCATTCGACTATAGCAGCATTTCGGAAATCATGGTTGCACCTTAGTCATCTTTCTAGTCATGGCTTCTCGTGCCCTAATGGAGGTGACCTCGACTACGGTCATCATCCTCGAATATATTTTATAACCTCAACTGAGCCTTGCCTCTTGATGTCCGCTTAACAGTCCTCTTCAGACATCCGCCATCGCTCGGCGCACGCACACATCTGAACGAAATTAGAATTCACTAATGTATACACGTCATAGCAGGAAAACGAAATCTCATCAAAGAAATCGATAATCCTAAACATAGGGCTCTATATCAAACAAAGCAACGCTGAAAGCATAATAAGTCGTACAGATCCTAAAGGACACTAGAACCTGATGCTCTGATACCACCTGTGATACGCTGCCTAATTAAATACCGGGCGATCACTCCTTTATTAAATTAAAATCAAGGTGAACAATTGGTTCATTCTTAGCATCACTGTTGTAAAAATACTTTTCCAATTTAAACACCCTAAATAATCAAAACCATTTAAAACCTTATTTCCATTTTATTAAATCCAATTATAAAACCTTTAACCAATTACATTTTAAGAGTCACACATTAAGTATGAGAATAAAAATGAACATTCAAGAGTTTAAACATCAATCATAAATCCCAACATTAAAACTTTAAAGGAAAAAATCCTGACAGTAATAAATCCTGAAATAAAAAAATACTGAAATTAAAAGAATTACAATCTTTGACAATACCAACTAAATAGTGGAAAAGGGCGACACATTCCCCCACTAGATAAAGCTGAAATAGAAGTAGAGTCAACAATGAGGTCGTCTAAGCAATGGCCTGCAACTCCCACAAAAGCTATAGCGCGTTCCATCCAAAGAATTCTAAGTAAGACACCCCTGTGGTTGGGAACCTGTAATACATACATATATATATATATATATATATATATATATATATATATATATATATATATATATATATATATATATATATATACACACACAAGAGAGAAGAGATAAAAATAAACAGCTCAGAGCCTGAATGTAAAACGGTTTTAAAAATAGTTTAGCAAGTATTTAAATGCTTACCGGCTAATGCAACAGTCATATTAGTATGCGACACTCTCTTGAGAATTCTCACCTCTCATCTAGTGTGCACGCCTACCGTACTAATGAATCCCGTATACCTTTCTAACTTATCCTTCATAAGACTTAACGCATGACATTTAGGTTATGATATTCACTTTAGAAAAATCTATCTCTTCAAGATTTCTTACGTTATTTAGAATCATTTCGTATTGTTACAACGTTTTCGAATACTTAGAGTGAAGTTGATTAAATTTCATACTTTACTTAACTACTATTTCACTCAGTAGAAAGTTTTGATATAGATATACGTATATATATTAATTACTCGAATAATATGTATACAAGCAACACTCCACATAAAAACTATGGTGCTAGACTTCCATATATAAGTATATATATACCAATCACTCATAAATTATATATATACTAATGACACCCCACATAAAACTATGGTGCTAGACTTCCATATATAAGTATATGTATACCAATCATTCATAAATTATATATATAATAATGGCACCCCACATAAAAACTATGGTGATGGCATACTCTGCTATCAATACCTGTATAACACATAATTAGGGAAATGCTAGTCCGGAATCACTCTCGAACTGCATTAACACAAACACATATAACTGGAGGCGAAGTATAGTCCCAAGTCCTAAGAGGTCAGTACATACCCACATGTCTCTTAGGCCCGTCTGAACTATCAATCAGATAGCCCGTACCAAGGAATTTTATATTATAGGGTACTAGTCAATATCCCCCATAAAGGCTCATCAAAATAAGACTGTCCCAGCGCGAAAACCCCCGTGATAGCAAGTAGCATGGGTACGATTTTTA
Source organism: Sambucus nigra (assembly GCA_949130495.1). Lineage (NCBI taxonomy): Eukaryota > Viridiplantae > Streptophyta > Magnoliopsida > Dipsacales > Adoxaceae > Sambucus > Sambucus nigra. The sequence continues at coordinate 445,597,161 of OX422213.1, forward strand.
CACAGAAATAATATATGCGCAATCACTCTGTCATATATATATAATATATGTATTCACATCCACAATATTAAATTGGGTACCCTCACGACCCCTAATGATCATTATTCGTTATTACACATTTTCCTCAATTATTTCATATAACGGCCTCGTTCATTTTGTTCTCATATTTAAGCCATTCTAAACTCACTCCTCGTCTCACGAAGTATTATCTTTAATTAAGTACAATTTGAGTAAGACCTCACTTACCTTCTGCTCCAACTTCCTAGACATTTCGATTATCAAATCAACGCACGTATGATTTTCTAAGGTAAATATCTCCCCGTTTACCCTTTATTTCCCTTCATATTAAAGTTATACTTTATGGTATTTCTCTTGACCCTACTGGTCCTTTTTATGTTCCAATATGTTCTAGCAATCCTAATCAAGGTTTACTACGCATAAAATCGAATTAAGCTAATAGGAGAAAAAATGCAATTTTCCAGGAGTGGTCGATCGATCTATGAAAAGGGGTCGATCCATCGAACCGTCGATAGATCGATGCTCTGGGCTCAATCGATCGATCAAACAGGTATGGCAAAATCTGCAGAATACCAGTTACGGGTTCTATCATCCATACTCATCAAATTCCAAACTTTTAACTCCCAAACTCCCAGAAATTGATACCACAAAGATAATAAACCCAAGTGAGAAATAATCTACGTAAGACATGCGAGTTTCCATCAAGAATCATGGGTCAAAAGGGCCAAACTCAATATAATTCTCATGAACCCTAATATTTTCCTTATCTTAGTTTCTTTCATTCTTTTTCCAGATTTTCTATCACTAATACTATGGAAATTCGTGGTTCAACCTCTACATGTGAAATGGGTTTCCTGAAATATGATCTCTATCACTATAACATGCAATTTGTTTCTCCAATTAACGTTTTTCTTCAAGAACAGTAATTCTAATCAAACTTAAACCAATATAAAAGGATGCATTAACTTGATAAAAGAAAGATAGATACTTTACTGGAAATTTAATCTCTAATTTGTGGAAGAAAATGGTGTGCTTGTGATCCCCTTCGCGTGATCTACGATTTGGCGGTGACGGTGGTGCAACCGAAGGAGTTCTTGGCCTAGAACTCCTTGGAAAGCTCTTCCCCTTCCTCTCCAATGGCCATCATTAGTTTTAGGTTGTGTTAATCCTATAATATAACACTTTACATCTGATATACCCCTTGCAAATTCGTGGGTTTAATTACCCAAAATTACAAAATGTCCAAAACGCCCTCCCGGGGTACTAATTAAGCCTAAAAACGGCCTGAGACTCAAACTAAACCCCCGGGTATACTTTTCTGACTATCTCGACCCTTCCGGACACTATGGCGCACTTGAAATGACCATACAAGGAACTAATAATTTATTCACTTTTATTAATTAGCATTTAGTCCTGACACGACACAGACGCGTCCCGACTTAAATTTTCATAACTGCCATTTTATTCACACGTGACCATTTTATAAAATAAATCTCATATATACCTATACTCATCCAGTAACATTCAACAAATTTCCAATAATTACTAACTCTCGTCACGCTAGTAAATATTTAAAACAACTTTATGGATTAAAATTAAATTAATTTATCTCAATTAAATTTAATAAATCCCTAAATTTAAAAGCCATAAAAATGCGGGGTATTACAGCCGCTAAAGCTACAACCCAAATAGGCATGGACAGTTTCTGTCGTGAATTTATTAGGGATTTTAACAAAGTAACATTCACCCAACTTATGCAGTTTTACTACAAGGTTCCCCCAAAACCTACCAAAGATATGATGACCACATGTATCATTTCTGACGCGAATATTGGTAAAGATCGTGGTTCTTCACTAGAGTTAGACACTTAGATTGTGTGTATGCTCTTTCATTTCCTTCTATGGGTATAGTACAATGATCAACCTCACGGAGACTTCGTTAATAGTTTTGTGAGGATTTCTCGTGGGGTTAATCTCTCACGTACTGATATTGCTCTTGGGTAACTTTACTCTATGCTAGACAGGACTCATATTGACATGGAAAGTTCTTTGGGGAGTTACGATGTCTCGAATTTTTCCAAAACTATCCAATTAATGGGTTTTTTTTACATGAGGTTCCCCGTTATTTCCCCCTCGAAGATCTCCATTGTTCTATCTGTTATAAAATGTCCAAGGTTGCTCCGTTGGAATAGCAAGCAAAGCATGAAGAACTTTCTCACCTTTCTTAACAAGTACTCTGCCTTTATTTACAGGAATTTGAAACAACCAGAGCACCCAAGAAGAGACACACGGCGTGCTACTACGATAAAACTTACTAAATTCATAATAAAAAACGTATAGAGCATCTAAAAATCCCATAATATAAATAAAATCCACTAATCTCAATCTTCAAATTAAATACAATAATTGTCTCTTGAAATAAAACAACTATATATTTCAAAATAAAAAATGTTTTATACATCAAAACTAAATACAAATCTTCCAAAGTGTATCCTCGAATATTCTTACCAAAATAATCCACGCTAAAATCATCCCAATTGGTCCATAGAGATCAAATCCATGCTAACCTGCCACTAAAACAAAATATGGGGAAGTACACAATACGACAGGAAAGATGCTTAGCAAATATTAGCGATGAATAAAGTGTAACAATACGAGTACGAATATTCAAATCAAATGCAAATCTCATAAGCATTTTCATCAATATAACTTCTCAACAACACATTAACCGAGTCACAAGGCCTCACCATACCACGTCATACATTATGAAGTAGCCAGAACAGGAATCTTGGTGGGTGCTCAACATCAGTGCCATATTAAAATCTCATGACAACATGCCCAACATAATAATAATATCACATGAATCAAAGTCAAAATCCAACAATAAATTTTCTAGACTTCCAAATGTATTTATCAATTCAAATATGTGTTTAATAATCACATGAAATCAAAGGGAGTAGCACTCGCGAGATTAAGCAGCATATTGTGAAAAATTCCATACCTTAAACCACCAAATGGAACCAACATAATATGCCCAGAAATCTCAGATTATACCATAAAATCAATCCACAAAGATCCACAAAACTCCTCCAAGAATCAACACCAAAACAGCCCAAAGAACAACTCCAAAAACTAGGGTTGGATGCATAAATACAAAGGGTACTGTTTGTATATAAAAAGATAGGAAATGAAATATGTTTTCTGGATAGTTTTGTGCTAAAAGTACGTTCACAAATGGTCACCCACGACCCCTTTTTGTAAGGAAAAAATATAAGAAATTGGAACAAAACAAAACTCCTTGAAAAACCTTGTTGCGCACGAAATTGGCTGGGATTGATCGATCAACCCCAGGCATCGATCGATCGATCGCCTAGTTATTTTTGTAGTTCAGCTTAAAAATGTTACAATGGATAATTTTTTAAATTTCATTTAAAAATACGTTTTCACTTAGATTTCGAAACCGTTTGAAATTCTCATCTTTAAAATAATACTCAACATATTTAGGCAATGAAAATAATATTATCAGAAACTTTATTTTCCTCTATATTTTCAAAATACCCCAAAAATTACTCGGGTTATTACACTTCCCCACTAACAATGGAATTTCTCCCTCAAAATTCACCGAATGACTAACTCTCAAAATCAGGCCATTACAACTATCTCCAACAATAATCTCATCTCCAAAAAATTTCCTCAAATCTAATATCGGAACCTAACACGAAATGTGTAAGGATATAAATTTCCAATTGAGTCGCTATATTATTTTGACTTAATTCCGTAAACAAAATTGTGTTTGTAATATGTCATAAGGAGATTTTATTTTTTCATGATCCCACTTGGTCTATGATGTATTGAACAAATTGAAGACGTTACGGCAACGCTTCAAAGAATTAATCATGGTGAAGGTTAATTGGTGCATGTTTATTCATCTTCAAGTTTATGCATTTTGAGATCACACATGTATGAATGCATATAATTAATGGAGCTTGGAATAATTTTTATAAAAGGATAAGGATGTAATTTTATAAGAAAAATATTTTTAAATGTTTTAAATGTTTTACACTACGTTTTATTCTGATAAGCTCAGAAAAGAGTTTGACTTAAATGGATCTCTTTTGGAAGAAACATTTTAAAGAAAAAGTCAAACTGACACGTGCGTCGTTCAAATGACAACTCGGCTCATTTGAGATAGATGGCTATGTCGCGCAAACGACTGGTCAATCTCGTTCGACTGATGAATTTTTTGAGGTGATTAAGTTTTCCTATTTAAAGCGTGGTTTCATCAGAATTAAAGCGAGGTGTAATCTGGAAAACAGTTTTTAATCCAGTATGAGTTTTGCACAAGTTTTCCTAAGGTTTAAAAGTTTAAACCCATCCTTAGAGTTTGCAAAGATCCGAGTTATCATTGCTATATGTTTATGTGATCTTGTTGCACCAGGAAGGTTTGTTCTATGCTTGAACATCTAGGTTTTGCGTTGAAGAAAAGATAAGCACTTCTTGTTCGACATCGTAGATGTATCAAAGCCATTCGGTGGACACCGAGACATACGTGGACGCGTGTGTTGTGGGAAGGTATCATGGAAGAAGGATTTTCTGCGTAGGAACTGTGAGAGGAGTGGTTAAAGATCAGAAGAGCGTTAAGACCCGTGGGGATAGACTCATTGACTGAGTATTTTAACTGTTCGTTGTAATTCCACAATCATAGTGATTGTCTGGCTTGGGACGTCTGAGGTTTTTTCTCGTCTTAGGTTTTTTCTCGTACATCCTGTGTTATGAGTATTCTTTACTTTACTTTACTTTACTTGCTTTAATCACTAGATGCATGTTTTGGATTAATCAAGATAAAATCGGTTTTTCACAACTTGGTTTGGTGCACATTAAAAGTTGAATAATTTTTGGTGAAAATTGGTTTGATTTGGAACGCACTTGTGTAGGGCCACTCTTTCAAATTGGTATCAGAGCTAGAAAACATAATTTATTTGTTTTTTGATCATGTTTGTTTTCAAAGATGAATTTTGGAAATAACGAACTTTTTTGAACTCCAGTTTTTTATGGCACTAATTAAACCTATTGTATGATGTGAATGAAAAGTGCATTAAAATCTATTGATGAGCGTGTGTTGCTAGCAGTTGAGAAAGGTTGGAAACCTCATGTCACTATATTAGGTGAGGTAAATAATTTAAAGCCTGTCGAGTCATGGGCCGAAACTGAACATAGACTTTCACAATATAATTCTAAGGGTTTGAATGTTATTTCTTCACATGTCACACCGGAAGAATATAATAGAATTATTACTTGTGAAACATCGAAAGAGGCTTGGGATATTTTGGCACTCACTCATGAGGGCACTAGCACGGTTAGGGCGTCGAAACTTCAAAATCTTACTACACAGTTTGAGACCAATAGAATGTTAAAGAGTGAGACTTTTGATGAGTTTTATTCTAGGTTGTCTAATATTGTCAACTCGCCGTTTAACCTAGGTGAGAAAGTTCCTGATAACCGTGTCATTAAGAAAATCCTTAGGTCGTTGCCTAGTAGGTTTGATGCAATAGTGACAATTTTAAACTCCTTGGATAAGTTAGACTCAACGAAAATAGAAGAGATTGTAGGTGACTTACAAACCTATGAAATTAACATGATTACCTCCAGGCAAGTGACTAATAAAGAAAAGGGTATTGCTTTGAAAACCCAAAAGGTAGAAATTAAAGTTTGGATTCCAGTTCTGATTTCGATTTCGATTTTGAGGATGTTGATTTGTTGGCAAAGAAATTTAAAAAATTTATTAAGTTTCAAAAGCAATCAAAAGTTGCCAAGAAGTTTGAAAAATTCAAGAACAACAAAGTTGATACCACCTCTAAGAATAAGTTTGAGAAGCCTAAGAGAGATGAGTTGGGTAAGTGTTTTGGGTGTGAGGGGTACGGTCACAAAGTTAAGGAGTGTACCACTAGACTTAAGAAAGAGGCCAAGCAACCCATTGTATATAGTTCCACCTTAAATGAAAGTGATCAATAAGAGGGAGAGAGTTCACCCATTTACCGTAACTTTATTGTGTTTATGGCATGTCATGTGAGCAACGACGATTCTCATGTGAATGACACTTACGAGGAGGTTTTGAGTGAATCCCATTTTAGGGAGGGAGAAGAGAGTAACGAGGAGGAAGTAGATGTGAAATAGCTGCAAGTTTCATTTAATGAGTTGTATGCCGAGACTGTGAAAGTAAAAAAGGCAAATGCAAAATTGCAAGCTAAGTTGAATGAGCATGCCATAGAAAATAATGATAGTTTGATTGAGGATCTTCGAGCATGAGAGAAGACTCTTAGGGAGAAATTAGATTATGTCAAGGGCGATAGAGATAATCTCCATGGTTTGATGGAGTCTTTGAAAAAAGAAATTCTAGAGTTTGAGGAATCTAGGTGTTTGCTCGAGTCTAGGATTCATGAGTTCGAGGAGAGATTGAGATACTTGTCTAGAGTTAAGTTTGATTTAGAGACTAGGTCGGAGAAATTAGATAAGATCTTAGGCACTGTCCAAATTAAGGGAGATAGGGGAGGTATAGGTTTTAATGAGAGAATTGTTCCCATTCCCCCGCACGTGTGAGAAACACTAGGAAGGTTACAAAAGGTCCACATATAGGTAATCATTCCCACCATCGCTACACTTGCACATTTTGTGGTAGGAAAGGTCACCTTAGGCTTTATTGTTACAACCTTAGATAATCTCCTAGGAAGTTTAGGAATAAAGTTTCCCCGGTTCCCAAATCCCCCTTGCATCATTTTACACCTACTTAGATCAGGAAATCGGATTTAGTGGCTTTAGAAATAAATCTTCATGATTCTCGTTTGGGTCCAGTTTATTCTTCTCATGCTAAATATAAAGGATGATGATAGTGTTGCCATGCTTGTCATATGCTAGTTTGATTCATAATATATTCATTGCTAGTATAATGACCTGTGTATCATTTTGTATTATAGTTTTCAATTCTTTAAGTCCTATTGAAAAATACAAAAAGATTTTGTTTTTGATAAAAATTTTGAAAAACCAAAAATAGTTTGTGTTCTTGTTTGGTTGAGATTTTTTTGTTTTTGAGTTTACATGTTTGATGTGGCATATTGGTGTTCTTGGACCCTCATCGTTTATATCCATGTGGCTAGGACATTTGGTCATTATTATCGATGCTTAGAATGATCTTAGCCATTGTTTATATGTGGTTTTTTCGAAGTTGATATGCTTTTTTATTCGATTTTGTATATATGTCATCAATGCACACATGCACGAGTTTATATGGATGTTTGACTTCTCATGCATATTTGAATTTGGTGAGGCGTTCTTATCTCAATCTTCTCATCTATGCGTAAGTAGACTTAAGGAGAAGTGTGCATGTAAGAATCGTTTATCGTGAGGAATTGTATTGATATCAAAATTAAAAAATGATTAGTGATTCATGGGAAAGGGCTATGAGAGTTCAAAATTGACTCGTCGTGAAAGCCACCGTTTAAAAGAGTCCAAAAGAAAAAGCAAAATGCTAAGGAAAAGGGCCAATAAGATTTTCTCTACGTTGAGAGTGCTATAAACATCAAAAGAACTTTTTATATATATATATATATATATATATATATATATATATATATATATATATATATATATATATATGTGTGTGTGTGTGTGTGTGTGTGTGTGTGTGTGTGTGTGTGTGTGTGAGAGAGAGAGAGGGAGTTTGGTTGGAGAAAATTAAACAGGTTTGCACAACTAATCCCAATGTTGAAACATTGCAATTTGACGTTATTGTTTGTAGAATCGTAAAAATATGGATTTATGTGCATGTAGTATGTTTAGTTCATTAAGCTCACACTTTAATTGTCATATGGCTATCAATTAGAGCTTCATGATCTTTTCGATATGATGGAATTGTGAATCATTTGTTGTAGTTTCATGCATATACATTCCATGTTCATGTTTGAGCACATCAGTACTATGTTTGCATGTAACTCTCATTGTTATTGTTTATGCATTTTTGCATTTTGGGTAAAAAGATTACTGTTTTAGCACTGTTTTTCTGCTGGTAACCCCTTCCTGGCATTTTTTCTTGGAAATTGGGGAAAAATATATGATATTTCTAGGAATCGGGGAAAGGTTGGCTGTTGCGAGAAGTCGATCAAACGACATTACCATGTCGCGAGAAGCCTCGTTCGAGTGACGTCCTCATCTTGTTCGAGCAATGTCCCTGGCTCGTTCAAACGACAGTCTTGGAATTTGCAACTGTTTGTTTGCAGCACCCTGGTTATTGTGGTATATTTGTTGGTACTGCTGGAAGCTTTCTGGACTGACTAGTTTATATGCAGGTTATATTGTTTCAAAATTGATATTTTTCATATGATTCCATTTATCACACCTGATTAGTTTGCTATATTCTTTGTGTGATTCCTTTGATTACTAGCTACTGATTTGTCATTACTTGATCATATATTAGCTCGTTGTTTCATGATTATCTAGCAATTGTTATTTTTGTATATCTTCATGCTAGATACTTGTTGATTGGTTTATCTTTTCTTCGGGTTGTCTATTCGAGACAAAAAGGGGGAGAGATGTATATGATGTGATGTAGGGGAGATTTGTTGAGCATTATTATTGAGATTTGATTTAAATGCTGTTTGATTACATATTTTACAAATTAGTATCATATTGTTGATCAATTGTTTAACAAATGATTTTTCAGAGTTTATTCATATTGGTATCTATTCTAAATTTGGTATCATTTTGATATACATATTGGGTTCATTTGTTCCATCATACTTAACTGGGTATTTTTTTGTCTATTTCATGTGTGTTGGTATGCTTCAGAGATTTGAGATTTCATGTCTACATCACATCCAGACAGTCCATGCTTGCCGGTGCTACATAAACTAGTCTGTGTCCTGTATTTTTTTATTTGGGGTTTATGTGATGGGATTTAGACATCATGCGGCTTGAAGGCCCGACTTTGGCATTTCAATAGTTTAGTTTTGTCACAGAATAGATAAAGGGGGGGGGGGGGGTTTGTAAGGACATAAATTTCCAATTGAGTCCCAGTATTGTTTTGACTTCATTCCGTGAACAAAATTATGTTTGTAATATGTCATAGGGATATTTGATTTTGTCATGATCCCACTTGGCCTATGACGTATTGAGAAAATTGAAGACGTTACGGCAAAGCTTCAAATAATTAATCATGTCGAAGTTTAATTGGTGCATGTTTATCCTTCTTCAAGTTTATTGCATTCTGAGATCACAAAGGTATGAAGGCATATAACTAATGGAGCTCAGAATAATTTTCATAAAAGGATAAGGATGTAATTTTATAAGAAAAATATATTTTAAAATGTTTTAAAAGTGTTTCAAACGTTTTATTCGGATAAGCTCGAAAAAGAGTTTCACTTAATTGGATCTCTTTTGGAAGAAACGTTTTAAAGAAAAAGTCAAACTGATAAGCGCATCGTTCAAACGACAACTCGACTCGTTTGACCAAGATGGCTATGTCACGCGAACGACTGGTCAATATTGTTTGAGAGATACATTTTTCGAGTCAATTCAGTTTTCCAATTTAAAGCGTAGTTTCGTCAAAATTAAAGTGGTGTGCAATCTGGAAAACAATTTTCAACCCAATACGAGTTTTGCACATGTTTTATTAAGGTTAAAATCTTAAACACATACTTAGAGTTTGCAAAGATCCGAGTTATCATTACTATATGTTTATGTGATATTTCTTCACCAAGAAGGTTTGTTCTATACTTGAATATCTGTTTTTGAAGTGAAGAAAAGAGAAGGACTTCTTACTCGACATCGTTGACATATCAAAGCCATTCGGTGGACACCGAGACATACGTTGATGCGTTTTTTGTGGACATGTACCATGGATGAAGGACTTTCTGCGTGCGCACTGTGAAAGGAGTGGTTGAAGATCAGAAGAGAGTCAAGACCCATGGGGATCGATTCGTTGAGTGAGTCTCTTGTCTGTTCGTTGTAATTCCGCATTCGTAATGATTGTCTGGCTTGGGTCACCCGTGGTTTTTTCCCGTCTTGGGTTTTTCCTTGTACATCCTGCGTTGTGAGTATTCTTTAATTTACTTTACTTTACTTTCTTTAATCACTAGATGAATGTTTAGGATTAATAAAGATAAGATTATTTTTTCACAACATGGTTCGGTGCACATTAAAAGTTGGATAATTTTGGTGAAATTGGTTTGATTTGAAACACACTTGTGTAGGACCACTCTTTTAAAACGATCATCTAAAATTTCTTCTCTAAATATGCACTACAAAAACATAACAAACCTCAAACCCAAGACCCGAGGGCGATCATATACCTAAGCTCAGATACCAATATGTAACACCCCGAGCGCCCAAAAAGAGACACGCGACGTGCTATTGCGATAAAAATAACTAAATCTACAATCAACAAGGTATATAGTATCTAAAAATCGCACCATATAATTAAAATACACTAATCTCGTTCTTCAAATTAAATACAATAATTGTCTCTCGAAATAAAACAACTATCTACCTCAAAATAAAAATTCTCTATACATCAAAACTAAATACAAATCTTCCAAAGTGTATTCTCGAATATTCTTCCCAAAATAATCCAAGCTAAAATTGCCCCAATTGGTCCATAGCGCTCAAATCCAACCTAACCTGCCACTAAAACAAAATATGGGAAAGTACACAATACCACATGAAAGATGCTCAACAAATATTAATAAAGTGTAACAATATGAGTACAAATATTCAAATCAAATACAAATCTCATAAGAATTTTTATCAATATAACTTCTCAACAACACATTAACTGAGTCAGAAGGCCTCACCATACCACGTCATACTTTATCAAGTAGACGGAACAGGAATCTTAGTGGGTGCCCAACATCAGTGCCATATTAAAACCTCATGAAAACATGCCCAACACAATAATAATACCACATGAATCAAAATCAGAATCCAATAATAAATTTTTCGGATTTGCAAATGTATTTATCAATTCAAATATGAGTTCAATAATCACATGAAATCAAAGGGAGTAACACTCGCGAGATTAAGGAGCGTATTGTGAAAAATCCCTTACCTTAAACCACCAAACGGAACCAACATAATCAGCCCAGAAATATCAGATATTACCATAAAACCAGTCAACAAAGATCCACAAAACTCCTCCAAGAATCAACACCAAAACATCTCCAAGAAAACCTCCAAAAACTAGGGTTGAATGCATAAATATAAAGGGTAATATTTGTATATAAAAACATAGGAAATAAAATTTGTTTTCTGGATAGTTTTGTGCCAAAAGTACGTTCACAAATGATCAACCACGTTCCCTTTTTATAGGGAAAAAATATAAGAAGTTGGAAGAAGACAAAACTCCTTGAAAAACCTTGCTACGTACGAAATTGGCTGGGATTGATCGATCGAACCCACGCGTCGATGGATCGACCGTCCAGTTATTTTCGCAGTTCACCATAAAAATGTTACAAGGGATGAATTTTTAAACTTCATTTAAAAATCCGTTTTAACTTTGATTTCAGAACTGTTTGAAATTCTCATCTTTAAAAATAATACTCAACATATATGAGCAATGAAAATATTTTTATCAGAAACTTTATTTTCCTCTATATTTTGAAAATACCCTAAAAGTTACCTGGGTTGATGCACTTCCCCACTAACAGTGGAATTTCTTTCTCGAAATTCGTCGAAAGCCTAACTCTCAAAATCAGGCCACTACAACTAACTCCAAAAATAATCTCGTCTCCAAAAAATTTCCTCAAATCTAATCTCGAAACCCAACACAAAACGTATAAGGACATAAATTTCCAATTGAGTCCCTGTATTATTTTGACTTAATTCAGTAAACCAAATTGTATTTGTAATATGTCATAGGGAGATTTTATATTCTCATGATCCCACTTGGTCTATGACGCATTGAAGAAATTGAAGACGTTGCGACAAAGCTTCAAAGAATAAATAATGGCGAAGTTTAATTGGAGCATGTTTATTCGTCATCAAGTTTTTTGCATTCTGAGAACACACATGTATGAATGCGTATAATTAATGGAGCTCGGAATAATTTTTCTAAATGGATAAGGATGTAATTTTATATGAAAAATATGTTAAAATGTTTGATAAGTATTTCAAACGTTTAACACTACGTTTTATTTTGATAAGTGTGACACCCCGCCTAATAAAATACCGTGTGATCAATCCTATACCAAATTATAACAGGAATCCCAGTTGGATCATCCTTAGCATCACTGTCGAAAACTTTTTAAAACATACTAACCACCTAGTATTTCAAAAACGGGTGCCAATTTTAACTTTTGATTAAAGAAAACAGTACATGCGGTATTAAAATATAAACCATTCCACAACTGAATGAAAAAACACTGAATAATTAATTGCACAACTTGCCGAATAAATCACCAGCCACCAAGAAATACTCCAATACAAATATCCAACACGAGAATAAAATAAGCCTAAAACTGAACTGAAAGTCTGGGCGACATGCCCTAAATAAAACTGAAACTGATACAAGATTCCTACTCTAGGAATGAATGAATGATGCGTCTAATCCAAACTTCTGCTAGCATCCACATATGTTGCAGCTCCGTGTCCCTGGAATAGAATATAAATCCTGGCGTCCCTGTGGCAGGACACCTAAAAGGTTTTGAAAATAGTTTTATATCAAGGGTTAGAACCCAAAACATTTTGAAAATATTTAGCAAGTGAATTGATTGCAGTAATTTAAAATGCATGAATGCGCTTCATATTTAAGTTAGCGTCGCATTCCCTTGTGGACATTCTCACCCCTCCACTAATGTGCACACATAATGGTTACGTGACCTAGTTGCACTATCCCGTCCAACTAGTCCCGATATTACCTCCCCTTTCCATACTACTCTAACCCGAGTATAATAATTTCTTGAATTATAAGTTATCTCACAATTAACTTAATTAATTCCTCTTAAATAGTAGCATATAACCGTGTCACAAGTTATATAAAGTAAATACATCACACACTGTATTATTACCCGTATATAATATTTACTACCATTATATATGTACCTTTACCACAACATCCACACATATAACATACGTATATCCATCCCTTCGAGTATACCCTCTCCAGATGATTCCCTCTAAAAAAATGTTGCCTCACTAGGTATGCTCACAAAACCTAGTTTCCACAAGTTTGAATCGCTCACCAACTGGGCCCAAAATATAAACGTAGTAGAGGCGGTCATATTCCTTCCTTGAAAGTGAGATAATCCCTCACCCATATATACCCGACGCTATGACTGGGGGATATACTCGCCCTACTCCTCAAGCTAGGGGATTCACCAACATTGCGCTACCTTCCTTGATAGCATTAGAGTATATAAATTGAATAAATATCTAGTCACTGGTATTTAATATCACACACAATGTATACACGTATACATATATATATATATATATATATATATATACACTATGATAAAATCGTATACATATAATATAAAGCCCGACTTTACTGTGTACTCAAAATCCCATACACTGCTTGTAATTTAATATCACGCACAACATGTACACGTATATATATATATATACTATCACTACACCGCATGTATCTAATATAAACCCCGGCTGTATCGTGTTCTAAAATCCCGTACACTACGTGTAATTTCCGGAGTTTGTGGCCCGCCTCAACGTAATTAAGTTTCTCACTTAATAATTTATCGTCTTCCCAAGTCTATGGTCCGACTCTAAGATTTTAGCTCACACCTCAATTTATATAATACTTTCCCCGAGTCTATCGTCCGACTCTAATTTAAATTAATTAACACACATTTTAATTTAATACCTCCCCGAGTCTACAATCTGACTCTAATTAAATTAATTATCACACATATTAATTTAATCCTACCCGAGTCTACAATCCTACTCTAATTAAATTAATTGTCACACTTATTAATTTAATCCTACCCGGGTCTACAATTCGACTCTAATTAAATTAACTATCACACTTATGAATTTAATCCTACCCGAGTCTACAATTCGACTCTAATTAAATTAATTATCACACTTATTAATTTCATAATTTGGTGTCACCCAACCATTATCCCCGAACTCGCTCACTTGGCCCATACCTTAATATTTCCCGAGTCTATATTTCAACTCCAAATTAATTACTCTCTCTCAATAATTAATTAAATACTTTGGTGTCACTTAACCAACATATCCGGACTCACTCACTTGGTCCATTTTACCTCTCATAATTTCATTGCCACATTTTCGCCCACAATGTGTCGCACATTCATCTCCATAATGTCCCAATTATATTTACCTATAATTACCAACATACCCGGACTCGCTCACTTGGTCCATAACAAAATTGAATATGTTTCGCCCAAAATTCTTACTTTAAGTCCCAATTCTTAACTTAATTGGTCAATTTTTAATAGCTATCTTTTGAGCCACTAGCTATTCAACTCTATATAATTTTTCACCCATTTGAAATTATACCCAAAAATTCAAACAGAAAAATAAGGGTATATATAACACCTAACCCGGCCTGCCAGAATTTCGCCATCGTCGATCGATCGATAGCCCTCGATCGATCGATCATCCCTGGTAGTTCTTCTTCCCCACGAAAATTTCCACCATTAACAAGCTATCAAGCTCTGATTTTCCCTTCCATCCTTGACCAAACATAACATAATTTTTAAACTCTTTTATTAAACTAATTTACAATAGGGATATAACCATAACTAACCTTTATCCCCACCACAATTCATTTACTCACAAATTGGGATTTTCCATAAATATCCATGAACTTTGTTCTACAATTCAAATTCCAGATTTACATACCACCCTTCTATATTCTGGGTTTCTCATTAAAATCAGATATCTATACTCAGAGATACATAATACACATGTTCTTACATTGAATCTTATTCAAAGGTTCCATGAACAAAAACCCCATTTTTGTACCCATTTACCCCCAAAACGAATTTTGGTTTTCACATCACTATGATATGAATTGATTAACACCAATTTAGAAATCACAAAAGTTAACCACTTGCCTGGAATTGTTCATTGGGTCTGATTCCGTTGGTGTAGAGATTGGTTGATGAAGAACACCCCAAATTAACCCTTTAATTTGGCTCCAAAAGCTCCCAATTGCTCTTCATTTGCTTTCCCCCAATTTCCCTCTCAAACCCTAGGTTTAGAGGTGTGTTGACTACCATTTCCTAATCTCTCCATTAGGTTAAAAATACCAAATCCCATTTTTGGGCATGCGGTCCTAATTAAAAAGGCCCAACTCACCCCGTGTGGCCCGACTATGCCCAAAAATACTCTCAGACCCAATACACCCTATCCCCGCACTTTACCGCACTATAGTTACCCGACTATGCTATTCATAACCCGTAATATAACTTCGAACCCGTACTCATATCACAAATATATATATATATATATATATTTATATATACTGCCCGAGTATCTAACCCATGTACTATCGCCCAAACATCTTCCCATAAAATACTTGTCTCTCAACACAAATGTATATACGCTTACCTTTATGCTACCAAAGACAACATAGAATACCGCGCCCTTACTATCACTAGTCCTTGTGCAAAATAAACCCCGAGCTATTTCTCTTTGCTCAAAAATAAATATAACCACCCTGATTCACTTCAGTAAACATCCCTACTTACCGGGATAAAACGTGATAATGCAAAACCTCACTATGTGCTATCTTACCACGTAATACAACATATATATACATAAATATATAGGCTATACGCCCTCTCCGGTGATACCTAGTACCATCCATACCTTGGTGTCGCGAACACCAAAACTTAACACCACTATCCACAATAGTTATATTCCATCGCTATCCAGCCGATATTTCGGAAGTTATTATCAACCCTACTCCCATAATTCTCGAAAGTAGTAACTTCTTGCATAATTCAAACCTTCACTCAGTGTATACCTCCACTCTCCTGTGAAGAACACCAAGGAACTTCGCTACTCTATGGAAAGTTTATCCACATACTATGGCTTCTACCGCCAACGTGCTCGCAAAATTCGACTCACCCGCGAACTTTAGTGAAAAATAAGTCTTATATTCTGACATCCTCCTTGTCACTCAAAAATATACCCCATCCCCCTAGGGTAAAATAATCACCTCTATACCCCAGTTGCAACGGCTGATCCCCGGGTTCTGGAGCATCTTCTCCTTTCCCGAATGCGCCTATGACTTGCTTTAGTGGCAGTACATCCAGGACATCATCTTGTAGTTGACCACTGCCTTTCTTAAGACAATATCTCTTTAAGTGTCTCTCTTTCCCCCACAAACGAAACACCTTCTAATACATTGTCCCTTCCACTTGTCCCTTCCATGCTAACCTTGTTGAAATCCCTCGCCATCCTGCCGATAGTCTCCAGTTCTAAATCATTTGGAGTGGTTTCCCTTTCGGAAAACCTGCCCCTGCTCTCCCCTAGTCTGCTGCTGGGATACCCCGCTGGTATTGTTCCCTCCTGCCTTATCCGACTGGCTAGTTTCCACTCTCCTCCCCCTTCCTTTCACGTGGAAGTGATATTCCCGGTAGTGCCGGAGTGCTGCGTTAATGACATCAGTATAATCTACTAATGCAAAATTATCAATTAAAGGTTATCTAATTCTCCAGACTAACCCATCCATACACTTTGCTTTCTTTCTCTTTTCCTTTCTTACCTCATCCGGTACAAAATTTTTCCAATGAGTGAATTCTTCCTCGTAATCGACCACTTAACGGTCCCCTTGAGTCACCTCACAAAATTTTCTACTCGTTTCGGTCTCCACTGCTGGAGGAAAAATACTTGCGATCGAACTGCACCCAAAACTCTACAATAGCTAGTGTGTCCCTTTCCTCACTGTGGTGATTGGCTTCCACCACTGTAGCGCTGCTCCCACAAAACTAAAAGTGGTTAGCATTTGCTTCCGCACCTCATCAAATTCTCCCGTGTGTAGGTGACACTGGATATCTATCTTCCATGATACTCTAGCACTACATCTGAACACCCTCGCAACTCTGGTGGGTTCCCACTAAAATAACCTCTCTTTCTTGCTTCCACCCCGACGACTCTGCGTGAGTCTGATCATCCGGCGCCACTAACACTTGCGGTTGATCCTGTGGAAAGCATCCTGTAGTTGCGACCACCCTCGCTTCAACTGCATGTGCCACTATTTTAGTTACCTGTGCTGTCAAAATCATCTCTGGCCATAGTTGCGGTAATTCCTGCTCCTGACGACCTCCCTCGTCTCATCTCCCCCTGCTGCCCTAGCTGCTCTCTCTCTCTCCTGGGCGTCATCTGCAATGAGAATTGAGTTTGTAAAAGTTCACTCTCAAATATAAAATTCACAGAGGAACGTATATGCGCATACGTATGAGAATACAACAATCCTATGAGAGGGCTCTATATCAAAGATTGCTAAGCTAAAACGTGAAAAGCCGCACAGATCCTAAGGACACTAGAACCTGATGCTCTGATACCATCTGTGACACCCTGCTTAATAAAATACGGGGTGATCAGTCCTATACCAAATTAAAATAAGAATCCCAGTTGGATCATCCTTAACTTCACTTCTGAATTTTTTTTAAAACATACTAACCACTTAGTATTCCAAAAACTAGTGCCAATTTTAACTTTTTTATTAAACAAAACAGTACATGCGGAATTAAAATATAAACCATTCACACAATTGAATGAAAATAAACTGAATAATTAATTATACAACTTACCGAATAAATCACCGGCCACCAAGGAATACTCTAATATAAATATCCAACACTAGAATAAAATAAGTCTAAAACTGAACTGAAAGTCTGGGCGACATGCCCTAAATAAAATTGAAACTGATACAAGATTCCTACTCTAGGAATGAATGAATGATGCATCAAATCCAAACTCCTGCTAGCATCCACATATGCCGCAGCACCGTGTCCCTGGAATAGAATATCAGTCCTGGTGTCCCTGTGGCTGGACACCTTAAAGGTTTTGAAAATAGTTTTATAACAAGGGTTAGAACCCAAAACATTTTGAAAATATTTAGCAAGTGAATTAACTGCAGTAATTTAAAATGCATGAATGTGCTTCATATTTAAGTTAGTGTCGCACTCCCCTATGGACATTCTCACCCCTCCACTAATGTGAACACCTAACGGTTACCTAAACCCCATCTAGTTGCACTATCTCATCCAACTAGTCCCGGTATAACCTCCCGTTACCATACTACTCTGACCCGAGTATAACAATTTCTTGAATTATAAATTATCTCACAATTAACTTAATTAATTCCCTTTTAAATAGTATCATATAATCGTGTCACACGTTATACAAAAGTAAATACATCACACATTGTATTATTACCCGTATATAATATTTACTACCATTATATATGTACCTTTATCAAAACATCCACACATATAACATACATATATCCATCCCTTCGAGTATACCCTCGTCGGATGATTCCCTCTAAAAAAATGTTACCTCACTAGATGTGCTCACAAAACCTAGTTTCCCCAAGTTGGAATCGCTCACCAACTTTGCCCAAAATATAAACATACTGGAGGCGGTCATATTCCTTCCCTAAAAGTGAGATAATCCCTCACCCATATATACATGACGCTATGACCTGGAGATATACTCTCCCTACACCTCAAGCTAGGGGATTCACTCACATCGCGCAACCTCCCTTGATATCATTAGAGTATATAAATTGAATAAATATCTAGTCTTTGATATTTAATATCACACACAATGTATAGAAGTATATATATATATATATATATATATATATATATATATATATATATATACTATGACAACACCGTATATATATAATATAAACCCCGACTTTACCGTGTACTTAAAATCCCGTACACTGCTTGTAATTTAATATCACACACAACATGTACACGTATATGTATATACTATCACTATAGCATATATATATAATATAAACCCCTGCTTTATCGTGTACTAAAATCCCGCACACTGCCTGTAATTTCCTGGGTCTGTGGCCCGACTCAACGTAATTAATTTTTTAACTTAATAATTTATCGTCTTCCCGAGTCTATGGTCCGACTCTAAGATTTTAACTCACACCTCAATTTATATAATACTTTCCCCTAGTCTACCGTCCGACTCTAATTGAAATTAATTAACACACATTTTAATTTAATACCGCCCCGAGTCTACAATCTGACTCTAATTAAGTTAATTATCACACATATTAATTTAATCCTACCCGAGTCTACAATCTGACTCTAATTAAATTAATTGTCACACTTAATAATTTAATCCTACCCGAGTCTACAATTCGACTCTAATTAAATTAACTATCACACTTATTAATTTAATCCTACCCAAGTCTACAATTCGACTCTAATTGAATTAATTATCACACTTATTAATTTAATAACTCGGTGTCACCCAACCATTATCCCCGGACTCGCTCACTTGGCCCATACCTTAATATTTCCCGAGTCTATATTCCGACTCCAAATTAATTACTCTCTCTCAATAATTAATTAAATACTTTGGTGTTACTTAACCAACATATCCGGACTCACTCACTTGGTCCATTTTACCTCTCATAATTTCATTCCCACATTTTCGCCCACAATGTGTCGCACATTCATCTCCATAATTTCCCAATTATATTTACCTATAATTACCAACATACCCGGACTCGCTCACTTGGTCCATAACTAAATTGAATATGTTTCGCCCAAAATTCTTACTTTAAGTCCCAACTCTTAACTTAATTGGTCAATTTCTAATAGCTATCTTTTGAGCCACTAGCTATTAAACTCTTTATAATTTTTCACCCATTTGAAATTATACCCAAAAATTCAAACAGAAAAATGAGGGTATATATAACACCTAACCTGACCTGCCAGAATTTCGCCATCATCGATCGATCGATAGCCCTCGATCGATCGATCTTCCCTGGCAATTCTTCTTCCCCACGAAAATTTCCACCGTTAACAAGCTTTCAAGCTCTGATTTTCCATTCCATTCTTGACCAAACATAACATAATTTTTAAACTCTTTTATTAAACTAATTTACAACAGGGATATAACCATAACTAACCTTTATCCCCACCACAATTCATTTACTCACAAATTGGGATTTTTCATAAATTTCCATGAACTTTGTTGTACAATTCATATTCCAGATTTACATACCACCCTTCTATATTCTGAGTTTCTCATTCAAATTAGATATCTATACTCAGAGATACATAATACACATCTAACTTCTTACCTTGAATCTCATTCAAAGGTTCCATGAACAAAACCCCATTTTTGTACCCATTTACCCCCAAAACCAATTTTGGTTTACACATCACTATGATATGAATTGATTTTCATCAATTTAGAAATAACAACAGTTAACCACTCGCCTGGAATTGTTCGTAGGGTCTGATTCCGTTGGTGTAGAGATTGGTTGATGAAGAACACACCAAATTAACCCTTTAATTTGGCTCCAAATGCTCCCAATTGCTCTTGATTTGCTTTCCCCCAATTTCCCTCTCAAACCCTAGGTTTAGAGGTGTGTTGATTTTCGTTCCCTAATCTCTCTATTAGGTTAAAAATACCAAATCCCATTTTTTGCCATGTGGGCCTAATTAAAAAGGCCCAACTCACCCCGTATGGGCCCGACTTTGCCCAAAAATACCCCGAGACCCAATTACCACCCCCGAGTACTCTTTACTGACTATCTCGACCCATCCGGACGCAACCGTGCTCTCAGAATTTCCATCCGAAATACTTTTCAAAATTTCCAAATTTCGAACTCAAAATGTGACAAGCGAGATTTTGAACCATTAAACTTAAAAGTCGCCAATTATAAATAATTCGGCTCACTCTGATAACTTCTCCAACTTGAATTTAAATTTCTCCGATTTAAATATTTTTATAACTCCCAAAAATAATTAAATATTAAATCCTCAAAATTACGTGGTGTTACATACTATCCCCCCTTACAAAGGAATTTCGTCCTCGAAATGAAGATGAACGTAATGTTCCAAGTTTCGCATATTACTCCCTAGTCATGTTCCTACAAGCCCTCTATATCTATCCCATCATCTTCTAACCATATGTTACACAAGTATGCATTTAAATTAACCAGGGAGCCCATACACCATATACCCGTGCTTAACCGCACAAAATTTGCCTTAATTAACCCGAGTGCCCATACACCCTATCCCCGCGCTTTATCGTACAATAGTTACCTGACTATGCTAGTCATAATTCGTAATATAATTTCGAACCTGTAGTCATATCACACACACACACACACATATATGTGTATATATATATATACACATATCTACTGCCTGAGTATCTAACTCATGTACTATCGTCCAAACATCTTCCCACAAAATACTTGTCTCTCAACAAAAAAGTATATACGCTTACCCTTATGCTACCAAAGACAACATAAAATACCGCGGCCTTGCTATCACTAGTCCTTGCGCAAAATAAACCCTGACCTATTTCTCTTTGCTCGAAAATAAATCTAACCACCCTGATTCACTTCACTAAACATCCCTACTTACTGGGATAAAACGTGAGAACGCAAAACCTCACTATGTGCTTTCGCACCACGTAATACGTCATATATATATATATATAGGCTATACTCCCTCTCCGGTGATACCTAGTACCAACCATACCGTGGTCTTGCGAACACCAAAATTTAACACCAATATCCACAATAGTTAAATTCCATCGCTATCCAGCCGATATTTTAGAAATTGTTATCAACCCTACTCCCATAATTCTAGAAAGTAGTAACTTCTTTCATAATTCAAGCCTTCACTCAGTGTATACCACCAGTCTCCCGTGAAGAACACCAAGGAACTCTGCTACTCTATAGAAAGTTTATCCACATACTATGGCTGCTACCGCCAACGTACTCGCTAAATTCGACTCACCCGTGAACTTTAGTGAAAAATAAGTCTTATATTGTGACATACTCCTTGTCACTCAAAAATATACCCCATGCCCCTAGGGTAAAAATAATCACCTCTATACCCTAGCTGCAACGGCTGATCCCCGGGTTCTGGAGCATCTTCTCCATTCCCGAATGTGCCCATGACTTGCTTTAGTGGTTGTACATCCAAGACCTCATCCTGTAGTTGACCCATGCCTTGCTTAAGACAATCTCTCTTCAAGTGTCTCTCTTTCCACACAAACTAAACACCTTCTAATACATTCCCCCTGCCACTTGTCCATTCCATGCCGACCTTGTTGAAATCCCTGGCCATCCTACCAATAATCTCCAGTTCTAAATTGTTTGGCGTGGTTTCCCTGCCGGAAATCCTTCCCCTGCTCTCCCCCAGTCTGCTGCTGGGATACCTCACTAGTATTGTTCCCTCCTACCTTATCCGACTGTCTATTTTCCACTTCCCTCGCACTTCCTTTCACGTGGGAGCGATATTCCCAATAGAGCCGGAGTGCTGCGTTAATGATATCAGTATAATCTACTAAAGCAGAATTATCAATTAAATGTTTTCTGATTCTCCAGACTAACCAGTCCATAAACTTTGCTTTCTTTCTATTTTCCTTGCTTACCTCATCCGGTAAAATTTTTTGCCAACGAGTGAATTCTTCATCGTAATCGGCCACTTAACGGTCCCCTTGAGTCACCTCATAACATTTTCTACTCGTTTTGGTCTCCGCTGCTGGAGGAAAAATACCTGCAGTCGAACCGCACCCAAAACTCTGAAATAGCTAGTGTGTCCCTTTCCTCACTGTGGTGATCGAATCCCACCACTGTAGCACTTCTCCCACTAAACTAAAAGGGGTTAGCATTTGCTTACACACCTCATCGCAATCTCCCATGCGTAGGTAACGCTGGATATCTATCTCCCTTGACACTTTAGCACTACATGTGAACCCTCTCGCTACTCTGGTGGGTTCCCACTAAAATAACCTCTCTTTCTTGCTTCCACCTCGACGACTCTGCGTGAGGCTGATCATTCGGCGCCACTAACAATTGTGGATGATCCCGTGGAAAGTACCCTGTAGTTGTGACCATCATCGCTTCAACTACCTGTGCCACTATTTCAGTTACTTGTGCTGTCAAAATCATCTCTGGCCGTAACTGCGGTAACTCTTGCTCCTGACGATCCACCCTCGTCTCATCTCCCTCTCCTTCCCTAGCTGCTCTCTCTCTCTTGGGTGTCATCTAGAATGAGAATTGAGTTTGTATGAGTTAACTCTCAAATATAAATTTCGCAAAAGAACGTATATGTGCATACGTATGAGAATTCAACAATCCTATGATAGGGCTCTATATCAAAGATTACTAAGCTAAAACGTGAAAAGCCGCACAGATCCTAAGGACACTAGAAATTGATGTTCTAATACCATATGTGACACCCGACCTAATAAAATACGGGGTGATCAGTCCTATACCAAATTAAAACAGGAATCTAAGTTGGATCATCCTTGGCATCACGGTCGAAAACTTTTTAAAACATACTAACCACCTAGTATTCCAAAACTGGTACAAATTTTAACTTTTTCATTAACCAAAACAGTATATGCGTAATTAAAAAATAAACCATTCACACAACTCAATGAAAATAAACTGAATAATTAATTACACAATTTGCCGAATAAATCACCGGCCACCAAGAAATACTCCAATACAAATATCCAACACCAGAATAAAATAAGTCTGAAAATTTAACTAAAAGTCTGGGGGACATGCCCTAGATAAAACTGAAACTGATACAAGATTCCTACTCTAGGAATGAATGAATGATGCGTCTAATCCAAACTCCCTCTAGCATCCACATATGCAGCAGCTCCGTGTCCCTGGACATGAATATCAATCCTGGCGTCCCTGTGGCTGGACACCTAAAGGGTTTTGAAAATAGTTTTATAGCAAGGGTTAGAACCCAAAACATTTTGAAAATATTTAGCAAGTGAATTAACTGCAGTAATTTAAATTGCATGAATGCGCTTAATATTTAAGTTATTGTCGCACTCCCTTGTGGACATTCTCACCCCTCCATTAATGTGCACACCTAACGATTACCTCAAACCCACCTAGTTGCACTATCCCATCCAACAAGTCCCGGTACAGCCTCCCCATACCATACTACTCAGACCCGAGTATAATAATTTCTTGAATTATAAGTTATCTCACAATTAACTTAAGTAATTCCTCTTAAATAGTAGCATATAACCGTGTCACAAGTTATATAAAGTAAATACATCACACACTGTATTATTACCCGTATATAATATTTACTACCATTATATACGTACCTTTACCACAACATCCACACATATAACATATGTATATCCATCCCTTCGAGTATACCCTCGTCGGATGATTCCCTCTAAAAAAATGCTACCTCATTAGGTGTGCTCACAAAACCTATTTTCCCCAAGTCGAAATCGCTTACTAACTTGGCCAAAAATATAAACCTAGTGGAGGCGGTCATATTCCTTCCCTGAAAGTGAGATAATCCCTCACCCATATATACTAAACGATATGACTTGCGGATATACTCGCCCTACTCATCAAGCTAGGGGATTCACCCACATCGCACAACTTCCCTTGATAGCATTAGAGTATATAAATTGAATAAATATCTAGTCACTGATATTTAATATCACACACAATGTATACACGTATATATATATATATATATATATATATATATATATATATATACACACTATGACAACACCGTATATATATAATATAAACCCCGGCTTTACCGTGTACTCAAAATCCCATACACTGCCTGTAATTTAATATCACACACATCATGTATACGTATATATATACTATCACTTCACCGTATATATATAATATAAACCACGGCTAAACCGTGAACTAAAATCTCGTACACTGCCTGTAATTTCCGGAGTCTGTGGCCTAACTCAACGTAATTAATTTTCTCACTCAATAATTTATCGTCTTCTCGAGTCTACGGTCCGACTCTAAGATATTTAACTCACACCTCAATTTATATAATACTTTCCCCGAGTTTATCATTCTAATCTAATTTAAATTAATTAAAACACATTTTAATTTAATAGCTCCCCGAGTCTACAATCTGACTCTAATTAAATTAATTATCACACATATTAATTTAATTGTACTCGAGTCTACAATCTGACTCTAATTAAATTAATTGTCACACTTATTAATTTAATCCTACCCGAGTCTACAA
The DNA here is from genome assembly GCA_949130495.1 of Sambucus nigra. Lineage (NCBI taxonomy): Eukaryota > Viridiplantae > Streptophyta > Magnoliopsida > Dipsacales > Adoxaceae > Sambucus > Sambucus nigra. Next base: position 445,622,443 of record OX422213.1, read on the forward strand.
TTCGACTCTAATTAAATTAATTATCACACTTATTAATTTAATAACTCGGTGTCACAAAACCATTATCCCCGGACTCGCTCACTTGGCCCATACCTTAATATTTCCCGAGTCTATATTCCGACTACAAATTAATTACTCTCTCTCAACAATTAATTAAATAATTTGGTGTCCCTTAACCAACATATCCGGACACGCTCACTTGGTCTATTTTACCTCTCATAATTTCATTCCCACATTTTTGCCCACAATGTTTTGCACAATCATCTCCATAATTTCCCAATTATATTTACATATCATTACCAACATACCCAGACTCGCTCACTTGGTCCATAACTAAATTGAATATGTTTCACCCAAAATTCTTACTTTAAGTCCCAACTCTTAACTTAATTGGTCAATTTCTAATAGCTATCTTTTGAGCCACTAGCTATTCAACATTTTATAATTTTTCACCCATTTGAAATATACCCAGAAATTGAAACAGAAAAATGAGGGTATATATAACACCCAACCCGAGCTGCCAGAATTTTCCATTGTCGATCGATCGATAGCCCTCGATCGATCTATCGTCCCAGGCATTTCTTCTTCCCCACAAAAATTTCCACCATTAACAAGCTTTCAAGCTCTGATTTTCCCTTCCATCCTTGACCAAACAAAAACATAATTTTTAAACTTTTTATTAAACTAATTTACAACAGGGATATAACCATAACTAACCTTTATCCCCACCACAATTCATTTACTCACAAATTGGGATTTTCCATAAATTTCCATGAACTTTGTTCTACAATTCATATTCCAGATTTACATACCACCCTTCTATATTCCCAGTTTCTCATCCAAATTAGATATCTATACTCAGAGATACATAATACACATCTAACTTCTAACCTTGAATCTCATTCAAAGGTTCCATGAACAAAAACCCCATTTTTGTACCCGTTTACCCCCAAAACGAATTTTGGTTTACACATCACTATGATATGAATTGATTATCATCAATTTAGAAATCACAACAGTTAACCACCTACCTGGAATTGTTCGTAGGCTCTGATTATGTTGGTGTAGAGATTGGTTGATGAAGAATACCCCAAATTAACCCTTGAATTTGGCGCCAAAAGCTCCTAATTGCTCTTAATTTTCTTTCCCCCAATTTCCCTCTAAAACCCTTGGTTTAGAGGTGTTTTGATTGTCGTTCCCTAATCTCTCCATTAGGTTAAAAATACCAAATCCCGTTTTTGGCCATGTGGGCCTCATTAAAAAGGCCCAACTCACCCCGTGTGGGCCCGGCTATGCCCAAAAATACCTCGAGACCTAATTACCACCCCCGGGTACTCTTTTCTGACTATCTAGACCCATCCGGACACAACCGGGCACTCCGAATTTTCATCCGAAATACTTTTCAAAATTTCAAAATTTTGACCTCAAAATGTGACACGCGAGATTTTGAACCATTAAACTTAAAAGTCGCTAATTATAAATAATTCGGCTCAGTCAGATAAATTCTCAAACTCGAATTTAAGTTTCTCTAATTTAAATATTTTTATAACTCCCAGAAATAATTAAATATTAAATCCTCAAAATTACGGGGTGTTACAATAAGCTTGAAAAGAGTTTAACTTAATTTAATCTCTTTTGGAAGAAACATTTTAAAGAAAAAATCAAATTTACACGTGCGTTGTTCAAACAACAACTCGACTCGTTTGATCGAGATGGCTATCTCATTCGAGTGATGCATTTTTCGAGGTTATTAAGTTTTCCTGTTTAAAGCGTGGTTTCGTTAGAATTAAAGGAGGGTGTAATCTGGAAAACAGTTTTTAATCCAGTACGAATTTTTCACATATTTTTCTAAGGTTTAAAAGTTTAGACACATCCTTAGAGTTTGCAAAGATCGGAGTTATCATTGCTATATGTTTATGTGATCTTGCTGCACCAAGAAGGTTTGTTCTATACTTGAACATCTGGGTTTTGCTTTGAAGAAAATAGAAGGACTTTTGTTCGACATCCTAGACGTATCAAAGCCATTCGATGGACACCGAGACATACGTGGACGCGTGTGTTGTGGGAAGGTATCATGGAAGAAGGAATTTCTGCGTGGGCACTATATGAGGAGTGGTTGAAGATCAAAAGAGCATCAAGACCCGTGGGGATAGAGTCATTGAGTGAGTCTTTTGTCTGTTCGTTATAATTCCACATTTATAGTGATTGACTGGCTTGGACCGTCAGAGGTTTTTTCTCGTCTTAGGTTTTTCCTCGTACATCCAGTGTTGTGAGTTTTCTTTACTTTACTTTACTTGCTTTAATCACTAGATGCATCTTTAGGATTAATCAAGATAAAATTAGTTTTTCATAACTTGGTTTGGTGCATATTAAAAGTTGGACAATTTTTTGTGAAAATTTGTTTGATTTGAAACACAATTGTGTAGGGACATTCTTTCAAAACGATCATCCAAAATTTATATCTCCAAATATGCACTGCAAAACTGCTGCAAAACCAAAACCCAAGACCCAAGGGTGATCGTATACCTAAGCTCTGATACCATTATGCAACACCCCGAGAGCCAAAAAAGAGACACACGACGTGCTATTGCGATAAAATTAACTAAATCCACAATCAACAAGGTATAGTAAATCTAAAAATCCCACAATATAAATAAAATCCACTAATCTCAGTCTTCGAATTAAATATAATAATTGTCTCTCGAAATAAAACAACTATCTATCTCGAAATAAAAATAATATATACATCAAAACTAAATACCAATTTTCCAAAGTTTATTCTAGAATATTCTTCCCAAAATAATCCACAGTAAAATCTCCCCAATTGGTCCATAGAGCTCAAATCCACGCTACCCTGCCACTAAAACAAAATATGGGGAATTACACAATACGACAGTAAAGATGCTCAACAAATATTAGCGATGAATAAAGTGTAACAATACGAGTACGAATATTCAAATCAAATGCAAATCTCATAAGCATTTTTATCAATATAATTTCTCAACAACTCGTTAACTGAGTCACAAGGCCTCACCATACCATGTCATTCTTAATCAAGTAGCTGGAACAGGAATCTTGGCGGGTGCCTAACTTCAGAGCCATATTAAAATCTCCTGACAACATGCCCAACACAATAATAATACCACATGAATCAAAATCAAAATCCAACAATAAATTTTTCAGATTTCCAAATGTATTTAGCAATTCAAATATGAATTCAATAATCACATGAAGTCTAAGGGAGTAAAAATCAGGAGATTAAGGAACATATTGTGAAAAATTTTATACCTTAAACCACAAAATGGAACCAACATAATCTGCCCATAAATCTCAGATTACACCTTAAAATCAAACCACAAAGATCCGCAAAACTCCTCCAAGAATCAACACCAAAACATCCCCAAGAATACCTCCAAAAACTAGGGTTGAATGCATAAAGATAAAGGGTACTGTTTGTATATAAAAATAGAGTAAAGAAAATATGTTTTCTGGATATTTTTCTGCCAAAATTACGTTCGCAAATGGTCACCCACGACCCCTTTTTATCACGCAGAAATATAAGAAGTTGGAACAGAACAAAATTCCTTGAAAAACCTTGATGCGCACGAAATTGGTTGGGATCGATCGATCGACCCCTGGCGCCCATCGATCGATCGCCCAGTTATTTTGGCAGTTCAACTTAAAAATGTTATTAGGGATAAATTTTTAAAATTCATTTAAAAATCTATTTTAACTCCGATTTCGAAACTGTTTGAAATTCTCAACTTTAAAAGTAATACTCAACATATTTGAGAAATGAAAATGATTTTATCAAAAAAAAAATTCCACTATATTTTTAAAATACCCCAAAAATTACGCGGGTTGTTACAGAATTATGGTCAGGACACTAAAGCCTAAACATGGTTATTCTTTACTGAAGCCAATGCTTTAGTTAAAATAGTGACAATGGAAATGGTTACCAATAAACATGCTTTAGTTGTTGTTCTCATCCTTACTCTTGGTCGTCCTTCCTCATTCAGTGAGTGGGGTGTTAAAATTTAGGCTTATCACCCCTAGCGTTCTTCAAAACAATTTGGGTATGACTAAGGTGTCCCCCTTATAAGAGGGTAGTTTAGATTGGATGGAGGCATAACCCCCTTTTGAGTACAGTAATGACAAGTTAATGAAGAACACCCCTGATTAAATACAAGATGCACAATCACAACCCAGTGAAGATAAACTCAGTTCGAACTCACAAATCTCTCGTGTATAACTTGTAATACCCTGAATTTTTGTGTATTTTTATTTAATTAATTTGAGGAATTAATTGAGAAAAATACGTTTTAATTAAATTACGCGAGTGAAGTAATTTAAAATGATTAAATGGTAAATGTGTTTAATTGGATATTAATCGGGAGTTAAATACGGATAAATATTACATGATAATATTTACTAAGTGCAAATAGTAAATAATCTATAATTATGGTGATACGGCATAGCGACTGATATGCGCATATTTTTACTTTATCTCACCGAAAGTCGTGCGTGTAGACTATTTTGTGGTGAGAAATGATAAATATATTTTAAGTAATTCAGATGATAATTTAGAGGTCACATATGGTTTCGAATGGGTCGAAATAGTCAAAATAGTGTACCCGGGGGTACAGTTTGAGTCTCGGATCAATTTTGGACCAAACCGATACTTATCGAGGGTGTTTCAGTCATTTTTATAAAGTGGGTGAAATGACCAACGAAATTTAGAGCCTTAGATCTAATATTTGGAGATTGGGGCTTAGGTTTCATAACACAAAAACTACTAGAGAGACCATTAGAGAGGAGGGGGAGCTAATTCTCAAAGCTTAAGGAGAAATTCTAAAGGTGGTGAAGAGTTCTTGCACATCAAGCCAAATTGGTAGGGAAGATTGGAGAAGAAACAATCAACCCTCAATGAAGAACCACAAAATCAGATTATCAATTCAAGGAAAGTATTTATTGCAAATCAAATTAAAGTTATAATACCCATGTGTAGGGAGTTTTAGGAATTAGTTGATTCTATTGAAAAACCTTGAATTAAATGTATGAATTGATCACATGTTTGGGTAGGATTGCATATATAATGAATCCCTATGTAAAGATAAAATGAAATTTGAATATATTTGATTATTAACATGTAATTTTTATGAGTTATTAGTTGAAGAACATGAATCTTGAATGACTTAGGGTTTAATTGATGAACACAAGATGTCAATCTGCCAGAATTTTTTATGTAACTTTGAATGTATGCCATTTGAATTGTACTTAGAATTAGAGTATGAGACATACATTAATGGAAATTTCTATCTCTTATCTATCCAATGAACTTAGAATTAGGTCAATCGTAATTTTATAGAGGGATTAATCGACATGTTACTATAGGGTGTTTGATCTGCAAGCATAGTAATCTGTCAGAATTTTGATGTGACTTTAAACGTGTACGATTTGAATTGTAATTCGAATTTGAAGCCATTATACTCTTGACTCACTTGAGTCTATATTGTATAAGTGTTCATCTAGTTTGTAAATTGTGACAAAATTATGTCTATCCTAGAAACCAAAGAACCTCAGAGATTGGTTTGTTGTTTCATTCATATATCTAGTAGTGATCTAGACCAAATTACCAACACTCACACACAGTAGAATGCATCATATACATGTCATATTGCCTATTAATGTGTGTACATATGTTGAGTATGTTTAAATCCCTAAATTTGATTTTTAAATATTTTTTGGGATTTTATAAACATTTTTTTAATAAAGGTTTTATTAATTATAACTTTGTTTTAAAAGTTTGTGGGCTCAATCTACAATTATGGTTTAATCGGTTTATTGGCTTAAAGTTTCTTTGGGTAGAAACCAAAAGCGTCAGAGAATTCAGGGTATGGTTTTAATTATTTTATGATGCGCGTTTTATATTGCCTAATTGATCAACACATGTTGCTTGCTGATTGGTGTATTTTGTGTTTCATTACAGAGTATATAATCGCGTATGCTTACAACCGTTGGATCAATCCTTATCAATGATCTGCATGCTTTCTTTGTTAATCCCTTTGCATCCCTCTTGAACCAATCAGGTGAATTTTAATCACCGCCTACTGTGAGCCCTTGGATCAAAGTCAATCCAGCTTGACTCAATCCTGACCCTTATTTTTGAACCATCTTCTCGATCCTTCTCTTCATCCTATAAAAGGAACCCTCCCCTCAATCGTCTAAGACTTTTGGCCAGTTCATTTTTTGAGAGTAAAAAAGAGAGAGTAGAGAGAAAAGAGAGAGAAGAGAGAAACCAGAGAGAGACAGAGTTAGAAACCCTAACCCTAATCCTTGTTCGTCAAGCCTCTTTCAAACCAACCACTCCTTTAAAACTCCTACATATCCAAAACACTACCCTGAGTGTTCTTGAGTTTTTGAGAGATATTTGTGTTGTTGGTTTTGTTGCTGTAACCTCTTGTTCGTTAGATCTTGTTCCCAACTTAAACTGTTTACTTAGATCTATTTTCTTCTTCATAAAAATTTCAGATCTATGTTCTGCATGTTACATCACATTTAGATTTGCATGGTTTATTTCTCATCTTGAGAAATATATTGTTGATTCTTTTCTAAAAATCGCTTTTAACTTTGAAATCAATAATAAATGTTTTTTGTTTCTAGTTCTCTTAAAACAAAACCTTTGACCTAGTTTAGAATCACACTTGGAGGTTTTCAATCTCAAAAATCTTTTCAAAACTCTGAGATTGATTAAGATCTTGATACATCTTCTGAGCAAGATATCCGTGGATTATGGGATTAATTTAAAGGTCAAAAAGGGTTAAAGTTTTGTTATAAGAGAGAAAAAAGAAAAATCACTGCATATAGCCTTATATGTAATTTGTTAGGACTGTTTGTACTTAATAAGTGTGTGTGTGTGTGTGTGTGTGTGTGCATGCATGTGTTAGAGAGCACCTCCACAAACACCTTCACCCTACCACACGAAGAGTGTTGGTAATAAGATCTTGTGAACAAGAGTCGACGTAAAGTGCTGGAACAAATCATAAGTTAACAAACTGAGTGAACAACATCAACAATCATAACTGCAGAGAAGTTAGAAGGATACGATACTAGAGGGTACATTCCTAAACTTATATAGGCCTGAGTTGTATGCATGTTAGTTATATAGTTTGTAACTGGTAAATTTGTTTTAGTGCATTTTTTTATTTTAGTTCGTAGAGGGAGTCGTGGATGTTTCCTCAGTTGTTGAGGTTTTACCATGTAAGAAATCGTGAACTTAATCTTCCTACATCTTCTCATCTCATTCTTGGTTGTGCTGAGTTTAAAGTTTGTTTAAACTGTTTTATAAACCTGTTAATCAAATCTTGAATAGATCTCGTACATACTATTCTTTTAAACACATCTTGTGTTCAAATAGTTTTGGTTTTTAAGAAAAGAGTTTCTTCAAAAAACTGTTCGGAGTTACTTAAATAGTTTATTTTTAATAAACGGCTTTAGTAATAGATTTTCAGAATTAGAGTGTGAATAATAGATGGATGGAAATTTCTATCCCTTATATTTCCAAGGAACTCGGAATCAGGTCAATCGGAGTTCTGTAGAGGGAGAAATCAAAATCTTACTAGAGGGTGTTTAATCTTCCAGAAAATTTATGATTCCTTTCGGCTAAAAGAAAATGTGAAGTTTTTCTTTTTAAGCCTCAAATGCCTAAAATTTTATCGGGGAACTGTTTGGGACCTTGATGAAATATATCACTGGAATAATAATATGGCATTAGGTCTTTGATTGAGTGTTGGACTTTAATTTTGTGAGAGAATTAAAGTGGAGATTTATGTGACACCCCGACTAATTAAATACCGGGTAGCTACTCCTTTATTAAATCAATACAAAATGCCAAGTTGGTTCAGTTAATAGCATCACTGTCTAAAACATTTTTATAGTTACTAACCACCTAGTATTTAAAAAGTAAGTTGCCAAATTTTAATTAAGTCTGATTAACATGCAATAAAAGAATAATGGAATAACAACATAATCCATTCACCATAACGAAGTAATGAAATACCCAACGAATAAATTTAAGAGTCCGGAGGAAAACTCCTCACAACAATCCTACAACTGAAAATAATAAGACAAGTCTGAATCCTGAATTAATTACATGCCCAAAGTCTGAATAAGTGAAATAAATGAAAAGTCTCTAAAGAAATGGGCGACATGCCCTACAACTGATAAATGCTGAATATAGAGTTAATATAGATGAAGCGTCTACAAGCAAAGTCCTGTAACTTCCACAAACATCTACAGCTCGTCAGCTGAATGAGGATCCTAAGCATGGTGTCCTTGTGGTTGGGCACCTAAAATGGTTTTAACAAAAATAGATTTGAAAGAAAATGGGTCTGAGCCCGAAAGTGGAAATCATTTTAAAAAACAGAAAGTGTTTTAATAACATTAAAACATTAAATGCAAAATACATGTTAGGACGTGCACTCCCATGAAATTATCACCCCTCGACTACATGTGCACTCCTAACGTACCGTACCCATCTAAATAACATACATATCTAACCAAACTGTAATACATTTTATCCCTTACTACTCGATTCCCAAATTACATTCTAGCGTTATCAATTAAATAAAGGGCTTTACATACACTCGGATTCTCAATAAGTAATACAATTCACTATCAATTAACCCATTATGTTTTCTCAAAACATTACCATAATTATATTCACAATATTAACATGAAAATTCCCACTAATTAAGTGTATATTACTCACGTCATAAATATACAATACAAGCACCCCGAGACTAAGCTGCGGTGCACACATACTCTACTATCCATCCCGGTACATCACGTACATAAGGATCGCGCATTCCGAATCTCTCAGGAATCGTTCTCAGATAACAACATCACAAATAATGGAGGCGAACACAGTCACATCACATGGGTCACGCACATACCTGCGCTCCCACGATCAGCAGATTTATTAATATCCCAATAAGTCCTTCTCTGACCTATGTTCATCGAGGTACCAGTCTAAATCCGGGCAACACAAGGATTAGAGGTCCCTAAGCGAACGTAAACCTCCCATGATAGCAAGTATGGTAGGTATGTCATACACATAAAATCAATACATATACTAAGTATGCACACATCTTAGTAACCACCATAATATATTGGTGCTACACTTCTCATTCTCGTACCGACATATAATTCTACACAACTTATATGTTCTCGGTTAATATAATAAATTAGGTCGTCAATAGTTCTCGCATCGAAATAGACACTCACGTCCTACATCATATTTTCCCTTAGCTTCAAACTACACTTCTAGGTTTGACTCCTCATTATATCCCAAACATCCCAAATATACCAATTATCCATCAAGGAAAAGTTATTTCTCCATATAAACAACGTTACGGAACACGCAAAATCAAAACAGGCTAAAAAGCCTAAACTGTCAACTCGTTCGAAGTCTCGTTCGAACGAGGCTGTTAAAATGAGAGTTCGTTCGAACGAAGGGGCTTTCTAACGAGGTCTCGTTGGAACGAAGTCATCGAATAAACTTCACCCTCGTTAGAAGTTAAAGGTCAACTCGTTAGATGCTCGTTCGAACGAGCTCGTTCGAGTGGCCAGTTTCGAGCCCAGATTTCCTATTTTCGTTTTTCCAACTTCTCTACACCTCAAATCTCATACAAACATTAATCCAACGATTGTTCAAGGCCACTAATCATACCTAAACATATTTAGGTCATATGCTAACGTGATTTGTGGGGTTAATTCATTCTAACCTCATTCAATTATCAAATTTCTTCATATTTCCCCAATTTTAAGAATATGAACCCTAGAATTTATAAATCATCCAAGACCCTAATTTAAATCCGTTTTCGTTTCATCCAAATTATAATATCCTCAGAATAATCATCTAAATACAAATCTACATGCGATTCCTCATCAAAAATGTAATTTTTACTTCCAATTAAAATGGGTTTTTCATTAACTCCCAAGAACAATAAGATTTTATCAATTCCTACACATGGAAGAAACATTCTTTGCAAAATAACGAAATTAAACCACTTGCCTTATGTATATATCTAGATTTGATGACGAATCTGATGAATGGTTCTCTCTCTCTCTCTGCAGAATTCTCCTCTCTTCTCTCTCTACAAGCTTTCTCTAATGGTGGCAATGGAGGCTAGGGTTTGTCTTAGGAACTTTTGGGGCTAATTCTAATAACCCCCGTAGCCCTCTAATCAGTTAATGGATGGTAATGGGTTAGTGGGTCTTTTAATTTTCCATTTAAAACTCCTAAAATTCGTTAATCAAAAATCCCAAAATTCTAAAATTACCAAACTACCCTTATACGTTGCCGGTATAGCCTAAAACTGCCCCAGGACCCAAACTAAACCCCCGGCTAGTGTTTTTTGACTATTTCGACCCTTCCGGACGCGTTGGCAACTCAAAATGACCATACTGTTTATAGAAATAAAATTCACTTTTCAATTATCATAATTATATTCCATGACGCGACTGTCACACGCGTCTCAACAAAATTTCCAAATTGTCGTATTTCAATATCACGACAAGTTTCATAGTTCAATATTCATATATAGCCATATATACTCATTAATATCAAATACTAACTCGCATCTCGCTAGTATTTTTATCCGGATTAATTTCCAATTAATACGCATTTAATTCAATTAATCCCATAAATAAATATCACAAAAATACGGGGTATTACATACTCTACCCCTAATAATTGAATTTCGTCCCGAAATTCGGAACTAGAAAGTACCTGGTAAGAACAACTCTGGATAACGTTCTTGCATCTCATCCTCACGCTCCCATGTGGACTCCTCGACATTATGATGTCGCCACAAAACACGTACTAACAGAATTATCTTTGACCGCAGTTTCCGCTCACTTCGGTCCAAAATAGCAATCGGCCCCTCCTCGTAGGAGCTATCATGTTGGAGATCGATGTCCTCCAAGGCAATATGAGAATGAGCCAAATCGTCTCTAAGGTATTTCCTTAGCGAGGAAATATGAAATACATCGTGAATCCGATGCAAATGCTCCGGTAATCCAAGCCTATACGCAACCGGTCCAATCCGCTCAATAATAGGAAATGGTACCACATACCTCTGTGCCAACTTCCCTTTTTTCCCGAAATGCATAATCCCTTTCATAGGAGCTACTCTGAGCAAAACTTGGTCCCCCACTTGGAACTCTCTAAAGAACCTCTTCGCATCAGCATAGCTCTTCTGCCGATCCTGAGCTACCCAAATGCGACTCCGAATCAATTCTATCCTCGCTGAAGTATCCTGAATCAATTCTGGCCCAAGTAGTTTGTTGTCCGCCACCTCCAACCAATATGCTGGGGAACGACAAGGTCTACCGTACAATGCCTCAAATGGAGCCATGCCAATGGTGAACTGGTAGGAGTTGTTGTAAGAAAACTCCACCAGTGGAAGACACTGCTCCCATCCACCCTCAAAGTCAATGATACTCATACGTAGCATGTCCTCCAACATCTGGTTCGTACGCTCGATTTGCCCATCGGTCTGCGGGTGATACGCCGTACTCAACCGCAATTCGGTTCCCATGGCCTCCTGAAAACTCTCCCAAAACCGTGAAACAAATACCTTGTCTCGGTTAGACACGATATTTAGGGGCACACCTTGAAGTGTCACTATCTCTGCGATAAAGAGCTAGGCATACTGTCCCGTAGTGTAGTCTGTCCTTATGGGTAGAAAATGAGCGACTTTGGTCAACCTGTCCACAATTACCCAAATGGAGTCGTGACATCTCTGTGACGTAGGCAACCCCGTGATAAAGTCCATGGAGATGATCTCCCACGTCCACATCGGGACCTCCAATGGCTGTAGAAGTCCTGCCGATCTCTAATGATCCACTTTTACAAGCTGACAAGTGGCGCATTTAGAAACAAACACGATAATATCTATCTTCATCCCGCTCCACCAATACTGTCGTCTCATGTCTTGGTACATTTTGTCCCCACCGGGATGTACCGCGAACCATGAGCCGTGCGACTCTGCCATCACCTCGTGCCACAATTCCTCCCCTTCTGAAACTACCAATCTCCCATTGAAGCGTAATCCCCGTCTGAGCTAACGGTATAGGACTCGACTCCCTCTGCTAGTAATCGAACTATCTTCTCCTGACAGAACGAGTCATTTGCCTGTGCCCTTACTACCTTCGTGACAATCTGCGGTGTAACGGTCATCACAGACATGAACAATTGGGCCACTGCATCCTGGTGTCCCAACTCCTTCCATTTGGCCTTTCATACCCCTGCCACCTCCTCTACTGGCCTACGACTTAACGCGCCTGCTATCACATTAGCCTTCCCCGGGTGATACTGGATATCAAACTGATAGTCCTTCATAAACTCAAGCCACCTTCGCTGCCGCATATTCAACTCTTTCTGTGTGAATAGGTACTGTAGGGACTTGTGGTCTGTGAATAATCGAAACTTTTCCCCCAAAAGGTAATGTCTCCAAATACGAAGGGAAAATACAACTGCCGCCAACTCCAAGTCATGAGTGGGGTAATTCTTCTCGTGAGTCTTTAGCTTACAGGATGCAAAAGCAATGGCCTGACTCTCCTGCTATAATACACCTCCAAGTCCTTGCAAGGACGCATCGATATAGACTAGATACTCAACTCCCGGTCTCGGCAATGCTAACACAGGTGCTGAGGTCAACTTATCCTTCAACTCATCGAATCCCAACTGACAGGCATCACTCCAGATGAATGGCAAACCCTTATGAGTCAGATGTGTCAAAGGACCTGCTATCTTCGAAAATCCCCGAATGAACCTTATGTAGTATCCTGCTAATCCCAAGAAACTACGGATCTTCGTTGGTGTCGTGGGCTGTCCCCACTCCCTCACCGCGGATACTTTCCCCGGATCAACAGATATCCCCCGGTCGGAAATAATATGTCCCAAAAACTGGACCTCCTTCATCCAAAACCCGCACTTCTCATACTTTGCATATAGCTCGTTCTGACGTAGCGTCTGCAAAACTTGCCTCAAATGCTCGGCGTGCTCCTCTTCTGTCTGGGAGTAAACCAGAATATCATCTATGAAGATAATGACAAACTGATCTAGGAAATCTCTGAACACCCTATTCATCAAGTCCATAAACACGGCTGGAGCATTGGTCAAACCAAATGGCATAACCCGAAACTCGTAAGAACCATATCTCGTTAAGAACGCAGTCTTCGAGAAATCCTCTTCCCTGATACGCAACTGATGGTAAAGCTCCTCTCAACTGGTCGAATAAGTCATCGATTCGAGGAAACGGATACTTATTTCGTATCGTGACCTTATTCAACTCTCGGTAGTCCACACACAATCTCAGTGAACCATCTCTCTTCTTCACGAATAACACAGGGGCACCCCACGGCGAAGTACTCCTCCGTATAAACCCCTGACCCAACAACTGCTCAATCTGATCTCGTAGCTCTCGCATCTCTGTCGGAGCCATATGGTACGGTGCGCGTGCTATAGGTCTCGTATCTGGCAATAAGTCTATGACAAAGTCTATCTCTCGACTAAGGGGTAGTCCTGGTATCTCCTGAAACACATCGGAATACTCCCTAACAACTGGGATCGAATGTAAAGGAATCACAACCTCCTTAGAGGTATCCTCCTCTATGTAATACAAATGAGCGGTCGAGCCTCCCTCTGGGCGAGGCATCACCACTACAAACATCTCTTGCCCCGGAATGGCAAAAACAATGCCCCCACCGAAACAATCAATCATGGCTCTATAATCAGCGAGCCAATCCATACCGATAATCACATCGTGAACATGCATATCTAATACCAACATGTCGGCAGGTAATACCAAGCTACCAATCTCTACCCCCACTCCCTGACATATAAAGAAAATGAGTGACCCACTCCCCAATGATGAGTCTACACACGTCACTGTGCTCTCTTCTGTGGCTAACAACCCTAAGGCTTTCGCAAAATGTGTAGCTATAAAACAATGCGTTGTCCCTGTATCAAACAAAACCTGACCCATAGTACCATGGATAGGAAACATTCCTTCAATCGCGGGTGGTGCCGATGGAGCCGCTGCTTGGTGGACGTTATAGACACGTCCATACTGTAATTGTCCCTACTGCATAGGAACTGCTGGAATGGCTGGAAGTGCTGGCACCTGGCCCGGAGCTAGGAGAGCAGGTGGAAAAAGTGGCCTCTGTGGATCATGTCGAGCATCCTGCTGCTGCTGCGGGGTCCTGCCCCTATCAGGACAGTCCTGTCATTTATGGCCAGTCTTGCCACAAACGAAACACTTCCCCGGGAAGTTCCCCCCTTTCTTTCCCTGCTGTCTCCGGCCCTGGTGGCCGTTACCATTCCTCCATTGGCCCTGCTGGCTCTGTTGAAACTGCTATTGACCATTCTGACCCTGCTGGTTCTGATGGCCGTTCGGACCCTGATGGCCCTACCGGAAACCTCCCTGTCCGTGACTAAAATTTCCCGACCTGAAACTCTTATTATCCCCCTGCTGGGAACCCTGTTCGCCCTGTCTCTGCCCCTGAACAGATTGTGCCCCGCTGGCACTATTTCCTTCAGTCCTGCCCTGATGAATGGACTCTCCCGATCACTTGCCCTCAGCCATGTGAAAGCGGTGATCCTGACAATGGAGCAATGCAGCGTTAACGACATCAGAATAAGTGGCCAACGATAGGTTCCCCAACAAATGCTGATGAATCCCCCAAGTCAACCCTTTAGTAAATTTTTGTATCTTCTTCTCTTCTGTCGGTATCTCATCCGGAACAATGTTCAGAAGATCAGTGAATTCGGCCTCATACTCGGCCACAGTCTTACCATCCTGCTTGAGACTCATCAACTTCCTCCTCATTTCTGTGTGAACAGCTGACGGAAAGTACTTGCGGTCGAACCGCACCCAGAACTCCAGAATAGTGAGAGTGTCTCTCTCCTCCACGGTGGTAATAGACTCCCACCACTGCAGTGCAGACCCCACTAGCTTAAAGGTAGCTAGTATATGCTTTTGAACCTCAGTGCACTGGTACATCCCCAAGTGCCACTGAATATCCTTCCTCCACTGACTCGAAACTACCACATCGGAGCTACCTGCGAACTCCGGAGGGTGTGCTTTCTGAAAAGCATCACGTACATGTTCCCAAGCAGACGGGAATGCATGTGCCTGAACTGGCGCGGCTATCGATGCCTGAGGTGGTGTCAGCTGAACTACGGCTAATGCGACATTTACCGCTTGGGCCACAATGGCTGCAACCTCAGCGGCATTCATCGTGCCCTGAACTGGTGCGGGCTGAGGGTATGGCGTGGCATCCCTGGGAATCCTTTGTGCACGTCGTGGAGGCATCTGAAATAAGAATGAAGTTTATAAGTTCGCAGTTATAAACTTAAAATAGCTGAAGAACGTAGCATATACAAAAGAGTACAACAGTCCTAAAATATAGGGCTCTACATCAAAGAAAGCTCAGCGGAAACATAATAAGCCGTGCAGATCCTAAAGGACACTAGAACCTGATGCTCTGATACCACCTGTGACACCCCAACTAATTAAATACAGGGTAGCTACTCCTTTATTAAATCAATACAAAATGCCAAGTTGGTTCAGTTAATAGCATCACTGTCGAAAACATTTTTATAGTTACTAACCACCTAGTATTTAAAAAGTAAGTTACCAAATTTTAATTAAGTCTGATTAACATGCAATAAAAGAATAATGGAATAACAACATAATCCATTCACCATAACGAAGTAATGAAATACCCAACGAATAAATTTAAGAGTCCAGAGGAAAACTCCTCACAGCAATCCAACAACTGAAAATAATAAGACAAGTCTGAATCCTGAATTAATTACATGCCCAAAGTCTGAATAACTGAAATAAATGAAAAGTCTCTAAATAAATGGGTGACATGCCCTACAACTGATAAATGATGAATATAGAGTTAATATAGATGAAGCGTCTACAAGCAAAATCCCGTAACTTCCACAAACAGCTACAGCTCGTCACCTGAATGAGGATCCTAAGCATGGTGTCCTTGTGGCTGGGCACCTAAAATGGTTTTTACGAAAATAGATTTGAAAGCAAATGGGTCTGAGCCCGAAAGTGGAAATCATTTTAAAAAACAGCAAGTGTTTTAATAACTCTAAAACATTAAATGCAAAATACATGTTAAGACATGCACTCGCATGAAATTCTCACCCCTCGACTACATGTGCACTCCTAACGTACCGTACCCATCTAAATAACATACATATCTAACCAAACTGTAATACATTCTATCCCTTACTACTCGA
The DNA here is from genome assembly GCA_949130495.1 of Sambucus nigra. NCBI lineage: Eukaryota > Viridiplantae > Streptophyta > Magnoliopsida > Dipsacales > Adoxaceae > Sambucus > Sambucus nigra. The sequence continues at coordinate 445,638,773 of OX422213.1, forward strand.
TTCCCAAATTACATTATAGCGTTATCAATTAAATAAAGGGCTTTACATACACTTGGATTCTCAATAAGTAATACAATTCACAATCAATTAACCCGTTATGTTTTCTCAAAACATTACCATAATTATATTCACAATATTAACATGAAAATTACCACTAATTAAGTGTATATTATTCACGTCATAAATATACAATACAAGCACCCCGAGACTAAGCTGCGGTGCACACATACTCTGCTATCCATCCCGGTACATCACGTACATAAGGATCACGCATTCCGAATCTCTCAGGAATCGTTCTCAGATAACAACATCACAAATAATGGAGGCAAACACAGTCACATCACATGGGCCACGCACATACCTGTGCTCCCACGATCAGCAGACTTATTAATATCCCAATAAGTCCTTCTCTGACCTATGTTTATCGAGGTACCAGTCTAAATCCGGGCAACACATGGATTAGAGGTCCCTAAGCGAACGTAAACCTCCCGTGATAGCAAGTATGGTAGGTATGTCATACACATAAAACCAATACATATACTGAGTATGCACACATCTTAGTAATCACCATAATATATTGGTGGTACACTTCTCATTCTCGTACCGACATATAATTCTACACAATTTATATGTTCCCAGTTAATATAATAAATTAGGTCATCAATAGTTCTCGCATCGAAATAGACACTCACGTCCTACATTATATTTTCCCTTAGGTTCAAACTACACTTCTAGGTTTGACTCCTCATTATATCCCAAACATCCAAAATATACCAATTATCCATCAAGGAAAAGTTATTTCTCCATATAAACAACGTTACGGAACACGCGAAATCAAAACAGGATAAAAAGCCTAAACTGTCAACTCGTTCGAAGTCTCGTTCGAACGAGGCTGTTCGAACGAGAGTTCATTCGAACGAAAGGGCTTTCTAACGAGGTCTTGTTCGAACGAAGTCATCGAACGAACTTCACCCTCGTTAGAAGTCAAAGGTCGACTCGTTACATGCTCGTTCGAACGAGCTCATTCGAACGACCTGGGCAAGTCTTCTAACGAGTGGCCAGTTTTGAGCCCAAATTTCCTATTTTCATTTTTCCAACTTCTCTACACCTCAAATCTCATCCAAACATTAATCCAACGATTGTTCAAGGCCACTAATCATCCCTAAACATATTTAGGTCATATACTAACGTGATTTGTGGGGTTAATTCATTCCAACCTCATTCAATTATCAAATTTCTTCATATTTCCCCCAAATTTAAGAGTATGAACCCTAGAATTTATAAATCATCCAAGAGCCTAATTTAAATCTGTTTTCATTTCATCCAAATTATAATATCCTCATAATAATTATCTAAATACAAATCTACATGCGATTCCTCATCAAAAATGTAATTTTTACTTCCAATTAAAATGGGTTTTTCATTAACTCCCAAGAACAATAAGATTTTATCAATTCCTACACGTGGAAGAAACATTTTTTGCTAAATAACGAAATTAAATCACTTGCCTTATGTATATCTCTAGATTTGATGACGAATCTGATGAATGGTTCTCTCTTTGTCTGCAGAATTCTCCTCTCCTCCCTCTCTACAAGCTTTCTCTAATGGTGGCAATGGAGGCTAGGGTTTGTCTTAGGAACTTTTGGGGCTAATTCTAATAACCCCCGTAGCCCTCTAATCAGTTAATGGCTGGTAATGTGTTAGTGGGTCTTTTAATTTTCCATTTAAAACTCCTAAAATTCGTTAATCAAAAATCCCAAAATTCTAAAATTACCAAACTACCCTTATACGTTGCCGGTATAGCCTAAAAATGCCCCGGGACCCAAACTAAACCCCCGGTTAGTGTTTTCTGACTATTTCGACCCTTCCGGACGCGTTGGCGCACTCAAAATGATGTTTTGGTTTATAGAAATAAAATTCACTTTTTAATTATCTTAATTATATTCCATGACGCGACTGTCACACGCGTCTCAACAAAATTTCCAAATTGCCGTATTTTAATATCACGACAAGTTTCATAGTTCAATATTCATACATAACCATATATACTCATTAATATCAAATACTAACTCGCATCTCGCTAGTATTTTTATCCGGATTAATTTCCAATTAATACGCATTTAATTCAATTAATCCCATAAATAAATATCACAAAAATACGGGGTATTACAATTTATAGGCTTTATTGTGATGTATTCTAATTCGAGATGATAAGAATATAGTTACGAAAAAGCGTGAGCGAGCTTAAATTTGTTGAGTTGGTAGGTTATCAAGGGTAACTACTAAATTGATATAACAAGGGGTAACTAGGACCCTTAGAGTTGTGGGAATACTCGAATTAATACAATTGTTAGATAAATCGTAAAATAAAATGTATGGTGAGTATTTGAGAGAAATATACTACATACAAGTATGAATGAGTATTAGGTTGTGTGTATACCTACTGAATTATATAGATACTTAGGTCGAGAGAATACCTAAAGTATATTTTCCTATATTAGGGTCGAGGTAGGATTCCAAACTAATATATAGAAATAATGATTTGGAGTCGTGGTGAAAGAGTTCCGAACCACTCTCTCTCTCTCGCTCTCTATCTCTATCTCTATCTATCTATCTATCTAGAAATAATGATTTGGAGTCGTGATGAAAGAGTTTCGAACCACTCACACTCTCTCTCTCTCTCTCTCTATCTATCTATCTATCTATCTATCTCTATCTCTATCTCTATCTCTATCTATCTATCTATCTCTCTCTCTCTCTCTCTCTATATATATATATATATATATATATATATATATATATATATATATATATAATTTCATTAGTGGGGTCGAGGTGATTTTTCCGAACCACTATCTGAAATGAACTTGTTGTCGATGGACCATTCCGAACCAAGAGTCCTTGATGTGTGTTAAGAGGACATGTTAGTAATGAATGAATTTATAAGTATATATTGTGTGTTAAATGTATATTATATTAATAATCTACTTATGTGAGTTAGTAGATAATGAGATGTCGTGATAACATCTAAAAGCGAATTAAGTAGAGAGAAATTTAATTATGAGATTAAAGATATATTGAGAATATGCATGTAAATTACATTTACCTTGGGGTCAATGGCTTTCCGGACCAATGTAAATGTTAGGATAATTGGGGTCAGTGGATTTCCGAACAATTAATACTGATAATATATATTGTGTGTGAAATATGTACTCCGAACTAAAAGATATAAATAACTATTGGTGCTAAGAGTATGATTCTGAGACAATAACCCCCAAAATACGATATAGGGAGGTGATTATAAAGTATGTGCTTATAGTATATATTGTGTGCGAAATATATACCTTATGATACTCTACTTGTGTGCGGTAGGAGACTTGCAGATGATATATATAGAGATTTACATCTAAATGGAAAATTGAGTAGAGAGAAGACTTAATTACATGATTAAAGATATACAGGGAATATCTATGGTTAATTAAGTAGTGAAACTTAATTATGGAAGTTAAATGGTGCTAGATGTAAAATGCTATATGAGTTAAGTAGTGAGACTTAATTATAATGATTAAACATAACATATGTGAATGTTATATGGGAAATGAATAACATGTGAGAGATGTTACTAATGAAGCGTGTTGTATGGGCGGTACGGGAAAGTACACTATTAAGAAGATCAGTTATATACTTTAGTCGAGATAGATGGGGTATGATAGCTAGGTGGGCTAAGTATAGAACGTTAGGAGTTCACATTAGATGAGAGGTGAGGAAACTCAATAGAGTGTGCGTGAACCTAACATATTCAATCAATAACCAATTTTAATTGCCATAAATTACTTGCTAAATATTTTCAAAATGTTGTAAGTACTAACTCTTGCTATCAAAATATTTTCAAAACCCTTTTAGGTGTCCAGCCACATGGACACCAGACTTTAGGATTCAATCTAGGGACACATAGTTGCCACTTTATGGAGGCTAGTAGGACTTTGCATAGATGACTCATTTATTCAGATCTAGTGTAGGATATTCTTTTTATTACTCTCTAATTTTCATTATTTTCAGTTATTCAGTATTGGATTATATTGGTTTATTTAGCAGTTGCTTTTTTTTAGCAGAATGTTGACTCGGAAAGACTTTATACAATATATATTGTGAGATGGTTTGAATTTTAGTATATTGTGAATGTGGAATTATTATTTTTCGCATGAGTTATCTTATCGAGTTAATAGAAGAAAAAATTTGGCACCAGTTTAATTTCACTTAGGTGATTAGTAATTAAAAAAAAAATCGACAGTGATGCTAAGAATGAACCAACTGAGGAACCTGTTTTAATTTAATTTAGGACTAATCACCCGGAATTTAATTAGGTGGGGTGTCACATAACTCAGAAGATAATAATGAACTTAGAAGTAACTCATTTGGAGGGAGAGAGGTATGCACCCTAGATACACATTGGTAGGTAGCAAAACACACCAACCGTCAAAGGTCTCGAGTTAGATCTTAAAATCTTTGTAGTAAATAACAATAGTGGGTGAGTAAGATCTCTAGTTTTGAAATAACTTCCTTCTGGTGGTAATCTATCTCTAGCCAATGATCTCTGGGAAGAACCCCCTCTCTTAGAACTGGTTGAGGCCAATAAATACCCCCCACCACTCCATAGATGCCTCATCCCTCCTTAACTTTGAAAGACATCCATCATACTTTATGTCACAGATATTAAATGCCTGATGGACTAGTTAGCTCCACGTCATGGACATTAAATGCCAAGACATGCCTTTTGCCTAACCACTGTGCGTTAGGGGGTTGTCGTCACAGAGGTGGCACCAACTGTCTCACATCCTCAAATACCATGGTGGTTTACTCAAGTGCAGATTTGACATTGCTTAGATGGATAGTGACATCACATAAAGTAGATGAGACATTAAGTAAAGGTTTGTTTGGTACACAACTCAACGTACGATGGAACTCGAGGCTGCGTCGCCCAAGGTTCCATGGTTAAGGTCTTTTTGGTGTTTTACCACGTCTATCTAAGATGGTAAGGACGGGCCCCAACAGTGCCTCATTACTTAATCCTCCAAACCAAGTCCTTCTTAAGTTCCCACAGTGAGGTCATTCGATAAAGCATTAAACCTCTCCCAGGCCCTACCAAGCCTCGTCTCTCGTGAGTACCATTTGACCTCACACTGAATGAAATTATAATCATTATAGATCATAATCAATATAAACAAAGGTTATAATAAGACTAAGTAAAACAACGGGACTAAAGGATAAGTTCTCCCAGCCAACTTCTTCACTGAAAAATCTCCCTGGGCTACCACGCTGAACTTCCTCACTTGAGCTGCATCGCTGAGCAGCATCGCTGGGCTACCTCGTTGCTCTAATCCCTTGAGTCTGTTGTATTAGCTTGGGGATTATCTCTAATCTCGAGATTATCTTCAAACCCCCTTACATTTCCCCCTTCGTGGAAAGATTTGTTATGGGAACAAGAAATGTCTGCATGAAAACTTCTCAATTCGATGGACGTTGCATTTGTGAAGAATAAAAAATTTGTGTGTCTCGGTATTCATTACAACTTATGTCATTATCATTGCCCAGAAAAAGTAAAATTCTCCCCGATGTACCTGGACCGAAGCATTGCGAATCAAATTGTCTCAAGTAAATTCTCCGAAGCAAATTCTCTCGATCCGAAGGTACTGTCTCATTGGGATTGCCTCTGATGGTAAAAATTCTTCTTGTCATTTATGTGGCCTGATTCAAAGCTATCTACATTTGGACTTCGATTGAGGTGACATTGTGATCATTTGAACTATGCTTGCAAGTGACTTCTACCCAAGATACCGGAAGTTTGGTGAATATTTCTTCATCTTGTTCAAAAAGAAAAATTCTCCCCGATGTACCTAAGCCACAACGAAACCGCATTTGGACCTGTGGCAAGGGGACATTGTATATTTTAAAACCGTGATAACAACCTCTGCGTTGTGGGGCATCCAATGTGTCTGACAAAAATTTTGGTGCCAAAATCATAACTAGTTTGGAAAGGAACCCTTTCTAATCCCCATGCATCACTTCATTAATGATGAGGTGTCTTCTTTTCAACTGTGAGGACACTCCCTGAAGTGATACATGTCCATTTGAAATGATTGTGGGTGACTTTGCACGTCCGGTAGCGGGAATCTCAAAAGCCAATTTACGAATTTCAAATGACTATTATTCAAACACTTAAATATTTTCTTCATTCACGTTTCATTTGCCTTCTACAACCTTCAAAGAATTTTGAGAGAGAAACTCCTCAAACCTCCATTGTTACCAAGATTTTCTCTAGTTTCTTTTCCTTCTTTGTCTTCTTCACCACCTCATGTGGCCGTACTCCACCATTTTCATCCTTATCTCTTTCATGTCAAGATTTCTCCTTTCATCCCTACTTATCGTGGCTTCTTTAAGAGTTCCCAGCATGCCTGCAACCAATGCTCTGTCGGTAATAGCCCTAGACCCTGCTGCTACCTCCGCCCTAGATTCCACTGCCCTGGTGGCAGCGCGCTAAGAATAGTTCTTCTTCTATCATTGCTCCCCCATTTTTGGTGAGGAAGATGATTTCTAGGGCGCCCTCAAAACTTGCACTCTAAGTGCCAAGTATGACCCTTTGCTTTTGGGTGGTATAGACTAAGATTCCACTTCTTAGGGTTAATTTCCACTACAGGGTACTATGAGGTTACGTCTTGATATAGGTGACTTCCTTTGGTCCCATATTAATTTCGAAGGACCTGGTGGCTTACCCTCCCACTTTGATGCTTGGAACTCATTTATGCAAACCACTTACTCTGACGCTCTTTCCAAGGTTGGTGTCCACCGAGATGCCTGGTTTGGGGAGTTCAATCTCTCCAAACACAATGTTGCTCTTCAAATATTGGTCTCCCTTTGGAATATTAAAACTCACACATATGTTCTTTTATGGGGAGAGTTCACCATTACGCTTGAGGACATTTGTGAGCTGCTTGGCCTTGAGCCCATAGGAATTTTGGCTTATCACGACGACGTTTTATATGCCGAAGAGATAAAGGACCGAGCAGACTTGGAATAAATTTGTAGGAGGTGTATCGGTACTTCCAACAAGGCTACCTTCACTCCCCTCATAAACTACTTCTATCGTACTAACACCACTACTGAATTTGGCCCAGAAAAGGTACAACTCTTGAGTTATTAGCCTACATAATTATGATTATTTCTCATGTTGTCTTGCCTACGAAACCCAATGATCAACCATGTAGGGACTTGATTGATCTATCTGTTCGTTTGGCTAGAGGATATAAGTTTCCTCTAGCAGTCGTGGCCTTGGGGTCACTTTATAAATGATTGGACAGGACCTCTATGGACATGGAACGGTCTTTAAAAAGATATAACTTGGAAAACTTTTCCAATGCCATCATTTTGACTGGTTTTCTTTACTTTCATTTTCTCGAAATCTCTTCCAACTGTGTTCTCCTTCGTGCTGGGGAAATCATCAAGCCCCATCACATTTTTTACTTTCATAAGAAATAGAGTAAAAAGGAGCTTTTGGGCATTTTTTGCAAAGAAAACTTCTTCGTGATGAGACCCTATAGTGAATATGCTTTTTCCCATACCTAGAACTTCTTTGGTCCTGTATCTAGGGTGGTGGGGCCCACTTCATAGGATCTTATAGTGGAGGATCCCTCTTTTGCCATCATTTTGGCTTTGACTCCCATCTATCTGTCCTCTTACACTGAATGGAGATATACATCTGAACATTACAACCCTAACCATTGCAGTCGTCATTTTGGGTATGACCAAGGGGTTCCTTGTCCGGTTTTTAAAGATTCTCTCCCCAGGGCACATTTCCCCAAAGCTTGTGCCTTTTACACCATGTCAGCTGCATCCACGATCTTCTAAACCATAAGTGGTTGTGTGACCATTCCTGCACTTTCTATGAAGGGGGATGTAACTAGTGATTTTGGGCTAAAGTATTGGCCAAGACAGATAGCTAAAATTCACGAATTTATCCAAAATCCCTCTATTTACCACGTTGTACAGAGTTTTCCCCCTTTGGAGCTGGGGCTAAAGGAGAATTCTGCTCTGGGAATTGAGTTCCCTCTCATTCTAACAGCAAAGGATCCTCCTAGCGAGCTGCCTCCATACTACCCAATAATCCTTGACGTTGTTTCCAAGGCCAATAAAGACTTCTGTCGCTGCAGCTTCTGGTGAGGATCCCTCGTAACCTCTTTTGCAAAGGGCAAAGAAGACCAGGAGTGGGGCCTCCTCAAATCCCAAGTACCCACGCAATTTCCAAACCCCTATATATGCTTTTCCCATTGCCTTTATTTCTCCTAATGCTGATGTTGCCGAGGATATACGGGAGGCGGTTAGAAAGGAGGTAGAACGGCTACAACAGATATTTTGAGAAACTGCGCCATCAGTTCCTCCTCCTGAGTCATTTCCCACTATCATAGTGGATCTTACTGAAGGGACTTCGCGAAGAAAATGCGGTTCCCATGGTCCTTTAGGTACTAGAGCTTATGGTAAGAGGAAGAAAACTTTGGGAACCAAGGAAAGTAAAAGGAAATCCTTTATAGTGAAACCCATAGCTGTTACCCCTACTGCTAGGGGTTTTACTTCTCATTCTCCTTATCCTTCTCTCGATGCAGTTATATTAGTTGATGATAGGCCTGACGTTGCAGATGATCTCACCGAGATGGCTTCTCCTCACTATTCTCCTATAGCTTCCCCCCTTATCGTACCATCACACTCTTCTTCTGAGCACGAGGTTTGTCTTCCCACACTTAGTCATTTATAGTTTAGTGAATTATCATCTCTTTTTTTACAGTTGTTCTTTATTTCTTGTTTTCTTATTTTCATTAGGAGGCTGATGAAGAAAGGCTTTCTCCTCCATTCATTCCTTTTGTGGGAGGACACTTTGGTGTTTCTGTGATCGAATCATCTCCTGCCCATTCTCCCATGATAGTCATACTTATTCACGTCGCTCGGCCTTCAGTTGTTCACAGGAGGCTACCAAGATGGTTTTTATGCTCGTTCAGTCTGTGGGGATTTCCTCTCATTCAGAGGAGACTCCCCTAGCTTCTTCTATTTCACCCACTTTATCAGTGGTTCCTCTGGCTGTGATTCCTGTTTTTCCAATCTCTCCTAAGGTAATAAGTGCTAAGCGTCTAGTAGGTCTTTATTCTATCTTTCTTCCTTTGATGTATCTTCTAAATGTTTTTTTTGTGTTTCAGGTTGAAGTTGCCTTGTTACTAGTTTCTGCACTGGTTGATTTCCTTCTTCATCCGCCACTATTAAGGCCCATATCTAAGCTTTTCCATTTTCCAACATCACTGAAATAGGTTGAATGTCCACTTTGCCCCTTCTTTCTGTGGTATACCTTGCTTCTAACACTTAGTTTTATATTCCTAGCTTGCTCGACGCTTAACTCTATCGTCATCCCTCAGGACTCCACCCATTACTAGGGCTACCTTTGGCTCATCTACTCATTATGGTCCTTCTTTTGCCCCTATAAGGGATGATGTATATGTGGAAGATCGAACAGCCCCTTCAAGACCACCCCCAACCTTGGCCCGAGTTCCTTTTATTGAAGTAGGAGCTTCATCAAGTGTTGAGGTCCCTCTGTCTGAAGTTCCTCTAACTAAGGGTTTCTTCGAAGGATCTTGAGGAGATGAACTTGCCTACTACGATGCCTACCGTTGCAGCTTCTTTCATATATCCCGTTCTTACCCCAATAGTTGTTGAGGTATTTCGCCATTTTCTCTTTGTTTTATAGTGTTTATCCTTTATCTTGACAATGTGCAACATCCTTGTTAGAAGAATATCATTTTTGAACGTTCAAATAATGAAAACCACTTATTTAAGGTTTTTCATAAACTCCACCTATAACGGTGACTTAATAATGAAAACCACTTGGTAAGATTTTTCGTTAAACTCTACAAGTAACGGTGACTTAACAATGAAAACCACTTGTTGAGAATTGTTTTTTGTAAAACTCCACTAGTAACGGTGACTTAACAATGAAAACCACTTGTTAATATTTTACGGAAAACTCCACCAGTGACGGTGACTTAACAATGAAAACAACTTGTTAAGATTTTTCGTAAAACTCCACCACTAACGGTGACTTAACAATGAAAACCACTTGTTAAGATTTTTCATCAAACTCCACCAGAAACGGTGACTTAACAATAAAAACCACGTGTTAATATTTTTCATCAAACTCCACCAGCAATGGTGACTTAACAATAAAAACCACTTGTTAAGATTTTTCATTGAACTCATTGTTTCACTTGTCTGCTCTCAGGTTGTTAGGGAGTCCCTCCATGATGAAGAGCAATCTCAACCATCTCCTTAGCCTGTTGCCTCCCCTCGTCCAGACCCATCTATATATGAGGAATCAAGTCATGATGAACATGGTTCCACGATGGGTGCTCCAGCTGATAGCGAATCCGATCGTGAGATTTCTTTGCCTGCACTAGCTCCACATGAGTTTTGCCTCGTGGTTATTCGCCGCTCACCTCAAATACCTGACTTCCATCGTTTGGTGATTTAGCAAATTTCTACTCAACATCGTGACACTTTTAATGTTGATTAGCTCCGTTCAAACATGTCACTGATGGGCCATAGGCGTGAGGGCATGTCAATCATTATTACTGAGCTTGTCAATCCCCCCATGGCAAGTGTCACTAGGCTCCTCCTAAATTAATCATTGGGCTATTTGAAGGAGTTGGATAGAGATGGATTT